>CM070877.1:73598521-74798521 GCA_036365515.1 Torymus aiolomorphi | reverse complement strand
TAGAAGATGCCGCACGAGCAGACCAAGCACTTCGTGGCAAGCACGCAATGGACTATAACCGTGTGAGGACTGCTGCTGTATGATCGTAGCCGCGTGAACCGATGCCGTATGATATCCATGTGGAAAGAGTGAGCAAGATCACACTTGAGTCCATCCGATGAGAATTGCCGAGGATGTCCGCACTGAATCTCCACGTGGCCTACCGTTACATGAGTGGAGTTTGAGAAGAGTAAGAATGCCACACTTGAGTCCATCCGGTGTGAGAGCTGCCGAACTTGTACACTGAAACTCTTCACGACCGTTTCAGAGAGAGAGCCTGACTGTAGTGAGAACGCAGTGTGTGCCGCCCATGCGACCTCTTGGTGAGCACGCCGACCAGACGAAGAGATGAGTTGAGTAGACCGAATGAGTGAGAGTCGGCCGTGCGGCCGTGCGGCCTCGTGGCGAGCACGCCGTCCAGAAATGTTCAGCGACAGACTCAATGAGCACTTCCGTCTTCTTCCTCGTCTCGTTGTTCCCGAGGAGTGAGTCAAATCACCGTCTCTCTCATTTATATGTGTAAGTATGAGAGAGACAGTATGATTTTTGCCGTACTCGGCTAATCAGTGTAGCGATTCAGCTGTTCCGCAGAGAGCAGTTGATGAGTGCTGCCGTCGCGCGGCCGCCTTCTGAGTTATGCCTCAGTCGCGCAACCGCGGGAAATTCAAATATTGATATTTCCCAAACACACCCATATTTGCTGCTGGGCTACCATCATTATCCTCGTCGCTATCAGCGTCGAATGAGGGCGTGCAAGTTACAGGATTTAGCCGTCCATCAGTAGGCGCCAAGCCACTATTCAGCCCTGATGGCCCTTATTGAGGCGTCGTATCATATGCATTCCACTCAAAGTGGATGGCGTTGCTGCTCTCGTCGTCATCAGCATCGTTATTACGCTCGCTCTCAGAATTGTTGTCGCGTAATAAATCTTCTAAGGCTGAAGAAAGAATCGTTTTTTAGAAAAAAATTAAAAAAGATGAAATTATCCGTGATATCGCTTCTCGTTCGAAAAAAAGACTGCTTGGAGTATAAGAGAGTCTTAGCTCTTTTACAGCGTAGCTTTTGGCGGCGACATCGGCGTTTTGACATAGACGCCCTTTAGAAGATATTGTACACGTGGTATAAGAATATACTAATATTACGCGTAATATACTAATATTACACGTAATATACTATATTACACGTAATATACTAATATTACACGTAATATACTAATATTACACGTAATATACTAATATTACACGTAATATACTAATATTACACGTAATATACTAATATTGCACGTACTATACTAATATTACACGTAATATACTAATATTACACGTAATATACTAATATTACGCAACAAGGGAGAAATATACTTGGACAGTCCACATCTTGTCTAAATTGCCACCCTCGCCTTCGGCTCGGGTGGCAATTTAGACGAGCTGTGGGCTGGCCAATTTTACTCCCGTGGAGCGTATACTATTTTTTTGCCTAGCGAGGCCGAAAATACAACCTTCGCGATTGGGCGCCGGGAGCGAAAGAGGCACTTTCGGCCCGCTAGGCAAAAAAATACCTTTCCTTCGGGCTTCATGAGCATCTATTTACGATATGCACTCGAGACATCCTATACTCCCTAGAAAATCTCATGAATGGATACGGTTTTAAAGTCAAATTTATTAATTGGAAAAATTAAAGGATGCGAATAGCTTGAGTCAAAGGAGATATAAAAATCAAAGATTTTCGCCCATATTCCATTAAAAAATATCAAATGGTTCAGCCTGTAGGTTACGACAGAACACAAATTTTGAAATCTCAATATCTTTGGATCAAATGGATTGACAAACCTTTGGTAGGGCCTATTTCCTCAAAAATAAATTATATTTGTATAATATATATGGGATTTTTCAGGTGAAGTGAGCATGTCAAAATTTTAAAATCGCTCAAAACTCGTTTACTTTTAGTTTTTTATGAAGAAGTTTAAAAAAAAAAAGTTTATGGCTAGAGTTAATTGCTCTCTCCATTCGAATCCTGCTCGATTAGCTATCCTCATGAAAGAGCAATCCTTTCGCATGAATACTACCGTTTCATGGCGCCCGAACAGGGACTAGTTTTTCTTTTCACGCGGAAGAATGAAAAAAGATCATTCAAGTAACATCCAATATTGAAATAAATTATACAAAGCAAAATAAGAAAATTTTTTTTTTTTTTACCGGTTATTACTAGCAGTCATGGGGAAAGTCGGATGGGTTTACAAACTCCGAAAGGAGCAACTCATGGACGAACTCGCGAAACTAGACATAGATAATACAGGGAACGTAGCAGAACTTCGACAACGGTTAGTAGCAATAGCGAAAATAAGTCCGGGACATTTTAAAAATCAACCGGAAGACACGGAGGAGTACGATGAGAGACTAGATAAGATCCGCGACCTGAAAGAACAGGTAGATAACACATCAACCCCACAGAGCAGGCAAACGCAAATGTTAATACCGAATCAGGAGACGGCCACGGCACAAATAAACTATGTAACAGTAGAAAATACGACCGCGAAGATACTAGATCAGATGCGAAAATGGAATTGTCACTTCGACGGTCGCGATGTATACGGGTTTTTGGAAAGAGTTGAGGAGTTAAGGAAAGCATATGGCTTCACCGATGCAAACCTTCTCATAGGATTTCCGGAATTATTACGGGGGGGAGCCCAACTTTGGTATCGAAACTTAGAAAATATAAATAATTATACAGAACTTAAAGAATCGTTGCGCAGTTTCTACATACCACCAGGAGAGCGACGGAATCTTGACCGACAAATAAGCGGACGTAGACAATTAAACGGGGAAGTATTTAGAAGCTACGCAACGTCACTTAGTACATTAATGCACCGTCGAGGGGACATAAACCGTGAGACTCAACTCGATAATATCTATTATAACATGCGCGGCGAGATACGATTGCACATTCGACGGTCGGATTTTAACAACGTCAATGAACTCATCCAACGCGTGGAAGAAATAGAAGAGGTACTGACACAAACGGTTAAAGAAGTAAGAGGAGAAAGACCGAGGAATAACGCCGGGAATATTATGGAAGTTACGACAACATACGACCGGAACACGTACTGCTGGAAATGCAAACAACGCGGAAATAGGAGAATGAACTGTCGGAATACACAGAGGAAATTTTGTTCGTATTGTGGAACAGACGGTATATTAACGCGCGATTGCCGGTGCCACGAGAATGTAGATGCGTCGGGAAACGAAAAGAGGGTCGGATCCACACCGGGGTAGGACCGACCCACACAAACAAGACCTCCGATGTCGACAGCCGCTATTTCGTTCGAGTCAACGCCGGTCGAGAGAAATTTCGAGGCCTAATAGATCCCGGACCAATAGGATCATATATAAACCCTCGCGCGGCGCATAAATGCCTTACGCAAGGGTGGGTAAATCAGGCGGAACGAAAGGCAGCGCGGATGGCCGATGGTACCCCTGCCACTCTTGAGAGCAGTATATCTGGAGAGTGCAGAGTAAAAAAGTACGACACCGTTTTTTGGTTATGGAAGGATTAACAACCGATTTTTTACTCGGAATAGACATACTCGTTAAACTAGGGCTACAACTAACGTTGAATGGGAGAAAGATCAGAACCGGAGAGACAGACGGCAACGAGGGGTTATGTTCCGTCGGAGAACCAGTAGGTTTAGCTCAGTTAACGGTATCTGAGGAGGAACAATTAGAGGAATTCATAAAACAAAGAATGGCCGAGTTCGAAAACATTCAAGGGGTTACTCCATTAATCCAACACAAAATTAGGGTTATCGAACAAACTTAGGGTTATCGAAAACACCCATTAAACAGAGATACCGACCCAGAAATCCGGCAATGCAGGAAATAATTAACAAGGAAGTCGAGAAAATGTTAGAGGAAGGGGTAATTCAGCCGTCGGAAAGCCCGTGGAGCTCCCCAGTAGTAATTACGAAAAAAAAAAACGGAAAACGCAGATTTTGTATCGATTTCAAAAAGATAAATAAAATTTCGGAGAAAGATGCCTACCCGCTCCCACATATCAACGCAATTCTAGATAAACTCAGAGGGGCAAAATATTTATCCTCGATCGATTTAAAAAACGGCTACTGGCAGGTAGCCTTAACCCCAGAAAGTCGAGCGATAACCGCGTTCACAGTACCGGGAAAAGACTTGTTCGAGTTTAACGTCATGCCCTTCGGACTTCACGCGGCCCCGGCAACGTTTCAACGTCTGCTAGACCAAGTAATTACACCCGAAATGGCACCGAATGCCTTTGCATACTTAGATGACATCATCATAGTAACAGATACGTTTGAGAAACACATAGAAAAATTAACGGAAGTGTTTAAACGACTTCGGGAGGCGCGGCTTAAGCCAAATCCCGCGAAATGCCATTTTGCCCGGAACAGGTTGACATATCTAGGGCACGTAGTGGACAGGAAGGGCTTGCGCATCGACCCTGAAACGGTAGCAGCCATTGCTAATTTACCACCGGCAAACACAAAAGAACTAAAGAGATTCATGGGTCTTTTATCGTGGTATCGCCGGTTCATCAAAAACGTGTCCCAAATAGCTTCACCGCTGAATAAATTACTCCAAAAGAAAATTAAATGGTATTGGGACAACGCACAACAAGAAGCTTTCGAGGAATTAAAACGTAGACTAACGGAAGCTCCCGTACTAGCTTGTCCAGATTGGATCAAACCATTTATTCTACAGACTGATGCGAGTCTGCAAGGATTAGGAGCAATGCTTGCACAAAGCGACGGCACAAAGGAGTATGTCATTGCATACGCGAGCCGATCACTGAATAAAGTAGAGAAAAATTATTCCGTAACAGAGCTAGAGTGTTTAGCCGTGAAGTGGGGTATTTGGAAAATGCGCCATTATTTGGAAGGATATCAATTTACCGTAATAACAGACCACCAATCGCTAAAATGGCTTAATAAAATAGAAAACCCATCAGGTAGATTAGCTCGCTGGGCAATGGAATTAAGTCAGTGGGATTTCGAGGTGCGTTATCGCAAAGGCAGCGAAAATACCGTGGCAGACATACTTTCACGACAACCATTAGACGTAGGTGCAATTGACGCGAAAGAAAATGATTCGTACGCACATAAAATCACCGCCGTACAGACAAAACCGGACGAATACCCAGAATACTGCATAAGAGACGGAAGACTATATCGTCATATTCTCCATTCGCTCGATTTTAAAGAGAACGATCCGGCGGACGAATGGAAAATATGCATCGCAAAGTCAGAACAGGAACGCGTGTTAAGGGAAAATCACGACGATCTTACCGGTCATTTGGGCATCGCAAAAACAGTACATAGACTGGCGCGCTCTTATTATTGGCCGGGAATGTTCAAAGAGGCGACAAAATACGTGCGAGCGTGTGGAAACTGCCAACGTCATAAAGCGCAGCAACAAGCACCAGCCGGTAAAATGCATGCCACATACGTCGACCAACCATGGGAAATGGTCTCTATCGACCTGGTGAGCCCACTTCCCTGGTCTAACACCGGACACTCAACGTTACTAGTAATGCAGGACCGACTCACAAAATGGATAGAATTAAAAGCACTACGTAAAGCTACCGGAGCCGCGATCACTAAAACAGTAAAAGAACAAATCATTCTCCGTTTTGGCTGTCCGAGAACTATTCTAGGCGACAACGGCAAACCATTTATTAGTCGAGACTTTGAAAATCTATTAAAGGACGCCGGAATTCAACATCGGAAACCGTTAAAACTATGATAAGAGTAGAGTCGGGGAAAACATTAAAAGATAGGATAGAGGAATTAAAAAACGCGATCGAGGTAGCAAAAACAAGCACCGCAAGGAGCTTTAACAGACAACAAAAACACTATAACCTTAGAAGACGCAATTGGCAACCGAGGGTAGGAGACCTAGTTTTAAAAAGACAGATCATTCTTTCCAATAAAGCTAAGGCGATCAACGCAAAATTACTAGATAAATTCGCCGGGCCATATACGGTAAAAAAACACGTAAGTCCAGTAATATTCGATCTACGAGACGAGAGGAGGAAATTAGTACGGAATATTCACGTAAAAGACCTCAAACCCTTCGTCAATCCGGTATAAAAGCAAGCGAAAAATTGTAAGGGTAGCTAGTCCACGATGGTAGCCCAAGCGTCAAACATTATACACGAAACAGCGAAAATAGAATTGTAAGAACAAAATTGTACAGGTGATCAACCTTAAAGGTAAACAAAACGATAGGCGAAAATTAACGACAATCCTTTTCAAAGTAGCTCAGTTCCAATTCAAACCGCAAGCGAGAACCATGAGGGAAATAGAGGCCATCGAAGAGCTCCTCCGAGAATGGGACGAGCCATATATTCCCGAGGGCATACAACATCAGTCAGCTCGGGAATATGTGCCAACACCTCGGCCCATCCTCGAGGAGCAAGAGGTGGAAAAGGCACTCGCGCCGTGGAGGAAAGTACCACGACCGCACTCACCGATAAGGGAGTTAATATCATCGCCGCAATTACGAATTCATCAGCGGCATACCCGAAGGCGACCGCTGCCCTTGCGGAAAGGCAGGATTTTTCGTGGGGTGCACCAGTGGACGGTACCGCTTCATCCTCGGGCGGATCCGGGAAATTACCCCACACCAAGGCGGAGAGGGATGTTTTTTATACGGCCGGGAGGAGCAGCCAGCACCACAACGAACCATCCCGCTACCGAATCCAGCTACGGGGTGGAGAAAAATGTACACCCCGTACAACCGCTCCACAACGTGGCTACCGCACCGGCGGGTGAAAATACCAAACGGGCCAGAGGTCGAGGTGCCTATCGGGGTAACGCAGTATCGCGTAACGCACAACGGTTGGCGTTGGCACCTGCGCCTTGACAAATCCAACGGCAACGTCAGGCATCTAGGAAAACCCCGACGTGTAAATATTTCTTTTTATTTGTATTATTCGTCTCTTAACACTACGTTGTACATAATGCGTATAGAGTAAAGCCAGCGAGCTTCACTCTCCTTAGCGGGGGGGGAGGGGGGAAATGTAACGATACACCTTGTCAGTAGGCGCATCGATACGAAAACGCAAAGGCGAGAAGCTTTCTCTCTAATAGAACGCGTGCGCTAGAGAGAGAAAACCGACGAACCTCTCAACGGCATGGGAGAGCGAGCGTACGAGTGTGTACATACATGTACTCACGGATGTACACAAGTACCGGAGCTTGTACAGCGAGCAGCAACGGCAGCCACAGCAGCAACAGCAGCAACAGCAGCAACAGCAGCTGGAACAGCAGCAGCGGCAGCAAGTGCTCCTGGAAGAGCAGCGCAGGCAACGACAATACCAGCGCAACCAAGAAGAAGAGTCCTTGTTAGCACGAAATGGGCAGCACGGGTTCTGGCAGCAATCGCGAAACCCGCCACAGCCGCAAAACCTGGAGTGGCCGCGACAGCGTGAGTCGCGTACCGCTGGGATAGCAGTTGGAGACAGCATATTATCGGAGCAGCTACTGGCGGTGATCAAAACACTCGTCGAGGAGGTTGAAGCGCTTAAAGAGAATGTACGAATACTGCAAGGAGCTCGACATCCAACGTCAAGTACGCACTTGGAGAGAGTTCAACCCCCAAGCACGGGCCGTAGACGAGGATCACCGCACGTGAACTTCCATGACACGTTCACGTATGCGGAGTTTAACAGCAGCAGCCCAAGTTTCCAGTCCCCAGCAGAGGCTGGGAGGAATGATCCCAGAAATTCTTCCCAGCGCCAGACAAGGAATGGCGCCACCCAGGACCCGTCTGAGCAGCATACGTATTTGCCTCAGCAGACGAACCGTGATGTGGGCCAGATAGTCCGAAAATGGTACATCAAGTTCTCACGGTCCTCAAAGGAGCAGAGCGTTGAGTTATTCCTCACGAGAGTAGGGGAATGCAGAATTCTTGCTAATCTCGCACACGACGAGGTACTTTCATTGTTGGCAGAGCTCCTAACGGACGTAGCAGGCACCTGGTGCCGGAGTAACCGCCAAACATGGCGATCGTGGCCAGATTTCGAAGAGGCCATAACGCCCATGTATGGCGGGGACAGAGGACAACAGCAACGCGTCCTGGCGGAAATAAATGCGAGGAACCAAGGCAGAGATGAACTCATGCGTGATTACGTAGTACATCTGCAAGCCATGATCCTCAAGTTATTTCCGGTGCCTAGCATTGCTCAATAGTTAGACATGTTGCACCGGAACATGCGGCCAGCACTGCAAAAGATGGTAAAGCGAAATCAAATTACTGATTACCGAGGGCTCTCGGACCTGGCCCAGGAAGCCGAATTAACGCTCGCAGCAGATAAGCTGTATCACTTGCCACCACCGCCCGAGCGCACATAGATGCCAGAATTTGCCTACGTGCCGACAGAGCCGCCCACGGATCAGCGGAAAAAGCACAATCCAGGTATGGCGGCGATGGGGCACAAACTGCACGAGCCTCCAGAGAGCCTCGAGGCTATGTTCCGCCGGGTCATGGCCGAATGCTTATCGGCCTTGACAAAGATAGGCATCGATGAGAACAAGGGGCAAAAGCCTAGCCCGCTGCCAACCGGAAAACCTAAGGAGAAGTGTAACTGGGAAAATAGGCGGCGGGAGGGCGGGCAAATTATAAACCAGCCTAGTGGGGGTAGTAGCTCGACCCACCAGGCTAAGCCACAAAGTCCGAGAAATAACGGACCTCCACAAAGGCCAGAGTACCGAAGGGAACCCGGATATGAGCAAAAGGGAGGCAACAACAATCCCAATGCTGTCGGAAACCAACAGGGAAATGGCCAGGGGGACAAGTAAATACGACCACATGCCCGCCCTCAGCTCTCTCACCAGAGACCGAGGGTAACTCGGTCCAATTGTCTGGAGTGGTGAGCGAAGAAGTGCCCGTAATTCAACAGAATGAAGTCAACCAAGAAACTTGCTCGCGATGGTGGCTTCAAGTAGGTGTAGCCTACTTTGTAGAGGAATTATAGCGTGACGGAACGAGAATGTCTAGCAATTCTCTGGGCAATTAAAAAGTTCCGTCCGTATATAGAGACCTACGACTTCAAGGTTATCACGGACCACAGCAGCCTGAAGTGGCTCTGTGACCTCCAAAACCCGACCGCCAGGTTAGCTAGGTGGGCTTTGGAGCTGCAGAATCACAGTTTCACGGTGGAACATCGAAAGGGCTCGTTGAACAATGTCCCAGATGCCTTTTCACGGATGTTCGAGGAAGAAGGGCCAGCGGTCGCGTTAGAGCTCGAGCGCGAAAGAAACGACCACTGGTATCTCAAGATCGTGAAGAGGTTCAACAGAAGCCGCGAGACTTCCCCACGTTCAAGCTGGCGGAGGGGAGACTGTACAAGTACGAACCTAATGAAGTCACAGACGAATCTCTTGGCGACGACGATGCATGGAAGTTAGCAGTCCCTCACGAAAAGCGTCGCGAAGTACTGAGAGAATGGCGGAAGTATTATTGGCCACACATGTCTCGAGATGTGGCTAGATATGGGAACCAGTGCCAAATTTGCCAGCAGTGCAAAGTCGAATAGCGCGCTCCAGCAGGATTCATGGGATGTCGTATAACAGAGCGTCCATGTCAAATCGTGCCCAGCGACATTATGGGACCCCTCCCTAAAACTAAGCACGGCCACAAATATATTCTCATCTTCCAGGACCTGTTCACACGCTGGATCGAAGTAATTCCGATAAAAAGGGCAGATGGCAAATCGGTGATAAAAGGGCATAATGAACGAGTATGTCTGCGGTTCGGAGTCCCCGAGGTGTTTCTGTCCGATAATGGGACTGAATTTAAGAATGCACCCTTAGAGGCATTCTTAAAGGAGGGAAACGTGCATCACACGTTTACACCACCATATCACCCTCAAGCCAATCCCGTCGAGCGTGTGAACCGAACGGTGAAGACCATGATCATGTCTTACGCTGAGGAGAATCACCGGTCCTGGGATGAGCATCTGAACGAGCTGGCATTCGCGTATAATACGGCCGAACACAGCTCTACCAAGATAAGTCCTGCCATGCTTATTTACGGTCGACAGCCTGACTCACCGAAGATACTAAGCCGAGAGGAAGACAGGTTAGCCGAAGAGCAAAGGCAGCAAGAGGCGATAAATAATTGGGTGGCGCGCATGGACAATAAAGTTAGCCAGTCCACCTCGTAAGACCGCGCTATTAGTTAGGCCAGGAAAGAGTGCGAGCGACGGCCGACCTACGCGTATGGTCGGTCCAACAGTGTCCAAGCGAGGCCCAGGGAGGTCAAAGGACTCGAAGAAGAATCCTGCAGGGACTCTTCAGTCGAGCGTGGCGCGCCAGCGGACAATAGAGTTAGCCAGTCCACCTCGTAAGACCGCGCTATTAGTTAGGCCAGGAAAGCGTGCGAGCGACGGCCGACCTACGCGTATGGTCGGTCCAACAGTGTCCAAGCGAGGCCCAGGGAGGTCAAAGGACTCGAAGAAGAATCCTGCACCTGCTGCTGTCGGGCCAATTAGCTCCCGTCGAACCCGAGCATCCAAAAAGCGCTAACTGTGCCGTCCAAGAATTGTACCGTCCGTACTAACTCGTGTTCGTCCTTGTTTTCCGATCCTCATACTCACCACTTTCCGAGATCAATTTGCCTGTTGCAGGACATGCCAGACCTGACTCCAGAGGTAGTGGAGACGGCGAAGCAGGTGATCGCTGGATTAATCCGTTGTCAACCTGGCCCCGCCGTCATTGACTTCCTGGAGCAGGTGGTGGAGGGTATTGATGTGGTGACGCTGACCCCTCCACTAGTGGAAGAGCCTTCCACCCTCGTGATTGAGGAGATGCAGGCGCCGGAGCCAAGAAGGGGACCCTCGAGGCCGACCGATACAGGCGCCGATCCATCCGCGCTCCGGCGACCTCATCCCCCGAAGGAGCAGCGGAAGGAGAGCGGGACCCGGCCTCGAGGAGTGGCACGAGCCGAGCCGACTGGTGCTGGCCGACTCTCCGAAGAGGAGATGGCCCGAGCCCAGCATTGTGCGCCGAAAGTTGATGCCGGCGCGGCCAGCGCGCCTCAGCAAGTTCTCGCGCGCTGCGGAGGATGCTGCCCTGGCCACACTGGACGATTTTCTCCAGTGCCACGGTAAAGCTGGTGAGCGGCAAGCCGGAAAATGGGTAGGCATGGCCGAAGGCCGACGTGAAGAGCTCGCAGCCGCCGCAGAGGCCAGGGCCGCCAGGCTGCGTTACACCGCCTTGCGAAAGGAGGAGGAGGCTCGTCTGGCTCGTGCGCAGGAGCGAATGGAAGAGGCCAGGCGAGCCAAAGAAGAGGCGGAGGGGACGGCGCGCCGGGCTAAAGAAGAGGCCCAGCACCGACTCCAAGAAGAAGAGGAGCGCCTCCGAAAGGCGCTTGAAGAGTAGAAGGCTGCCCGGGTGGCATTAGACGCGCAGGCGCTCCCCCGGTGCTTTATGTGTGGTGAGCTTAGGGTAAAGAAGTCAAAACACTGCCCCAACCATGCTCGCCACAAGGGGCGCCGGACTTACTCCCGGGCCAGCTAAAGAGGGCAAAGCCCCGAAGAGTTTTTTTTTATGTTTTTTTTTAATAAAAATAAAAAAACCAGTGGCTCCAATTCTTCCTAATTCCCTTTTCGAACCTCCTCCTAAAACCTTACCACCATACGTATTGGTACGACGACGGCCATAGATGGCAGAGCTGCTCACAGGTCCTCTAAGCAGCGTCTGGCGGGGGGGTGTAACGCGTGCGCGAGGTAGGCGATTCGGGATTCGAATTACGCGCGCTCATCAGGCATGCTCACTGGGGGCGCGAGCGCGCGAGCATCCCCACCGGATTAGAACGGTCTCGCGACGCGTAATACGCCCGTCGCGTACCCGCGAAGCTGCTACGGCTTTATGCGAGACGCGGCAGCCATCTTCGTGTCTGCCATCGCGCCGTGAACTTCTCTCCAGCGTGTCTCTCGAAAGTTATTGCGTTCACGTCGTCTAGTTTTTTAGGCACGACCGCTGCTCGGGAGAGCCTTATAATTTCACCAGAGCGAAAATTGTCTGACTTCAAAAACGAGATTGTGAATGGTAAAAGGCCGAGGTTACGCATTTCCTTCCATGTATCCTTGTTAGCATCAACAGCGTCTGAGAGATGTTTGTGAAGGAAGGAGTTACGCTCTTGAGGAATGCGTGAGTCGACCTCATTGTTGAGCCGAAGAAACTCATCCAACACCGCCGCTCGCCCAGTACGCTTGTAGCGTCTGTGGGTCGCATTACGTTTGTTGATTAGTTCCCTCAGCTCAGGACCAATCCAAGGAGCATTTTTCCGACTGGGTTTCACAGTTTTTAAAGGTGCTAAATCGTTTATGCCAAGGTTTAAGTTTAAATTTAAAGAATCTAATGCACCCTCCAAATCGGATTCAATCGAATTCATGCCCACCCAATCGCAGCGCGCAAGCAGTTCATTGAGAGATGTGTGGCATAGGTTTTTATAATCTCTGTAGGAAAAGAGTCTCTTAGACGTGCTGGTACAAAATAATTGATGGTAACATCAATGATAGCATGCTTACCGAAACTGGACAGGTGTTCATTCTCATAATCCAGCACCTCGTCGTTTTAGTCCGTAAGGATTAAGTCAATCCGTTTGTGAGACGTGGGCGTGTGATGAGTTGGGCCATGCTGCACAATTTTTAATGACAACTCTTTGGCTAGGTTTCTGATGGTATATGCATCAGCATCGGATGCCAGTGACAGATCAGCATTCAGATCCCCCATGATAAACTTGTGACTATACTCGCTACCTAGGTCGCGCCAAACATCGAAAAGGTCGGTGTCCTTTTGCATAGCGATGTGTGGGGGTCTATAAATCACACCGACTAAAACGGGAGGAGAGGAACCCTGCTGCACACGACAAAATAAGTACTCTGGGATGGATGGTCTTCCCAGTCCCTGAGTCATGGATGACGCTAGTTTCGTGGTGGTGAAGTCGTTTCGTACATACAGGGCAACTCCGCCCCCATTTATATTGCGATCTTGTCTAAGTACCGAGTAGCCATCAATCCGAATGAGATTGTCATCAACGTCGGGTCCCAGCCAAGATTCAGCTATGCCAAAGAGGTGATAGGAGGGATCCTCAGCAAGGTACAGACGGAGCTTGTTTATGTGTGGCCTAATGGAGTTTATGTTGAGAAACCCCGCCTTGAGAGGACAACCATCCCCCGTCCCTTAATTGCCAGCAGTCGATCCCAGTCATGATGCACGCACCGACCCGACAACCTGCTCTGCTCCCTGCCTCGTAGCAGCTATGTCGCTGTTGCTGGCTGCATTGTTTGACAGATTGTTGTTGGGCAGATGTTGTTTGGGATCAGACTGGCTCACCGTTTGAATTACTTGCAGGTCGGATGCTGTGGTAAAGACATGCGCACGCTCGCCTCCTTTACGTCTAGCCAGGAATCTGCCACCTGAGTGCCACACATATTTAAAGCCCAGCCCCTGGGCGATGCACCTCAGGCTCTTAAATGCCTGGAACTTGTCATGGGGCAACATCTCATTAATGTTTTAGCTGCGGGGGTGGTCGATATATGGACCACTCTAGAGACAAAGAATATTTGAAGTTTTTAGATCAAATTTGATGTTCTGAATACATAACAAATAGTTTTAAAATTTCTCAAAACATTCTTGACCTTGAAATACTGATTTTCAAGGTCAGGATTATCAACAGGAATTTTTTTATTATTTTTTACGTATTCAGCACATCAAACTACGTACGAAAACCGTCTAAAAACTTGACTTATAGTAGGAATGAAATTTGACCTTCAAATGGTGATTTTCAAGGTCAAGGGTGTCTGCGAGAATTTTGTTACTATTTTTTTCATATTCTACGCGTGAAATTACATAGAAATACCCTCTCAAATCTTCATAACAAAAGAGACAAATTTTTTTACATTGTACTTTACGTTGCCTGCGGGGCTGGTCGATCTATGGACCAGCAGTCAGGTCAGCGACTCTATCTGAGATATCCAGTGATATTATGTATACATTTTACATATTCTGAGAGGTCAATTTGTACTGAAATTTCCCCCAGCCTAAAGGTTAATGAATATTTTATGATGTAGCACACAAGCAGCCGAGACCGGGCCAAGCAGTTCGGGATCGATGTTAGTTGTAGTAAAATAGTTATTGGCGAGCGAGCGCTTGGCTCGCATCACATCTCTGACCAGGCTCGAGCTGCTGAGCCTAACTATGCAGAAGGGCAATGCGCCTGCTCGCGACACTAGGCCCCCCGCCGCACACTGGGGCCGAAAGGTTCAAAACCACCTAGAGGTCATAATTCTCAACCGAATTTGAAAATTCAAAAACAGGAACTTTTGTGACAAAATACCAAAGACCGCTACGAAGCCTAATTTTGAAAATATGAACCTATAAACCTAATTTATAACCTATAACCCCAAAATTTACACTTGTGATTCCCAAAAATGCTATAAAACTTCAATTTATAAGTCCTTGACACATGCTCTCTTAACCTTGATTCATAAAATTGGTCTACAGATTAAGTCTTGGGCCATTCTGTCAGAAATAGTGTATATTTTTAGGATATACATTGTATGTGGTTTAAATAACATTTTTCTCTTTTTTATAGCTGATTTTGGCCTCAGAAGCCACTAGGTGTAAGATCCCCTTAAGACTTATGAGGTTAGGGCTTATAGGTTTAGAGTTTATGAGTGCATGGCTTACTGGATCAAAGGTCAAGAGTTCACGAGTAAAGGGCTTAAAAATTAAAGGTTTTTCGTATTTTTGGGATTTGCAGGTCAAAAATTGAATTGATTGGTTGATGTGATAGGATTATATGACTCCTTAGATTTATAGGTTAATTTTTTGGAAAATCAGGCTTCGTAGGGCTCTTCAATATTTGATAACGAATGTTCCTAAGCAAAAATTTTGAGATTCCGTTGAGAATTGTGACCTCTAGGTGGTTTTCAACCAAAAAATCCGTATGGCCCCAGTGTGCGCCGCCTTGCCTCCATTTCTCTCAGACGGGTCCCGGACCTGCAAGAGGCATGTCCTAAGGATGTTATGCCTGTTAAGTGAGGGAAGGATGGCTCTGAGTACCGCGAAGGCGATTTGGTTAGTAATTACTTCAGTTCCAACAAAACCCTTCTTTAAAACACCATTGAGAATCACCTCGCAGGACCCAGAACCATCAGTCCCAGAACATGCAGGAGAGTCCCCGAGGCCCGGCCGAGAGGATGGGTATGTTTGCACTGAAATTGTGCTAGCAGCGAGAGTGGAGCTGTCAGTCGTCCCTACCTTACGACTATTAAGACATGAACTATCTGAGGCCGTCGCTTCCCTGTGAGCACGCTGGAGGCTTTCGAAGCTGCTAAGCGCTTTGTCTAGGTTATCCTTTAATGATGCGTTGGCCTCGAGAAGCAGCTGACACTTGGTATTTAGGGACTCAAGTAAGCAATTTTGATTGCTTACCTGCCCCTCGACAACAGAGACCCGCGTGGGCAGCCTTGCACTGATGTTAGATTCTGCATCGCAGTGGGCGGCGGCGATGCTGCTCGACGCGAGACTCCGGTTCCCAAGGAGCTTGAGTTCGTCTAACAGCCTCTCGAGCATGTCGAATCGCTGAAAAAAGAGCTCCAGCGTGCTTACAGGGATTAAAACATTTGTCACACCATCCAGGTTTACATCCCCCAACGGAGGGGGTAGTACCTGAATGGTGGCGGAAGATTGCGCAATAGTTAAAGATGTCGCTGATGGAACATCTTCCATCTCTTCACCGGCTTCAGGATGTGGCAATGACGGCGCCTGAGAGACAGTGACCCGCCCGGCACTCTCACGCAGTATAGACTCGGCCGCCTGCAGCAGTTGACCCGCTCGACACCTCTCTCTGGCGCTCCTGGCCCCAGCGCTCCGGCTATGTGCCCCGCAGGCTCACCGATGGTAGCAGACAGCTCGCGAGATGCGCACGCGCTGCTATTGCACGAGGAGAGCTTAGCAGCGGGCGTCGACGAGCAAAAAGGCACGCGGTGGTGGGGAGCGGCTAAAGATGTATTTAGCGTGCGCCGTTGCGAGAACGACACACGCGTGCTCACCTGTGCGCTCTTTGGCCTGATGCTGTTTGACGCCCTAGTTGATATTGGTTGCTCCTCCTCTTTTCTGCATAGATCGAACGGGGCACCCTTTTTCTTTCCGGGGCATTTGGCGTGGCACGGTCGGCAACATTTCGGGCACAGTCCCAGCTGTCTCGTCGATGTTTCCCCGCATACAGCGCACCTCTTCTCCATGCTAGGCACGAGCGAAACACACGAACCTCTCTGTTGTTGTTGTTGACAGCTTTCCGTCTGCTGCCGTAAGTAAACCGGCAGAATTTGAAATTATACGTTGGCTGCCCGGAAAGCTGTCGTGGAAGTCGCGTGTGGCTTGGAGTGTGGTGCAGTGATGGAGTGATGGTGTGTTGCTTCAGAATGAGATGGGAGCGATGGATCCTCCAGCTTAACTCACCGTCGATGACAGCCAAGATCCGCTCGTTGATGATAGTTTAGTTTGCCGGCCTTGGAGGTTAGGGTAAGCGTCGTCTGCGGAAAAGTAACTCTTGGCTCATAGTACACCATGTAAAACATGGGCACTTAGGGGGATAGCTTGAGAGCCGGTGGAGCCACTTTTCTGTCGAAAAAGCACTCCGAGGAGTGAAATAATTTATCAGTAATGCTTGAATAAAGCGGGAGCAAAAACAGACGATGTTGACACTTACCCGACCAGAGAGAGAGCGAGAGAGAGAGAGCGATACCGCGCCGCGTATGCACGAGCAAGACACGAGACAGCGAGCGAGGTGCCGGCAGCCAGTCCACCTGCCAGCCGACCCTAGTCAGCGAGTAGGAGAGAGAGAGAGAGAGAGAGAGAGAGAGAGAGAGAGAGAGAGAGAGAGAGAGAGAGAGAGAGAGAGAGAGAGAGCGCGCGACTATAGCGCGAGCGAAAGAGAGAGAGAGAGAGAGAGAGAGAGAGAGAGAGAGAGAGAGAGAGAGAGAGAGAGAGCGACTATAGCGCGAGCGAAAGAGAGCGAGATAGAGCCGAGTGCACCGATTGCTCCTTCAAAAGTAAGTCTTATTCTCTCATCTCTCGCGTTAAATGTAAAGGTTTGCACGGAAATCGCCCCGTGCACACTTTTTGTACCGTGTACGTGCGGGTATGTGTCAGCCCGCCGTACTTTAACACCGCGCGCGAGAGTAGCAGCTTCGCGCGCCGTATCGTTCGCGCGTTTGAATATTAACTGTCGCGCGCGAACAAACTTAATGTTTTAATCAGCACGTGCGTTGTGCCTGTAATTATTATTGGTTTTAATATACTGTGATATCTAGTTACTCGTCTCATTGTTCATTACAACCTGTCCTTCTCCCGGATACTGCCGCCTTCGCGGGAAAACGACTCCGCCGGTCATTTTCATATCTGAGTATAGCAGCCGCGCGCTTTACTCTTCGAGCGCGCGTTTTTCACTCAGCGATCCAATTTGTTGGAAAGCGAAGTTCGCGTGCGATATTCGCGTTGTTTTCGGGATACCAGGAGCAGATCCCCGGGCAAGTCATTTTAGTCTGACACCCGCGGCACCGTGTTCTAGGGCATCGCTGGCCTGTGGCTTTCTGGAATTTTCCCCCACTAGGCGTCCCGTGACAACTTCATGTCACTTATCTTGCTACAAAATTTTGTATTAGCAATAAATGTATATTAAAAAACTAATTTGGTTTATCGACATACAATATAATTCATACAATATATTTAGCAATGTGCTCAAACCTTACTTACTTTGAATTTTCTGAATAGATATTATAACTGACTGACATCAGAGTTACCAGTACCTGGATCAAGAATTCATTTTAATCTTGAATCACTACTTTCTTAATATTATATAAGTATTTGTATAATATACTACAGTAATACTATATACCCGCCCCCTCCTCACCACCCCCCTCAGCTCCCACCTCAGCCCACCACTCTCAAAATAATGTTATTATTTAAATAGTTTTTATCTAATATTTCAAGTAGTATCCTTCGTCAGTTTCAACCTATTTTCGAAAAAATTTCAACCATTTTCTAAAAAATTTGGAAATATTTTTAGAAGAATATAAATATAAAACTTTTCAAAGGATATAAATAAAATACCACGATTAAAAGGAGTCTAGCGTAGCGTAGATAGTAAGATTGTGATTAGCGACCTCGAAAGCCCCTGTATAAAAATTCTAAACAAAATCTAAGCTTCCTTCGAACTTTTAACAGCAAAAAGGTGATTCCTCTAGGGCAAGGCTTTTGTTAATAGTCAAAGAACCTTCCAACTTTAAAACAATATGGATTTGTCGATACAAAAGTATTGCACTATGGTCAAAGAGGTAATTGCTCCTAGGCAAGGCTCTTGTTAACGGTCAAATAACCTTAAAAATATACAATGTGGATATCTCAGGCATATAATTTTTAAAAAATTGGTTGAAAAAACTTTCAGAAGGGTTGAATATATCAGAAGCCATTCCTTTCTAAAAACTTTTAGAAGAATATAAATCGGATAGCATGATCAAAACGGTGATTTCTCCATGACAAGGCTTTTAATAACAGTCGAAGAACCTTCTAACTTCAACAAAGAAAACATAAATTACGAGTTACAATTAAAAAAAGATACGGTGATCAAAAAGGTGGTTTCTCTAGGAGAACCTTCCAACTTTAACAAAAGAAACGTAAATGTACTCCAAAGAAATAGACATTATGAAAGGAAAAAAATTGTATGTTATAGAACTTCAAAAGGATTATTGAATACATTCAAGCTATAGAAAAATTATGCACAATAATTTCTAAAGCTACAGGATAAATATACGGTCCAGCTCAAAACGGTGGTACCTTCAGTGCAAGGTTAACAGTTAAGGTATCTTCAAACTTTAACAAAGGAAACGTAATATTTTGGACCGTGTAACGTTCTATTTTAGAAAGAAGGATATAAATGTATAGTCAGAAGCAATTACTTTCGAAAAACTTTTAAAAGGATATAAATAGAATACCGTGATTAAAAAGGTGGATCCCCCAAAGCAAGACTTATGTTAACATTTAATATAATTACCAATGACTTACTACAATACTAGATGGCCAATCAAGAAGATTCAAGACCCAATCCATTAAGATGGAATCCTACGCAAAAAATATATGTCATAGTGAAAAGTATACAGCATGCAAGATGATTGGATGAAATAAAAAAATAACTATATGATCATATTAATGAACCAGATGAATGTGATTTAATTAATTAAATCAATGAATGCAATAATATACAGTTGCATGATTTAACATTTTTATGGTTTTTATCAATTTTCAATGTGCTGTAGAATTTTTTCCTTAGCTCTACCCATAAACTTTTTTCTTTTTAAATTAAAGTATTTTTTCCAAAGAATTGAAAAAAACTTTAGTGGAGAAAGGACCCCGCACACAATGTATGGAAAATAATCATTCGGTCAAATTGGATCAAACTTGGGGAAAAGATAGATCTTGAGGTCCTGAACAAAAGTTCTCATGGGCAAAACCCCCCAAAATTTGACCGAATGATTTTTTCCCATACATTGTGTGCGGGGTCCTTTGCTAATGGCGTAGTCCTTACTTTTGGTCAATGCAGGCATACCAAAAACCAACCAATCAGAGACTTTCAAAAAGGGTCATAAAAAAAAATACTAGTGTTTTCTAATATAATGGTGTTTTGCAAATAAAATGCAAACTTTTTCCCGATCAATGTTCCATATAAAAAGTTTCAAGATTTTGAGTAAAAAAATGAATAAACTTGGATTTTAACCAAAAATTGCAAAAACTTTGAATTTTCAATGTTGTATAACTTTTTTATGTATGCAAATATCGGCCTAAAATTTGAGGAACATGTTTTTTTTCATAAAAAACTGAAAATAAACGAGTTTTGAGTGATTTTAAAATTTTGATATGCTCACTTCACCTAAAATATCCCTTATATATATATATATATATATATATATATATATATATATATATATATATATATATATATATATATATATATATATATATATATATATATATATATATCCATAAATATGCTCATGTGTATAAAAGGGCTCCATAAATCTGTTAAAACAAATGTATATATATATATATATATATATACACATTTGTTTTAACAGATTTATGGAGCCCTTTTATACACATGAGCATATTTATGGAGCCCGTTTTCTTTTATGGAGCCCGGGTCCCATAAAATATTTTTCTCGGGCGTTTATGGAGCCCGATCTAGAGTCTATAACCCCAGGGTCCATTATTTCTTTAGTCACTTGCCATAGGGATCTCTGGGCTGTAGGTACTAATATATAGGGATGGGCTCCATAAACGGATGGGAGGATAATTATATATATATATATACTATGGGGCTTCGCCCCCTGCTCGCTCCGCTCGCCAACCCCCATTTTCAGAGAGAAATTTTATAATAATGAAGTATGAAACTATCAAATTTTGCCCATATGAAATTTTGATGGGTAAAATATCGGACTTAAGACGAATCAAAGGTAAAGGATATACTATTTATGTTCTTTATAATTGCTTCAGAGCAATGAAATTAGTAATCAAACATGTGTTGCTTTATCTATGGCTTGGACTGGAATCGCTTCTATATTATTACCTAAAGGAATGACAAGTCATCGTACTTTTAGACTTCCTTTAGATGTAAGCAGTATTGAAACTGTTTTTTTAAAATTTGAATTGGATAAAAAAAAATTGAGAGAAGTTGATATTATTATTTGGGACGAAGCATCAATGATTCCAAAAAATGCTTTAGAAATAATTGATCAAACTAAGAGATGTATATTTTAATGATATTCCATTTGGTGGAAAATTGATCATATTAGGTGGTGATTTTCAGCAAATTCTTCCAGTTATGAAATGTGGTCACAAAAATAGTATAATTGAAGAAACAATTAAATTTTCTGCGTTATGGTCTCTTTTTAAAGTTTTAAAATTAAATCAAAATATTCGTTCGGAAAATAAAGAATTTGCTTGACTATTGTTTGAATTGGGTGAAGGAAAAATTATTCCATTTATTATTCCAAATAAATGGAAAACGAATAATATTTGTAAAGAAATTTGTAGTAACATTAATATTAAAACTTCAATAGATCTTGTAATCTTAACCGCTCATAATAAAGATACTAAAATTATTAATAATAAAGTTTTAGAATTATTGAATAAAAAAGTATATACGTATTATAGTTTAGATTACGCAACTCATAAAGGACTTGATCAAACAGACGAAAATATTCATTTAAATTATCCAATTGAAATGCTTAACAATATTAGAGAAGGTCTTCCACCTCATGAATTAAAATTGAAAGTAAATGCTATTGTTATGTTAATTAGAAATATAAGTATTCTGCAAGGAATGTGTAATGGTACACGTCTAAGAATAACTGGATTATATGCTCATAATGTTAAAGCAGAAATAATTACAGGCGAAAGAATTGGTGAAGAGGTTTTTATTCCACGAATAACATTAAATACTGCAGATTCATCTTCATTTCCTTTTATTCATTACCGTAAACAATTTCCAATTGTATTAGCTTTTGCCATGACAATAAATAAATCTCAAGGACAGAGTTTTGATTCTGTTGGAATTTTTATTAGACGACCACTATTTTCACAATGTCAGTTATATGTTGCTTTATCCCGGTGTAAAAATCCTAACAATATATTTATTGAAAATTGTTCAGAAAATTCTTTAATAATAGATAACAATGTATGGAAAGAAATTTTTGGAATTTAATCTATAATTTACACTATAAGATTTGATAAGTGAAAATTTATGTCGTATTTGTATATGATCTCAATTTCTCCTAGGCTCAAGAAATTTATAACAATAATCATTTTAGCCCTTAGAAGCATACATTTTTCTATTCGATATTTTGGCCTGAAATTTCTCACTTGCCGGTTTTTGGGGTCACTAATAACGAATATGCGATCAGAATTTTAATTTTCCTAATCCAAGATGGTGGATGAAATTTTTTGAAAATGAGTTTATTTTCACTCCAAAATGTTTAAACGGGGGTTTTCAGGGTCACTGATAACGAATATGCGGCCAGAATTTTTATTTTCAAATCCAATATGGCCGATTCAAGATGGCGGACAAAAATTGTTTGAAAATAAGTATATTTTTACCTAAAATAGTTTACTGGGGGTTTTGGGGTTGCTGATACCGAGTAGGCCATAATTTCAAAAAATTTTGTCCGCCATCTTGAATCCACGATCTTGGATTTGTAAAATCAAATTCTGATGGCATATTCTTAATCAGCGACCCCAAAAACCTCTAGGAACTAACTTTCATAAAAATAGAACAGCAAATAAGCTCAAAAATGATTTTTTTCTAAAAAAACATGCATTTTTTGCAATTTCTTTATTTATAATTACGTTCGGGAGAATTGTAGAGAAACGTCTTACCTATCAGAAAAGCCCATCACCTTGAATAAATACACATAAATACGTTTTTTATAAATAAAAATAGAAAGTTACTTTGGTGGTCCCTATAGGGACTACTATGCTTCTAAGGGTTAATTAAAATATTACCATTAAAATATCGTCCAATTTTTATATGTTTAAAATATTACTCTTTGTGAAAATATAAGACATGTTGTATCTTCTCATAAGTTTAATATCATAAATAATCTGAATATTGTTGTACATTTAATAAATAAATATTTCATAATTATTTAATGTATTAATGTGAAATATTTGTTTATTAAATGTAATAAAGATGTGAATTAATTTTCATTATATTTTAAACTTTGCACAATTTTTATTTTAAAGAAATTACAATAATAAGTAATGAAAATTAATTCACATCTTACATGGTGGAGGAACGAAGGGCTAGGTTGGAGTCAAGGAGGATTACGGAGGGATGACTCCCGTGGTTTTTAAGGCTACTGGCGACGAATTCCATGGTTGTGTTTAGGCTCATTATATAAAAAATTATTGTGTAATTCTATATGATTTCGGCATGTCCCAAAATCATATATATAATTATTATTATTTCTTATATATAATTAAAAATTCAGCGCGCCTATAACAGTACCTCAGTGGTGGTGTGGAAAGCTGTTCCAAATGTGCGAAATGTGGTAATAGTTGAAAACGTAATTATCTATGTTGGTTCTAATAATAATTAGTATATTTTTGAGTTTTTTTAAATGTTCGAATTCGAAAATTAGTGACAGTTTTCTCTTTGATGGTTTTTCGACTATCATCAAAAACAATAGTCCGGTAGTAGTCCAGAGGTGGAGGGGATGGTGGAGGGGACGGTAGGTGGAGCACGGTGGAGGGGACCGTGGAGAGCGGTGGAAGTCACTCCGCCTCCCTCCGCAAAGTGCCCACCACAAAATAACGTCAAATTCACTGTTTTTTTGCGTTATTTGGGGTCTGCATTGTCCCTCCGCATGTCCCTTCGCGTAATATTTTTATGGTGAATTGTTAAAAAATATAGTGAAATTTAATACAACTGGAAATTCAATTTTGTTGATTAAATCTAGAAATACTACGATGTTTTTTCTATTTAGTAAAAATTCTTTTCTAAATTTGCGTGCCTATATTGTAGATCGATTCTCTGAGCATTTTAAGTGCCGGTTTTTCACCATGACCTCGTATACATATGTGTACAGTACATATACATTTACTGTTTTACTTATGTGTGCAAAAAATTTATAAAAACGGTGGCGCTGTTTATTACGCCTAAAAGTGTAAGGTCATGCTCATATTATTATATGTGTTTTAATGTGTAGTCAGTTTTTTAGCGTGTTATTTACTAAAGTTAACGGTTTTTCATACCACCACTGAGGTACTGTAATAGGCGCGTTGAATTTTTGATTTTATTGTGTTTAGGTGTTTTATATAATAAATATTAATAATTAGATAGAATAATGGGACATGCCAAAATATTATAAAATTATTGTTAATCATTTTTTATATAATAAGCCTAAACACAACCATGGATTTCATCGTCAATAACCCTACAAACCATAGGAGTCGTCCCTCCGTCCACCTTGACTCCAACCTATCCCATCCTTCCTCCACCATGGAAGATATGAATCAATTTTCATTAATAAATTTTATCAATTTTAATTAATTTTAAATAATTTGTATTCATAATTTTTATTTAATGTAATCAAAATTGATTCCCATCTTTATTATATTTAATAAAAAAATATTTCATGTAAATATATTTATATTGAAATTTTTTTCATTATATGTAATAAAATAATCAGATTATTTACATGATATTATGCTTATACTTTCGTAAAAGAATAATATTATAAATAAAATGATTATTGATATAAATTTAGTTGGGTTTATTTTGATCTATATAAATTTAGATAAAAATATATATAAAAAAAAAATAATAATTTTTGAAAAAGTTTATTAAAAAGTGTAGATTAAATGTCAAAAATTTCTTTCCAAACAATATTATTAATTACTGATGAATTTTCTAAAAGATTTTCAATAAATATATTGTTAGGATTTTTACATTGGGATAAAGCAACATAAAATTGGCCATGTGAAAATAAAGGTCGTCTAATGTAAATACCTAGAGAATTAAAACTTTGACCTTGAGATTTATTTATTGTTATAGCAAAAGCTAATACAACTGGAAATTGTTTTCTAAAAAGTGTAAATGGAAATGAAGAAGAATCTCCAGTATTTAATGTTATTCGTGGTATAAAAACTTCTTCACCAATTCTTTCCCCCGTAATTATTTCAGCTTTGATATTGTGATTAAATAAACCTGTAATTTTCAAGCGTGTACCATTACACATTCCTTCTGATATACTTATATTTCTAATTAACATTACAATTGCAATTATTTTTAATTTTAATTCATGTGGTGGTAGACCTTCTCTAATATTATTAAGCATTTCTATTGGGTAATTTAAGTGAATATTTTCATCTGTTTGATCAACTGCTTTATGCGTTGATTAATCTAAACCTATAATATTTATGCGTTTTACCATGTTATAAGTTCAAAACTTTGTTATTTATAAGTTTAGTATCGTCATTATGTGGAGCTAATATTATACGATCTACGGAATTTCGAGATTGATATCATCATAAATTTTATTACATACATTTTCGGTTTTCCATTTATTTAGAACTATAAATGGATTCATTTTACCTTCACTTAACTCTAATAAAAATGAAGCAAATTGTTTATTTTTTGAGCGAATATTTTCAGTTAATTTTAAAACTTTAAAGAGAGGCCATAAATGAGAAAATTTGATTGTGTCCTGTACTATACCGTCTCGGTAACCATGTTCTAGGACTGGCAGAATTTGTCTAAAATCGGCTCCTAAAACTATCAATTTACCACCAAATGGAACATCACTGTAACATATATCTTTGAGTGTTTGATCAAGAATTTCCAAAGCTTTTTTTGGGATCATTGATGCTTCATCGCAAACTATAATATCTACTTCCAGTAATTTTTTTTATCTGATTCTAATTTTAGAAAAGCACTTTCAATACTGTTTAAATCTAAAGGAAGTCTAAAAGTACGATGACTTGTCATTCCTCTAGGTAATAAAATAGATGCGATTCCTTTCCAAGCCATAGATAAAATTTTTTTATTCAAAGATAAAAAGTGATACATTAAAATCTTGTATATGAAAGTTTTTCCTGAACCTCCAGCTCTATCAATAAAATAAATTTTATTTTTGTTAGTTATAATTTCATTAAAAATTAATCTTTGATTAGTAGTTAATTGATTAAACAAAATTAAAAAAGATTTTTACTGTTTGCTAAATTTACAGGACTTTCTTCGATATCATTTATTATTGGTTCAGGTAAACTATAATCTTTACAACTTTTATCTTCAGTTTGTAATATATTTTGAATGTATGACCACGCATTATTTTCTTTATTTTCTTTAAAATCTTCAGTAAAAAATTTTTTGAAATTACCTTGAATATTTTCAGCTAAGATAAACCATGCAAAGAATTTACGTAATTGAAAAGGAAGCATGATATTACTTGCTTCATCAAAAATAATATAAATTTGGGAATCATCTTTTATTAAACCCATAGCAACTGCTGCTTCTTTATATGTTTCATATGAGACGTTATTAAATGTTCGTAAATCTTTAAAAGACGGAGCACCTTTTATGCGGTTCAACAGTGATTTAAGAAAAAATCTTTCATTATCTTTAGGTGAAACAATATTTAATCGCCCAATCGCATCAAATTGTTTATTGAGTTCTCTACGTTTCCATACTTTAGATTTGGTAAATCCATAATATCACAAACATATGAGGGTGTGTTCTATTTTGTGTCCTACATTATGTGTCACGTTATTAAAGGCATACCCTAATGTGACTAAGGCTTACATTAAGATTACACGTAAAAAGAAAAGGCGAACTTATACAAATTTTTTAAACGTGACCTTAGGAAGTGCTGTGCGGTGCGTTTCCGATGCCGGTGCTGTTGGTGCATTGGCTACTTGTAGAACTACGCCGCTGATTGGTTGATGTTTAAATACGGACCAATCAGAAAAGTAGTTCCGTAAGTAGCCAACGCACTAATAACACGGGCATCACGCAGCATCGCACAGCACAGTACCGCACAGCGCTTACGTACATCCTCCAATACATTTGATAACATTTAAGGAAAGGCGAACTTATACAAATTTTTTAAACGTGACCTTAGGAAGAGTGTACATAAGCGCTGTACTGTGTTGTGCGGTGCGTTTCCGATGCCGGTGCTGTTGGTTCATTGGCTACTTATAGAACTACGCCGCTGATTGGTTGATGTTTAAATACCGACCAATCAGAAAAGTAGTTCTGTAAGTAGCCAACGCACCAATAACACGGGCATCACGCAGCATCGCACAGCACAGTACCGCATAGCGCTTACGTACACCCTCCAATACATTTGATAACATTTAAGGTAGTTATCATTGTTTATAAAATCATGAATGAGGTTATAAAAATAATTATCTTCAATTGGTTATAACTTTCTGGGTCTTGAATAATTTTGAATTTTTCCTTGGGCAAGTCCCCGTGAAACAATAAAATGAGACCTAGATAATTAAAATTTGTTAAGAAACAAAAAAGATAGGGATTTATTATCAATAATTGTTTGTGCTGTTTCTAAAATATCGACATTTTGTTAAAAAAATTATTTTAGTCATGTTAAATACACTATATTTATAGTATTAATGTATTATTATTAGATTAAACTATAATCATTAGTAACGTTATTAAA
Organism: Torymus aiolomorphi; assembly: GCA_036365515.1. Lineage (NCBI taxonomy): Eukaryota > Metazoa > Arthropoda > Insecta > Hymenoptera > Torymidae > Torymus > Torymus aiolomorphi. Next base: position 74,771,206 of record CM070877.1, on the reverse strand, counting down.
GCCATACCCTGATATGATTAAGGCTTCTTACATGCAAAAAGGAACGGGGAACTTACACAAATTTTTTAAACTTGACCTTATAATTGATAACATTTGATATTATAATTATTTAATAATATAGAAACAACATCAATAATATTAACAATATCAAATCATTCGTAATATATATGAAATGTATAACAAAATGAGAAAAACAATACAATATTAAGAGGAGGGGCAGGAGGAGGGGGGAGGTGGGCTTTGAGGAGGGGAGCAAGGGGGAGGAGGGGTTTTGAGGAGCAAATGTAATACTAAAAACTCCTATTTCTAATCTCATTTTTCCGTTATTTTGAGGAGTGGTTGAGGAGGGACTGTAAGGAGGGCGAGGAGGGGGAGGAGGCGGGAGGAGGGGCTGGGTACCCTACAAGCCTCTTACAACTATATACTATAGGAAGATATATATATCTTACTACACTATATAGTTTTAAGCTGAATTGAGTCGTTAACCCTCCGCGTCCCTCCGCGTCCCTCCGCTAAGTGCCCTCCACAAAATAACGTAAAATTCACTGTTTTTTTGCGTTATTTGGGGTCTGCAATGTCCCTCCGCATGTCCCTCTGCGTCCCTCCGCATCCCTCCGCATCCCTCAGCATCCTTCCGTATCCCTACGCGTCTCTCCGCGTCCCTCCGCATCCCACCGCATCCCTCCGCGTCCCTCCGCAAAAAGGGCCTTGTCCCTCCGCGTCCCTCCGCGTCCCTCCGCGTCCCACCGCATTGTCCCTCTAATGACAACTATCTGTGATGCAGAAGACACTTCTGTCGACAACTTTTGCATCGCTCCGTTGTCAGTTCTTCACCTCGATACACAAATAACACGCTGCTTTCTGAAAACAAACTATGCCACCCTCCTGCCATCAGCGCAAGAAGTGCGTTCGCGCATTTATTATAATGTGCGCCTTTTCTCCGCAATTAACGAGACCAATTAATTACAGAGCAACTTTTTGAAAGGAAACTTCTTAATTATTCAAATCAAGGATAACGCCAAACTCACGCGAGCGCAGCGCGGCGTATGCGCATTCATTTGACAGTTCAATTACAAGTTGAACGCTGTCCGTATTTTTTCTTTCCAAAGAAAAGTGCAGCAACTGCAAACAGAGCATGAGAAAACGGCGAGAGACGTTGACTGCCCTCGTTAGTTCCTTCTCTCCCCCTCTCTCCATCTCTCTCTTTCTCTTATATATATAATGTAGGAGAGGTGTTGCCGAGCTTGTCCTCGAACATCTCGCGTCATCATCCTTTTCTACGTTAAAAGTAAATAAACAGAAATGTAGTAAAAATAAAAATTTAGAGTATCAATCATATTTTGGTAATATGAGTTATGTTTGTAAATTTTGTTCGGCAGTATATTGGAAAGAAGAAAATAATAAATCAATTTGATGTAGTAAGGGTAAAATAATTTTGTCTCCGCTAAGTATATACACGGTGACCCATTTTAATCGCTACACCCGGATTTTTCGGATCCTAAGACAGATAGGAAAAAATGATTCAGACAAAAGTTGTAGGGGACGAAGGGGGCCAAACGATGGTCCTAACAGCTTTGACCTTGAACTTGACCTTCAAGGTTATTTCAAGGTCAAGTGGTTTTTTTTAATAGGAACACCTATTTTTGACCCCGGATTCGGAAAGAGCGGGAAATTTTACGTTCAAAATCATATTGAGACATTTTTTTTCAAGGTCATTTCAAGGTCATTTCAAGGCCAAATGAAGGTCGAACTCCGAAAAATCCATTTTAAGTCGTTTTTTCAATGAGTCACAGGCTTAAGTGGTTCAAACTGATCGTAGGTTTAATAGGGAAACCCACACACCCAAAACTTTCACATCCTAGTAAACAAATATCAAACTTGCACATCCGAACCCCATGCTCTTCATAGCCTCACATGCTAAACTGTTACACCAGACATCCCCCAGTCCCACACATCTCTACCCCATGTCTGATGTTTGTTTAACGGAAACTTCAAGATCATTAAAGCTTCTGTTGTAAATGTGTCAACCTTACGTTTAGCGCTACCCAGAAACAACGACGTGGACGTAGTAAGGATTGTTTCCTTTGGGGTGCTTGATTAAAGTGAGTCCCCTTGCCTCTCACTGTTCAGGGTGCTTGATTTAAGTGAGTCCCTTCGCCTCTCACTGATCGGGGTGCTTGATTAAAGTGAGTCCCCTTGCCTCTCACTGTTCAGGGTGCTTGATTTAAGTGAGTCCCTTCGCCTCTCACTGATCGGGGTGCTTGATTAAAGTGAGTCCCCTTGCCTCTCACTGTTCAGGGTGCTTGATTTAAGTGAGTCCCTTCGCCTCTCACTGATCGGGGTGCTTGATTAAAGTGAGTCCCCTTGCCTCTCACTGTTCAGGGTGCTTGATTTAAGTGAGTCCCTTCGCCTCTCACTTATGTGTTTATCTAACCTCGAAGAAAATGTTCGAAATTACGACCATTTGCTTCCAGGCACATAGTCAAACGCCTTTGGAAGTGGCGAACGGTGTTTAGCAAAGTTTGCCTTGGAATGGCAGCGCATGCTCGACGAATTCTGTCCATCATGTCTACTCTTGTGGTGGGCCTTTCCTCAAAAACGGCATTTTTTAAATACCCCCATAAGTAAAAATCTGGTGATGTAAGATCTGGTGAGCAAGCAGGCCATTCAACCGGACCACCTCGACCAATCCATCTGTTACCATACTGCTCATTCAAAAAGTCCTGACAATTCGAGCGAAATGTGGTGTTGCGCCGTCCTGCTGGAGCCACATTCTTCGTCGCGTTTCTAAGTCAACATCTTCCATCAATACAGGTAGTTCATCTCTTATTAGCGTTAAGTACGTGTGTTGATTAACATTTTCTTCGAAAAAATAAGGGCCAATCACACATCCATTAATAATCCCACACCATACCATAATACTCCATCGTCTTTGATGGTTTACAGTTCTGACCCAATGAGGATTAACATCAGACCAGTAATGACAATTATGTCTATTCAATTCCTCATCACTTTGAAATTTTGCCTCATCAGAAAAAAGAACAAAATTAAAAAGTCTGGATCATTTTCTATCATTTGTAAAGCCCATTGGCAAAACACAATACGCTGTTGAAAATGAGCAAACTGTAGCTCTTGGACCAGAGTAATATGATACGCATGATATCTAAGCACCTTCATAATTCTTAAAAATGTACTTTTTGGAAGACCGATTTCCCTTTCGATTCGACGAGCGCTTATCTGTGGGTCAAGATGAATTATTGCCAGAATAGTCACAGCCCGATTATCATTTTCATCATATTGATGGCGCCTACGTTGACGAACCATGTGTCCACCACGAGCTCTTTGAGTTAAACGTCTGATAGCCATAGCGTCAGGGTGTCGTCTGTCTGGATAGCGTTCAGCATAAATTCTTGCCGCAGCACGATAATTACTTCGGCTTTCTCCTAAAGCCAACATCATGTCAACGATCTCGTTGGGCGGATAGTCAGCCATTTCAGAGCCAGCTATTAATTACTATTAAATTTGAATAGTGAAATGGTATAAAAAATATTAATAATTATAATATTTGCCCGTATACGGTCGCGACCAAAAAAGAAAAATGTTCCTAAATTATGGTAACTTTATCTGACTAAGTGTATTTGCCAAAAGTACTCCGATTGTCACACTTTTGTAATTGTAAGTTTTATAATAAAGTAATAATCATTAAATTATTTCTAATTTGAACTGCACATAATACTAAAACTTGCTTTTATTTTAAATATTGTGAATTATTGCCGTTCAAACTTGAGAAATACTAATATTGATAATGTAATCATTAAAGGCACATTTACAAATAATTTCTGTTCCGTCAAGATTTTTGTACAAAAAAGAAATGTTGTATCTTTATTCTTTTGAAAGTTATGAGTAAATTAAAGATATGAGCTGTAAAAAAATGTCATTGTTTAAAAAGAAAAGTCATAACAATTTAAAAGTCATAACAAATAAAGAGGCCGGGTTGACGATCAACCGCGAGAAAAGTGTGTTTGGCAAGACTGAAGTCAAATACCTCGGTGTGCTCGTCAACCGGGACGAATTCCGGCCGGATCCTGATAAGATCGAGCCGATGATAAACTTTCCGGTACCAAAGAACTTGAAGCAACTGCGCCGCTTCATGGGAATGGCATCTTGGTACCGAAAGTTCTTGAAAGACTTTGCCACGATAGCCGAACTGCTCACAGCGCTAACGAAGAAGGATCGACCATATGAATGGGGCGACGCACAGCAAGAGGCTTTCGAAAAGATCAAAGCCTTGGTGTCCTCGGCTCCTGTCCTCGCCAGACCCTCGTTCGATGTTCAGTTCGTCGTACAGACAGACGCGAGCGACACCGGCATCGGCGCGGTGTTGTTGCAAATAATCGAGGGGCAGGAACAAGTCCTCGAATTCGCCAGCCGAACACTTTCGCCAGCGGAGCACAATTACAGTGTCACGGAGCGCGAATCCTAGCGGTGATCTGGGCGATTAAGAAGTTCCGCCTGTACATCGAAGGATATCACTTCTTGGTGGTAACAGACCATAGCAGCTTGCGATGGCTGCACAGCCTGCACAGCCCCACAGGAAGACTGGCGAGATGGGCTCTCGAGCTGCAGGGACACTCCTTCAATGTGGAACAACGAAAGGGCGCACTGAACCACGTGCCCGACGCGCTTTCACGCATGTACGAGGAAGAAGACGACCTCGAGGTGTACGCGAGCACGTGGTCCGACGGTACCAAAGATGAGTGGTACCGAACCTGGCTGGACGAAGTGACACGCGACCCCTCAACTCATCCCAGGTGGAAAGTGGTAGGGGATCGATTATTCTACTTTCTCGCGGATGAGATAGTAGAGGCGGCGGTCGCCGACGACGAAGCATGGAAACTCGTCGTGCCTCAGGAGCATCGTCGCGAAGTGCTCCGCGAATCACACGATGATCCGACCGCCGGGCACCAAGGTCGAGAAAAAACGTACGAGCGCGCGGCCAGGTTATATTACTGGCCGAAAATGTACCACGCAGTGAGGAAGTACGTGAAACATTGCCAAGTGTGCCAGCAAAGACCGCCAGCGGGTCTGATGGGACAGCGAGTTATCGACGGCCCGTGGCAAGTAGTTGCGGGAGATATAACCGGCCCGTTCGTGAGAAGTAAACTCGGGTACGAGTATATCTTGGTGTTCCAAGACCTCTTCACTCGCTGGGTGGAGTGCGTGCCCATACGCAAAGCGAATGCGAAGACCATCTTGAAAGAGTTCAAGGAGAGAGTGATTCTTCGATTCGGCACTCCGGAGGTATTCTTGTCCGATAACAGCACAGAATTCAAGAATAAAGTCGTGGACGAATACCTCGCCGACGTCAGCGTCCATCACTCGACTACCCCGCCGTATCACCCTCAGGCAAACCCCGTGGAGAGGGTAAATCGGACGTTAAAGACCCGCTTAGTCGCATTCGTCGAGGAATCTCACGCCGAGTGGGATCAGAAACTGCCGGAGCTGATGTTCTCGTTGAACAACTCCGTGCACGCTTCGACCAGCGTGAGCCTGGCCGCCCTCAATTACGGCAGACAGCCGCTTCCCCCGGCGACAGCTCGCCGCGAGCAGAAGCGCGAGGCCCTTGAGCAACGAGCACGCGAGGCTGTGGATACGTGGGCGGAGTGCCTGCAAGATATGGATAGCCTACGAAAGAGGGCTGCCGCACAAATGGCCGACGAGCACCGGCGACAAGCGGCGTACTACAATGCGCGTCGGAGAGAAATATCCTACGGGGTAGGAGACCTCGTCTTGAAAAGGAACAGAGTCCTTTCCTTGGCAGCGCAAGGGATATCGGCGAAGTTAGCGCCGAAGTACGCCGGTCCACTGAAGGTGACCGAGATAACAGGCTCCAATACGGTAAGAGTAAGAGACGAGAAGGATGCGAGCGAGGAGATCCTGCATATTTCTCACCTCAATCCTTACGATGGAGAAAGCAGCGACGAAACGGGCGAAGAAGTCGATGACGTCGAGGATCCGAAACCGCCGAGGGAAGACGTAAGCGTCCCGGTGATGAGCGACCCACCGGACGCCGGCGGAGCGCCGCCGAGCGATGCGCGTCCCGACAAAAAACGTCCGCGGGGACGTTCGCGCGGTTCCCGGTAAAACGCGCGTGACAGCGTAGGTGAACTCCGGGACGGGAAAACCCCGGGGCCGACCGAAAGGTTCCGCGAAGCGACAAGAACCGAGGTCGCACCTAGATGCCTCACCGCGGTTGACTCGCGCGTAGCAATGTGCGAGAGTGTTAGGCAAGAGCAGGAGTTCGGGAGTTGTTAGCGACTCCGACTAATGCACCTTTCCGCTCGGGCTCCTTTTGTTACAGATGGCTGAGAAATCACCGGTGCCGAGCACCGAGGGTAGTGCCCTCGACACTGAGGCGATGGTGAGCGGGGTTCTGCGCGCCATCGAGCAGTTCGGGCGAGCTGAGTTCGCTCGCCCGTCTTCGGTGGTGCTGGAGGAGCTGCCAGAGCCGGCAGAAGCCCTAGCGCTCCCTCCTCCGCCCACCGCATCCCCACCGGCGCCGTTCCTGCGCCGACAGAGGGAGGCCCTCGCCCTCACAGCGGAAGAGGACGCCATCGCCACGGAGGACGTCCAGACAGGCCCGGCGGCCCCGATCGCCGAGGGATGGGGACCAGCGGTCCCCGCGGCTACGGAGCCGACGGCGGCCGAACCGGCTCCGCCATCGCCGATTCTGACCCGCTGGGGGTCGTTGGAGCGCCTCCTGGAGAGGGCGCGCACCTCCAGTCGCCAGGCCTGGGCGGCGGAAGGGGAGGCGATCCAGGCCTCGGATCGGTTCCTCGCCGAGACACCGTACGGCCGTGAACTCGCCGGGCCCTGGGCAGCCCGCATTGAGGGTCTGAGAGAGGAGCAGGAACTCCTTTACGCGGCCCGGCGCACCCGGAAGGAGCGCCGTGAGGCCGAAGAGGCGGCGGCCCGTGCCCGCGAGGAGATCCGGGCTGCCGAGCGAGACGCCTTGCTCGCAAGGAAGCGGGGAGAAGCGGCCGAGAAGAGGCGGAGAGAGGCCGTTCGTCGAGCCGGGGAAGCGACGATCGCGATGGTGCCGGCCACGGCGCTACGGCAGGTCACGCCGTCGATGCCCACACCCCCGCATCGCGAGCTACTGAGAGGTGATGCCGCACCGGCGGCGGGAGGATCCCGTCGCCTCTGCTACTACTGCGGACGACCGAGCGTGTCAACGGACTCGAAGTGCCCGAACGCCGCCCGCCATGATAAGACACGGCCGTGGTTCCACAACCGAGAGTAGCCACAGCCAAATTCCCCGCCAACCCGGGTGTAAGCCCCCTCTTCGGGGAACAATAAAGAAAGGGGTCAACCCCGCATTATTTTGTTAAGCGAATGTTTTTTTTTCTCTTGCGCAACACCCCCCCCCCCTCTTTCAGGAGAATCCGCGCTGCCGTTAAAGATGTCGAACGTGAGCTAGCCGAGCAGACTCTCCGTGGGATAGTCCGCGTCTGGACGGGGGGTGTAACGGCCTGCGCGTGTACGTGCGCGAGTGTGCGTGTATCGGTGTGCGCGAACGAGACATGAGGCGAGTCTCGGCACACCGCGTCGGCACGCAATAATGCCCGAAATGTAAACACCTCTCAACCTTGCGCGAAGGACAAGGCCGAGAGATGCTTGCGCGTGCCGATGAAGCAGCAGGTAGGCAGTATCGTTTCGGCCATTGCTCCGAGAATAGCCCGCATTGAGAGGGAGAGAGAGAATAGTGCAGGAGTGCAGAGTGGGTCACCGGAGTGAATCGGTGCAGTGCCGAGAGTGAGCGCGAGCGAGAGCAGCAGCGTAGCCGAGAGGCAGAGAGAGAGATGCCGTCGGCAGCCACCGCGGCCGAGTGAGAGGGAGAGGGAGAGACGCCGGCCGCTACTCTGCTACCGCCGGACTGCCCACTGAGGAGCGAGAGAGAGAGAGAGATACGACGCGCGAGGCTTCCAGCACTGCTCGGCCTGACTCCCTGCATCAGCCAGATCTTCGCGAGGTAATTCCTGGCCAGGCGTTAGCGCGCTCTTCCCGCGGACGACGGGCGTCCGGAGAGCGATCCCCGCGCGAGCGAGCGAGGCTCACCGACGCGCGCGTGTGTGTCGATCGCGCGCGGCGATCGACCAAAGTCGGTGCGAGCCACTTATCAGAGTACGTGTGTGCGATCGCGCGCACACGTACATAGCGTGCGCGGGCGCACCACCCGTATCGGCGCGACGCGCTGCGTGTATTCAACTGATTAAGCCCTCGGGGCAATAAAGTTAGAGTCTTTTGTTAAATTCGAGTACGCGTGTGATTGACGCGTCGTTCCCTTTCTTTTTCCACGTCGGTGGTGCGGCGGTATAGAATACCACCGGCCTCCGCGGGCGCGAGTACGCAATACTCGCGCGATTTTGAGCAGCCAAGACAGCACGCACGAGAGAGAGTGCGCGACAGCGAAGTCGCGCGTTGTAACGCCGGTAGGTACGGCTGCCGACGAAGGCAACCGACGGCGAGCGACGGCGCGTCGGCGAGAGCGAGGAGATTTCGCCAAGGGTTGGCATGAGCCAGTGCTCGCGCCTGCCAACCGCTGCGCCGTTCATCGGCAATTCCGCTTTAGAGATTTGCGGCACTGAGGGGAAAACCTACCCCGTTACAACTTCAATCAGATATAATAATAACTTATTTTGCTTTGCTACATTTAGTGCAAAAGTAAAATACGAAAAGAAAAAAGCTATTTATAATTTAAAAATTTAAAGACAAGTTTGTCATATAACGCCAAATACTTTATTACCAAGAAAAATGCAGAACCTTCGTGTGGTCAATTATATATATATGATGACAATACTGCATTTGAAATGAAAATTAAGAGTCATAAAGATTTAACTCAAGAACATTTAAAATTATTGACTGAAGTTTCAAAAAGTAATCCTTATGCTAAACAGTATAAATATTTACACGAAATAATTAATACAGGGAAACTTTCAAATTATAAATTATATTTTGTTCGTAAGAATAATAACGAAAAACATAATTATACTAAACCATTAACGTCGGAATGTGCAGCTATAATTATTTCCAAATCAGGAATCCCTAATAATTATGATCTATGCGTTTATCCGAAAAATAATTCAAATGAAAAAGAATACACATATTTAATTAAATTATCACATCATGTTGACCCAATGGTATTTCCATTATTTTTTCCTTCAGGAAAAACCATATAATTCAAAAGAAAACCTTCTAACAATATTACAGCACTATTCTTATAGATTAGCTTACAGACCAAATTCAGAAAATTTCAATCCACTTTTATTTGGAGGGAGACTAACCCAACAATTCTTTTTACATGCCTATATTATGATAGAAAACAATAGAATGAATTATTTTAGGCAGAAACAAAAAAAATTACGTACTGAATGTTATCAAGGTTTGAGGGATCATGTTATAAATAGTGCATTAAATATATCAGAAAATTTTGAAAAAAAGAAAGACTAGGAAATATTTTTGTACTACCAGCAACTTATATAGGTAGTCCTAGATATATGCAGCAACATTATCAAGATGCAATGGCAATAGTAAGAAATATTGGTCGACCTGATTTATTTATAACTATAACGTGTAATCCTAAGTGGAAAGAATTAAAAAATGTATTTACGACAGTTCCTATCGGAACTACGCCCAATGATATACCAAATATTACAGTTAGATTATTTTTTATACAAAATTTAAGTGTTTACTTAATGATATAGAAAACCATCAAATTTTTGGAAATGCTTTAGCTTATGTGTATACTATTGAATTTCAGAAAAGAGGATTACCGTATGCACATCTTGTAGTAACATTAGATCATAAAAATAAATTAATAACACCAGAAGCTATTAATAAACACATTTCTGCTGAGATACCTTCTAATAATGATAAAAAATTACAAAAATTAATTATAAAACATATGTTGCGTTGACCACATAGTGAAAATTCTCCGTGTTACGATAAATGTAAAGACGTTTGTAAAAAAAATTTTCCTAAACCTTTTCAATCGTCAACAACATTTAAAAAAATTGGTTATCCTCAATATAAACGTACAAATAATTCTTCTAATAATTATACATATCGACTTAAAAGAAGTAAAAAAATTATTCCAGTAGATAATTCAATGGTAGTTACTTACAATAAATTTTTATTAGAAAAATATAAATGTCATATTAATGTTGAATATTGTGCTTCAATTCAAAGCATCAAATATATTTTTGATTATATACATAAAGGTAGTGGTAGAGCTTTTTGTAAATTAAAAAAAAAAGATGACAAAAGAAATGGAATATATGATGAAATTACGAGGGTCATTTGACAAGTACCTAGCCTCACCGCCAGATGGTGCCACTATCGCACCAGAAATACACTACAGTGCAGTATCTTCCTGTAAACGGTTACAGACGAAATTTCAGCCGGATCGGAGTTGTAGTTTATTTTTGAGAGCGTATGAAAGCAAATGTGTCCGTTGATTTTTGAAAAAATGGAGAAAGAACAATATCGGTCGGTGATTCGATTCTTGTTTTTGGAAGGGAAATCGCGCAGTGAAATTAAAGAACGCTTGGATGCAGTGTATGGGGATGCTTCTCCTTTGATGGCGATCGTTAAATTTTGGTATAACGAGTTTCAACGTGGTCGTACGTCGGTTTTTGATGATCCACGCCCAGGTGCTCCGAAAACAGCCACTACGGAGGAGAACGTGACAAAAATACACGATATCGTTTTGTCAGACCGCCGATTAAAGGTGCACGAGATAGCTGCGATAGTAGGCATCTCAGAAGAACGCATGTGGCATATCCTACATGAGATTTTAGGCATGAGGAAGCTGTCAGCAAGGTGGGTGCCGCGTTTGCTGACTGCAGACAACAAGCGCATCCGTGTGACCAGTTCAGAGCAGTATTTGGAGCTGTTTAATCGCAATCCAAAGGAGTTTTTGCGTCGTTACGTGACCGTCGACGAAACATGGATTCACTACTACACTCCAGAGACCAAGGAGCAGTCAAAACAGTGGACCTTACCCGGTGAACCTGCTCCGAAGAAGGCGAAGACGGTCCCGTCGGCCGGAAAGGTGATGGCCACTGTTTTCTGGGATTCTCAAGGTGTGATTTTTATTGACTATCTGGAGAAGGGCAAAACGGTCACAGGACAGTACTACGCCGAACTATTGAGCCGATTTGACGCCGTGTTAGAAGAAAAACGGCCCCATTTGTCTAAAAAGAAAGTGCTTTTCCACCACGATAATGCACCGGCTCACACTTCTGCACTCGCCACGGCTAAATTGGTCGAATTATGCTACGAACTGCTGCCCCATCCACCGTATTTTCAAAGATTTGGCTCCGTGCGACTTCTTTTTGTTTCCGAACCTAAAAAATTCGCTCGCCGGGAAGAGATTCCACTCCAATAACGAAATAATCGCCGCCACGGAGGCCTATTTTGCAAACCAAGAGAAAACATTTTTTTTCAACGGGGTTAAAAAAATTGGAACACCGCTGGACCAAGTGTATTCAACTAAAAGGAGACTACATTGAAAAATAAATTTTATTTTTTGTAAAATTTTGGTGTTTTCATTTGTAGGCTAGGTACTTATCAAATGACCCTCGTACTGAATATATTGATGGCCGGTACTTGAGCCCAATGGAAGCAGCATGGTGGTTACAAAAATTTCCCTTATGTGGAAGGAGTCATACTGTTATCCGTTTAGCAGTTCATACAGAAAATCAACAAAAAATTGTTTTTGAAGAAAATTATGAAATAGATGCTCTTGATAATTGGAAAACAACTTTAACAGCGTGGTTTCATTGGAATAAAAGTGATAAATTTGTAAATAACATAAAATACGTTAATATACCGCATTATTATATATTTAACGCAAAAAAAGTTTGGATAAAACGTGAACGTGAACAAAAACATTATGCTATTGGACGTTCAAATATAGTATCTCCAAAAGATTCTGAAAGATTCGCTTTAAAATTAATATTTAGTCGTATAAAAGGCGCTACTTCCTTTAAAGATTTACGTACATATAAAAATGTAACGTATAATACTCATAAAGAAGCTGCGACTGCAATGGATTTAATAGAAAACGATTTACAAATTTTAAAAGTTTTTGAAGAAGCATATCGTATCATGTTACCTTTTCAATTACGTAAATTTTTTACTTCGTTTCTACTAACAGAAAATATTCAAGCCAATATTATTTGGGAAAATTTAAAAAAATACTTTAGTAAGGATTTTCATGAAAATAAAGATAACTTAGCTTTAGATCATATAAATAAATTATTATTGTTGGAAGATTTATCTTGTACAGATTTTGGATTATCAGAACCTGATCTCATCATAAATGATATAAAATACGATAGTAAAATAATTCCAATTAGTAAGGAAATATTCGAAGATATGTTTACAAAATTAAATGAAGATCAAAAATTTATTTTCAAACGACTTATAAAAAATATAAATAAAATAAATTTTATAGACGGTCCTAGAGGTACGGATAAAATATTTTTATATAAAACTTTAATTTATTATTTTCTATCAAAAGGAAAAAATATTATATCAATTGTTTGGACTGGTATAGCGTCTATTCTATTATCCAAAGGAATGACTACTCATAGAACCTTTAGATTACCATTAGATTTAAATAGTATTGAAAATTCTTTTTTAAAATTAGAATCAGATAAAAAGAAATTAAGAGAAACAGAAGTCATAATCTATGATACCCAAAATAGCTTTAGAAATTATTGACAGAACTTTAAGAGATTTATGTACAAACGATTTACCTTTTGGGGGAAAATTAATAATTTTAGGAGGTGATTTTCGTGAAATACTCCCAGTAATGAAAAACGGATTTAGAAGTGCTATAACTGAAGACACTATTAAATATTCTGAACTTTGGCATTTATTTAAAATTTTCAAATTAAAACACAATATTCGTTCTCAGAATAATGAATTCTCAAAATTATTTTTACAAATTGGAGACGGTAATATAAATCCTTTTATAATACCTAATAATTGAAGAACTAACGATGTTTGCTTACAAATTTATAAAAATATTAATAAAATAAATGATTATGATCGTATTATTTTAGCACCTCATAATGAAGACATTAAATATTTGAATAAAAAAATTTTAATGTTATTAAATGGTGATACTAAGACTTATTATAGTACAGATTATGCGACTCATAAAGGTGTTGATCAAAGTGATGACAACATTCATCTACTTTTTCCAATAGAAACATTAAACAATATTTATGAAGGTTTGCCACCTCATAAATTAGATTTAAAAGTTAATGCTATTGTTATGTTAATTAGAAATTTGAGTATACACGAAGGTTTGTGTAACAGTACTAGACTTAAAATAACCAAATTATGTAGATATAATATTGAAGCAGAAATATTAACAGGAGAAAAAGTAGGTAATAGATTTTTTCTTCCAAGAATTACATTAAATACAGGAGAATCTTCTTCATTACCGTTTATTCTTTATAAAAAACACTTTCCATTAACATTAGCATTTTGCATGACCATTAATAAATCTCAGGGACAAAGTTTTGATTATGTAGGGTTATACATCAAAAGGCAATTATTCTCACACGGTCAATTATTTGTTGCTTTACCACGATGTAGAAATCCAGATAACATATATATATATATATATATATATATATATATATATATATATATATATATATATATATATATATATATATATATATACAAAATAATTTAGAAAATTCATTAGAAATTGAAAATATTGTTTGGGAAGAAATTCTTGATAATTAAAAAAAAATTAGTTATATAAGTAAATATGTATATATATTTATTGCATATATTTATTAAAAAATATGTTCATGTAAATTATTTGAATGATAAGAGATTTTAATAATTAGCTAAATGAAAATTGTATATAAAATTTAATTAAGTTTCGATTTGATCCATATAAAAATACAAATAAAATCAAAGAAAAGATTTTTAAATCAAAATTTTTAAAGTGATTATGCTCTTATATTTTCGAAAAACAAATTTCACAATATAAAATATACGCAATAATAGTATAAAATAAATGAGGAATTGTTTAAACGATATTATAAGAGATCTAAATCAATAGCTAAATGAAATCGGTACACGAAATTTATTTAAGTTTCAGTTTATACATAAAATAATAAAAATAAAATACAACAAAAGATTTTTAAATCAAAATTGATAGCGTAAATGTACTCTTATATATTCAAAAATATCACTACCTTGAAAATAAATAGGTTCAAAGTCTTCAAGGTCTTATTTTTCAAAGATGGGGGGTTGACGAGCGGAACGAGTAGGGGGCGCAGCCCCTCTAGTATATATATACTAGTGTGTCTTCGCCCCCTGCTCGCTCCGCTCGCCAACCGCCGATGTATTAAAAAAATCAATATAATAAAAAATGTTATAAATTATATACTTTTGATAAAAATTACTGTTTGATAATGTCATAGATAATTTATTATTTTAATAACTGTTACCATAAGTAACAAAAAACCACTTTTTTTCATTAGAAAAAATACGATATTGTGGTATGTTTACATATTTTGTGGTATGTTATCATTTTTTTCGTAAAATCATCATTTTTATTTAATTTAAACCATGCTGTTAATGTAGTTTCCTATTTATTTAGTGTATTTAATATATTTTTTTATCAAAAATAATCTTCTGTTGATTTTGTGTATGAATAGATAATAACCTTATAACTGTATGACTTCTACCACACAACGGAAATTGTTGTAATCGCCATGCAGCTTCCATTGAACTTAAATGGACTCAATTTTTTTTTTATCAGAATCTAATTTTACAAATGTACTTTTAATATTACTTGAATTTAAAGGTAATCTAAATGTACGATGACTGGTCATACCGTTTGGTAATAAAATGGAAGCTATACCTGTCTAAGCCATAGATAAAAACTTTTTTTTTTAATGAAATAAAATAATATCTCAAAGTTTTATATAAAAATGTTTTACCAGATATTTGACCAAGTTAATAAAACACGGGAATTCGACCGAAACGAGAAGTACCTTATTAGTTCAGCAATGCAGTTTTGTTCCTTCTTTACTATTTATCAAAAAGAACTGATTCCTTTTCTTATATCATTTATTTTTTATTATACGTTCAAGATATATTAGGGATATTCTACTACACACATTTTAATTACTAACCAAATTAATTCTAGGTTAAGTTAGTTTAAGTATGCCGGACCAGCGAACAGGAAATTTTCCTCTGCTGGATTACTTGTAATGTAAGATATATATAATAGTTACAAATTTTAATAAGTTATTGTACTTTACTTTGGTATTAAATAAATAAATAAATAAATAAATAAATAAATAAATAAATATGTCCGAGATACATTAGGGATATTCACAAGGGCCAGTTCGACCATAGTGCAATGATTCGAAAAATCCATATTGTTTGAGAGAACTGATTTTTTTCAATTGCAACGCGTAATTTACGTTTCCTTTGTTGAAGTTTGAATATTTCTTGACTGTTAACATAAGACTTGCCCTGGAGAAACCACCTTTTTGCGTTTCCTTTCTTAAAGTATGAAGATTCCTTGACTGTAACCATAAGCCTTGCCTTGGGGGATCCACCTTTTTAATCACGGTATACTATTTATGTTATCATATTGAATGGCTTCTTTTTAAATGACAGCTTTTGCTTAAACTTAGATTGAGTTATCGCCTTTTCTGTAAAGTATGGGTAGAACTTAATATACTTCTTTTTAAAAGTTTTTCGAAAGTAATTGCTTCTGACTGTACATTTATATTCTTCTATCTAAAATAGAACGTTATACGGTCCAAAATATTACGTTTTCTTTGTTAAAGTTTCCTTAAGTAACAGTTAAATAAATAAACAACCTTACCCTGGAGAAACCACCTTTTTGAGCTCGACCTTTTCGACCGTATGTTTATCGTGTAGCTTTAGAAATGATTGTGCGTGATTTTTCTATAGCCTGAATGCATTCAATAATCCTTTTGAAGTTCCATAACATACAATTTTTGTGCTTTTATAAAGTCTATTTCTTTGGAGTATATTTACGTTTCTTTTGTTAAAGTTGGAAGGTTCTCCTAGAGAAACCATCTTTTTGATGAAATAACATAGAAAAAACGAAGCAGCCGAGTTGTAACCTTCTTACGCGCCGAGCCGAATTATAACTTTCTTACGCGCCGAGCCGAGTTGTAACCTTCTTACACGCCAAGTCGATTTGTAACCTTTTCACGCACCGAGCTGAGTTGTAATCTTCTTACGCACGGAGCTCAGCTGTAACCTTTTAACTCCTAAGCGACGATATGTAAAGTTCTTTGGCAGTTAATAAGAGCCTTGCCTAGGAGCAATCACTTTTTTCGCCATAGTCCAATACTTTTGTATCGACAAATCCATATTGTTTAAAAGTTGGAAGGTTCTTTGACCATTGACAAAAGCCTTGCCCTAGAGGACAACTAGGACACAATCCTAGAGGATCGTGTTTTAATCTAAAACACGATCTTCCAATTTTATACAAATCCGTGTCCCAAAGGTTACGCACTCTCTTTATTAGCATTAATTTCGTACTACTCGATCGACGTTTCAACTATTCGATAACTTCGAACTATCCGATCATTGTTCGAGTAGTTCAATATATCGAGTAAAAGTCGATTCGACTCAAGTTTGTTGAGTCGAGTTTTTAGAGGAAATCGTTTGGATCTTCGAGTACTCGTGCACCCCTAGACAAGGGTAAATGAGGAGCTATTCTGAATGAGGGCGTTTCTCTTATGGAAAACCCATAAGAGAAACGCTTTTATTCCGAATAACCCCTCACATGTACTGTGGAATATTTAAAGATGCATTAAAATTAAAAGAAAAAGATTTTCGGCTTATAACGAATAAAAAAGGACGTGGAGTGCACGCAGCACGCTTATATTTAACTAGTCTTAATAAATCCAACTGAAATAGTAATAGTATACATTATATAATAGTAATAGTAAACATTTTATTGGTCCTATTGTCTTACGGTATATTGTCTTTTTACAGAGACTATTGAAAACACCATGAAATTATTGGAGTCTGTTGATACAAGTGGTAGTAGAAGTGCTAGTACAAGTGCTAGTATTAGTGCTAGTACAAGAGCTAGTACGAGTTCTAGTACAAGTGCTAGTACGAGTTCTAGTATGAGTGCCAGTACTAGTGCTAGTGCAAGTATGAATGTTGATGACACAAACAATGACAATGACCATATGACAATTGTAATTGATAGTGATGAAGGCATGAACTCAGATGGAGAACAAGAATCACAGCCACAGATTGATAAGAACTTTCAATTAGATGATAGCGATCCAACGCTACCGACTCACTATCGATGTGCTAGTCACACACTTAATTTAATTGCCACAACGGATAGCATGAAATCTATTCATGCTAATCCAGCGTTATTGTCACAGCATTTCCAAACGATAAAAAAATGTGAATAGTTATGGAAATGTTTGCTTCTTCAAAAAAACGTGAGAAAATAACAGATCTTTTGAAATGTAATCTGAAAAGGCCTGTGCCTACAAGATGGAACTCTCTTTATGATGCCTTAAGTCAACTGGCTCAAACTTCGCTGAAAGACTTGATCAGTTCATTTCAGATGCAGGTAATTACTGAAAATAGAAGAAATTTTGAAGCAAGTGATTTTTTATACATAGAAGAGTATTTGTTAATCAACAAGCCTCTTGCAAGAGCAATCGATGAACTTCAGGCTGCAGTCAACTGCCATTTCGGATTTTTGTTATCGACATTGATAAGTGTGAAAAGGAAATGGTTACAATTATTAATGTCTGGAAGTCTTCTATTATGTGAACCGCTGCTAAATGATTTAATTACAAGTTTAGGAAAACGATTTGAAATTTTTTTCGAAATTAAAGGTGTAGGTGAACATGCAGCAATAGCCGCTTTAACTCACCCTAAGTTTAAAAAATGTTGGATATCATGCTTGAATGAAGCAGCTCAAAAAAAAATAAAAAAAATATCACAAGATCTAATAAAATCAGGAAATGATGCAGCGCCAGCCCCTGCTCCTGCAGATCACGATGATTTTTTTGATTTTGGAACGGAAGCAGAATTTAATCCAATATATCGCCGACACTCGTTCCAGAAGGACAAGAAAAAAATGAACTCATGTCGTATCTACAACAATCATCAAAGATTTTAGGCATTTTACACGACTTTCCCAAAGTAAAAGAGTTTTTCATAAAATACAACACGGCGCTGCCGTCATCTGCACCAGTAGAGCGATTGTTTTCCCAAACAACGCTTCTGGATTCCGCTAAATTTAATAGAATGTCAGATGCTTATTTTGAACGAAGAATTTTAAGTAAAATAAATCAAAGATTCTTTAAATAATTGAATAAGTAGGCATTTTTCGATATACAAAGTGCATAATTGCTTCGATTCTTTCATCTATTCTGTAAAGGATGAAATATCGCTTTCTTACAAAAAACATCTTTTATTCAAACTACTAATTTAAGTAAGTGCCTTTTCTGATATCATATTTTTAATTCAATTTTATTGATATAACTTAATTTATCAATTCTTATATTGAGCTCATAAAGCACTTATCGGTTTCAATTGTATTAGTTATTTCGAATATATTTACATTTCCTTAACTGAATTTTCATTTATTCAAGGTTGAGTTATTGATTTTTTTTAAAAATACAAATGTGATGAAATGGTTTTTTCAGACTATTAAATCTTTTTATAATATTATTTAGCATTCCTTCTTTGACGTGTTTACAGTTACTTGAATGAATTTTCAAGTATTCAAGGTTGAGTAATCGCCTTTCATTAAAGTACTAGTATGATGGGTCTTTTTTAGTTTAATAAAGTTTATGATCTTATGCAGAATCGATGATATCATATTGAATGGCTTCTTTCTAAATGACAGCTTTCGCTAAAACTTAGATTGAGTTATCGCCTTTTCTGTAAAGTATGGGTAGAACTTAATATACTTCCTTTTTTATTTCATTACAGTTTTTTGAGATTATTAAACCTTCATCTAATCTTATAATTGCTTGATGACTGTATTAACATTTACTTGATAAAATTCTCAGTTATTCAAGGTTGAGTTATCGCCTTTTTTCAAAAGTATAGGTATAAGAAAATCCTTTTCTTAATTACATTGTACCTTTCTATCATTTATTAAATCATCGATTGTTTCTTTTCATATTATACCATTCATTTAACCCTTTCAGTCACAGAAGCCTATATATAGGCACCCAACATTTTTTTACATTTCTCGTCATTTTTGTTGTATTTAATGCATTTCCCTCATTTTGTTGCATTTTCTGTTAGATAAATACTTAAACTTGAGAAATATAATGATTCTTTTTGGATTTATAATTGTTTATAATTGTTATAAATAAATTTATGCCAAAAAATCGTATTTTTGTGAATTTAATTTTTGACAGAAAGGGTTAAACCAAGGTTGAGTATCGCCTTTTTTCAAAAGTATAGTATGCCGTCTTGTATCATACATCAGATCATAATAAATTATATACTTTTTCATGCTCCGTCTTTTTGTATTTTTGAAAATAACTATAATATTGCGATTAAAATAGGGGAGATAATACTAAAAGACTTTTACTACTAATCTTATCATTTTCTATGCCTCATGATTATGATGCGGTAGTATTGAAGAGAAA
The DNA here is from genome assembly GCA_036365515.1 of Torymus aiolomorphi. Taxonomy (NCBI): domain Eukaryota; kingdom Metazoa; phylum Arthropoda; class Insecta; order Hymenoptera; family Torymidae; genus Torymus; species Torymus aiolomorphi. The sequence continues at coordinate 74,751,470 of CM070877.1, read as the reverse complement.
TCATTATTCGTGCTAGTATGACAAAAATACTGCTTTTATTATAAAAACCAAACTTGACTTGTGATACTAAAACTAAGATTTTTATTTTATATGTGCGATAAAATTAATATATATGTTTATGTGTGATTATGTGAACGGGTGCTGATTGAATATAATATTTACAATATTAATGTCTATATAATGCGTGTGCGTGTGAGTGTGTGTGATATAACATGAAAATAAAAAGATTATTGTAACGTTACTTGGTTTACTGAATTTTATATTCGTTGATATAAAAGTAAAAAATTGAGATGATATTTATTATTGAGTGTTTATTGTTTCCTGCAGCATCCCTGAAATAAATATTTTGTCTCGTCAATTATTCATTTTTGACACTTTTCAAAATCAGTGAATTTTAATTTTAAATAAATATTTTATCGAGTCAATTATTCATTTTTGACACTTTCAAAAGCTGTGAATTTTAATTTGAAATAAATATTTTGTCGAGTCAATAATCATTTTTGACACTTTTTAAAAATAGTGAATTTTAATACCTAATTGATCACTAAATTTCTATTTTTAATTACATAAAATCTAATTGATAACTAAATTTTAATTTTGTAATTACGTAAAATCTAATTGATAACTAAATTTTAATTTTTAATTACATAAAATCTAATTGATAACTAAATTTTTATTCTTAATTACATAAAATCTAATTCATAACGAAATGTTAATTTTGTAATTACGTAAAATCTAATTGATAACTAAATGTTAATTTTTAATTACATAAAATCTAATTGATAACTAAATTTTAATTTTTAATTACATAAAATCTAATTGACGTGCCTCCTCCTCCTCCTTCTCGCGCTGAAGGCGGGAACGCCGCTCCGCTCTCCAGGCGACGAGGTGCTCGGCCTCCTCCCGTTTGGCCTCCACCATTCGGCGCCAGGAGTCGACTTCGGGGTGCTGCCTCCCGCTGGCACCGGCGTACCGCTCAAAGGCGGCGAAGATCTCGGCGCGGGCCTGGTTGGCGGCGCAGTCCATCTCCCTGACAGCCGTCAGCCCGGCCCGCAATTCGTCCCAGGCGGGCTCGGGTGGCAGGAGGTCGGCCTCTGTCTGCGAGGCAGCGTCGCGCATGATCCGCCGCGGATAGCCGGCGGGGATTGCGCCGCGTGGCGGCGTGGCAGGCTCCTCCTTGGGAGCGTGGCGCGGAAGGCCGGGGCTAGTGCCCGCCCGGCTCTCCTCCCGCTCGTCGGCCTCCTCCAGATGTGGCTGCTCCCTCAGCCGCTCCCTGGCCTCGTCCTCGAGGCGCTGCCGACGTTGGCGCAGGAGGTGCAGCACGGCCTGGGCCATGCCCTCGACTGGCTTGCCCAAGTCGAGGGTGATGAGCGCGGCCATCGCCTCCTCCAGCGTCTGCTCGAGAATCTCCAACATCTGAAAACGGAGATCTCAGGTTAGGCCAGTGTGAATGTTATCAGCGCCGTGTCGTCGCAATTTTTACTTTGGGGAGGAAAGAAGAGCAGGGCTTGCAACGCTACGGAGGCTTGCGGGGACAACCGCGTCCCCTGCGAGGGGCCTTCGGGGCTCTCTGTCCTACCGAAGGTGGTTCGGTAGGACCCGCAGTTGCGCCGCGCGCTCTCAGCGGTCTCCCCCGCGTACTTTCGGGGGGCGCCCCTGTCTCCTGGGAGGCGGGTAATTCGTCCGCCGGCGTTACCCCTGAGTCGCCCTCCGCGTCGACTTCATTCGACTAAGGCGACTCGCTGTGATAGGGCTTAAGCTGGTCAGCGGCCACTATCTCCTCAATTTGGCCCCCCTCACCTATCAATCTGTAGGTGTTGGAGCCTAGCACGGCCGTAATCCAATACGGCCCTTCAAACCTAGGGGCTAGTTTCGCCGCGATGCCCTTCGCGGCCGAGGAGAGTGTGTGGCTGCGCTTCCAGACCCTGTCTCCCGGCTTGAAGTCTGGCTCTCGCCTGCCGGCGTCATAATCGCTGGCTTGGCGATCTTGTGCCGCTCTCGCCTGAGAGGCGGCCCGTTGATGTAGGTTTGGAAGGGCGTCAAGCCGCTCCTTCCAGCGAGCCAAACTTTCTTCTTGCGCTGGTATCTCTGCCGCGACCTCTTGCAGCCTACGCTTTGTACCAGGGGGCTCTGGCTGCCTACCGTAAAGCAACATGGCGGGGCTGACTCCGGTAGAGCTGTGCACAGCCGTGTTCATGGCGAAAAGAAGTTCCAGAAGCTTCTCGTCCCATGTGGTGTGCCGCTCCTTAAGGTAAGAGACAACCATCGTTTTTAAGGTACGATTGGCGCGCTCCACCGGATTAGCCTGTGGGTGGTAGGTGGGGGTATTGGTGTGATGCACACCTCGCTCCCTAAGGAAGTCCTCCACGACACGGTTCTTGAACTCGGTGCCGTTATCAGAGAGGAACACTTCCGGGCAACCGAATCGGAGGAGAACCTTCCGATCCAATTCTCCTACCACCGCCTTGGCGTTAGCTTTACGTATCGGCGAGGCCTTCGCCCACCTGGAGAAAAGGTCTTGTAACACCACAATGTATTCAAACCCTTTAGAGGTGCGAGGCAGCGGTCCGATTATGTCTCCAGCGACGACCTGCCAGGGTCTGTCGACGATCCGCCGACCCATGAGGCCGGCTGGAGCTCGTTGTTCCACCTTAAACCCCTGGCACGTTTCGCAGTTGCGCACGTACTCTTGCGTTTCCGCGTAGTAACGTGGGCAGTAGTAGCGCAGGGCTACTTTTCTGGTCCGAGATGACCAGCGTGGCGTCGTCATGGCACTCTTGCAACACCTGGCGACGATGCTCTTCTGGTACTACCAGCTTCCAGGCATCCTCATCGTCGCCGAGGGTCGCGTCTACGTCCGGGTTCGGGCGATAGCGGTAAAGGTTGCCCGCGACAAGCTTGTAGGTTGGAAAATCGTTGGGTTGCTCCCGGACCTTGGCGCTCCCCTCTCGATACCACGTGTCCTCGGTGTCCGTTGATCAGGATACCGCGGCCACCTCCGGGCCTTCCTCATCCTCGTACATCCGAGAGAGGGCGTCGGCCACGTGGTTCAAGGCGCCTTTTCGATGCTCGATCGAAAACTTGTGGCCTTGCAACTCCAACGCCCACCGAGCAAGCCTGCTCGTGGGGTTTTTCATCTGACAGTGCCACCGCAGACAGCTGTGGTCTATCACAACCTTAAACTCGTAGCCTTCGATGTAAGGGCGAAACTTCTGTATCGCCCAGACAACCGCAAGGCACTCCCTTTCCGTGACGCTATAGTTTCGCTCCGCCGGGGTTAACACCCGGCTAGCGAACTCGATTACTCGCTCTTGTGCCTCTACTTCCTGTAGCAGCACCGCGCCAAGGCCTACATCGCTCGCATCTGTCTGCACGATGAAAAGGCCGTTTGGGTCAGGGCGATGTAGGACCGAAGCGATCATAATCATCGCCTTCAACAGCTCGAAGGCGCTTTACTGCTCATCGAGCCACTCGTACTTCTGGTTCTTCTTTGTCAGACTCGTGAGTGGCTCGGCGATCGTGGTATAGTTCGGAATGAACTTCCTATACCACGATGAAGTACCCAGGAATCGGCGCAGCTGCCTCAGATTCTGCGGCTGCGGAAAATTCTTGATTGGCTCAATCTTGGCCGGGTTCGGCCTCGTGCCGTCCCGGTTAACCAAGAAGCCCAAATATGCTACCTCTTGCTTGCAGAAAACACATTTTTCTGCGTTGAGAGTTAATCCAGCGGCGACGAGCCTTTCCAACACCATTTTCAAGCACTTCTTAGGCTCCTCGAATGTTTCTGCGACTACGATGATGTCGTCGAGGTAGGCGTAGACGTAAGGCTCCAGCTCGGGTCCGAGCACTTGGTCAATGAGCCGCTGGAAGGTAGCCGGCGCGTTCGTCAGTCCATACGGCATCCTCCGGAACTGGAACAGGTCCAGCCCCGGCACCGTGAAAGCGGTGATAGGCCGCGCCTCCTCCGATAACGGTATCTGATGATACGCGCTCTTGAGGTCAAGCGTGGAGATGAACTTCGCCTTCCTCAATTTCCGCAGAATATCTTGCATATTCGGCTGGGGTTAGGCGTCGGGTTCGGTGACTGCATTCACCTTCCGCAGGTCGTTGCAGAACCGTCGTGTGCCGTCGCTCTTCGGCGTCATCACGACGGGGTTCGACCAACCACTCTTGGAGGGCTCGATGATGCCTTGGTTCAGCATCTCGCAAACCTGGCGATGCATCTCCTCCTGCACCTTATTCGACACTGGATAATGGCGCTGCTTCATTGGTCGAGCGTTTCCTACGTGAATCTCATGCTCCACGCCTCTGACGCAACCTAGTCCTGGCGGGAGCTTGCCTAGGACCTCGTCCACCATGACCTTCAGCTCCTCTCGCTGAAGGTCTGTAGCGTCCTCGAGCCCAATTGCCGCTACCGAGCTAGGATCGGGGGTCAAGCTGGCTACTTTCAGCTCGACATAGGCTTCCGTCTACTTAGTACAGAATAGCCTATCCGTATCCGGGTCTAGTACGGCCCTGAACGCTCGTACAAAATTGACCCCTAAGTAGCAGTCGGCATCTAAATTCGGCATTATGGCGACTCGGATATCGCGAGTGAGGCCAGCCACAGTGATGGGCAGCATCACGTGGCCTAGCAAGGGGCTGCGGCTTCCATCCGCTAACCTTACCCTTCTCTTCTCGGACGCTACAAAATCCCGGTCCAGCGCGGTGGCTAGTTGGAGCTCGACAGAGCCCATCACCGTCGTGGATGCTCCCGGATCCAACAGCACGCGGAGGTTAAACTCGCCGACCTCAATTCGCAGCCACCACCTTGTTTCTGCGTTGGTCGGTTGCTTCGCCGAGGCCTCTTCTCGGTTCGCAACTGGCGAGGGTGCCGCTGACTCTTTCGCGGCAGGGCGGCTATCGCACGCGGCCAAAACATCTTCGGCTTTTGGGATCTCTTCGGGGAGGGGGGCCGTAGTGATCCCCTCCACGGGCTCCTTTTCCCGTTCTCGCGCAATTGGGGCAGTAGCGCGCTATATAGCCGACAAGGCCGCATGAGTAGCAACGTAGCGGCGGCCTTGGCCCTTTTTGAGGGTTACCCTCGGGGCTTGCGGAGGGCGCGGAGCCGTTTGGTGGGCTCGTCGCCTTCGCCTCCTGCCTCTGTTCTGGGGGCCTCCTTGCCCCGCCACGCCCAGGTGGCTTGTTACCGCGCCCTCTGCGCGGTCCAGGGGGCGTATTTCGCCCGGATAGCTCTCCTCCGGAGCGTCGCCGGTCGGAAAGACGTTCGCTCAGCACTCGCCGAAGCATTTCCTCCAAGCCCTCCAGCTTGGTGTCCTTCTCGGCCACCGCGGTAGCCACTTTGCCTTCCTTGGCATCGCCTTTAGGCTTTCGTGGCGCGTCGGTGTTTGCCGGCGGTTTATACGCCATTTCAGGCAGTAGCGCCGCTGTTGGCTGGTGGGGAGGTCGGAACGTCTTCGAGTTCTCCAAAGTTTGCTCCGCGCCCACTGCCAACTCCAGTAGCTCCTCTACTGTGCTCAAATCTGACCTGCGGACCATCGCCTGCAGCTGTGGCCGTAGGTTTCGGTGTAGCTGGTCCAGCTGTTGCTCCGAGCTGGGGGGCGGCGATATTTTCCTCACTATCGCGATGAGGCACGTGATATAGTCTCTCACGGCCTCGTCCGCCCCTTGGATTCGGTTGTTCGCCTCTGCTATCAACCGCTGCTGGTACCTCTTCGTCGTCCCGTACCAGCGTTTCGCTGTAGTTACGAAATCTTGCCACGTGGCCCATTTCTCCTTCTCGTTACGGTACCACGTGGCTGCCGTGTCAGTGAACAGCTGTGACAGCGACGATAACATCTCTTCTTCGGAGAGGTTCGCCAGGACTCGACAGTCCTGAAGCCTCGCTAGGAATACGTCGATACTCTGGCTCTTCGCACCAGAGAATCGAATTTGCCATTTCCTCACGATTTGGCCTACATCTCGCGAGTGGAACATACTCGACCTCGAGAAGTTCCCTGTCGCGCCTGGCGCGCCATATGTCGGCCAACTCGAGCCTCTCACCGAACCTCGGCGGTCACCCCCCACCTAGGCTGCGTTTACTCCTTGTAAACCAGCCTGACCATCACGCCGAGCTGGCGGTGGTGTCGATGGCGAACCGATCCACGCATCGTTGCCGTTGACGGTGTACGTGTCGTTGAATTGCACGTTGTGACCTTGCTGGGGTTCCGCAATGTGCGTGCTGGAAGCGGCGTGTCGCTGTTGGTTCAAAACTATGTCCTCCAGTGACCTGACTTTCGCTATTAGTTCCGCTAATAGCGAGCCGACTTCCCGAGGAATGTAAAACTCGGAGCCGTCCTTTGCCAGGAGGCGAAGCATCTCTCCTGGCTGCGCTTGCTGTTCATCGCTGTTGTCGTCGTTTTCGTCGCTCTGATGTTGTAGGGGTTGTTGCGTGCGTTGCTCCTTGCGTTGTTGCATGTCTTCAGTGTTCCTATTACTGGCTGTGGCGTTTGGGTGTGGTGAGTGCTGGGTATTGGACACGGCCTCCGCCGTCGTCCTACGCAGTATCTCTAATATCTGCTCGCTTTTGAGTACTACGTCCAGGGGGTGTAGATCCCAACTGGACATTTCGACGAAGGAGCCGTCATCTTCTGCCAGGATTTTCCGCAAGAGGTCCTCTCTTAGTTCCATCCGCCGGGGAATTACATCTCCCGACCCTTCCGGCTCCTCGAACTCTTGAGGCGCATAATTACCCAGCACCCACTGGCTTAGCCTGTGCATCATCAGGAATGTAGAGTCTTGTCGCCTCAATTGCAACTCAGACAGATGGCTGTCGATCTCCCTTGGAGAGATCGACCACACCCAATCCTCCACAGCTTCCTGGATGTTGTACGACATCGTTCGCTGGTTGTGTGTGTGCAAGGGGATTCCTCTTCAATCCCGTGAATTTAAAATGCTTTCGCATGGCCAGTGGTATCCTTCACAAGGTACCTACTGGATTACCACTGGCTCCGGAGATAACGATCTTCCCAACTGGTAGTTTGGTTTTCGAACGCTAGGCCGGGATAAACTCGCTTTTACCCGCCCGCTTGGAGGTTATGTTGCTTATTGCGTAATGCGCGAGCGATTCCGCGTTCAAAAATAAAATTTTAACTTTCCGACCGTTTGCGCATGCGCAACACCGAAACTACTGAATGCGCCCACCTCCCCGTGAGATGGGCAATCGAAATCGCGATAGTGATTTTTCACTTTTTATTTTCGGTTTTGCGCATGCGCGGACCCCAAAATTATTATGCGCACGCTCTAAACTAATTCCCGCGTAAGCCTTTACGCGGGTTAACCCTTTAAATAAGAAAAAAAACGTCGAAATCCTCCAATTCACCAATCGGTTGTGAAATCCGGTACTTTACTCCCCGGCGTGCACGTGTGTTGACGCGCAAAGAGATAAAACGCTAAACCTATTTTAATCCCTAATATAATGAATAATTAATAAATAAATAATTGATAACTAATCTCTTTGCTGTCCTCACTATGTACTTCAACAAATGCTCGGCCTTCACAAGCAATGTTCCTCACTAAGTACATGCAGGCCGGGTTATTTCCTCCAAGCCGGGTTATGAACCACCAGTTGGTTACCGTTGCACACACTATACAGTTTTATAATAATTAATTATCACCGCGATAATTAATTATCCGCAACGCGCGTTTCGGCTTGTTTCGAAAATTAGCTAATTACTATAAAATTCGCCGTTCCCTAATCTAATATGCTGCAACACGTTAATGGGCGCCAGTTGTAATGGGGTGAATTTAAAAGAGGGTATTAATCCCTCTCTGGGATGCGCGAGGTAGTATACGGGCGTCTACTACGCCCGGAGCAGCGCGCCGTTGTGGACGGACCCGCAGGCCGGCCGGAGCGCGTTGGCGGAGGCTCCGAACAAGCGCGCCCGGCTTTCGCTGTAGAAAGCTTAAGCCTCTTTTTACTAGAACCGGCGCTCCGCTCTGCCTCTGTTACCAACTTCGGCGCACGAATCACCGGCGGCTAGCTATGTACTAGCCTTGCCTACACTCGCCGGTGTTCCCGTACAACGCCGCTCAGGTTAACCTGAGCGACTTTAACTTACAATTTCCCCGTTGACGTTGCTCCTCCAGAAGGTGATGCCTCCGACTAGCTGCAGCTGCTGAAAAGGTCGTGAGCGATATTCGGGGAGATAGGGAACGATTACTCGCAAAATCAAGGACTTGACACTAACGGAGTAAAAGTAAAATAAAGTAGGGTTTATTAACCGAAAGGATCGCGCTAAGGGGCGCGAAGCCCGAACATCAGCTACAAAATCTCACGCGCAGGCCGAGACTTACGCGGAGCTGGCCGGTCGCACGGCCGGCGTCACCGCGCCGCGAGACGCAACAAAATGGCCGCCGCACGCTCGTACACGAGGCCGCTCGCCTCTACGCAAACGGCGTCGAATAGCCGCGAAACACTCACTCGCGAAGCCGCTCGCACGCAAAACCTACGCGGCAAGTATAAAGGAAGCGCAACACTTACTTTTGAGCTGGCCAGCTCGCGCACGGAGATCCTCTCTCCCTCTCTCTCGCTCTCGCCTCCTCGCTTCGAGGCGCCGGGCCTCGTGGTCGCTCGAGCCTCGGCTGCCGCTGTCTCTCCCTCTCGTTCTCTCTCTTTCGCTCTCTTCTCCTGGCTGGCGGAGTGGCCGGACTAGCGGAGGCAGCCGGCGTTGCATTGCTGGCTGGCTGGTGGCTGAGAGAAGGCGCGGGGGCACGGGGCACTCCAGATTGGCGCGGCACTGGCGGAGCACGTGTGCACCTGTTGCGCGGCAGGATCAGACTGACGAAACAATGGCCGCGGCGTCGCTTCAGCGGCGCGTCGGCGTCTTCTTCTTCTTCTCGCTCCGCCTCTCGCGCGTCCCGCTTGGCGCGCGGCGAGTCGCTATACGTCCAAGCGCGCGAGATTCAAATCTCGCTGCGCTGTATACGCGACCACCTTTACTTCTATTCATGCGCCCGTTACATTACATAAAATCTAATTGATAACCAAATGTTAATTTTCTAATTACGTAAAATCTAATTGATAAATAATGTTAATTTTTAATTACATAAAATCTAATTGATAACTAAATTTTAATTTTTAATTACATAAAATCAAATTGATAACTAAATTTTAATTTTTAATTACATAAAATCTGATTGATAACTAAATTTTGATTTTGAAATTACGTAAAATCTAATTGATAACTAAATTTTGATTTTGTAATTACGTAAAATCTAATTGATAACGAAATTTTAATTTTAATTACATAAAATCTAATTAATAACTAAATTTTTATTTTTAATTACATAAATTCTAATTGATAACTAAATTTTAATTTTTAATTACATAAAATCTAATTGATAACTAAATTTTTATTCTTAATTACATAAAATCTAATTGATAACTAAATTTTAATTTTGTAATTACGTAAAATCTAATTGATAACTAAATGTTAATTTTTAATTACATAAAATCTAACTGATAACTAAATGTTAATTTTTAATTACATAAAATCTAATTGATAACTAAATTTTAAATTTTAATTACATAAAATCTAATTGATAACTAAATGTTAATTTTTAATTACATAAAATCTAATTGATAACTAAATTTTAATTCTTAATTACAGAAAATCTAATTGATAACAAAATTTTAATTTTTAATTACATAAAATCTAATTGATAACTAAATTTTTTTCTTAATTACAAAAAATCTAATTGATAACTAATTTTATATTTTTAATTACATAAAATCTAATTGATACCTACTTTTAATTTTGTAATTACGTAAAATATAATTGAAAACGAAATTTTAATTTTTAATTACATAAAATCTAATTGATAACTAAATTTTTATTCTTAATTACATAAAATCTAATTGATAAATAAATGTTAATTTTTTAATTACGTAAAATCTAATTGATAACTAAATGTTAATTTTTAATTACATAAAATCTAATTGATAACTGAATTTTAATTTTTAATTACATAAAATCTAATTGATAACTAAATTTTAATTTTTAATTACATAAAATCTAATTGATAACTAAATTTTTATTCTTAATTACGTAAAATCTAATTGATAACTAACTGTTAATTTTTAATTACTAAAAATCTAATTGATAACTAAATGTTAATTATTAATTAAAAAAAATCTAATTGATAACTAAATTTTAATTTTTAATTACATCAAATCTAATTGTTAACTAAATTTGAATTTTTAATTACATAAAATCTAATTGATACCTAAATTTTTATTTTTAATTTCATAAAATCTAATCGATAACTAAATTTTATTTTAATTATATAAAATCTAATTGATAACTAAATTTTTATTTTCATTTATATAATTAATAATTACATTATTATTTTCAATTAGATTTTATGTAATTAAAAATAAAAATTTAGATATTAGTAGATTTTATATATTTAAAAATTAAAATTTTTTTATCAATTAGAGATAACGTAATTGAAAATGGAAATTTAATTATCAATTAAACTGAAAATTACATTCCTTTTTAGTTAACTATTTACAAAATTTATTTATTTATCTATTATTGTCTATTACTTAAATTTATCTACTTATTTTTTGTCAAAAACCAATAGTTATCTTGCCGACGTTTCGGGCATTTTATATGCCCCTCTTCTGGACTAGATTACATTTTTAAAAACATGTTCTACGCAGTGGTAACTGCCAGTCAAAGGCATCCCCTGAAACGTAATGATTCCATGTAACGCATGATTTTTGCAATGTTTTCACAGTGTATGATTTAATAAAAAAAATTACTGTTTGATGACAACATGCAAGAGTAGATACTCTGATCCTTGTAGTTGCATGTTCTTATTAATGTTATTAAATTTTGCAGACTATCCAGCTCTACTACAAAAAAAACCTTGAGCGTTAGACCCTAGGGCTTTAGATTTCATGTTTTTATTGTAAAAGGAAGTGCTCCGCTCAACTGCAAGCAATTTCAGAACCCGAAGGTAAACTCTCCTTGTAACAGAAGGTTAAAAGTAAACCCATATAGCACTGATTGATGGCGCAATATTGCTTCAATGTTGCTTTGACATATTCGCCAAATTCGCAAGTATTCCCTCAACGTTAGTAATCATGACTGCATCCGTGAGACAATATTGCTGCAAACCATGATTTCCGTTTTTCGATTGCTTTTCTAAAATGATGGATTAAGCTATCCGGGATAGCAATATTGCAACAATATTTTTCCAATATTTGACAACGCCTGAGAAATATTATGTTTGTAATTACACTTTTTGCATATATTTCTTTGGATTTTGAAATACTGAAGAATATTCCAAGCCATGTAATTCGGATTCTTCGTAAAGAGTAATTTCTTGATTTATACTTATTATGTTTGATCTATAATTCCTTTTATCCCAATATTTGTACCATGAACTGGATGAATATCTTCTCTAAAATATTTTCTCAACTCTTCTTCTCGATTAGGGACTTTCCAAAATGAATTGCGGTGTGCTGCTGTGTGGTGTGCTGTTGTGTGGTGCGCTTGAATTGTGCTGCGTTGTGCTGTCCGTTTCTCCACGAAAACGGAGAAGCCCACCTGAGTTTATACTCTGTCTTGATTTCAACCAGCAAAAATAATCTAGATAGAACATAACCCATGTATCTGCTCCGTTTTTGGGTTGCAATTTTGGAGTTTTGTGGCATCTGGAAACATTAAAAATAAAAATTAGTATAAAAATAGTATGTATTCTTATAAAGAATAATTTTAAATTAAAGTTGTTGCTGACTTAAGCTAAAGTGCATGCTGCATTTTGTATAGATTTCGTAGAGAAAAAGTAAGCTGTTCCCTTTTTTCAAGCAAAAGTTGAATGCCAAGAGCAAGATGGCTTGCCTGCCATGATATGCGATGTTTGTATCTACAAAGGAAGTGTCGCTCACGAATTTAAGGAGCTATGTCAACACTCGGATGCTCGCTTAAGACTTTATTATAATTAGCCTACTAAATATAATGCAATTGTAAGTTTAAGAAATTTGAAACGTATACAGGCTTATTAGTATTTTTATTAGTTGAATAATATTATTCTTAGAAAATACTCATTCATTTAAAATTGTTTCAGAATTCTGGTACACAGACTGATCAACAAACATAAGCACTTTTAACGATAACTGCAGTAGAATTACAAAATAATTATTTTGTAAAGCAAGAAGTAATAAACAATCAACAATTTCACACAGCAATATCAAACGAGGTTTATCATCCAGAGCCTCAAACCAATTCAGTTGTTACACCAATTGAATCATCTGTTCCCTTTTTTCTAGCAAAAGCTATGTGAGTACAAAGTTATTCAAGGAAATTTATGTGAATAAATAATTTATTCTATTAAAAATATTACTTTGCTTATTATAATTGAAAATCTATTTTTAAAATTCAGATTATTCGCATGATGACCTGTATAAAAAAAGTCTGCAGTATTTCCTGTAGGATTTCTTGCAGAAATATCTGTAGGAAATATTGCAGACTTTTTTTATACGGGGATGTTTCATTTTTATATTATGCATAATTTAAAATTAAATTTGAGTTAAAAGCTGTCTTGTAAATAATATTAAGAAGTTAATTTAAGTAATAATTATTTGTACGGATATTTTTGATGATTTTTTTAAATGACATTATTATCCATTCCTAAATAGCCATTTACTTCCGTATTACCAGGATATTGGTGTACAAATAAAGAATCGCTTTTCAAGTACATGTGTGGGGTAGGAGCGAATAAACCACGAAGACGTTTTGTAGTGAACAATCAAAGGAGCGAAGTTTATTGCGTGTAGCACGTATGACGGCTCTGCCGAGACTATAAAAGGGGAGAGGATCATCGGGCTACTGTAATATACTAACTATATAGCGCGATATAGAATACGAAAAGTTATACTCGTAGACGGTAGACTCGCGATAGAGGGGGTCAGTAACGATATAATAGAAAGTTTTAAATGCATATACTAACACGCCCCCTCAATTAAAACTTCAAAATAAATTGACCAGACCAAGTTCCACAATACATTTCACATGTTTCGCGACACATAAAGGTTTAGTTAAAATATCAGCTGATATGTCTTCAGTCCAAAGGTGAATTGGATGATCTTGAAGAGCTTGGCGAATAAAGTGGTATCGTATATCGATGTTTTGATCTTGAGTGAAAAACAGCATTTTTGGCCAGTTTCTCCGCTGACTGATTGTCGTTGAAGAGGGTTACATCGGTGAAACTGCGGCATCTCAACTCCTTGAGGAACTTGATGCAGAAAATTGCTTCCTTGGCTGCTTCCATCAGAGTCATGTATTCGGTTTCGGTAGATGACAGGGCGACTGTTCTCTGCTTTCGCGAGCACCATGATACAGCTGCGCCTCATAAAATGACTGCGTACCCAGTGTATGATCTTCGATCCGTTCCAGCATTTCCCCAGTCGGCATCAGCCATTCCTATGAGTCTTCTGTCATCCTTCCTATAAGCCAGTCCTTTGCCATACTCCTTTTTAGGTAGCGTAGAATCCGCTTTGCCGCCTTCCAGTGCATGCTGTCGTGACGATCATTGAATTGGCTTAGATGGTTTACCACATAGGCGATATTGGGGCGCTTTCCAATAGCGAGGTACATAAGGGAACCGATGAGCTCTCTGTATGGGAAGTCTTCCTCACTCACATTTGTACTTGCCTCTAATTTGGTCCCCAGCGCCATTGGAGTAGCTACCGGCTTGCAGTCGTTCATGCTGAATTTCGAGAGCAAATTCTTCACAAATCCACGTTGGGACATTGTGATTTGACTTTTTGTTTGAAGGATTTTTATACCGAGGCAGTAGTTCACACGTCCCATGTCTTTCACGCTGAATCGATTGCTGAGCTTAGTCTTAATCGCCTTGACTCTCATAGCGTCTTGCGAAGCGATAAAAATATCGTCAACATAGAGGAGTAAATAAGTCGGCTCATTACAAGTAGCGTTCACGTAGACGCAAGGGTCCACGTGCGTCGGATGCAGCCCAACCTCTCACAAAACGTGATCGATTTTGGTATGCCACTGCCGTAAGCCGTAGATAGCTTTTCGGAGCTTACACACCTGATCTCCTTTCTTCAAAGCTTTGAGCATGTTTTTCGCTTTGGATAAAAGATCAGCATCCTTTTTGATCCGTAACATCTCGGCCAGATACTCCTGAAGGAACTCGGGTGGTTTTATAAAAATCTCGTCGATATCTCCGTGTAGGTAAGCCGTGGCAGTGTCTAGTTGAGTAACTTGAAGATCGTGCTTTGCGGATACGGCAAGTAATATTCTCAGCGACTCAATTCTCGTGACTGTAACAAACGTCTCCATAAAATCCACTCCCGGGCGTTGTGAGAAGCCTTGCACCACGACTCTCGCTTTTCTTCAGGTTAGCGATCTATCGACATCGCATTCGTTGCGGAGGACGGTTCGGCAGCCTACCACCTTCTGTTGGACGGCTTATCCGTCAGCTCCCAAGTGTCGTTCTTTATTAGACTTTTCATCTCATCGTAGACAGCGCACAGCCATTCCTTCTGGTGGGTGCCGTTGAAAGCAGTTGACCACGATATTTCAGAAGAGGCGACCATTTGGCAGTAGGCATCCTGGAATTCACCTTCGTCGCTTTTTTGTAAACTTTCATAGCCCGTGATCTCGAGGTTGTCCCTTACGTCTCCGTGCGTGTTCCTTTTTAGGGAAGTAATCTCTTTGAATCCGTGAAATGAGTGACCTTTTTCGTCCGATGTTGAGCAGCAATCGTAGTTTTCGAAACCTCGGAATGGAGAGCCAGACGAACTCGGGGAGTTTGTGGCTTATTGTTCCAACTTGCGCAATGATACTTCGGATGTATCCAACCTGACTTCGGCATCCGCCTGTGCTGGTTCGATGTCGTTTGACCAGACGACCGCGTCGTCCGCAGCGCGCTGGTCTGTTGTCGTCTGCGTGTTCGCCTTGCTCGGTCCTTGAATAAGAGCGTAGTCCGCCGCTATAGCTTTCTGTGATTCTTCGTAAGTATTTACGTTCGCACTCTTATCGTAGAACTCCTTGGTGGTGCTGAAAGAACTAAATTCAGTAAGAAATTTAGCATCCCTAGAGACTATAGTTTTTCATTCATCCGATATCCACACTCTGTAAGCCTTTGAGTTCTCCGAGTAGCCTATGAAGGTTCCTTGTTTGCCCCGTGAGTCGAATTTTCCCTTCGTCGGGTCCTTGTCGAGCACGTAAACTTTGCTTCCGAAGACTCGCAGATGAGATGTTCGGGCACCTGTCAAACCAGACTTCATGTTCCCTTAGGTAGCGACTTTGTAATGCATCGATTTCGAATATGATTCGCAGCTGCAATTGCTTCCGCCCAAAATATATGGGGAACTGTTAGTCGATGCTGAATTCCGGCGCTTTTGAGGAACGTACTCATTTTGCCGTTGCAGAACTCGCGGCCATTATCGCTTTGAAGCACCTTAATTTTGGGACCGGTCTGGTTTTCAGCGAGGCATTTGAATTTTCGAAACTTTTCGTAAAAAGTGTACTTCCTACCATCTGCTCCGGTCGTCGGTAAAAGTCACAAAGTAGCGAGCGCTGCCGAGCGAGGCACAGCGCATCGGGCCGCAAACGTCTGCGTGGACTATTTGCAATAGTTCTGTCGACGTACTTTCGCGTCTCGCGAACGTAGTAATCGAAATTTTTCCAGCGAGGCACGTCTCACATTTATTTAGTTCCATCGCGATATCACGTTTTAGCCTAGTCATGCACTCACTTTTGCACATTTGTTGCAAATCACTTGCGGTCAAGTGGCCTAGGTGGGCGTAACACTGTTCGATCTCATTTTTCTGGTCCTTAGTCGTAACAGCGGTAGCACACGATTCAACCTTCCCGTGAAGGTAAAATAGATCCCCGATGCGAGTGACCGTGATTTTAGGATTTCCTTTCGTGTCTCGAATTACGGCACCGTCTTTCGTGAAAGTAGCCTCGTTTCCCTTGGCGATAATTTTTGCAACCGACAATAGGTTAGTTCGCACATCCGGCACGTACAGGGCATCTTTCAGCGTAACCGTGTTGCTCACATTTTGCGTTGTCGCGATGAGTACGTTGCCTCTACCTTTTACGACCGCCGATGTGTTGTTGGCCAGCTTGAGATCGGAGTGCGCCCCCTTTACGTTATCAAAGGCTCTTCGGTCGTTACAGAGATGAGCTGTGCACCCGCTGTCTAGGCACCATAGTTCTTTGGCTTTCGATGACTCCTGATCGGTGAAAAAACAACAGTTTGCGCAGTCGTTGCCGCTCGCTTTCTCGTTAACCTCTTTCTTTTTGGTATAGCACTCCGATTCCTTATGGCCTTTCTTTTAGCAATATCCGAATTTATATTTGGGCCATTGTTTTTGAGGTTTCTTCTCGCTCTCGCCACGTGGCGCGTCGGTGCGGTTTCCGCCTTTGTCTTTGGAAAAAGACTTTGCTAATGCTTTTACACACTGCGTACTTACGCGATTGATCACTTTAGATTTTGTTTGCGTGTATCGTTCGCGTAGCCCTGGGCCCATAACCTGTTGGGTAGGAGCGAATAAAACACAAAGACGTTTTGTAGTGAACAATCAAAGGAGCGAAGTTTATGGCGCGTAGCACGTATGACAGCTCTGTCGAGACTGTAAAAGGGGAGAGAAAGGGTCATCGGGTTACCGTAATATACACTAAGTATAGCGCGAAATAGAATACGAAAAGTTATAGACGGTAGACTCGCGATAGAGGAGGTAAGAAACGATATAATGGAAAGTTTTAAATGCATATACTAACAACATGGAACAAGCACACATTCGAATTAAAGGTATTTCTTATTTCACATTATAATTTCTAAAATAGGAAGTAAAATAAATGACATCAGAACATGATTCTGTTAATATTTTATCCTGAACTCAGTTAATTAATAATATAATTGAATAGTGAAGCGAGTGACCCCGCTGCCTAGTGGTAAAAGGAAAGACAGGATAGATGGAAAAGGATAAAAATTAGAAACAAATCGTTGCCTATCCTTTTAACTAAGGATCAGGTAAAAAAGAAACGATATCTCTTCCAAAAAAGTTAAGATGTTTCGTCCCAGGTTACTAGAGTGGACTCATCAGTGATGCTCTAGCAATTCTTAACAGACACCGGCCCATCGGATGACTTGACGGCCATATAAGCAGTAGAGATGGTATTATAAGGCCGTCAAGTCATCCGATGGATCGGTGTCTGATGAGAGTTGCTAGAGCATCACTGATGAGTCCACTCTAGTAAACTGGGAACACCTTAACTTTTTTGAAAGAGATATCGTTTCTTTTTTACCTGATCCTTAGTTAAACGGATAGGCAACGATTTGTTTCTAATTTTTATCCTTTTCCGTTTTTTCTGTCTTTCCTTTTACCACTAGGCAGCGGGGCCACTCGCTTCACTATTCAATTATATTATATATATATATATATATATATATATATATATATATATATATATATATATATATATATATATATATATATATATATATATATATATATAATTATCACTTAACCCCTTTATGGAGCCCATCCCTGCATATTAGTACCTACGCCCAGAGTTCCCGTATACAAGTGACTAAAGAAATAATCCCTCTCTGGGTATAGAAACTCTAGATCGGGCTCCATAAATGCCGTATAAGAATATTTTGTGGGACCCGGGCTCCATAAAAGAAAACGGGCTCCATAAATATGCTCATGTGTATAAAAGGGCTCCATAAATCTGGTAAAAGAAATATATATATATATACAGGATATTTCAGGTGAAGTCAGCAGCTCAAAATTTTGAAATCGCTCATAACTCGTTTTCTTTTAGTTTTTTATGAAAAAAAATATTCTTCAAATTTTAAGTCAATATTTGCAAAAATAAGAAAGCTATGTAAGATTGAAAATTCAATTTTTTTGCAATTTTTGGTTTAAATCCAAGTTTCTTCATTTTTTAACTCAAAATCTTAAAACTTCTTGTATAGAACATAGATTGGCAAAAAGTTTGCATTTTTTCTATAGATTATGCCAGCATTTATTTTATGACCCTTTTTGAAAGTCTCTGATTGGCAGCTTCTTAGCGTACCTTCATCGAAGGATATTGAGGCTGCGGCCAAATATTTTTTATTCGACAAAATTTTTTTGTATTCTTCTTCGAAAACCCTTCAAAATGCTTTTTTAATCAATACTGGCCAAGCAAAGGGAAAAAAGTTACAATTGTTTGAAATATCAAGAAAAATCAATAATTTCAGTTTTTGATAACATAATTAATGAAACTGAATATTATTCATACATCTTATAGCATGGACCGTACTACTGAATTTTGTTAGAGCATCAAATAGAGCACTATATATATATATATATATATATATATATATATATATATATATATATATATATATATATATATATATATATATATATATATATATATATATATATATATATATATATATATATATATATATATATATATATATATATATATATATATATATATATATATATATATATATATATATATATATATATATATATATATATATATATATATATATATATATATATATATATATATATATATATATATATATATATATATATATATATATATATATATATATAAAAACTTGAATAACGTTAGTTCCCAGGACCCCATGTTACTGTATACCTATACGTGACTAAAGAAATAATGTCTCTTATGGGGGCCGATGTCCTCAAAACTGACGTTAAACATATGTAGATTCAGGGACTGTCCCCAAAACTAACAAATGTCCCCGAAACCAACGTTAAACATCTGGAATGTCCTGGAAACTAACATAAAACATATATATATATATATATATATATATATATATATATGTATATGTTTTCAATAATATTAGGCTTACACAATAAGTGATACCTAATTATGAATTAATAATAAATTAAGCTATAGAGGTTAATTGCTATAAAGCTGTTAAAATGAAATCAAGCTAGACTCATAATTTCATTCATAATTAGGTATCGCTGATTATTTAAACCTAATATTATTGCAAATAGATATTTATAATGTTCTATTTGATGCTCTAATAAAATTCAGTCGTACGATCCATGCCATAAGATGTATGAATAATATTCAGTTTCATTAATCATGTTATCAAAAATTAAAAAAAAATCAAATTACAAATTATAAATAAAATTATAAAGAAAATTTAGAATAGAGCAGTATTTGTCTCTTGTTATTGGAATATACACTGCATAACTGTCTGTTGCCTGATTTTATTTTGACAGCTTTGTAGTAATTAACCTCTATAGCTTAATTTATTATTAATTCATAATTAGGTATCGCTTATTGTGCAAGCCTAATATTATTGAAAATAGATATATATATATATATATATATATATATATATATATATATATATATATATATATATATATATATATATATATATATATATATATATATATATATATATATATATATATATATATATATTGTTCTATTTGATGCTCTAACAAAATTCAGTGGTACGGTCCATGCCATAAGATGTATGAATAATATTCAGTTTCATTAATCATGTTATCAAAAATTGAAATTATGGATTTTTCTTGATATTTCAAACAATTGTAACTTTTTTCCCTTTGCTCGGCCAGTATTGATCAAAAAAGCATTTTGAAGGGTTTTCGAAGAAGAATACAAAAAAATGTTGTCGAATAAAAAATATTTGGCTGCAGCCTCAATATCCTTCGATGAAGCTATACTAAGAAGCAGCCAATCAGAGACTTTCAAAAAGGATCATAAAATAAATGCTGGCATATTCTACAGAGAAAATGCAAACTTTTTGCCAATTAATGTTCTATACAAAAAGTTTCAAGATTTTGTGTTAAAAAATGAATAAACTTGGATTTTAACCGAAAATTGCAAAAAAATTGAATTTTCAATCTTGCATAGCTTTCTTATTTTTGCAAATATTAACCTAAAATTTGAACAATATTTTTTTTCATAAGAAACTAAAAGAAAACAAGTTTTGAGCGTTTTTAACATTTTGAGCTGCTGACTTCACCTGAAATATCCCACACACACACACACACACACACACACACACACACACACACAAACACACACACACACATATATATATATATATAATCATATGAACATGGACTTATACTGACAGCAATGTATAAGACACGTGACCCGAAAGAAAGAGAACGGTCACAACAATTTTAAGCCATTGGTCGATTAAATATTGTATCACCAAAAGATAATGAAAGATTTTTTCTCAAATTATTACTAAATCATGTAAAAGGTGCTACTTCTTTTAAAGATATACGAACTTTTAATAATATTACATATGAAACTTACAAAGCGGCAGCACTTGCTATGGGTCTTATAGAAGATGATTCACAAATTTACATTATTTTTGAAGAAGCTACTAATGTAATGCTTTCATTTCAATTACGTAAATATTTTGGATGGTTCATTTTAGCAGAAAACATTCAAGGTAATTTGATTTGGGAAAAATATAAACATTTTTTTTTCTGAGGATTTTAAGGAAAATGCAGAAAATAATGCTCTATCGCATGTTCAAAGTATATTGGAAATTGAAGATAAAAGTTGTAAAGATTTCAGTTTACCTGAACCAACAGTAATTAATAGGATTGAAGAAAATTCTGAAAATATAACACACAGTAAGAATATTTTTGATATTTTGTTTAATCAGTTATCTTATGATCAAAAATCAATTTTTAATGAAATAGTAAACAGTGAATATAAAATTTATTATATTGACGGCCCTGGAGATTCGGGTAAAACTTTCTTATACAAAACATTAATACATTATTATATATCTTTGAACAAAAAAACTTTATCTACGGCTTGGACTGGAATCGCTTCTATATTATTACCTAAAGGAATGACAAGTTATCGTACTTTTAGACTTCCTTTAGATTTAAACAGTATTGAATCTGCTTTTTTAAAATTTGAATCGGATAAAAAAAATTGAGAGAAGTTGATATAATTATTTGGGACGAAGCCTCAATGATTCCAAAAAAGGCTTTAGAAATAATTGATCAAACTAAGAGATGTATGTTTTAATGATATTCCATTTAGTGGAAAATTGATCATATTAGGAGGTGATTTTCGGCAAATTCTTCCAGTTATGAAATGTGGTCACAAAAATAGTATAATTGAAGAAACAATTAAATTTTCTGCGTTATGGCCTCTTTTTAAAGTTTTAAAATTAAATCAAAATATTCGTTCGGAAAATAAAGAATTTGCTTCACTATTGTTAGAATTGGGTGAAGGAAAAATTAATCGATTTATTATTCCAAATAACTGGAAAACGAATAATATTTGTAAAGAAATTTATAGTAACATTAATATTAAAACTTCAATAGAACATGTAATCTTAACAGCTCATAATAAAGAGACTAAAATTATTAATAATAAAGTTTTAGAATTATTGAATAAAAAAGTACATACGTATTATAGTTTAGATTATGCAACTCATAAAGGAGTTGATCAAACAGACGAAAATGTTCATTATATAACGGGGTTCCAGGATAAAATACGGAGAAAATAAGAATCTCGGTTCTCCGTATTCTATCGAACTCGTTTGACTCTCGTTCCCGCGAAGTCGTGCATCTCGAGCGTTTGCTGACATCGCTCGAACGATGTATTCGCGAGCTGCGCGCGGGGACTGCGCGACTTTGGCGGTTACAAAGTCGCGCACGATTCATTTTTGAATCAGATTCTCTCGGGCTGTCAAACCGCGCGTACGCGAGTTAATTTGATCGTTCACGAAGAAAACGGTATCGTGCGTCCTCACCGGTGCAGAGCAGCGCCCGTACACGTACCGACCACGAAGAGCAGCGCACGTGAGCAATCCGAGCCACTCCTGGGGTCCGAAGCGTCTGTAGGTGAACGCTGGACGTTAGGACTTGCCTGAACACTCCGAAGTCGACCGGAGGATAACGCCTGACGCAGGAGCGGATTCGTGAGCGAGCGACGAGAGGAGTGCACTCCTGGTAAGCCTCTTTGTACTTCCCGCGCAGCGATTAATTTGTGTATTTTCGACTCGCAGCGGCGAGTGGCCGGTAGTGCGTTCACCGGCCCAGCGAAAATAGATACCTTGATCTGCCCGCGCCGAGCGGCGGATCCCGTCTTCTTGTCGGCGCGCAACGCGACGCATTTTTGATGTAAATGATTATTTAGAATAGACCTTGTTATTGTGATGTGAAATAATTGAGGCTATTCTTCATTTATCGACCTTAACCTAACCTTCTCCCGGATACCGCCGCCTCCGCGGGAAAACGGCTCCGCTGGTCGTTTTCATATCTGAGCATAGCGGCCGCGCGCTTCACTCTTTGAATGCGCGCTTTTAACTCAGCGATCCAATTAGTTGGAAAGCGAAGTTCGCGTGCGATCTTCGCGTTGTTTTCGGGATTCCAGGAGCAGATCCCCGGGCAAGTGATTTTAGTCTGACACCCGCGGCAACGTGTTCTAGGTCATCGCTGGCCTGTGGCTTTTTGGGATCTTACCTCAGAAGCCATCCCGTTACAAGGGCGCCCAACGTGTTGGGTTTAAGGAGAAGGTTAGCGGCCGGTACATTCAAGACCGGCCTATTTAAATCGCGTTTCGTTCAAATTCGCCCGCGCGCGAATCACTGCACCCGACTATTCAGCTAATGGCCAATGGCCATAAGCCGTTACAGCTGTTAGGCGCAGTGATTTAAACTCGCCAAGCCGAGGTGGCGGGCGTAAATAAACAGACAAGAAGACTCGCGGCACGCATAGAAACATAAACACAAAACAGCAGATTGCTTGTTTTTGTAGATGTTTATGTTTATGCTCGGGCAGTACTGTGTATACTTGTCCCGAGCCTTTTAAACTGCTGTAAAGCCAGGGCGAGAGCATTTAACCGACGATTGTAGTTGTTTTTGTCGTCATATGTGGCGGAATTAAATTCCTTGTTTTTTTGAAGCGAGATTTTAAGCGATTTTCACGCGTTTTTTTTTTTTGGAATAGAGTGACCGTGCCTGTGCGTGCAGCCGGTCGAAAGTGAGAACACTTTCAGGCCTTTTTTTTTATTGCGGGGTTTAGTCAAATCAGTATCTTCGCTAAAAATTTTTTTTGGAATTGCCACGCTCTCTCCCTAGCTAGCTGCATCGAGATACGTCGTTCTCGAGCGGCTTGGGACAATTGTGTGTGGTAGTTAGGATTCTAACATTGTAATTTGCGTAACAGACGGCCAATTCGAGAGAGAATCTCAGCGGTTAGTTGCGCGCACACACAATTCGTCGCCAAATTTTTGTATAATCGGTCTAGCTTCAGAAGATGGAATCATCGACCTCAGAAGAACTAGCCGAATCGATGGAGCAGTGGCGCAAAAATCTAGAGCTGAGCTTCCAAGCTGTAATAGAAGCAAATATAGCTCTAGATTTAAGAAGCACTGGATGTATCGAAGGGGATTCTAGGCGAATCACTCAATGGCTGATGGGAAATTACAACCCGGCCCACTTCACACAAGAAATAAGTGGAAGTGCAATTAAGCAGTTCACAAGGAGACTCGAATTGAGGAATAAGTACGTCAACGGAACGATCTTCAACGCAAGCAGAGCTGCAGAGACGAACTACAACGCAGATCCCTCGATCCACAGTCTGTTTCAGCAATTGACGTCGAACAAAGCAGTCGACAACAACTTGCTGAGATCCATGAAGACACATGTATTGCAGATCATGGATCAAAGAGCAGGCAGTCCTTCCGACGTAAGAAATGAGGCTCTCACGTTACTATGGAGCCCTTTAACTCCGGCGGGAGAATAGGGAGAGGTCCAGATGCAACTAAAGTGCAGCACAGCCTGGGGGAGGGGAGATTTTCCGATCTCCTCCCAGTCCGAAGGATCCGAGAACGCGAGTCGCTCGGGGAATGCAGACCGCTCATGGATTTTGGAAAGATGTGCCGCAACTTTACCATCGCCAGCAATTTCAGCGTCCATGCACGAAATCGACGTCGGAGTAAGCACAGCCTGGGAGAGGGGAGATCCTCCAAGCTTCCCCCTGTTCGTGAAGTCTGATACTCCACGTCGCTTGGCGTATACAGACTGCCTGAGGGCACCGAACGGCTGTGCTGAATACTCACAAGCTCACGACGACAGAGCAAATACAGCCTGGGGGAGGAAAGATCCTCCAAGCTCCCCCCTGTCCGGAACGTCCGATATAAGCCTCTTGGAGAATATATCGGAAGCGGACGGCTGTATTACCGTCTCTCAGACTCCTGAAGATGAAAAACAGACATGCCTTCCAAGGAACAGCGAGGGAAAGATTGACAATCTGGTGACGGCACAACTGGTGGACAGCACGACGATTATCTTGCAACTCTTTGACGCATTAACGCAAACAGAAATCGAGCGTCGTTGCGAGTGTAAGTGCAATCGAACGCGCAAATTGGAGGAGGAGAAATTTAGACGCGTAAGCGAAGAAGTGAGACGGCTGCACGACGAGCTGCACCAGCTGCGAGTGCAAATGTCGTCGCTTCACGATTCAGCTGCGTCTAACAAGATCCGAGTTGCAGGCGCAACCAAGCGCTCTGCCAAGTCGCAACCTCGATCGGGCCAAGGGACTAGAGACAACCACAAGTCGTTCCAAAGCCCGCAAAAGTCCCGCTCAACTGGGAAAAAGGTGGCGTATGCATCGGCCATGCAACGACCTCCAAGGTGACCCAAAGGAGACCAACACAAGAAACTTTCGAGCGGACCCGGCTCGAACCAAGAGGTGGGTTCGAATCCGTGGACGACGGTATTTTCTCGACGCCGCAAACGGCGTTCAACTAAGCCAAACTTGGCCACTCGAGAATACCGCTCATCAAGGTCGAGGAACACGCTCGGATCATATAACTCCTCACCACCGAGTCCAACCAGAAAATTGTGTTGGACGTGCCAGTCATCGACGCAGCTTCACTGGGCCTGTCCGGAGTGGCAACAGCGTCCGAAGAGGACAAGAAGACGAGACGACCTCCAAAACGCCCTTCCGAAGGAGCGAAGGCGGTCGTCGACCGGAGCCTCAGCGCCATGAGAGGCGACAGCCTCCGTTCCATCAAGCGTCATATGACGAGCCTCGATCACCGTTGGAGTTCAGCGGACTCATGGTGAAGAGCGACCCATCGTGCGCATGTGTACGATCCCTCGACGTGGATCAAGTGGTTGCCGCTTTGATGCAAGCGGTAACCAGCGCGTATCCGGGCCTGTCCCTCAGCTCGTCAACGCCGCCGTTGACGTAAAGTCGTGTTGAACGAGAGCCTCGGTATCGAGTTGCTTCTCTCCTGCTACGCAACGTCTGGGAGAGGGGTGTAACGGAGTTCCGGGATAAAATACGGAGAAAATAAGAATCTCTGTTCTCCGTATTCTATCGAACTCGTTTGACTCTCGTTCCCGAGAATTCGTGCATCTCGAGCGTTTGTTCACATCGCTCGAACGATGTATTCGCGAGCTGCGCGCGGGGACTGCGCGACTTTGGCGGTTACAAAGTCGCGCTTGATTCATTTTTGGATCAGATTCTTTCGGGCTGTCAAACCGCGCGTCCGCGAGTTAATTTGATCGTCCGCGAAGAAAACGGTATCGTGCGTCCTCACCGGTGCAGAGCAGCGCCCGTACACGTACCGACCACGAAGAGCAGCGCACGTGAGCAATCCGAGCTACTCCTGGGTTCCGAAGCGTCTGTAGGTGAACGCTGGACGTTAGGACTCGGCCTGAACACTCCGTAGTCGACCGGAGGATAAGGCCTGACGCAGGAGCGGATTTGTGAGCGAGCGACGAGAGGAGTGCACTCCTCTCCCGGTAAGCCTCTTTGTACTTCCCGCGCAGCGATTAATTTGTGTATTTTCGACTCGCAGCCGCGAGTGGCCGGTGGTGCGTTCACCGGCCCAGCGAAAATAGATACCTTGATCCGCCCGCGCCGAGCGGCGGATCCCGTCTTCTTGTCGGCGCGCAACGCGACGCGTTTTTGATGTAAATGATTATTTAGAATAGACCTTGTTATTGTGCTGTGAAATAATTGAGGCTATTCTTCATTTATCGACCTTAACCTAACCTTCTCCCGGATACCGCCGCCTCCGCGGGAAAACGACTCCGCTGGTCGTTTTCATATCTGAGCATAGCGGCCACGCGCTTTACTCTTTGAGCGGGCGCTTTTAACTTAGCGATCCAATTAGTTGGAAAGCAAAGTTCGCGTGCGATCTTCGCGTTGTTTTCGGAATTCCAGGAGCAGATCCCCGAGCAAGTGATTTTAGTCTGACACCCGCGGCACTGTGTTCTAGGGCATCGCTGGTCTGTGGCTTTTTGGGATCTTACCCGAGAAGCCATCCCGTTAGAATTTAAATTATCCAATTGAAATGCTTAACAATATTAGAGAAGGTCTTCCACCTCATGAAATAAAATTGAAAGTAAATGCTATTGTTATGTTAATTAGAAATATAAGTATTGTACAAGGAATGTGTAATGGTACACGTCTAAGAATAACTGGATTATATGCTCATAATGTTAAGGCAGAAATAATTACAGGCGAAAGAATTGGTGAAGAGGTTTTTATTCCACGAATAACATTAAATACTGCAGATTCATCTCCATTTCCTTTTATTCTTTAACGTAAACAATTTGTAATTGTATTAGCTTTTGCTATGACAATAAATAAATCTCAAGGACAGAGTTTTAATTCTATTGGAATTTTTATTAGACGACCAGTATTTTCACATGGTCAGTTATATGTTGCTTTATCGCGATGTAAAAATCCTAACAATATATTTATTGAAAATTGTTCAGAAAATTCTTTAATAATAGATAACATTGTATGGAAAGAAATTTTTGAAATTTAATCTATAATTTACACTATAAGATTTGATGAGTGAAAATTTATGTCGTATTTGTATATGATCTCAATTTTTCCTAAGCTCAAGGAATTTATAACTATATTCATTTTAATTAAAATATTACCCTTTGTGAAAATATAAGACATGTTGTATCTTCTCATAAGTTTAATATCATAAATAATCTGAATATTGTTGTACATTTAATAAATAAATATTTCATAATTATTCAATATATTAATGTGAAATATTTGTTTATTAAATGTAATAAAGATGTGAATTAATTTTCATTATATTTTAAACTTTGCACAATTTTTATTTTAAAGAAATTACAATAATACATAATGAAAATTAATTCACATCTTACATGATGGAGGAAGGAAGGGCTAGGTTGGAGTCAAGGAGGATTACGGAGGGATGAATCGTATGGTTTTTAGGGCTACTAGCGATGAATTCCATGGTTGTGTTTAGGCTCATTATATAAAAAATTATTGAATAATTCTATATGATTTCGGCTGTCCCAAAATCATATATATAATTATTATTATTTCTTATATATAATCAAAAATTCAACGCGCCTATAATAGTACCTCAGTGGTGGTGTGAGAAGCTGTTCCAAATGTGCGAAATGTGGTAATAGTTGAAAACATAATTGTCTATGTTGGTTCTAATAATAATTAGTATATTTTTGAGTTTTTTAAATGTTCGAATTCGAAGATTTAGTGACAGTTTTCTCTTTGATGGTGTTTCGACTATCATCAAAAACAATAGTCTGGTAGTAGTCCAGTGGTGGAGGGGACGGTGGAGGGGACGGTGGAGGGGATGGTGGAGGGGACGGTAGGTGGAGCACGGTGGATGGGACGGTGGAGGGCGGTAGAGGGGAGGATGGTGGACGGTGAAGGGGACGGTGGAGGGTGGTGGAGGCGACGGTGGAGGGCGGTAGAGGAGACGGTGGTGTGACTGAGATAAAAAAATAACGTGATTTTTTAACGAATTTAACGTTAAAAAGTGGAGGGGACGGTGGAGGGGCAGCAAATAGGTAAGTGGAGGGGACGATGGAGGAGATGGTGGAGGGCGGTGAAAGGGACGGTGGAGGGCAGTGGAGGGGGTGGTGGAGGGGACGGTGGAGGGACTGCGTTCAGATATAGCCGTAACGCCTATATAATATAGGGAGATATATATATATATATATATATATATATATATATATATATATATATATATATATATATATATATATATATATATATTATACATTTCTCGAAAGGGGTTTATAAAGCCCGTTTTTTTATATATAGGGGTTTATCGAGCCCGATTTTGATTATGTGGCCCGGGCTTCATAATATTTCTAAATATAGGGGATTATGGGGCCCGATCTAGAGTCTATAACCCCAGGGTCCACTATTTCTTTAGTCACTTGCCATAGGGAACTCTGGGCTGTAGTTACTAATATACAGTCTTGGGCTACATAAACCCCGATAAGTCTATATATTATATATATATTTTATATATATATATATATATATATATATATATATATATATATATATATATATATATATATATATATATATATATATAAAGTTATTATATTTTGACAAGGTCATCACAGCTTTGTCTAGCGAAAAACAATTGTTATCTTCAATTGTTCCAATGATAATAGAGATTGTTTCTCTATCCTTTAATATATTATCCATCAATTTTTTAAGAGTTGATTTGTGATCTTGTTCATGATTCTACAATTTTATGACACCTTGTCTGTCTTCCATGAACCAAAAACAAAGTATTGGCTTGTGATTTTCTCCCATATCTTTTACTATTTTTCTTAAAGCTACTTACAGGAATCTTGTGCTTTTACATTATAAAATATAATACAAGCAAAAGGACTCTTTCTCGTGTAGTTTCTTATCGGAAAAATTGAGAGATGTAAACACTTGTTCCATTTTCTTGGCATAAGCCATTTTTCTTAGATAATTTCGTTTTTGATAGTTTTGAAATATATAAACACTATTAATTGAAATCAATTGAGAAATCTATAAGTACTCGCATCTACGCGCATACTGGAAACAAGCGCTCACATGAAGAGTGCTGAATTCCGTGAATTCAACGCTTTGAATTGAACACGTTGAATTCCGAGAATTGGTCTTTGTTAAATAATACTTGCGTAAGCTAATGTTATCCCAACTTTTTTACTCAATTTAAGATTAATAAAAATTTGACGACTATACTACTTATTCTTTGATATCGATATCCGAGATTAATATTGTTTCTGATACATTCTTTTTTATTAAACTTTAATTTAGTAAAAATTTTGAAATAACCTTGCGTGTGCGATGTTAAATAACATATGGGAAAGAAAGAAAAATAGATTTCGTAAAGAAATGAATTATTTATTAAATATAATGATTACAATTAAAAAGCAAAATCACTTTTTATATTTCACTTTTCATAGGATTTTAATTCTTTTATGAAGGAAAGGATTGTCTGCAACAAAGAAACTTCTAATTCTCTTCTATTCTATCAAAACCCGCACTTATCATGGGCATATAGCTTTCAATTGCTTCACTTTTTGTATCTTTTGTTGTACTAAGCTTAGCGGTAATAGAATGTAGCTTCGCTATATTTAACGAAATTCTCCAAATATTTATCTTCGTCTTGTATTTTCTTTTTCTTAAATTTATCTGCATCACTAATTAATGCAGTGGACAAACATAAATAATCATCACCATCAACATTGCTAATTTGTGACATATGTTGTACATATGGTAATAGCCAAATCATAGAGTTATAAAACTGCCAAATTTCTTTGTTATTAATATTTCCAGATCCTGATGGGCAATGTTGTTTAAGACTTTTATACTCCTCCTTAAATTTCTTCACCAGTGACAACCACCTTTTCCATATATCATATTCTGTTAACTATATATTAGAATTAATAATTATAAAGATAAATTTTTACTAACATATTAACAGTTTTACCTGATATGTGAATATTATACTCTTGAGAAATGACCTGTGAAATGCAATTTAATTCACGCTGTCTCTCTTCTCTACTTTTTTTATGATATGCATCGTTTGATTTGTCATAAAGAAATGGATGTGCAAAAATCATTTGTATAATAAATTCATTAACTCTTCTGTCTGTATCATCCATTTTTTTTTAATTTCCAAAATAAAACTTCACGAAATAAGTTTTTTATACGTTAAGCAAAGGAACAAAGATCTTAGCTTAAACCAAACAACAAACAGCTGAGTTAGTTGTGACATATACTAACCTATAACAATCGAAGAACTTTCTTTAAAAATCGGTTCCTTTTGGTGGGTCTGAATACTTATCGTATTTCTGTTACTTAATAAATTTATACTTTTCAAATAACTATTTTTTCTTCTTCTTATTGAAAATGTCTAAACAAGATGTTAATCTATTAATTATAGCTAGCGTAGAAAAAAATCCGGTTTTATACAACGAAAAACATCCGAATTATTACATTAGTGAAGAAAAAGAGAAAGCCTTTATAAAATTTACAAATTCTTTGAATGTAAATTCACAAAACAAATTATCATGTAAGGGTTTTATACCTTTGCTATAAATACAATAATTGTACGTTTGTAATAATAAATACATTTTATTGTCTCATTTGTTTTAAAAATATTAATTTCTTGTTTTTTATATTGCAGATTCTGATGTTAAAAAGCGGTGGGACAGTTTAAGGAGCTCGTATACACGATCACGTAATTTTAACAATAGTTATTACTTATCTGAGCATATGAAATTTTTAGAAGGTCATATATCAACACAAAAAAATAAAAAAAGGAAAATAGTTGAACCTAGTAGAAGCTATGAAGAATTTAATGACTTAGATTTAACTTATGAAGATTTTTTATAATGTACATAGCCCATAAAATCATAGTACAAAAATCAACAAAGTCATATGTCTATAGTACAAAAAAGTTCAGACAATCAAAAGTTCCAAAAATAAGTATTCATGAAAACATCGCTATTCCTAAGGTATCAGTAAACCATGAAGCAAAAAATGCAGGGATTGAAAATTTAGAAATAGGAACTTAGCAATTACTTGATAAAACTGCAAAAGCTTTGACGGATATTTCTTCAACGCCAACAACTACTTCTCAAGGTAACGATGTCTACTTAAATGCTATTAATAAGCATTGGATGAATTACCTGAAGACCACATAATCGAAGGAGTATGTGGAATAGTGGATATTATTGAAAATTTCACAAAGTAATATTTGACACAAAGTTTATTTTATTATTTTTCAAAAAAAAAAATAACATTACATGTAACTGTATAATTTTAACTTTTTAGAAATAAATTTTTCTTTTTTAAATTCAATTACAATTTTTTTAATTTTATATGTGCAAGTGTTGATATGGTATTAATCCTTCTGGTGAAGAAAAATAACGTGCAAAATTTCTGCGAATAATTGTTGGTTTCTGTCTCTGAGCTGCTACATCCTCTTGTAGTAAATGTGTCTCATACATGTGATTTCTGTTTTCAACATTTAATTCTTCTATATTTCTTGTTATTAAAAAATTATATAAAGCAATACAAGCTACAACAATATAATTATTTACTGAGAGACAAAATGCTAGTGCCTTTCTCATGATTCGCCACTTGGATGTAAGTATGCCAAAGGTCCTTTCAATTATGAAACGAGCCCAACTCAGTCTATAGTTGAAAATTCCTTCTAAATTAAAATTTAAACTTCTTTTGAATGGTTTACATGTGGCAATATCATATTGGTTCTTGCCCCTTGTATATTCAATTCATTATTTTGTAATTTATTTGAAAGTGATGATGCAGAAAACACACTGGGATCATTGAAGGATCCTGTAAACAAATTATACAAAAATTATGTATATAAATAGATACATATTTCAATTACAAAATGAAATTTCATGACTTACCAAAATCACCAATAAAGAACCACATGAATTTTGAATCAGCATCGCGTAATCCAATTACTATACTGTCAAATTTTTTGTAGTTATAAAATTTACTGCCACTATGAGGTGGCCATTGAATTCTTATGTGTTTCCCAGACAGATCACCAATACTATTTGGGAAATTCCATAATGTTTCAAATTCTTTAGCTATTTGCAACCATTGTTCTTTATTATCTGGTAATTGCACATACAATGGTACAAGAACATTTGCTATTGCCATACATGTCGCCGAAATGATATTATATGTTGTTGATAATCCTATTCTGAAAAATAGATTAGTGCCTCTGATGCTTCCACCGTGACCTAAGTAATTACCGTAAAAATTTCCCATTACAAAGAAAGATACTTACTGCAATGTTGCTGCTAAGCATATTCCAGTATCAGTGGGTGGTCTTCTTCCCACATGGTTTTGTAGTCGATGTTTTACAGGTTATGCAAGTTTTCAAGGTCTTTAATGTTGATATGAACAAATGATTTGAACTCCTCATTATCATTTAATTGAAAATAAATGAAAATTGTATCCTATGCTCCCAGTGCATTTCTTATGTGTGGATACAAAAGAGGTTTTGTCCATCATCTTCGAAGTCGCTTTCTCTTCTTTTTGATTAAACGTACTCTTATCAGTAAATTTATTAATATTTGAAATATTTGTAAATATGGTTTTTCTCTATCAATATCCATTTTTAATTATGATTACAGATGAAATAATTTATTATAATATTAAAATATTAAATTACTAATATTAATTTAATTATTAATAATATTAATTAATAATACTTAATTGAAAATAATATTGTTTCCAAGATGCTACAAAACTCTAAAATTCAATATAAAGAATAAAGCAATTACATGGATTACGTTCTATCTAGATTGCTTTTGTTGGTTGAAATCAAGACCACAGAGTATAAACTCAGATGGGTTTCTCCGTTTTCGTGGCAGAATCAACATCATAATGCAGCACAACGCAGCACAATTCAGGCGCAGCACACAGCAGCACACCGCAATTCATTTGTGGAAACTCCCGTAAGAAGAGAGATGTCTCTAACGCAAAAGAGACGACATACAAATCCATTATACAGGTCATTTCAAGATAAACGTGTACGAAAGCGCAAAACCATATAAAATGACCTATTTCTATTACGTCAGAAAGGATGTAGCTCAGACTGCTTCTCGTCGTTTTAAGAAACAAATAACTTGAAGAAACTTTACATTTACATCTTTTAAATGAATGGATTATGCGGTATCAGCACTCATGCTTTGACCTACTTGAATGCTAAAGTGGAAAATATTAGCTATACATTGATTTTATCCGATCAGAAAAGCAAATAACTGCTAATCCCTGCCTTTGGGCATCTAATTAGTATCTAGTAAGTTGATTTGGTCAATTTGCAACATTTTATTCCACTCGGTATATCCAGTTCCCATAGTACATGACAGTCGATGTCGAATATCGTGGTTTTCATCAGCTTTTTTTATTTTTATTTAAAATAAAGCTTTTTACCCCTATTTTATTAGTTTAAATTTGTATTCGAGAGGCTACAAAATGTAGGGATAGAGTGTGTTTTATTCTTGTATTGGCACATCAAGCTCCAATAGGTTGTGTCGCGCTTTCCTCGATCCGATCAAGTAGAAGAATTGCCCGGATCAATGATTCTCCAGTTTTTGCGAGGGATTTTATAGCAAACATTTAAGTAGTGCAAATTATTTTAAATAATTTATTTACAATATTTACAAGGTTAAAAAATGCTACAGTGAATAATAATGATGCAGTAATAGTTAGCAGTGGTTTTCTTGACGGTGAAAATCACTCTCACGGTCGGGTGGCTAGGCAGTGCCAACGAGCCCGCATCTTTATCATTCGCAATGTTCTGACTTGCCGGAGGCGAAGACGCTCGCGATTGCGTTGACTGCACACGAATTGTACGCGTGTATATGCAGTACGCGTAATTAGTGTGCGTGTGGCTCTTGAACGCCGAAATGTGGTCTACGTGACAAAATGCGTGTAGCTGCTAGAAAGCTGAAAGTTCAGAGGTGAGGACAGTGATGGGATTATCGGGAGAACTCTTCCGGCCGCAACAACAGGGCAAAAAGTTTGTAAGTTGGCAGCATCGAAATTAAGCGAGCAACGCGCCGCGACCGTTCGTGTTCGCTATTTCCTTATTCGAATTTATTTATTTTTATTTTATTGTTAAAAATATTACTTATGTTGACTGAAATTTACTATCAACTGATAAGAATTTTTCTATCGGTCTTACAGTCTTACAAATTAAATTAAAATAATTAATATTTATGGCAGTCAGATTGCCCTTGTTTATAATCACCCCCGCAGAATCTGAAATAAAAACTTAATTAAAACCTGGAAAAAACTTTGTTAGCAAAGGACGATCTGACTGCCCACCACCACCACATTATCCAACGTTTCGAGCCCGCTCCGGCTCCTCCTCAGGGACTGAAATGAAACCCGCGATACACCTCCTTATATACCCCCATACCACCTTCTTTTTTCTTACCCCCACCACCATCCACATTCCCCTCTCCAACTTTCCATTCTTACTTAAATTAATAAAGAATGATAAATGTTATCTAATTTACTTGACTCTATCATTAAATTTACATTATTCCGATTTCTTAGAATGTGAATACTTTCAAGGCTTTCCCTCTTATATTTATTCTTAATCCCTTGTTCCAAAATATCCACACTCCCAAAATCGAAAGAATGCAAACTATTTAAACAATGTTCTTTCAAACCCGATGTACAACTTGAGCTGCGTAAACTATATTGATGTTCATATATTCTCTTTTTCAAATATCTACCCGTTTGACCAATATAACAACCATTATAATCCCTACAATTAATTTTATAAACTACTCCCGATTTTAAACATTTATCATCCTTGTCTTTACAATTACTAAATAACCTTTCTAAATTATTATCGTTTCTAAAGAAAACTTGAATATTATGTTTACTAAAAACCCTTCTAATCCTTTCCGACAAACCTCTAACATATGGTAAACTAAAATATGCGTTCTTTCCATTTCTATTACTTGTTTGATTATCTACCCGCTGCTTCAATCCACCATTATAAATTTCCCACACTCTCTCATCAATCATTTTGTCAATAAATTTTACCGGATAACTATTCTTAATAAATGTTTCTCTAACTAAATTTAAATTCTTTTTCCTAAAATCTTTATGTGAAATTTAATCGCTCTGTCAATGACACCTTTGATCGCACCTGTCTTGTTTCCGAATTGGTGGTGAGAATCAAAATTTAAAAATCTACCTGACCATGTAAGCCCATAACATTTAGCTACAGTGCCATTTTCACATTTTAAATATTTAAACATACTATCCTTAATATAAGCTTTTGTTTTCCAATGCAACAATAATTCTTTCAATTTATCTTGTAGTCTATTGATATGTGGATTCCTAATTTTCACGCAAGTGGTATCATCATCCAACATAAGTTGAATTTTATTAATATAATCCCTTTTATCTGAAACTATAGTTACATTTCCCTTATCTGCTTTTTGGAAGATCATATTCGGATTCTCTCTCAAGAATTTCTTCGTTATTTTTAATTCATGGAATAAATTACTGTCCAAATAATTATCAAATCTATGTTCTCTTTTAAAATTATCAATAACTTTAACTAAAGAACTCCTACATTCTTTTCTAAACTCTAGATTAAAACTACTCATATTACTTTCTACCTCAGCGATGATATTCTTGATCGGAAGAAATTTACTTGAATATGATATTCTAAATTTAGCACCCTTTGACATGATATTTACCACTTCCTCTGGTATTACTTTGTCAGTTAAATTTCTAAACCAATCCTTATTAACATTGTTAGTTTAATTGACCCGAGAGTGTTTTCTATGCTTTAAATATTCAAATTTTCTTTTTAATTTACTCCTATGGTTATATTTTACTTTTTCAAAGTGCCTCTTTTGACCACGAAAAAATTCTTGCAAATCATTCTATTCTACTTTGTTATATAAATATCTTTCAAGCTCTAATAAATATTTATTCAAACGATTAATTTCAAAATTCAAATCTCTAATTTCTAAGTTAAGTAATTTATTTTTGAAAAAGAAAATATTTTTCCGTAGATCATAAGAAACTCTTTTGTTGTAATCCCGATAAAAACCCTTATCATCAAATTTTTTCTCAATATGTTTAGGAAAAATATTTGATTTTTTACACCTTAGAAGAAAAGTGAGTTGCTCCTTTAAAATTACAATCCTTAAAATCATTTTTACCCATTTTGAGCAATAACCTTTCACCACCTTCCCATAAATCCCATATATATCTCTAAAAAATATTTTACCCCACCTTTAATAGACCTTAGTTTTATCGTTAAAAATATTACTTATGTCGACTGCAATTTACTATCAACTGATAAGAATTTTTCTATCGGTCTTACAGTCTTACAAATTAAATTAAAATAATTAATATTTATGGCAGTCAGATTGCCCTCGTTTATAATCACCCCCGCAGAATCTGAAATAAAAACTTAATTAAAACCTGGAAAAAACTTTGTTAGCAAAGGACGATTAATTGACGGAGCGATTAAATTGTCACATAAAGATTTTAGGAAAAAGAATTTAAATTTAGTTAGAGAAACATTCATTAAGAATAGTTATCCGGTAAAATTTATTGACAAAATGATTGATGAGAGAGTGTGGTAAATTTATAATGGTGGATTGAAGCAGCGGGTAGATAATCAAACAAGGAATAGAAATGGAAAGAACGCATATTTTAGTTGACCATATGTTAGAGGTTTGTCGGAAAGGATTAGAAGGGTTTTTAATAAACATAATATTCAAGTTTTCTTTAGAAACGATAATAATTTAGAAAGGTTATTTAGTAATTGTAAAGACAAGGATGATAAATGTTTAAAATTGGGAGTAGTTTATAAAATTAATTGTAGGGATTGTAATGGTTGTTATATTCGTCAAACGGGTAGATATTTGAAAAAGAGAATATATGAACATCAATA
This sequence comes from Torymus aiolomorphi, assembly GCA_036365515.1. Lineage (NCBI taxonomy): Eukaryota > Metazoa > Arthropoda > Insecta > Hymenoptera > Torymidae > Torymus > Torymus aiolomorphi. The sequence continues at coordinate 74,714,625 of CM070877.1, read as the reverse complement.
TAGTTTACGCAGCTCAAGTTGTACATCGGGTTTGAAAGAACATTGTTTAAATAGTTTGCATTCTTTTGATTTTGGTAGTGTGGATATTTTGGAACAAGGGATTAAGAGTAAATATAAGAGGGAAAGCCTTGAAAGTATTCACATTCTAAGAAATCGGAATAATGTAAATTTAATGATAGAGTCAAGTAAATTAGATAACATTTATCATTCTTTATTAATTTAAGTAAGAATGGAAAGTTGTAGAGGGGAATGTGGATGGTGGTGGGGGTAAGAAAAAAGAAGGTGGTATGGGGGTATATAAGGAGGTGTATCGCGGGTTTCATTTCAGTCCCTGAGGAGGTGCCGGAGCGGGCTCGAAACGTTGGACAATGTGGTGGTGGTGGGCAGTCAGATCGTCCTTTGCTAACAAAGTTTTTTCCAGGTTTTAATTAAGTTTTTATTTCAGATTCTGCGGGGGTGATTATAAACAAGGGCAATCTGACTGCCATAAATATTAATTATGTTAATTTAATTTGTAAGACTGTAAGACCGATAGAAAAATTCTTATCAGGTTTTATTTTATTTATTTATTTAACCAGAGTAAGTACAAATGAAGAATACAAGATATGCATTCATAGTACACAATTATACAACATAATCCAGCAGAGGAACATATTGAGACCTCAAATAAGTTCTCGCTGTTTTTTTTGTGAAAATTGATGTTTTCTTTAAAGTATGTAGTAAAAAGCATGCCCCAAAATATTGCCCATCACTAGTCACTACTTTACCATGCTCAAAATATTGCCCATCACTAGTCACTACTTTTTCCCATCTTTCTGGCAATTTACGGATTCCATCTCGGAAGAACTGCCCGTCTTTTGAAGTTATCCAAAAATCGACCCATTTATTGGCATCTTCATAAGAATGGAAAAGCTGCTCAGCCAAGCCATGAGTCATTGACCGGAACAAGTGGTAGTCGGAAGGAGCAATGTCTGGGCTATGTGGCGGGTGAGGTAGGACATCCCATTGAAGCGCCTCCAAAGTTTTTTTGACGACTTTTTCAAGATGTGGCCGAGCATTGTCATGTAACAAAATCACCTTGTCGTGTTTCTGCTCGTACAGCGGCCGTTTTTCCTTTAAGGCTCGGCTCAAACACATCAATTACAGTCGATAGCGATCTCCCGTGATAGTTTCGTTCGGTTTCAGCAGTTCATAATAAATTACACCCTGCTGATCCCACCAAATGCAGAGGAGAAGCTTCGAACCATGGATATTTGGTTTTGCGGACGATGTTGATGCATGGCCGGGCTTACCCCACGATTTTTTACGCTTAGGATTATCGTACTGTATTCACCTTTCATCACCAGTCACGATACGATACAAAAAACCTTTCCTTTTGTGCCGTTGAAGCAGCACTTCACATGTGAGAAAACGCTGTTCGACGTCTCTCGGCTTCAACTCATATGGCACCCAATGTCCTTGCTTCTGGATCATTCCTAACGTTTCCAAACGTTTCGAAACTGTTGTCTCATCTACTCGTAATGCTTTTGCAAGTTCAGCTAGCATCTGATATGAGTCTTCATTTAGTAATTCCTCCAATTCTTCGTCTTCAAACTTTTTTGGTGCACCGGCACGTTCTTTTTTTTTTATTTGATCTCCAAGATCAAAATCGTTATTTTTGAAGTGACGAAACCAGTCTCTGCATGTCCTTTCCGACAGAGTATGGTCACTGTAAGTTTCAACAAGAATCCTGTGCGCTTCAGCTGCAGATTTTTTTTTAATAAAATAGTGCAATAAAATTCCCCGCATATACTCTTCACTTGGCACAAAACTTGACATTTTTAGTAGTAAGAACAAAAAACGCTGTTTACACTATGGCGAACTAACATACACTTAAGTTCAAGCTTACCGACAGTACTTCCTTATAGATGCGTTAGCATCTGAAATTACATACACTTAATCCTGGTAATGCCATCTGTTAGGAAACAGCGAGAACTTATTCAAGAACTCAATATATTCCTGTTCGATAGTCCGGTACGCTTAAAACTATCTTAACCTAAAATAATATATGTGTAGATGTACTTTGAACAGAAAATAATATATAGATGTGTCTATGTAAATTAGTAACAATATACATATATATATATAACAATAAAGATGTAAATTCTTAACAAAATGTAGTATAAAGTTGGAATTGCATTGTTAAAATAGACAAGGTATATTTAACAGTGCCAGCTCCATTACAGGCATTGCTATATATATATTATTATTAGAGAAGATCTTCACAACCATATTGACGCTCGTTACTGTGAAAAAGTTTCCAACTAATAGAAACTAGGTTGTATTGTACTTCTTGAGTTCTTCTTTCTTACTGTATTTGTTATTAATTATTTTTGATTCATTAGACAAGCAATTGAATTGCATTATTGCTCTAATATAACTGTTTTTAATGCGAATAGTTTTCTGCCTTTTTGGAATCTGAATAGTTTTCTTTCTTGTGGTTTTGTTTGAGGTAGAGTATAGCCTCTGTAAATCATTGTAATGATACAATAGGGATTCATAAAGTTGTTTTTATTAACTATTTTGAGTAATCTAATTTGCACTCTTTTGAGCATATTTATACTGTTCGAATACACTCCTCTCCATGCTATTATACCATAGGAAATGATGCTGTGAAAAAAGGCGTAGTATACCATACGTAAACTGTCTGTTGACAAAATCTTAGTAAGTTTGTAGAAAATGAAAATGACGTATTTTGTTTTGCTGTAAATATAATCAATGTGTTGATTCCATTTCATATTACTATCGAAGACTATCCCTAGATATTTGGTGCTTTCGACTCTTTTGATTTTTGTACCATTTATATTAATATTTAAGTTTTTTGAAATACTATCACATTTATTGCCATATTCCATGTATACTGTTTTTCAGTGTTTAAAGAGAGTTTATTTAGAACTAACCAGTTAGCTATTTTCTGTAATCGATCATTCATTTTAGATTCAACTTCAAGCCACGTTTTAGCTGCTGTAATAACATGTTAATTATTATGTCAATTAAATAAAATAATATGTTAATTATTTCATTCTGTAAGTCTTCAATAATATTACAGTTATTTTCCATATTATTTTGAAGTAGGCACGTCTTGTGTTACTTGGATGACTGAGACGGATGAGCGCTGTGAGCTTGTAGATTCGTTGCTTCCCGTTCTTAGTCTTCCTGGCGTTATCTTTTACTGATAATTTGTGCGTTCTATCTTACCGAAGTATCTTGAGAAAGTAGGCTGCACAGGGTAATTAGTCATTTCAATTTAAATTTGTGTTGAACTTTTCAAAATAGAACGTTGAGGTTAAGTAGAAGAATGAAAGAACATTATTATTAAGCGAACATTCAGCAATTAACATTCAGATAAGTAAATTAATTACGAAAATAGTTTAATAATAATGATCCTTTGTAATATCATTTTTAAAATCTGATTCTTTGTAAAATGACATTTCATTGATGCCCTGGTGGAAAGTACGTAGTTTTGCCATTGTTTTCGATAGCGAAAGAAGGACATTTAACCATTACTAGAGCTTCCGCCACTGGCAGCAGCTTTCACCACGCATGCTTCTGAGTTGGTAACTAGGCAACTGCAGATTTTATTAATAGATTGCTTTAGAGGTTTTGTCAACATATTCAAAGTCATTAACCTATATGTACAACAAAAACAATCACTTCTGATCATCAATCAACAAGCGATTTATATTGCTTTAATTTGTGAAATGGACAAACAGTACATTACGATACTAGTGGCATAATAGTTGCACTTTACGCTTATAGACATAAGAGAGATAGACTGCGGGTGTAGGTTAGCGAAAGTGGCACCCGTTGAGAGAGAGAGACAGATGCATAGAAGGTATATGTAATAGAAGGTATGCTGTCTCTCTCTAACGCATGTGTGCGAACATGGTTAGAAGTGCCACTCTTGCTAACCTACATCCGCAGTCTATCTCTCTTATGTATAGACATATTTACGCTACGCTCGGGCGCTTATACACGCCGTGCCATAAAGAACGACTTATGACACGTGTATCGTACATTATTTTATAGCACTGTCTGCATAAATCCGCCATGTCACGGATAGGCGTGACATAAATGCGGATTTATGCCACGCAGTGCTATAAAGATTGTTCATTAATAATGAATTGTCCTCATCCGACGAATCTGAAGATGAGGAAGAAGTGTGTAGAAAATTGATGTTTTCGAACGTGATGTTTTCGATCCCCCCCCCCCCCCCCCGACCAGCAGCACTCGCTGCGCTCGTGCCGCAAATGTCGGGGCGGGCATCGACCTCAACACGCTTGAGCTTTGATGAAATGAAAGACTCCTAAGAGTCAGAGCAGAAAAAGTGAGAATTAGTCGGGTTACATGGGAGAAGCTGAATGCATGCTATTACAGTGTTATTATTGTCAGTGGCAAAACATATATTAGCGAGACTAATTATGCAATAGTACATTATGATACGGATGAGGAATGTGATTATTTACTGAAGGAGACGTTTTTCGCACGAGCGAAGCGAGTGAGAAAAGTCGAATGCGGTAAAAATCGTCTTACGCACCAGTGTCATACAGTATTTTATACCACGAGAGCCGAATAATCATATTAAAATTATGATTTTGAGTGCTATAAACGTACTTACCACCGGGCATCAAGAAAAATAGTATACGGTACACAAGAAGAAAGATCAAGGCCCACCACTGCGTGACATGGCGCCCTCGGCTTCGCCTCGGGCGCCAACTTCACGCGGTGGTGGAACTTCAACTTTCATCATTTGTACCGTAATGTACTATTTTTCAGAGAGTCAAGATATGCAAGAATTGTTTTCATGGATTACTTTTAGCTATTTTTTGCAGCAAGTAATAGTTATCTCATCAAGATTTGATTTAGACAAGTATGAAAGTTTTATATAAAAAAGTACAAATAAAATTTAAGTATATTTACTTTGTAAAAACTGTTATTTTTACAGCACCTTCAAGAATTTATGGATTATTTCTTTTATCTTCAATCTCATTGCTTCCTGGGATCAAATAGAGCCACTTAATACCTCAAAAAAAGATACTCGTGCCTTTCCATTGGATCTCATAGCCCCTAGGAGCTCCTGTATTCACCAAAATAAAAAGAAATTGCTATTTTCATCATAAACACTGATAAACACAATGAAAACTTTAAACTTAAAAAAGGCAAAAGAGTAGCTCAGTTAAAGTTTAAAATAAGGCCGAATCCATCTCAAATCAGGTGGTCCACGTATGCCTATGTCACCGATCATTTTGGAATGAAACTATTCATGTTCTTCTCCAAAAATTATTTCACACGTATTATTTTATTTTTTTGTTTTATCAAAATTTCATGAATTCAGCGATACCGAAAAATTCCGAGAAAATTCTTACTTAGAAAAAACCGCTGCCAATTCATTGGCCCGTAGCTTCCTCAACCATAATTTGTTGATTCCTTTAATTAATTTTTAATAACAAAATTTATAATTTTTAAAAAAATTTATTGCATAATTATAATTAAATTCATTTATGAATATTAAAAATTGTTAATTTTTAAATTTATTTATTTATTTATTATTTATTTATATCAAATTTATATAAATTTTGAGCTGATAAATAAAGTTATCATTTGAAATAGAAGTAAAATATCTATATTTTATAATAAAACAATTAGCTATCACGGTTGTTTTGTTATTAACAAAAACGTGTTTTTTTTATATTTCATAATTCATATTTTTTAAGAAAAAAAAAATTATAGCTATTATTGTTGTTTTGTTATTAACAAAAACGTGTTTTTTTAAAAAAGTTCATAACTCACAAATAAATTATAATAATGCAGAATATAATGCATTCATAATGCATAATTCATAATTATAATAGATTATAATAGATATAATTTTTAAACATTTTAATTCATTTTGTTGGTTGGTTTTTTAAAAATTAAAAAAGCATCATCGAATGTCTACTAAATGACGTTTCCTCATTCCACACCACCTAGCGGTAGATATCACTGCGCGTTTTTAGGCACTACCGCTACTCGAGAGAGCCTTATAATTTCACCATAGCGAAAATTGTGCGACTTCAAAAACTAAGAATTTAATATGTGAAAAGTCATTTCCAGCCAAACTGAGTGTGTTTTAAACGTTTTCTGTGATGTATGTATGTCTGTACGTCCGTATGTAATCAAGCTTATCGATTATCTCAATGAATTTTCAACCGATTCCATCGGGATTGCGGGAAAATACTCCTCTAATTATACCTAAGTGCTGGTTCTCAATTGAGAAAGATCGATGAAAAACTTTCAAAATGCGAGCACAAAGAAACATTTTAAAAAATCGATTTTTAAGCTTAATGTCTAGAAAAATTAATTTTAAACTAATGTCTACGAGCAATATTTACCAAGATAACTGCAAAAAATGGCAAAAAAGGTCAAAAATGGACGATTTTAGGCTATAACTCAACTGGATTTGATTTTACACATAAACGTTAAATACAAAAGTTGCAGATGGTGTTGAAGTAAAACGTTTTCCTATTTAACATTATCATGTAAAATTAATTCCTGGCGAGTTAAACTAATAAAAACGATTTTTAACGCGTAAATATACATAAAATGGACGATTTTCGGCTATAACTTGACAGGATTTAACTTTACACAAATATGTTAAATGTACAAGTTGTAGGTTATAATAAAATAAAATTTTTTCCCATTTAACATTTTCATGTAAAATTAATTCCTGGCGAGTTAAACTTATAAAAATGATTTTTGACGCCTAAATATACATAAAATGGAAGATTTTCGGCTATAACTTGACAGAATTTGATTTTACAGAAAAATATTCAATACATAAGTTATAGATATAGTTAAACAAAACTTTTTCCTATTTAATATTTTCACGTAAAATCAATTCCTGACGAGTTAGACTTATAAAAATGATTTTAAACGCCAAAATATACATAAAATAGACGATTTTTGCTTATCCTACAAAGAATTGATTTCCAATAGAATTCTTAAATACAAAGGATATAGATATCGTTTAAATACCAATGAAAAAACTAAAACAATAACTGACAAAAACTGTTACATAAAAGCTGTCAAAACTTGCAATTTTTTGTTAATGATCTAGAGAACTTAGTATGTGGTAAAATCAAAATTGGAAAAATGTTTAAAATTTCGGTTGTTAAAAATCTATAATTATGTTTTCTTACTGTTTTGATAACAATTAGAAATTACATATAAAATTACACAACTTAACCTGTTAATTATGTTTACAGAGCCTAAGCGATTGAACTAAGAGAATCAAAATTGTCTAATATTATAAAACTACATGTTAAAGTAATATCATATTACGCAAAAGAAACTAATGTAATGTATGAGTTATAGATTTTGTAATATAGTAAAGTTCAATGTATAAAAAATGCAATGCTGACTTTGTCAGTCTTACAGTGTGCTGGACAACTACTAAATTTGCAAGACTCACTTAGTAAAAGTATGTGAAATACATAAGGATGTATTATAACAACAGATATCCTGAAAAGAGTTTGTATAGCCAGACTAAACTCAGAAATTAACTAGATGAGCTAATATGACCAGTGACAACTGCCTACCCGTATCGCATCTAACCACACACACCGCACTTTTATGATATCCCCCAGTTCCTAATTATCTATCCCCTCACATTCTAAAGCACTAACACTTGAAGATCACTGATAGAGCTGGAGCAGCTGCAAAATGAGGCTGGATGGCCCAGGGCAGGCACTACTCCATGCATGACAGTCCACTCAGAATTATCTAATAGCCATCTGGGAGGAAAATACTGATAGAGACTGTCATGTGTGTCTCAATCTCAAGGACTGCCTCACAGTAGGGATGAACAAAATACCTGAACAGATTGGCCACTGATCTGGGAGACAAGCGAGGAGCGTTGAGCACCTAGAAACCATATATGATTAATGAATAGATGAAACAAAAAAACGTTACCATATAAAAGAAAAGTCTGGTTATTGTTCACTATTCTCGCTGCACCAGCTACCTGTAACACTTAGAGGGGAAAGACTGGTGGAGCCTCATTCGTTGTTTCATTGCTGGAAACACCTCCAGCCTGAGAGTCACTGAAGGCACCAGCAGTAGATTAATTATACACAGGGCCACTAGTATAAGAGTCAAACACACACATGGAAAGTTGAGTATCTGAAAACCACATATAACTAATAAATAAATGAGCCAAGTAACATCACCACACTCAAGAAATATTCTGCAGCAGTGCCCATCGTTTACACTACTCTCGTCGCCAGATACCTGCAACAAGAGAAAGTACCATCAGCTTATCTATCAGAGAGGTTAGGAACGAGAAAGGGCTTACGAAATTTGCTCTCGCCGTCGACACGCTACCTTCCTATGTCTCTGACGAATATCATCATTGATCAGTAACACGATGAGAGGGACGATCTTCTCCAGGGCGGCGTATTGCAACAGCCGTCATCACTGGGAACGCCGGGAGCCGGCGATTGTTGACATCACACACCATGGACATACGCGCGCGCACGCCACCGCACACTAGGAAGAACTGGAAAATTTTGTGTCAAAATCGTAAAACTTCGCGAAAAAAATTTTTAGCGACTTAAACCTTTAGCAACTTACAGATGAGCTTGTGTACAATTGAGGAAAATTATTAGATAAAGAAAAAAAAATCTAGCTATCACGGTTCTTTTGTTATTAATAAAAACTTTTTTTTTTTTCTTAAAAAGCTTACAACTCCTAAATTAACGGTCAATTTTCTTGAAAAAAATTATGATAATGCAAAATATAAACAGCTATAATCTGTAAAAATTTGAATCCGTTTTGTCGACTAGTTTTTGAGAAAAAAATTGAAATCTGAAAAAAATGAGTTTTGTATGTACAACGATTACGGGAGTAAAATTGACTTAATCGCTTTGAAATTCCTTGTAGAGGTAGATTTTGGATAGTTCTCGGTCGAGTTCTTTGGGCAAAATGATTAGTCCAGAAATTTCAGAAATATTTGAGGTTAAAATTTTTTTAACCTTTTTTTCAAATCAAGGAGCGCGGGAGCACTCCGAAGGCAAGTATAGAAGAAGCCTAAAGGAGCGACCCGTGCTACATATACATTGAAATGGGTGTACGAAAAATTCAATGCGCTTTTGCGTATATTGCGTTAGTTTTTACTATATAACATATCCTTCTTAATCGAAAGCCATTTCATTACTCTACTCAAATCAAAAGATTTTATTTAAAAATATTATCTCGTTCAAAAGATATAAAGAGCTGAATTTTTTTATGTGCTGTTTCCTTTCCGAACTTTTCTTCTCCTTGTTCAGATATCCGGTTTGCAGCTCTTACGACACTTCCGGTTGTCGTCTATTTTACGCTTGTATATCTATATATATTTATATGTATATATAGTACATATACACACCCGTATCTGGTCGACGCCTAACCTTACATATAACATGTCAGTATTTTTATATACAAAAGTTATCATTTACTGAGTTGGTTAATAATAATATATCTCAAAGATCTCAAGAAATCAACTAATTATGAGAAGAATTATGTATATCAATCAACGGGGAAAATAACTTTTATTAGTTAGATAAGTACTTATTATATATATATATACACGGTGACCCATTTTAAACGCTACACCCGGATTTTTCGGATCCTAAGACAGATAGGAAAAAATGATTCAGACAAAAGTTGTAGGGGACGAAGGGGGCCAAACGATGGTCCTAACAGCTTTGACCTTGAACTTGACCTTCAAGGTTATTTCAAGGTCAAGTGGTTTTTTTTAATAGGAACACCTATTTTTGACCCCGGATTCGGAAAGAGCGGGAAATTTTACGTTCAAAATCATATTGAGACATTTTTTTTCAAGGTCATTTCAAGGTCATTTCAAGGCCAAATGAAGGTCGAACTCCGAAAAATCCATTTTAAGTCGTTTTTTCAATGAGTCACAGGCTTAAGTGGTTCAAACTGATCGTAGGTTTAATAGGGAAACCCACACACCCAAAACTTTCACATCCTAGTAAACAAATATCAAACTTGCACATCCGAACCCCATGCTCTTCATAGCCTCACATGCTAAACTGTTACACCAGACATCCCCCAGTCCCACACATCTCTACCCCATGTCTGATGTTTGTTTAACGGAAACTTCAAGATCATTAAAGCTTCTGTTGTAAATGTGTCAACCTTACGTTTAGCGCTACCCAGAAACAACGACGTGGACATAGTAAGGATTGTTTCCTTTGGGGTGCTTGATTAAAGTGAGTCCCCTTGCCTCTCACTGTTCAGGGTGCTTGATTTAAGTGAGTCCCTTCGCCTCTCACTGATCGGGGTGCTTGATTAAAGTGAGTCCCCTTGCCTCTCACTGTTCAGGATGCTTGATTTAAGTGAGTCCCTTCGCCTCTCACTGATCGGGGTGCTTGATTAAAGTGAGGCCCCTTGCCTCTCACTGTTCAGGGTGCTTGATTTAAGTGAGTCCCTTCGCCTCTCACTGATCGGGGTGCTTGATTAAAGTGAGTCCCCTTGCCTCTCACTGTTCAGGGTGCTTGATTTAAGTGAGTCCCTTCGCCTCTCACTTATGTGTTTACCTACCTTGAAGAAAATGTTCGAAATTACGACCATTTGCTTCCAGGCACATAGTCAAACGCCTTTGGAAGTGGCGAACGGTGTTTAGCAAAGTTTGCCTTGGAATGGCAGCGCATGCTCGACGAATTCTGTCCATCATGTCTACTCTTGTGGTGGGCCTTTCCTCAAAAACGGCATTTTTTAAATACCCCCATAAGTAAAAATCTGGTGATGTAAGATCTGGTGAGCAAGCAGGCCATTCAACCGGACCACCTCGACCAATCCATCTGTTACCATACTGCTCATTCAAAAAAGTCCTGATAATTCGAGCGAAATGTGGTGTTGCGCCGTCCTGCTGGAGCCACATTCTTCGTCGCGTTTCTAAGTCAACATCTTCCATCAATACAGGTAGTTCATCTCTTATTAGCGTTAAGTACGTGTGTTGATTAACATTTTCTTCGAAAAAATAAGGGCCAATCACACATCCATTAATAATCCCACACCATACCATAATACTCCATCGTCTTTGATGGTTTACAGTTCTGACCCAATGAGGATTAACATCAGACCAGTAATGACAATTATGTCTATTCAATTCCCCATCACTTTGAAATTTTGCCTCATCAGAAAAAAGAACAAAATTAAAAAAGTCTGGATCATTTTCTATCATTTGTAAAGCCCATTGGCAAAACACAATACGCTGTTGAAAATGAGCAAACTGTAGCTCTTGGACCAGAGTAATATGATACGCATGATATCTAAGCACCTTCATAATTCTTAAAAATGTACTTTTTGGAAGACCGATTTCCCTTTCGATTCGACGAGCGCTTATCTGTGGGTCAAGATGAATTATTGCCAGAATAGTCACAGCCCGATTATCATTTTTATCATATTGATGGCGCCTACGTTGACGAACCATGTGTCCACCACGAGCTCTTTGAGTTAAACGTCTGATAGCCATAGCGTCAGGGTGTCGTCTGTCTGGATAGCGTTCAGCATAAATTCTTGCCGGAAGTTAAATCGGAGTACTTTTGGCAAATACACTTAGTCAGATAAAGTTACCATAATTTAGGAACATTTTTCTTTTTTGGTCGCGACCGTATACGGGCAAATATTATAATTATTAATATTTTTTATACCATTTCACTATTCAAATTTAATAGTAATTAATAGCTGGCTCTGAAATGGCTGACTATCCGCTCAACGAGATCGTTGACATGATGTTGGCTTTAGGAGAAAGCCGAAGTAATTATCGTGCTGCGGCAAGAATTTATGCTGAACGCTATCCAGACAGACGACACCCTGACGCTATGGCTATCAGACGTTTAACTCAAAGAGCTCGTGGTGGACACATGGTTCGTCAACGTAGGCGCCATCAATATGATGAAAATGATAATCGGGCTGTGACTATTCTGGCAATAATTCATCTTGACCCACAGATAAGCGCTCGTCGAATCGAAAGGGAAATCGGTCTTCCAATAAGTACATTTTTAAGAATTATGAAGGTGCTTAGATATCATGCGTATCATATTACTCTGGTCCAAGAGCTACAGTTTGCTCATTTTCAACAGCGTATTGTGTTTTGCCAATGGGCTTTACAAATGATAGAAAATGATCCAGACTTTTTAATTTTGTTCTTTTTCTGATGAGGCAAAATTTCAAAGTGATGGGGAATTGAATAGACATAATTGTCATTACTGGTCTGATGTTAATCCTCATTGGGTCAGAACTGTAAACCATCAAAGACGATGGAGTATTATGGTATGGTGTGGGATTATTAATGGATGTGTGATTGGCCCTTATTTTTTCGAAGAAAATGTTAATCAACACACGTACTTAACGCTAATAAGAGATGAACTACCTGTATTGATGGAAGATGTTGACTTAGAAACGCGACGAAGAATGTGGCTCCAGCAGGACGGCGCAACACCACATTTCGCTCGAATTGTCAGGACTTTTTTGAATGAGCAGTATGGTAACAGATGGATTGGTCGAGGTGGTCCGGTTGAATGGCCTGCTTGCTCACCAGATCTTACATCACCAGATTTTTACTTATGGGGGTATTTAAAAATGCCGTTTTTGAGGAAAGGCCCACCACAAGAGTAGACATGATGGACAGAATTCGTCGAGCATGCGCTGCCATTCCAAGGCAAACTTTGCTAAACACCGTTCGCCACTTCCAAAGGCGTTTGACTATGTGCCTGGAAGCAAATGGTCGTAATTTCGAACATTTTCTTCGAGGTTAGATAAACACATAAGTGAGAGGCGAAGGGACTCACTTAAATCAAGCACCCTGAACAGTGAGAGGCAAGGGGACTCACTTTAATCAAGCACCCCGATCAGTGAGAGGCGAAGGGACTCACTTAAATCAAGCACCCTGAACAGTGAGAGGCAAGGGGACTCCTTTAATCAAGCACCCTGATCAGTGAGAGGCGAAGGGACTCACTTAAATCAAGCACCCTGAACAGTGAGAGGCAAGGGGACTCACTTTAATCAAGCACCCCGATCAGTGAGAGGCGAAGGGACTCACTTAAATCAAGCACCCTGAACAGTGAGAGGCAAGGGGACTCACTTTAATCAAGCACCCCAAAGGAAACAATCCTTACTACGTCCACGTCGTTGTTTCTGGGTAGCGCTAAACGTAAGGTTGACACATTTACAACAGAAGCTTTAATGATCTTGAAGTTTCCGTTAAACAAACATCAGACATGGGGTAGAGATGTGTGGGACTGGGGGATGTCTGGTGTAACAGTTTAGCATGTGAGGCTATGAAGAGCATGGGGTTCGATGTGCAAGTTTGATATTTGTTTACTAGGATGTGAAAGTTTTGGGTGTGTGGGTTTCCTATTAAACCTACGATCAGTTTGAACCACTTAAGCCTGTGACTCATGGAAAAACGACTAAAATGGATTTTTCGGAGTTCGACCTTCATTTGGCCTTGAAATGACCTTGAAATGACCTTGAAAAAAATGTCTCAATATGATTTTGAACGTAAAATTTCCCGCTCTTTCCGAATCCGGGGTCAAAAATAGGTGTTCCTATTAAAAAAAACCACTTGACCTTGAAATAACCTTGAAGGTCAAGTTCAAGGTCAAAGCTGTTAGGACCATCGTTTGGCCCCCTTCGTCCCCTACAACTTTTGTCTGAATCATTTTTTCCTATCTGTCTTAGGATCCGAAAAATCCGAGTGTAGCGATTAAAATGGGTCACCGTGTATATGCAGATTATTTCATTTTGGATGAATTGGAATGGATTTGATTGGAAAAATATAACATATATTATAAGCAGCTGTGAATATCAATGGGCAATAGCAATATGTTATAATCAGATAAGTAGCAAACTTTTATTATAAAGTTACAAATCAATAAAGTTTATAATAAGTATTGTTACTTTGTGAAATCTTGTTTTTATTTTTACAGAATATATCAGAAAATGTAAGGATTATTACCAAGTAAATCGATCACTGTTAAAAAATAGTTTTTAACAGAAGAGTTCATTAATTATTATTAATTATTCGAATTCATCGAAAAAGTAGAGTAGGCTAACCGAATCTTCTGTATGTCCATGAGTCTCAAGAAATTTTTAAATCTTCAAGTGGATTGGAAAATAACCTATGTAAGCAGCTGTGAATATCAATGGGCAATAGCAATATATTATAATCAGATAAGTAGCAAACTTTTATTATCAATTTATAAATCAATAACGTTTATAATAAGTATTGTTACTTTGTGAAATCTTGTTTTTATTTTTACAGAGTATATCAGAAAATATAAGGATATTACCAAGTAAATAGATCACTGTTAAAAAATAGTTTTTAACAAAGAAGAATTCATTAATTATTATCTTACAGATATTATACCAGAAGATTTTTTTCGAGTCATTTTGGAAATATGGAGATATATGTAATATAGCCAATAATGTTGAGTTCTAATTGTGTACTGTCTGAAAAATCTAATTTTGAATTAGCAAAAAAGAATGAGTGCCCTCATGACCCTGGTGGTTATTTTATTATTAATGGACAAGAAAAAGTTATTTTAATACAAGAACAGACGCTTAAGAATAGAATAATTTATATTAAAGAAGATAGTAAGAATATAGTACTACTCAAGAAAGAAAAACCAAATCAATATTATTATGGAAGAGCAGGCAAATACTATTTACGACACAATATTTTTCAAGATGTATCTATATATTCTTAACATGAAAATTTTTCATATGAGATATAATTTTAGAAGAATGTTAAAAATTTGTCTTCATATTTGACAAGGCAAATAGAGTACGTGGATGTCAATGAAGAAAATGACAGTTTCATTGCTTTCAATGAATCACACATAAAACAAACAACAACTAAGATGTTTATTTAGACAGTATTGGACTCAAAGTACGAAAGAAGTATTATGTTTTGAAGTAAGTTTTTCAAAATAAGAAACGAAAGTTGTGATTTTCATAGATCGTCTATCTAGTTGAAAATTATATTGATAATAAAAATGTTGTGATTATTAGAAAATGACATCTAATCAGTGTTTTGTGTAATAAATAAAATAAAATACCAATATGATGTGTTGCATGAAGTGCATATATAATAAAATTTTATTGATAACATAGTGATTAAAAAATGGCATGAAATCAGTGTTTTGTGTTAAATAAAATAAAATACCGGTATGATGTATTGCATGAAGTGCACATATAATCAAATGTTATAGATAAAAAATAACATAGTGATTAAAAAGTGGCATCTAATCAGTGTTTTGCGTAATATAAAAAAATAAAATACCGGTAAAATGTGTTGCATGAAGTGTTATATCAAATTTTAAAACTTCTACTTAAAATCAGTTTGAAATGTTTTGAAAATACCTATGTATTAATAAGTAATTACGTGTTATGAGGTTCATAAACTTCATATACGCTCTTGCATAGAAGAAAATATTGCTGAGTGATACACGAGGTTATATATATACAATATAATTTTCAGTGTTTTGTGTAATAATAAATAAAATATAGTATGCCGTGTTACATGAAGTGTTTATAATCAAATTTTAAAACTTCTATTAAAAATCAGTTTCAAATGTTTTGAGAATAGAACAAGTGTTTATTGAATAATTATGTGTTATGAGGCTCATAATTTTCATAACAAGTTTTTGCATAGAAGAAAATATTGCTGAGTGACATGTGAGGTTATAAATATACAATATAATTTATGATGCCAATTTGAAATATTGGTCTGAGCCTTGGTTTAAAAAGCATCTGTCATCTTCAAAAAACTTAGTCGATATCAGTGCTGTGCCGTTGTACATATTTATTCAAGTGCCAATAAAAAGATTATACCTAATGAACATGGGAATACTGAAAAAAGTAAAAATGATATGTTATTGTGAAAATTTCAACGAATAAAAGTGCTCTGTTAATCTAATATATGATTTCTCACCATGCGAGACGTCAAAATGTTTCAGAGTTCTTAGTAAATATTTTTCTAGACAAGATTCAGATAATAATTTCAAAAACTTTTATCTATACAAGAATGTCAAGAAAGCTTTTATTTTCAGTGATTCTTAGTTCATAAACTGGTTGCATTTTCAATTTTACAAGATTATGTGTGGCAATGATGGGTTATTAATTTAAGCAGTTTCAATAATAATTTCAAGAACTTATATCTCTACTATAAAAGAATATCGAAAAAGCTTTTTTTCTCACATTTTACAAGTTGTGTAGCAATGATGGGTTATTAATGCAAGTGGTCGAATCTAATCTACTGAAATATGTGTAAATCCACCCGGATCCAGCTGGATTTCCCATGTGATATAGATCCAACTGGGTTTCCTAGCTGGATATTTTTGACGGGGTTCTAGTGATAATTTCAACAAATCCAAGTGTTGAGAATAATATAATTAATTATTGGCTCATGGTGCCAATAATTAATTGCGAAGCTACAAAAATAATTAATGATATTATCATATAGCAGTCTTATAGTAGAACTAATTTAAGGCTTTAATAATCAATTTCTAGTACCAAAAGATGAAAATACTTATAATATGCTCTAGCTGAAAAAAAATGATAAAAATATGAACTAAATCCTTCGTTTTAAGATCTAATTTGTTCAAAAAAATATCGATCCCTTTAGTATTTATGTAATTTGTCTTCTTAATAATAATCTTTGAAAGTATGAAATAAGGTATGTATATAAGTTTTTCCTGCAAACTGAAAACATAAAAAGAATGATATTTTCATATGACTTTACAATAATTAATAGTATTGTTAAATTATCATCATACCTAAGAATATACGCGTTTGATTATATTATTTCAAAAAATTTTACTAATGTAATCATTTTTCGAGCTCCTTGAAGGAACATTCAAATTTAAAACTTTTGTGAATAACAATAATATCATTTACTAATGATATTAAAAATATACTATACTATAATAAACCCTCATAATGTTATCACACTATGTAATTATTATTTTCTCTTAAAAAGTTGTGAAATATATCTAAAAAACATTTTACAAAAGTTTAATCTAAGACAAGTATTAGTCTCTCCCGCCCTCCCACCCTCTCTCTCTCTCTCTCTCTCTCTCTCTTTCTCTCTCTTCCACTCCCCTCTCCCTCTCTCTCAACTTCCTCCAGTACCAAAAACTTTAATGAAAGCTTAAATATTTTTTTAAAACAATCAACACGTTTTCTAAACGCTATTTTTTAAGTAGGTTAAATTCTAACAACACAATTTGTCTAGTCCTTTTATTTCTTTTAGTCTCATCTATCCAATAAGGACTCTCTACAAATGGTAATAATTTTTTTCATGGCTGTATAAACTCCCTCCCTCCTTCTCTTTCCCACCCCACTCTCTCTCCCTCCTTCTCTTTCCCATCCCACTCTCTCTCCCTCCTTCCCTCTCTCTCAACATCCATCAACCTGAGTACCAAAATCTTTAATGAGAGCTTAAATATTTTTTTAAAACAATCAACACGTTTCTTAAAAGCTAATTTTTTAAGTACATTCTATAACAACATAATTTGTCTAGTCCTTTTAATTCTTCTACTCTCTTCTAATCAATAAGCACTCTTTACAAATGGTAATAATTTTTTTCATGACTGTACAAATAATAATATTGCTAATATAAAACTTTCTACGAAAGTATAAAATAAGTCAAGTATAGACGTTTTTTCTGGATAATCTATAAAAAACAACACAATTTGTCTAGTCCTTTTATTTCTTCGAATCTCATCTATTCAATAAGCACTCTCTACAAATGGTAATAATTTTTTTCATGACTGTACTAATAATCTATAAAATAATAATATTTATGAATTTGTAAAAGAAATCAAATAAATACGACTGAAAAAGTCTTTTAATTCTTTGAGTCATTGTATGCTGAACAAGTTATATGTAAGTAAGTACATTCAAATTGTTCACTGCAAATCAAGCAAACGGAAGTTGTGAAATCAATTATCAATAGTCAAGTAATGCAAACGACTCTCGGAAACTACTGTATGACTGTTCTCAGAAATATATTCAAATTTGTTCATCTTTCTGAGCTATACAAATTAAACACAAGAAAGTACTGAAATCAATTTATTGTAGTCAAGTATCGGCAATAAGTTAACTTAACTAACATAAAACTTTTCGTATCTAGCGTGTAAAATTACATTTTACGCCCACGTTGTAACTTCAAAATTATGTATGGGAGATCGGAGGACCACCCCTGCTAGAGCAGCTCTAGACTTCTCTTTTCCTCCCAAGGTGCGTAATATTATAGAAAGTTCAAAATTGAGAAAGAATCATGAAAAATAGTGATGTGTTGGTAACTATGTAATTTTTTATATAGGCTTTGACTTTTCGTAAATATCTAAAAAAATCCTTATGAATTTTAGAAATAAAGAGAAGGCATTATAGTTATATAATTAAAATAATTTTCGCCCACACGGGCGTAAAGTGCGTAGGTTCTATAAAGTTTTGTAAGAGTATGTGAGCTATTGGGCCTCTTGGGCGCTAAGTAGTATTTTATGCCCGCTGGCTGAATAATTTTGAAGTTACAACGTGGGCGTAAAATGTAATTTTACACGCTAGATACGAAAAGTTCTATTATATCAGTCAAGTTAACTTATTGCCGATACTTGACTACAATAAATTGATTTCAGTACTTTCTTGTGTTTAATTTGCATAGCTGAGAAAGATGAACAAATTTGAATATATTTCTGAGAACAGTCATACAGTAGTTTCCGAGAGTTGTTTGCATTACTTGACTATTGATAATTGATTTCACAACTTCCGCTTGCTTGATTTGAAGTGAACAATTTGAATGTACTTACTTATATATAATTTGTTCAGCATACAATGACACAAAGAATTAAAAGACTTTTTCAGTCGTATTTATTTGATTTCTTTTACAAATTCATAAATATTATTATTTTATAGATTATTAGTACAGTCATGAAAAAAATTATTACCATTTGTAGAGAGTGCTTATTGAATAGATGAGATTCGAAGAAATAAAAGGACTAGACAAATTGTGTTGTTTTTTTATAGATTATCCAGAAAAAATCTCTATCGTAATTTCACAAGAACAATTCCATGTATCAGCTCCAAATTTATAGACAATTTTGCATGTGATATATACAATATGTGTGCGAATTTTCTTTTTGAAATATTTGATTTTCAAAATTTTCGTATTTTACAAAGTTATTTTCTTTGTCGCATGATAACTAGAGAAAACAAAAATTGGTTTAATCCTGTTGAAATTTTGTGGAGATGTAGAGTCTATATATTATCGTATAAGTCCTTTAGGTAAAAGAATTGTCTCATGATTTTTAGAGATATTTAAGGTTAAAATTCTTTTACAGTTTTTTTCAAAATTGTAATTTCTTAATGATGACTTCATGTATCAGCTTGAAATTTATAGACTATTTTGTATGCGATATAGGCAATACCTGTGTGAAATTTCATTCAGATTATATGGTTATTTTTTGAGATGTTTGATATTTAAAATTTAATATTTTTGAAAATGACTTTCTTTGTTGTCGCACAATAACACTACATTAAAATTATTTTAATTTCTTTGATATTTGATGGAGATGTAGAGTTTGTATATTATTTATTATAAGAGTTCTTAGGGTAAAAGAATTCGTTTATGAATTTCAGATATATTTGAGGTTAAAACTATTTTGGCCCTCTTTCAAAATCGTAATTATTCGGGAACGCATTTATGTATACTAGAAAATGGAAATGACATGCGCTATGCGCTATGCACGCGTGTTGTGTACCTGCTTTTGATTTGTAATAGCCATTTATTAATTTTAAGGTTAGAACCTTTTTCTTAGATTGGAAATTGCAGAAAGAGCACACAAATACGGACAGCATACTACTAGATACACGTACCCTATGTGTGAAATTTCACAAAGAAAATATAATTTGAAGTAAAGGTTATTTAGGAATTTTAGAAGATTTTGACGATAATATTACAATAATTTATTTTATTTATTTTTCACACATAATTTAAAAATCGCTGCCAATTCATTGGCACGTAGCTTCCTCAAACTTAATTTACTGATTACTTTAATTAATTTTTAATTCCAATTTTAAAATTTAATACTTTATTTTGTATGGTGAGAAAAGCGCGCTGTAAATTAACTTTAATAAAAAATAAAAGCAAGTAAACAACGCGCATTCGAGCACGCGTCATTTCCATTTTCTAGTATATATACAGCTTAAAGTTGATAGAAGCACCCTCCATTGTTAATGTGAAAAATAGTAATATATATGGGATCCTGTGAGGGCCAATACGTAGAAAGATAACACAATTGTAGCTTGTGCGACGTTTCGTCAGCTTGATTACTGACCTCTTCAGGCTTTATTAAAAAAATATACAAAATGGTTAGAATTTATTTTACAATTAAACAGAGATAATAAATTAACAATAATAATTAGACCAGGCTTACCACAACAAAAAATCTATGCTAATTAAAGATGACATTATTACCCACACAGCATGATATATTGCGGCAACGTTGCAGAAATATTATAATATATGCACAATATTTGCAATATTCATAATGTTGCTAAAATATTGCGGCCATATATAACAAAAATCAACAATGCTTGCAATATTTTAGCAATATTAATACAATTTTTTAAAAAACGATAAGCCAAAGACATATTTCAACAATATTGTATCAGTAATGCTGTCTAATATATTGATTCACAATACTTCCGCAATATTGCTACATTACTAGTTTTCATTATATTGCCAATTAATATTTAAGCAATATTGAAAGTATATTGTGTAATTAATATTGCCTTGAAATATTAACACAATATTACTGCAATAATCGTGCCCAATATATTTCCAAACAATATTGTCACAACTTTTGGGCAACTTTTTAGTTCAATATATCGCAACGCAATATTACAAAAACATTCCATCCATAATGCTGATAAGTGTTTTACCCGGCAATATTGCTCGTATATTTTTGCAATAGATCAATCTTTGATTTTATATCTCGATATTGTAGAAATATTCTAACAATATTGTCAATCTTGACCTCGGAAAAATTATACACATAATATTGGAGTAATATTACTGCAATAATTGTGATAAATATATTTCCAAACAATATTGTCACAAATCTCAGGTAATGATTGAATTTAATATATCCTAATGCAATATTGCAGAAACTTTCCATCAATAATGGTGATAAGTGTGTTACCCGGAAATATTGCCCCTATATTTTTGCAATATATAGTTCTTTGATTTTATAGCTCGATATTGTAAAAATATTGTAACAATATGGTCCATGTTGGCTTTCGCAAAGTTATGAACATAATATTGGTGTAATATTACTGCAATAAACGTGCTCAATATATTTCCAAACAATATTGTCACAACTTTCAGGCAATGGTTGAATTCAATATATCCTAATGCAATATTGCAGAAACTTTCTATCAATAATTCTGATAAGTGTGTTACCCGACAGTATTGCTCCAATATTTTTGAAATATATCCTTTTTTTAATTTATTTCTCGATATTATAGAAATATTGTAACAATATGGTCCATCTTGGGTTTCGCAAAGTTATGGACATAATATTTGAGTAATATTACTGCAATAAACGTGCTCAATATATTTCCAAACAATATTGTCACAACTTTCAGGTAATGATTGAATTCAATATATCCTAACGCAATATTACAGTAACGTTCCAACAATAGTGCTGATATGTATCTTACCCGGCAATACTGCGCCAATATTTTTGCAATATATCCTTCTTAGATTTTATTTCCCAATATTGTGGAATTATTCTAACAATATTGTCCATCTTAACCTGGGCAAAGTTATACACATAATATTGGAGCAATATTACTGCAATAATCGTAATGAATATATTTCCAAACAATATTGTCACCACTTGTCGGCAACATTTTAATTCAATTAATCGCAACACAATATTACAAAATCATTGCATCTATAATGCTGATAAGTGTTTTACCCGGCAATATTGCTCGTATATTTTTGCAATATATCAATCTTTGATTTTATATCTCGATATTGTAGAAATATTCTAACAATATTGTCAATCTTGACCTCGGAAAAATTATATACATAATATTGGAGTAATATTACTGCAATAATCGTGATAAATATATTTCCAAACAATATTGTCACAAATCTCAGGTAATGATTGAATTTAATATATCCTAATGCAATATTGCAGAAACTTTCCATCAATAATGGTGATAAGTGTGTTACCCGGAAATATTGCCCCTATATTTTTGCAATATATAGTTCTTTGATGTTATAGCTCGATATTGTAAAAATATTGTAACAATATGGTCCATGTTGGCTTTCGCAAAGTTATGAACATAATATTGGTGTAATATTACTGCAATAAACGTGCTCAATATATTTGCAAACAATATTGTCACAACTTTCAGGCAATGGTTGAATTCAATATATCCTAATGCAATATTGCAGAAACTTTCCATCAATAATGGTGATAAGTGTGTTACCCGGAAATATTGCCCCTATATTTTTGCAATATATCCTTCTTTGATTTTATAGCTCGATATTGTAGAAATATTGTAACAATATGGTCCATGTTGGCTTTCGCAAAGTTATGGACATAATATTGGTGTAATATTACTGCAATAAACGTGCTCAATATATTTGCAAACAATATTGTCACAACTTTCAGGTAATGATTGAATTCAATATATCCTAACGCAATATTACAGTAACGTTCCAACAATAGTGCTGATATGTATCTTACCCGGCAATACTGCGCCAATATTTTGGCAATATATCCTTCTTAGATTTTATTTCCCAATATTGTGGAATTATTCTAACAATATTGTGTTTTCTGACTTCGACAAATATATAAAAGTATAATTGGAGCAATATTGAAGAGATAATTCTGCTCAATATATTGCAAAACAATATTGTTACAACGTTCAGACAATGATTGAGTTCAATATATCATAATGCAATATTGCAGAAACGTTCCATCAATAATGCTGATAAGTATCTTAGCCGGCTACATTGCTCCTATATTTTTGCAATATATCCGTCTTGATTTTATTTCTCGATATTGTAGAAATATTCTAACAATATTGTTCATCTTGACCTCGGCAAGGTTATACACATAATATTGGAGTAATATTACTGCAATAATCGTAATCAATATATTGCCAAACAATATTGACACAACATTCAGGCAACAATTGAGTTTAATATATCATAATGCAATATTGCAGGAACGTTCCATCAATAATGTTGATAAGTATCCTACCCGGCTATATTGGTACTATATTTTTGCAATATATCCTTCTTTGGTTTTATACCTCGATATTGTAGAAATATTGTAATAATATGGTCCATCTTGGCTTTCGCAAAGTTATGGACATAATATTGGTCTAATATTACTGCAATAAACGTGCTCAATATATTTCCAAACAATATTGTCACAACTTTCAGGCAATGGTTGAATTCAATATATCCTAATGCAATATTGCAGAAACTTTCCATCAATAATGCTGATAAGTGTGTTACCCGGCAAAGTTGCTCCAATATTTTTGAAATATATCCTTATTTGACTTTATTTCTCGATATTATAGAAATATTGTAACAATATGGTCCATCTTGGCTTTTGCAAAGTTATGGACATAATATTGGAGTAATATTACTGCAATAAACGTGCTCAATGTATTTCTAAACAATATTGTCACAACTTTCAGGTAATGATTGAATTCAATATATCCTAATGCAATATTACAGAAACATTCCCACAATAATGCTGACATGTATCTTACCCATCAATACTCCGCCAATATTTTTGCATTATATCCTTCTTAGATTTTATTTTCCAATATTGTGGAATTATTCTAACAATATGGTGTCTGCTGACTTCGATAAATATATAAAAGTATTATTCGAGCAATATTGAAGAGATAATTCTGCTCAATATATTGCAAAACAATATTGTTACGACTTTCAGGCAATGATTGAGTTTAATATATCATAATGCAATATTGCATAAACGTTTCATCAATAATGCTGATAAGTATCTTAGCCGGCTACATTGCTCCTATATTTTTGCAATATATCCTTCTTAAATTTTATTTTTTGATTTTGTAGAAATATTCTAACAGTATTGTCCATCTTGCCATTCGCAAAGTTATAGACATAACATTGAAGTAATATTACTGCAATAAACGTGCTCAATATATTTCCAAACAATATTGGCAAATCTTTCAGGCAACAATTGAGTTCAATATATCACAATGCAATATTGCAGGAACGTTCCATCAATAATGTTGATAAGTGTCCTACCCGTCAATATTGCTCCCATATTTTTGCAATGTATCCTTCTTTGATTTTATATCTCGATATTGTAGAAATATTCTAACAATATTGCCCATCTTGACCTCGGCAAGGTTATACACTTAATATTGGAGTAATATTACTGCAATAATCGTAATCAATATACTTCCAAACAATATTGACAAATCTTTCAGGCAACAATTGAGTTCAATATATCACAATGCAATATTGCAGGAACGTTCCATTAATAATGTTGATAAGTGTCCTACCCGTCAATATTGCTCCTATATTTTTGCAATGTATCCTTCTTTGATTTTATATCTCGATATTGTAGAAATATTCTAATAATATTGTCCATCTTGACCTCGGCAAGGTTATACACATAATATTGGAGTAATATTACTGCAATAATCGTGCTCAATATATTTCCAAACAATATTGATACAACTTTCAGGCAACGATTGAGTTAAATACATTATAATGCAATATTGTTGGAACGATCCATCAATAATGCTGATAAGTGTCTTACCCGGCTATATTGCGACAATATTTTTGAAATATATACTTCTTTGAATTTATATCTCGATATTGTAGAAATATTCTAACAATATTGTCCATCTTGATCTCGGCAAGGTTATACACATAATATTGGAGTAATATTACTGCAATAATCGTGATAAATATATTTCCAAACAATATTGTCACAAATTTCAGGTAATGATTGAATTCAATATATCCTAATGCAATATTGCAGAAACGTTCGATCAATAATGCTGATAAGTGTGTTACCCGGCAATATTGCTCCTACGATTTTGAAATATATCCTACTTTGATTTTATTTCTCGATATTGTAGAAATATTGTAACAATATGGTCCATCTTGTCTTTCGCAAAGTTGTGGACATAATATTGGAGTAATATTACTGCAATAAACGTGCTCAATATATTTCAAAACAATATTGTCACAACTTTCAGGTAATGATTGAATTCAATATATCCTAATGCAATATTACTGAAACGTTCCATCAATAATGCTGATAAGTGTCCTACCCGGCTATATTGCTCCTATATTTTTGTAATATATCCTTCTTTGATTTTATATCTCGATATTGTAGTAATATTCTAACAATATTGTCCATCTTATCTTTGATAAGTATATAGAAATAATATTGCAGCAGCACTTCTGCAATAATCGTACTCAATATATTGCTATATTATATTATACGCTGGACAGACCATATCTCGTGTAAATTGCCACCCGAGCCGAATGCGATGGTGGCATACACGAGATGTGGTCTGGCCAATTTTACTCCCGTGGCGTACTATTTTTCCTCCCGCCGACGCCGAAAATGCCACATTCCCGTTTTTGCGTCGGGGGGGAATGTATAAAGAGTTGGTCAGTTCAGAGCACGTATAAATTGCCACCCGAGCCGAAGGCGAGTGTCGCAAATACGTGCTCTGTGATGGCCCTCTTTATCCTCGTGTTGCGTTCACAGAGAAAAAAAAAGTGGTGTCCACCAAAGACTCTGGTACCGGGAACCGAATTACTCCGGTTTGGCATGTTTGATAGTAACCACCGGACGAACTCGGTAGTGACTATCGAAGAGGTTATGTTTACTACAGACAAATTGGCTTAGTCCGGTAGTGGCTACCGAAGTCTCTGGTGCAGCGTACTGGATATAGTGTCCATTTGTTCGTAACTTATTGGCTTTGTCCGGGACTCTTAACTTTTTTTTCTCTCAGTATACGATTTTTTTGCCAGGCGGGGCCGAAATTACAACCTTCGCGATTAGGCGTCGGGAGCGAAAGTGGTACTTTCGGCCCGTTAGGCAAAAAAAATATTGTCACAACCTTCGGGCAGCATTTTAGTTCGATATATCCTAACTTAGTATGGCAAAAATTTTTCATCACTAACGCTGATAAAATGATTAAGAGGCAATATTGATACAATGTTTATGCAATATATACTGTTACGTATGCATAGTATGCATACTATGCACACGTAACAATACTTATTAGAGTTTATTTTGTAATATAGCTATTTTTGTTTAATATTTGGCTTTAAATACATGATCAAATAAAATTTGGTACAAACATTATATTGTTATCTCCATTAAATAGAGAATATGACTGGAAAAATTCTTTCATCCACTACCCAGAAATTAGCTATTTTTACTAGCTGTTTATTATTTTCCTGGCCATTTTCGATAGAGAACATTTCTACCAGGGTACGTATTAAACTTTATTTTGCAATATTGTAGAAGTATTCTACGAATATTATCCTCCATGATTTTGACAAGAATATAGAAATAATATTTGTGCAGTATTACTGCAATAATTGTACTCAATATATTGCCAAACAATATTATCACTACTTGTGGGCAACAATTGAGTTTAATTTATCCTAATGCAATATTGCAGAAACGTGCTATCAATGATGCTGATAAGTATCTTACCCGGCTACATTTTTGCAATATTTTTGCAATATATACGTATTAGATTTTATTTCGCAATATTGAAAAAATATTCGATCAATATAGTGTCGGTTGATTTTGGCAAGGAGATAAAAGTATAATATTAGGGCAATCTTGAAGAGATAATCCTACTCAATATATTGCCAAACAATATTGTCACAACTTTTGGAAAAAATTTTAGTTCAATAAATTGTAACACAATATTGCAAAAACGTTCCATCAATAATGCTGGTTAATGTATTGCGAGGCAACATTGCGCCAATATTTTTGCAATATAAACATATTATATTTTACTGCGCAATATTGTAAAAATGTTCTACAAATATTGTCTTTGTTAACTTTGACAAAGATATATAAATATAATATTGCAGTAATATTACTGGAACAATCGTACTCAATATATTGCTAAACAATATTGTCACAACTTCTGGGAAACGATTTCGTTCAATATATCCTAATGCAATATTACAAAAACGTTCCATCAATAATGCTTTTCGCAGATGTGTTATCGACTTCGTAAGAAAACTTAAGTCTCTACGTAAAAAGGAGCCCTGAAAATTATTTATCCAATCCAAAAAAACGTTTACGCGCTTTCGTAAGGTATTCGTAATAAGAATGCACTCATTCTTAATTAAAAAATAGCTCGAAAAATTATTTAACGAACTCTTAGAATGTCAGGACGCTTCTCGCACTACCGTTAGTCTCCCGTGCGGTCAAGAACCGATAGCCAGTCGACTTTTTACCGTCTTGGTGAGAAAACTAAAGTAGCTTTATTAAACAAAAGCTCGAAAAAAAATGTGTATGCATGAGAGAAAACGTCCGAAAATGAACGAAATCTCCCGTTCGGTCAATAATCAATAGTTAATCAATTTTTTTTCCCTTTGCAAGAAAGCTTTACCCGCTAAATAAAAAATGAATTTACAAACAAGTTACCATTGAAGCGGGTGAACGTTAGAGAATCGATTTTCCATTAGATTTTATTTCGCAATATTATCAAAATATTGACCCAAGATTGTGTGTTTCTTGACTTTGAGAAAGTTAGAGAAATAATATTGAAGCAATATTAAAGCAATAATTCTACTCAATATATTGCCAAAGAATATTGTCACGACTTTTGGACAACCTTTGAGGCTCATATCCCCTATGGAAATGGAAAATGTATATAAATGTAAAAAAATGTATATAAATGTAAATAAGTGTATATAAAAGTTGTAATTGGAACATTTTTTACATTGATATACGTTTATATACATTTATATACTTTTTTACAGAAATTTATACTTCTTTATATTTATATATCTTTTCATACATTTTGTATACTTACATTAAAAATTTTTGTTTCTGTAAATACACTTATTTACAGTTATTTACAAATTCTTACATTTATATACATTTATATATTTATTTGAAAATTTTCGCTATATAAGACTTTTTTTTTAAGTTTCGTGGAAGTGTATATAAATGTATATAAATGTAAAAAAATATATATACATTTCAAAAATTGTCTTTTAATCTGTACAAAGAAAAAATAGATTTTCATAAATAAGTGTAAATTTCTGTAAAAAAACGTATATAAATGTAAATAAATGTAAGTGCGTGTTCCAATTACAACATTTATATACACTAATTATTTACATTTATATACGTTCTTTTACATAAAAATACACTTCTTATTTACATTTATGTACATTTTCCATTTCCACTAGGGATGCTTTAGAAAAATATTGTAACATTATATATTTCATTTACACGTACTTACAAATAAATTTATAATGTTGATAAATGCGCATTCTCGGACGACGTTGCTGCAATATAAGTTTATAATTTTTTATATAAACATTAGATTCTAATTCTCAGTATTACAAATATTTGACTTTTTTTAATCAATATTATTATCCAAATATTTTACTGCAGAATATTTCTAATGAACAAATGACAGACTAAAGATAATTAAAAAAAAATAGATAATTTAGAAGTCTTTCAATAAAAATTTATTATGTTAATTAAGTAATTCTGGCTGTAACATATTAACAAATTAAAAAAATGAGAAACTGAAAATCTTCTTTTGGTTATAACTAAATTATATATAATTAAACAATAGAAAATCGATAAAATCGGTTGAGTAGAGAGATCATATAAGATATCAGCGTATACGGACACACACACACACACACAAATTTTTTTTAAACATTTATTGTCTCAAAATTTCTTTTACCGTTACAAATTCTTTTCTGAGGAAGCAAAATAATAGAGTTCAGATTTCAAAAGGTATATATTATTCATGGGAAAGAAATACATCTATTTAAAACTGAATTCGTTTTGGATCATTTTTTACACGTTTTCCCTTTAATTGAAACGGCTATAATCATTTTAACGGGGTGCCATAGTCCTACCATTACCGACCGAGCAATTGGCACAGTTTCAAGCTTATTAAAAATGAAATACATAAAGTCACAAAAAATTAAGAGAACACTTCGCTGCAGTTTTGAACGATCTATCACCCAGTACAAGTTTGAAGTCAAAATATAAAGTGGTTTTTGCAAAAACTTTGAACAAAATAAAATTCGGTTTCTTTCAAAGTTTTTGCAAAAACCACTTGATATTTAGACTTCAAACTTGTACTGGGTGATAGATCGTTCAAAACTGTAGCGAAGTGTTCTCTTGATTTTTTGTGATTTTATGTATTTCATTTTTAATAAGCTTGAAACTGTACCAATTGCTCGGTCGGTAATGATACGACTATGGCACCCCCTTAAGGGGATGCCATACTCGTACCATTACCGACCGAGCAATTCACACAGTTTTAAGCTGATTATAAAAAAAGTACGTCGAATCATAAAAAATCAAGAGAACACTCTTCTGTGTTTTTTAACGTTCTATCACCCAGTCAAAGTTTGGAGTCGAAATATCAAGTTGTTTTTGCAAAAACTTTGAACAAAGCGAAATTTAATTTCGTTCAAAGTTTTTGAAAAAACGGCTTGATATTCCGACTCCAAACTTTGACTGGGTGATAGAACGTTAAAAAACACAGAAGAGTATTCTCTTGATTTTTTATGATTCGACGTACTTTTTTTATAATCAGCTTAAAACTGTGTGAATTGCTCGGTCGGTAATGGTACGAGTATGGCATCCCCTTAAGTCGTTTTTTGGTGTTAACCCATAGTAAATCTACATTACGCGTCATGTGCGCTAGATAAGAGCTCGCATTAAGAGGTTTCGGTGTTTAACACTCTTATCTTTCTTATATATTTTTATTTCATTGGCCGTGGCATTGTAATAATATATGACTATCATTATTGCTGATTCCATATATACACGCGATTGAGCTCGTGCGTTCGTATAATGCCAACCAGTGAAAATTGCTCCTGGGTCATTGACCAATGACGAGTGTGCACGCTCAGAGCCACGATGGTGTAACGAACGTAAGGTGTGTTCTTCCCGACGTCTCCCAAGATCCGCCATGTAATTTTAAAGCTGCCTCTACACGGCGTGCATGCCACGAGCCGCGGCCGCGTGCCCTAGACAAAGACAGATATACGAAATCCTATAGGATTCGTATATCTGTCTGTCTAAGGCACGCGGATCGCGGCTCGCGGCACGCCGTGTAGAGGCAGCTTCAATGGACTAAACATAGCGGATGTTGCGAAACGTCATGAAGAACCCACCTTACGTTCATTACACCATGCTCAGAGCATTGAGACATTGAGAGCAGCGTACGCGAAAGCAGCCAACCTCTTAGCCATCTTGAACTCTGGAAGCCGAGGAAGGAAAAATCAGCTCTGGAAACAAGAGATAATCAATCAAAATTTGCGACATCCTTAAAAATTGGCTTGGTCCAGGTAAGCTTTTACAACTAAATACTATATTAATTTTATAAGAAAGTAAATATTTTCATTATTTTTTTCTGTTAATGGTTGAAAATATGGCTAAAGATGTTCGTATGTTCGTACACATGTTCGCGTATGTTTTATACCATTTCAGACTGTTTAATACACTCATAATTTCTTATCTTCAGTACATTATCAGCTATGAAAGTAAACAATTAAAGATTTTTCAAGAAATTTCATGTATTACATATTTTTTAAATTGATGTAAACGTAATTTTTTGTAAATAGGTTATAACCTATTTATACATGAAATACATGAAATTTCTTGGAAAATCTTTATATATATATATTTAATATATTTAATAAAATATAGTATTCCATATCCTTTATTTCTTTATAACAAAAAAAGTATTCATGTCAGTATCTTTTTTATATTATAGTAATTATATAAATGTATTCTGATAATGCAATTTACTAATAAAAAAATTATTTTGTATTTCACAGATTTCATTACAGCAAGGTTTTTTGGAAAATAAGCAAAAATTGTATTTGCTGCCTGCAGTTCAATATTGCGGAAAAGCATTTCATTGGTAATTTTTTTTTTATTTAAAATTAAGAAAAGATATTTACATAAATATTTCTTTGGTAATAAAGTATATGGAATACTATAATTTGCTAAAATTTATATTATAGTAAATGTTAATTATATTAATATATTCTGATAATAATGTAATTTACTAATATAGTAAATCATTTTGTATCTTACAGATTTCGTTGCAGGGTTTTTAGACAATCTCCAAAATCTATTGACTAATTGCTTCTATTCAATATTGCGGAAAAACATTTCATGAGTAAGTTTTTTTATTTCAAATGGAATAATGTTCCTGGCACTCGCCCTTCCTTCTGCTTCTCTTTCTGTCTCTTTCCTCTAATTATTCTTACGCAACCATCTTTCTCTTCGTTCCTCCTCTATTGGCACATACTGTCTAGAATAATTTATTTTTTTTACGTTGCGAGGTTTTTCTGAAACGCTATAAGACTGACAGAGTCAGCTAGCATATCACATTCTTTGTGCATGGCAATTTGCCATGTTACAAAACTAAAATAGTCAAGTTTTTGTTCTCATCTTTATTTTGCATTATGTTGTTTTTTGCTTTTTTAGTTTATAGGAATGCTAAATATAAAAATATATGTGTGTGTGTGTATATGTATATATATATATATATATTTTTTTTATTTAGCATTCCCATAAACTAAAAAAGCAAAAAAACAACATAATACAAAATAAAGATGAGAATAAAAACTGGACTATTTTAGTTTTTTAACATGGCAAATTGCCATGCACAAAGAATGTGATGTGCTAGCTAGGTGATGTGTCTGTCAGTCTTATAGCGTGTCAGAAAAACCTTAGATAGGCAAGTTTCGCTGGGAAGTCTGCGAAATACACAATAATGTATTGTAATGCGACAGACCCCCTGAGGCGAGTTCTTATACCCTGGTGAAAGTTCGAATTTATTGATCTGAATTAAACTTATTGGTAGAGTCTATCTATCTGCATCACTCTTAAGAGGGTCAGACATCTTTAAAATTAACTTTTTTTAGCCTAAAATCTTTTATATTTGGAACAAATATTGTGATACCTCAGTACCCGATCCTTCAGGCTTGTAAGCTATGAGCACGCGTAACAGCAACAGCCTTAGCCACATCAGTCAGTTAAGCATTGTTTAGTGGTCAAACATAAACTTCCTTTGGTGCTTTTGTATCCATATGTTTTTAATAAAATTTTTCGCACATATTAGGGAATTATATACTGAGGTAAATGTTGAATGTGTTGAGAAATCCAAAATCCTTAATGCGTTTTATGAAGCCAGTATCGCCATAGCCAAATGCTTAAAAAAAATGTTTATAGCAGCAACACTCCTATATTGATCTTCTTTTAATGTCTGATAGACTCTACCGATAAGTTTAATTAAGATCAGTAAATTCCAACTTTCACCAGGGTATAAGAATTCGCTTCAGGGGGTCTGTCGCATTACAATACATTATTGTGTATTTCGCAGACTTCCCAGCGAGACTTGCATATCTAAGGTTTTTCTGACACGCTAAAAGACTGACAGAGTCAGCTAGCACATCACATTCTTTGTGCATGGCAATTTGCCATGTTACAAAACTAAAATAGTCAAGTTTTTGTTCTGATCTTTATTTTGTATTATATTGTTTTCTTGCTTTTTTAGTTTATAGGAATGCTAAATATAAAAATATCTGTGTGTGTGTGTGTGTGTGTGTGTGTGTGTGTGTGTGTGTGTATGTGTGTGTATATGTATATGTATGTATATATATATATATATATATATTATTTAGCATTCCCATAAACTAAAAAAGCAAAAAAAACAACATAATACAAATTAAAGATGAGAACAAAAACTTGACTATTTTAGTTTTGTAACGTGGCAAATTGCCATGCACAAAGAATGTGATGTGCTAGCTGACTCTGTCAGTCTTATAGCGTGTCAGAAAAACCTTAGATATGCAAGTCTTGCTGGGAAGTCTGTGAAATACACAATAATGTATTGTAATGCGACAGACCCCCTGAGGCGAGTTCTTATACCCTGGTCAAAGTTCGAATTTACTGATCTGAATTAAAGTTATGGGTAGAGTCTATCTATCTGCATCACTCTTAATAGGGTCAGACATCTTTAAAATTAACTTTTTTTAGCCTAAAATCTTTTATATTTGGAACAAATATTGTGATACCTCAGTACCCGATCCTTCAGGCTTGTAAGCTATGAGCACGCGTAACAGCAACAGCCTTAGCCACATCAGTCAGTTAAGCATTGTTTAGTGGTCAAACATAAACTTCCTTTGGTGCTTTTGTATCCATATGTTTTTAATAAAATTTTTCGCACATATTAGGGAATTATATACTGAGGTAAATGTTGAATGTGTTGAGAAATCCAAAATCCTTAATGCGTTTTATGAAGCCAGTATCGCCATAGCCAAATGCTTAAAAAAAATGTTTATAGCAGCAACACTCCTATATTGATCTTCTTTTAATGTCTGATAGGGTGAACTTTTTAAATTTTATTTCATTATTCTTTTCCACATATAATATAACATTATTACTTAATAGAGAATACAACTAATATATATTTATTGCAGTGCATAACAGTTTTCACTTCAGTAAATAAAATGAAAATTATATCATAGTGAGATTGAGACGATGGTTGATGATGGTAGCTTCCCGGAAGAAGCAAAGGTTCCATAATATTTTTCTACACAATAGCATATCTTTCGTTTCCTTGATTTGAAAATTGATCCAAAATTGATTTGAATCTGCACACTAAATGTTTTTTGTAAGAGTCAGTATAAACTTAATTTTTCTTTAGTATCGATCCCTGCTATTTTAAGTATAAAGTTTTCAATATAAAAGTTCAAGTACTAAAAAGCTATTTCTAAAACTTTAATTCAACTGTCACTGCACACTTGTATTACACTTTTAATAACTTTTCTAATATACCTCCACATTTTGTACACTAAATGTTTACTCCAAAATCCGTTCATGAATGTAAAAAATGAAAACTAAGAATGACAGCTGTGCATGTTTACACTGATGCTTGCACTAAATTTTATATATCTATAGGATTGCAGTAAAGGAATGAGAAGCTGTCGATAAGTTAGGTTGTTACGGTGCCAACTTAACTGCTATAAGTTTCAAATCCAAATATTTTATTTTTGTTAAAAATCCCGTCCATAAATTATATCATTTCTTTTTTATCTCTATATCAATAGTTAAAATATTATTTTTGGATTTTTTAAAGTATATAGGTATGTAAAGTGAACATTTTGAATATATTAAGAACAGAAAAATGAAAAAAAAAAAATAGTAGAAATCAATGTACTATTATATAAATCTGCTATGGAAGGGGAAACATGTAATTTCAACAAAAAACAAATGAATGGTTTTATCAGTGTTTTATAAATAATTCTTAAAACATAAATAGATGCACTTTTTAAGTCTCCCCCTGTCTCTTTACCTATCCCTTCACATTCTAAAGCACTGACACTCGAAGATCCCAGGCTGGTGCTACTTCATACACATCGCAGTCTGCTCAGGATTATTTAACTAGGAGCCATCTGCTAGGTCATTAGCTGCACCACCTGGGAGAGAAGGACTGCGAGCTACAGCTTATTATTTTTAACAATCTGCTCTGTATTTTTTGTAACTGATTTAGTAAATTATTTAAAGCACCACCCCATGCTATTATCTCATATCTAATTGAATTTTGAAATAATGCATTATATATAATCATCAAGGTTTTGGTATCAAGTATTTTTTTTCATCTAAGTAAAAATAAAAATTAAATATTTAGTTTTATTGATTATGTAATCAATGTTTTTCCCATTTCATATTATAATCAAAATATTCTCCTAAATATTTATGTCCAAATGAGTTTTTAGTTTTGAACTTGAGAACAAAACTTTTTTTATTTGATGGAATAGCCCTGAAATTCCCTTAAGTATAAGTATTTAAATCATTAAATAGCTACAAATTTATTTAATATTCAACGTTGTAACATTTATTTAATTTCAATTTTAAATTTACCTATCTTTCGATTTTAATTTTTTACTTTTATATTCTTATTATGTTATAAATTTTCACTAACATCAGTAATTATTCTATTTGGTTTTTCACTTTCATTCACTCAATATAATCAGAACTAGACATCTAAAACTCTAATCATTCATTGATTTATTTACATTGTAAACAAAAATATACGAAATTGACTACTTAATAATTTTATAGGAACGTCAAATTAATATTCAAACCCAAAATTATTGTGCCTTATTTTACTTACAGTTTATTAATAAAATTATGTAATAATTCTTTACTTTTGAAATTATGGTTTTCATTCAAAATTGATATTTTTTATAGGTAAAATTACTTTACGTTTTGAGAACAAAACTTTTTTTATTTGATGGAATAGCCCTGAAATACTTTTCCTGAAATTCCCTTAAGGTGACGCCGAAGTCTTGTCAGTTAGTTTTTCAAAGTTTTCTCTTTGAATAATTAACCGATTGGACTGTAATTTCGGGAGAATACTTAAAATTTATATACAAATCTCGCTCAAGTCTTAAAATTAAAAAAAATTATTATCTTTCAATTTCGCAATTTATAGGTTATGTTACCCGCGTAAGTTTTTCAAGTTTTTCTCGGTAATTAATTGATTTTAGTTGCGATTTTGAGAAATAACAAAACATTAATTTTCAAAGCACGTACAAGTCTCCAAAATCTCAAAAGATAAGAATATTTTAATTTATTTAATAAAAACGCGTTATACTGAATACAGCGCCACCCTCCATTTAAAATACATTGACTTCAGCATCCCCTTAGGGAACAATCTTTATTTTATTTTTTTTTGGTAATTTTTCTTTATTTAGCATCGTTTTTTTAACATCAGTGAAAGCTTCATCAGTTCTTTAAACTTTTTTTGTTGTTTTTTTTCCCTTAGTTTTCATTGTTCTTTTAATAGAATTAAGCTCATAAGAAGTAGGTGTAAGAGAAAAATGTTTACATGGTGGATAGGGAGCACAGCATTAGCATGACAAATAATTCATAAAAAGAGAATTTTTTTTATCTTTCATCCAAATTAATTGCAAAATTTTCATTGTATTTGAAAGAGCTTTCAAATTTGATGGTACTATTACATCTTTCTTTTCAATGTCCTCTGTACTGATTTTAAAAATCCTTATTTTTTCGTTATTTGAATTTTTGATCTCTAGTAAAATATCATTTGTTTGTAGATTTGTCACTGAATTTTATAAACAATTGCATATAACTTTGCAGGTATTGAAAATTTTTCAATTTTGATATCGATGCCTGGCCCTGAAATTTAACAAGGAAGAAAATGAGACCTTGCAAATTAAAATTGAATGAAAAACAAAAAAGATTTGTATTTCTTATTGAATTTTTATTATATATTGAAAATATACTTTTGCAAAATTGGAAATTTTCTAACAAAAATATTTTCCGTTATGTTAAGAACTCTGCTTCCTGTCATATCAGTTTTCAGATTGGAATGTGTAAATGAATTTTTGTAAAAAATGTTCATAGCTTTAGGTTTAGTAGACCGCTGGAGCCACCTTAAAAGGGCCCAAATTACTGACGCGTCATATCGTAGATTTTCAGAAACGGTACAAAAAGACATGTACTATACTTCTTTATCCATAGAAGGTTTAAAGAAAAAAGCACCCGTGTGAAGATTGATTTGTTTTGCTGATGCTCCAAAGTGAACACTTTGAACTTCAGCAGAGTACTTGCAGTTATAATTTTCAGAAAAATCGCAAACTAACATGACTTTATTTATGGACAAATTTTTACGCATACTAGATAGAACTTTACATTGATGGGTGGTATCATAAACGTGTTTTAAATAACGTTCAGCCCCTTCATTTAATTCTTTGATAACATCGTTAAAGTTGCAATATATTTTTTTAGATGTCATTTTAACGTGATATATTAAACCTGCTTTTACCCCTGGCCTATCTTCAATTACTGTTACCAATTTATAGTACCAATTTGAATTATCATTTTCTATTAAGTTTATTGATTAATATTTACAATCGACACAAGTTCTGTACATTCATTCTTTTATATTTGAATCACAGACTACTAAATTTAGAAAATCTTTTGAGTTTGTAGAAGAAAATACTTGTAAAGTTGATAGTCTATTTATTAGGAAATGGACGTTAGCATGCAGCATTACACAGACAAGTATCCCGTCCTGTTACTTTTCTTGACGCAATCCAATACGGTTTAAGGTGGTTCTATGAAGACTCTCAAGTCAATTGAGTATCCGCAAATACAAACTAAAAGTGTCTTATTAAACTTGTGTTATTAATATTCATAAAATTTAGTTTTAAAGTGTAAAACAATTAAATAGTGTATTACATAAAAAACAATTTAATTTTACACAAAGAATTGGTTGATGTACATGCATATGATTTACGTCATTAGTCATAGACGTGTTCAAAACGGAAAATATGACGTATATTGACGTACTATTACGTCAACCTAACCTATCTCAGTACTTTTACATGGATTTTCATATTATTAATTAATTATCTCGAAAATTATCGTGGCTCCATACATTTTTTATGATATCATTACAAAGCTTAAGGTGATGTGATACCCTGATTTCAATATTTTTTAAATCAATATTCAAACGTTTATTTGGAAAAAGACGACTGTCAGGCGCTCCGGACACGTAAACACTATACTCAGAAATTTTTTTGAGTGATTCTATTAGTATTTTCGTTAGCTGTGCTCGTTTTAAAAGTACGTTAATTGCAGATTCCTACTTACCGACAGTACGGTTTTTATTTAAGTAAATAAACTCTGATCATTTTTTTGGAAAAACACGTCTGTCAGGCGCTCCGTATATGTAAATACTATACTCAGAATTTTTTGTGGATTTTTCTATTGGTATTTTCATGAGATGTACTCTTTTTGAAATTATGTCGGTATGTAACATCACCCATCTTTTTTCTGAACTTCCTCCGCATTCGATTTCGGTATTAATTTTGGAAGTTTATACGCAAAGCACATGGTTCTACATGTGAAAGTATACATTTTCAAGAATTTTTTACTCAAAAATCAGCGTGGCAACCAGTATTGCAAAAAATACCAACAAATTTGTCAGCATCTGTAGAATAATATATTTTTTTTTGTAAATGTCCGCATTCAATGACATTTTCATAGAACCACCTTAAGTCTATAGAATAAAGCCCGAAAAACTGATAAATAGCCTTCAGATTTATATTTCGAATACAGATTATCTATAGTATCTACCAAATGCCTCTTTCTTCTTTTAACTCCAAACTTCGTTATGGTATCTTTGATACCATAGTCTCGTCAGCATAAGCCAAATTGCTATCATTTGCCATATATCTTTCAATAAATCGTTTACATACTAGTTAGTTCAAGCGCGTTGCGCGCGCTCTTTAGAGAGGATTTGCAATCAATTTAAAATTATCGCGCTTTTTTTTCGAGACAACCAATCACAAACAATTTTATAATGCCTCACCTAGCAGGCCATCATTATTTTATAAGGGGATAATATTATTTTTCACATTATAATAGTTGAAAAATTTGTTTATTTACAAATGATCTTCCTAATATGTATTTTCATGGATTGAGGTGGGCAGATTTCTGAAAAAGTTAATATTCAGAATTATAGTGAACAATTGATTAGATTTTTAATTTTTATTAATAATTTTTTAACTTACCCTTATATGCAATAATCACATAATTTTCAAAATCGGTCACGGTCAATCCATGAAGAATCATATTAAGAAGTAGATAAATTGTACATAAACAGTTTTACCAATGTTCAATGACAGTTTATTTAGTGTCAGACAATTTGATATTATTTGCAGGTCTGTGTTAGTTTTTGTTTCTACATCTATTCAATTATTACCGGTGTAATTACGGCAGTATCATTTGCATAGGATACTATTGTATTTTCCCGCAGGTCTTTTAATAAGTAATTCACATATAACTCAGTGAAATGGGTCTATAATTTATTGGATAATGGCTATCAATAGCTTTATGTATATGAATTACTTCACGTTTGTTTAATACATAGGTTTACTCTCTCTCTCTCTCTCGCTCGCGCTGTCTCTCTCTCTCCCTCTCCCTCCCCTCCCCCTCCTTTCCTCCCTCCCTCCCTTCCTCCCTCCCTCCCTCCCTCCCTTTATCTCGCGCTCTCTCGTGCTCTTTCTCCTCTCTCTACTATCTATCCATTTGCTTTTATTTTTAGCATAATGAAATTTTCTGTGATTCGTGACGTTACACACCGATTTATATAGGGGATGCTGCGGAATAAATTATTCGTTTGTAAGCTACTTCTGTTGGATCACCTATTTTATAATTATTATCTTTCTCCTTTCTTCCTTTCTCTCATTCTTGTTTATTTCTTTCTCATCTGTCTGTCATTTCTCGGTATTTTATCCAGGTCTTGCCTTCACTTCTTGTTCTTTCGTTCACCTTTTTCACCGCGTTATGCTTCTTTCTTTTTGATCTCTTTTGCATTTGTCTCCAGCTCTTCCACTTTCTCTACTAAGCTCTTCAGCTTTCTTCAAACTGGTACATTTCTAGCTCATTCTCTGGCTTCACAACCCTTCTTCCCATGATTTCAATCTCGATTATGACCTTTCTAAAACAGTTTTGCCTGTATTGTACATCCCCTTTACTATGGTCTTCATGATTTTAGGAATCAGTGCTTCACTTGTAAAGTTATTAATCTGGAAGCATATGTATTAGAATGTATTACTATGTCTAAAAAAAATCAAATTCAATATTCTGACAGACATAAACGGCGATTAGTACAAGTAGAAACTAAAGAAACATTGCGTAGTATAAAAGAACAGATTCTTTCGAAAAAAATAGATGAGGAATCACTATCGTTGCCAAGTACTAGTGAAAACCGTATTAATGAGTTACATTTTAATTACGATGATAACCACTTTGAAAATAATACAGATGTTGACGCTTTTCATATTGACAACGAAGATTCTGATTTATGTTTGTTGAATTATACTGAAGATGACATTGATTCTATATGTAGTGAATCGGATATTTTAGAGGATCAATTTATTTATCGTTATAGCGACAGTGAATATTCTAGTTCAGAATCAGATGAAGCTGAAGAAAATATACCCCATGACGTCATTAAAGATGATTTTCCTTTTCAAGAAAGTGTTCGAACATGGGCCATAACTTTTCAAATTCCACACAATGCCACACAAAATTTGTTAAATATATTAAAAAAATTTACCAATTTACCTTTTCATCATTCAAGAAAGTTACTGTCGACGCCAAAAACGTCTCATATTATAGAAATAGAAAATGGCCAATACTGTCATTTGGGATTGAAAGATGCAATTTTACGCATTATTGATGATTTAGTCAAACTTTTAGCTTTAAAAGGCGATGAAATTAATCTATTGATTTCAACTGATGGAGCGCCTCTCGGAAAATCCAGTAGTTTATCAATGTGGCCAATTTTGTGTTCATCCACAATCATGCCAAATGTACAAGTTATAGGCATATTCGTCGGAGAACAAAAGCCTAAAGATTCTAATGAATTTTTCAAATTCTTTGTAAATGAAGCAATTGAATTAGTTGAGAGTGGTTTGGTTCACAATCAAACAAAGTATAAAATTAAAATAAAAGGAATCATTTGCGACACGCCTGCAAAATCTTTTTTATTAAATACAAAATACCATAATGGATATAATAGTTGCTCGAAATGCGAAATTGAGGGACAAAGTATTGAATGTACTATGTGTTTTCCAAATGAACATCTCAAACCAAACTTAAGAACTGATGCTAAGTTTTACAATTTCGAATACAGCCAAAGTGGTGATTACCAGAAAGAAGAATCTATTTTAAAAAATATCAAAGGCCTTGGGTTAGTTAGTAATGTTCCATTAGATTATATGCATTTAGTGTGCTTAGGGGTGACCCGGAGACTGCTACTATTGTGGATAAAGGGACCCCTCAAATTCAGATTATCCATGACACAAATTAATGTCATTTCTGAAAAATTACTAGAAATGCGAAAATATTTACCATCTGATTTCCCAAGAAAACCAAAAACGTTAAAGTTCTTAAAAATTTGGAAAGCCACAGAATTTAGAAATTTCCTAATATACTATGGCCCTGTTATTTTGAAAGATATGCTTTCCAAAAAGTTATATG
The DNA here is from genome assembly GCA_036365515.1 of Torymus aiolomorphi. Classification (NCBI taxonomy): domain Eukaryota; kingdom Metazoa; phylum Arthropoda; class Insecta; order Hymenoptera; family Torymidae; genus Torymus; species Torymus aiolomorphi. Next base: position 74,673,163 of record CM070877.1, on the reverse strand, counting down.
AGCATTTTTTAACGCTTCATTTTGCTATACGTCTCTTAGCTGATCCTGAAAGTGTTAAACTTGAAGACAATATTTCTTGTGCTGCTCAACTTTTAGAAGATTTTGTTAGCAAATTTGAAAAGTACTACGGAGCGAAATACGTTTCATTTAATATACACAACCTCAATCATTTAGCTGCTGACGTAAAGGAGTTTGGGAACTTGGATCAATTCAGTGCGTTCCAATTTGAAAATTTTATTTGTTCTCTGAAACGATTGATACGGAAAGGAGAAAAACCACTTCAACAGCTTATGCGACGATTAACAGAATATGGTCACAAAATCACCCGTCAAAAAGTACCTCTGAAAAATGGTTTTTCTAAAAAACACCATAGTGGACCATTAATAAATAATTTTGATTATAAAAATCAGTATCGAGAATACAGAAAAGATTCTTTGTATTTTAAATGCGACGATAACAAAGACGCTGTATACTTTTGAAATCTGGTACCATTATAAAAGCTTACAATTTTGTAGAATTAGAAAATGGCCAGTTTTGTGTCGTAGGAGAAATATTAAAACCTGTACGTGATTTATATAATTTTCCATTCAATTCTTCTTTATTAAATGTAAGTATTGTTAAGATACTAAAAAAATGAATAGTTGGTCTTGCGATAAAATTTGCAGAAAATTATGTAAAATACCAATGAATGATTATTTTGTCGTATTACCAATTTTACATACATTTTGCACATGAATAAAAATTATTAATAGTATCTGCATCAGTAATAATAATATAATTATTAAGTGAACACTTTTTTGTTTTTGTTATTACGCAAATCACAAACGTTTTAGTTCTAGACTAATTAATTAAATCGAGATTGAGTTGACGATCAACTTTTGGCGGACGCAATGTACGAAAGAAATTTGCTATTGTTACAGTTTAACCCTTTCAGGAGCAAAATTACCGAACAATACGTGATAGATTATCGGTTAGTACGGTAAGTTCATTAATTTACCGCAATCCAAGACGATATCGTCCCACGATTATCTCGACGATCCACAACTCAATTGTTGCTGTAGCGAAGCTGGCCAGCACGATCATTCGAGGGTGTAAATTCGCTACGTCCATGATAACTTTACCTCTGATTTTCAGCCAATCACGCCCTTCTTTAAGGAGGTTGGATAGGTCTTTTTGGAATGATCTTATCATTTTCATTTCGGTATGGGCAACCTCCTTAGGGACTCTCCATCGTATCATGCGGGGGGCCGCACAGTGTTCGGAAATCGAAAATTTATGGAAAAATTAACTTTTCGCCCACAATTTACCATCAATTTTGATGACTTTTTTTTTTAATTGAAGCTTTTGCAATTGCCAATCGATCCCTCGAGGCCGATTTTCCAATTTCATTCCAGACTTCATGTCCAGGATTCATAAACTTATGAAACACATATCCAGTCTATTCTAAACCTTATAAATTCAATTTAATTAACCAAATATATCCTTAACAGACAAACAGACAGAGACAGACAGACAGACAGAGACAGACAGACAGAGACAGACAGACAGAGACAGACAGACAGAGACAGACAGACAGAGACAGACAGACAGAGACAGACAGACAGAGACAGACAGACAGAGACAGACAGACAGAGACAGACAGACAGAGACAGACAGACAGAGACAGACAGACAGAGACAGACAGACAGAGACAGACAGACAGAGACAGACAGACAGAGACAGACAGACAGAGACAGACAGACAGAGACAGACAGACAGAGACAGACAGACAGAGACAGACAGACAGAGACAGACAGACAGACAGAGACAGACAGACAGTCTGTCCGTCTCTGTCAGTCCGTCTCTGTCAATCCGTCTCTGTCCGTCCGTCTCTGTCTGTCCGTCCCTGTCAGTCCGTCTATGTCAGTCCGTCTCTGTCTGTCCGTCTCTGTCTGTCCGTCTCTGTCTGCCCGTCTCTGTCTGTCCGTCTCTGTCTGCCCGTCTCTGTCTGCCCATTTCTGTCTGTCCGTCTCTGTCTGTCCGTCTCTGTCTGTCCGTCTCTGTCTGCCGTCTCTGTCTGTCCGTCTCTGTCTGTCCGTCTCTGTCTGTCTGTCTCGGTCTGTCTGTCTGCCTCTGTCTGCCTGTCTGTCTCTGCCTGTCTGTCTCTGTCTGTCTGTATCTGTCTGCCTGTATCTGTCTGTCTGTCTCTGTGTGTCTGTCTCTGTCTGTCTGTCTGCCTGTCTCTGTCTGTCTGTCTGCCTGTCTCTGTCTGTCTGTCTGTTAAGGATATATTTGGTTAATTAAATTGAATTTATAAGGCTTAGAAGAGACTGGATATGCGTTACATAAGTTTATGAATCCTGGACATGAAGTCTGGGATGAAATTGGAAAATTGGCCTCGAGGGATAGATTGGCAATTGCAAAAGCTTCAATTTGAAAAAAAAGTCATTAAAATCGATGGTAAATTGTGGGCGAAAAGTTAATTTTTCCATAAATTTTCGATTTCCGAACACTGTGGGCCGTGGCAATGGGGGTCCTATCCCCTCTCTCCCCGCGGCGACTCCTCGCTCACCACGCACCTCCTCGCGCAGCCTACGGACTCGGTGTTTTGTTAACGCATTCACTTACTATTTTCCCAAAACCCCTCTGCGTTATTTTTTGATTATTTTTCTATTCAAATAAAGATTTTTTAACTGTATTTCTTCTTTTTATGTAAGGGATTTTTTTTTAAAGATCACAACCTCAATCTTCCGTAAGAGCCTATGTTAAAAACTTGTTTTTCAAGAATTATTTTTTCCAAAAAATGCGCGATGATAAATACTGAAAAAATTCATGTAATCTTTTAAATTAAGGAATAACATAAAAATTCTAAATTATTTTGTTTGCTGCCGTTTTTCTAAAGGTAGGAGAGTCCTTAAGTCACGGGACATTAGCCAATCAGACAACAAAGACTATCAGAATTAGCCAATCCGCAACCGTTCTATATTGACTTCACATTTCCGTCGTCACTTTTTAATGAAAATATTTAGATGAATTCAAGATTCAAAAATTTTGCGTAGTGTGCTGGACAACTCAAAATGTCTAACTCCCCATCCGCCTTTCACATACGATATTCATGCTTATGCTTACATTATAAAAAACACGATGTGTAACTGGGGAAAGGGCTTTTCAAGACTCGGATGATGATTGGAGCACGGGTAATTGTCTTGGGCGCCTTCGGCATTATCCTCGCTTCGCTAGAAAAAGTTTACTTACGCCTCCAAAAGTAGGCTTATAATAGACATTTTACACTCACTGTATCAAAAATTACTACTTCTGGTCATTCCGTTTATAACTTTTTTTTATAATGAGATGAGTTTCTATTTTAATTTCTGATTCATTAAATAAATATGAATTTCAATATATGAATAATGTTGATCATTTTTGCAATAATATAATATACAATTTGTATCCATTAATTTCTTAGTGTGACGAAAGCGTCCATATTTAATTTTGCTCTTTTATATACATATTATTTTTTAGTATTTAGTATTTAGTATTTCATTTATTGTAAAAGTATTTTTACAAATTTAAGGCAGTTACATATAATATTCATAATTCAACAGTCTTGTAATAATATAATATTAATAATATTTAGAAATACATCGTTAATGTCTTAATAATATTTAGAAATACATCGTCAATATCTCGATATAAAAACAGATTTATTTAAAATTCCATAATCGTCAATACCTAATTTCAGTCTTTAAATTAATGCTGTTTGCGAAATATCACAGTCTAAACTTAAAGCTATATAATACACAGTGGTAAGTCAGAGTTAAAATAGTGATATCACAGATAGGAAGTAGTGTAGGATAATTTAAAATGACTAGAAATTAGATTGACTAGAATCACTATCACTGAAGTTATCAGATCGTTATTAAAGCTAACACCTCACATTCACTCTCACCACTCGCGCTAATAAATACATTCATACATACAAAACTGTTTTAAATATTTTTTTTTTAAGTAAGAGAATCTAATTTGAGTTGCCCTCATAAAAGAACCACAATCATAATCCCTAATCCCTACTATTGCTCCGACGCCTCGGCATCAAGGATTGCAGGTTATACTATGAACTGCACTACCTGGGGCCGTTCCTTTTCGACCGTCGTAAAGATTACAACGTAGCGCATGTTTAATCCTTACTTCTAATTTTGCAGTTTTCCTTTTCTTAGTTTATAGTTCGGTTTATTGTAAACTTTCTTTTTCTTCTTAAGGGAGGTCCAATACTATAGCTTCAAATAAAATAAAATATACCTCACGCATCTGCGACTATGTACACCGTGAGAGAAATTGTTACCTGAATTATTTTCATTTTTTTAAACCTATGTTAGTAGAACTTAGCTGGAGTTTAGTTATGTTTAGTTTTTAAATGAACGTTATTCATATTCGACATTCATACTTTACTAAAACCTGTAATTAAATGGCAGTAGCACTGTAAGCGTATTACAGTGTTTTTATGATATTCTTGATAAAACCATTTTTTTTTTTATTGCGTTTAACACTTTAGTTGTTAAATACGGCTAACTTTCTAAAGGTATTTTTCAAACAATAATTTAAGTATGAATTATAAGATAGACCTTTTTGTGATAATAATAGTAGTACTTTTTCCTTATATTTTTAACTAAAGAGTTTTTACATTCTTATTATATAAAATAAGTAAGCGTCTGTTTGTTAGGTTGAAAACCGTTGGAAAATTGTAGTCCCACGCCGAGGTCCCGCACATCTGGAACGTGTTATCTCCCCTTAGGACGCTGCGTACCACAAACAAGCATCGAAGCTGTACTTTTTAAGAAACCTTTTTCGTTCCGTCACTGTACAACGATATATTATTTTCCAGTTTTAAAACTTATAAGTTCTATAATTATTTAACCGCTTTATATGTTTTAATTCTAATAACGCATTTATTTTTCAATAATTTCTCTCTAGATTTTCATATAACTTCCATTTAAAATCACCAAAGTCAAGACATGGTTAACTATAAATCGACGCTCCCTCACGAAGATTAGCACATTTCAGAAAACTGCAACGAAAACTAGCATAACTCATGACTTTACCGCGAATACTAGAACAATTCGCGAGGTTGCCGCGAAAACTAGCATCATTCACGAGTTTGCGCCGAATAATAGTACAATTCGTAAGATTGCGACGAAAAGTAGCACGATTCGCGAGTTTGCGATGAAAAGTAAGACGATTCGCAAGCTTGCCGCGAAAACTAGCACTTCGCGTCACCGTGTTAATTTACATAAGAGGCAGTGGAATGTGCTAGTCTTCGCCGCAATCAAGTGGATCGGGCTAGTCTTCAACGCAAATCAATGGGACGTGCTAGTCTTCGCGGCCAACGCTGAAATGGACTAGTTTTCGTGGCAATCTGAATCGTGCTAGTTTTCGTAGGGAGCGTCGAAATGAAATTATTATTCATTTTATTTCTTTTCTTGTTTAATATAGATAATTTCATTTTTATTTATATCCATTTCTTTTCGAACTCTTATTACACATATACACCTGGTTTAAATGGATGGTTAAGTAATTAATTATTAAATAAATATGGAAATTATAAGTTTTGTGATTGGAAATGATTTAATGCGATACCTTCTATAATATAAAATAAGATTTTTTTTTATACACATGCTGTAATTAATTCCGAAAATATGTAATTAATAAATAATAGCGACAATATTGTAAACCCTTGTATGAAATTAACTTTAATCGTTCAGTTTTGTATTTTTTACTACCGATTTCATATTTTTGTAAAAATTGTGTTAATTATTTCTTTGTAAACTGCAATGTTATATTAATACACGCGAATAAGGCCTCTGAGATTAACTTAGATCGCCTCTGAGACTATTTATGAGAGTAGTACACGCGAAGGGTTAATACACGCTGAAGTCGCCTCTGAGATTATTTTCTTACTTGTCTCTGAGATCGATCCTTTATACCGGTTTTATTTCTTTTTTTAGTTTGCTATTTAATTTCAATCGTGGTAACGTTAATTGCAAAAATCAAAGCACTTGTCGAGTCAAATTAAATAAAAATATATTCCGCTAACTTGCTCCATCCTGTATAGGACGAAAGTTTCGCCTAAAAAGGAGCGTCAGATTAATAATTAAATCTGAAATAAGTCTCTGTGTGATTCGGACGTCACATTAGGTTTATGTGTAAATCATTAAATAACTAAAAATTTATTTAATATTCAACGTTGTAACATTTATTTAATTTCAAGTTTAAATTTACCTATCTCTCCATTTTAATTTTGCTTCCTCATAGAGGAAGCTTTGTAATAGTAAAATTTTAATTTTCTTTAAATTGCTCTAGAAACATGAATAAAGGTGTTAGAAGTTTGTGTCACATGATTTTAGAAAATGTCTGTATGGATGTGTGTGTGTGTGTGTGTGTGTGTGTGTGTATGTGTGTGTGTGTGTGTGTGTGTGTACCGCTTTATTTTCGGATCTACGCGGTCGATTTTAACCGGACGGGTCTCATTTTTTTTTTGTTTTTTGATTCCGAATTCGGGAAAAAAATAATTTTGTACGACTAACTGATTCGTTTTTGTTTTATGTCGAATTTTTCATTTTCGAAAAATTTATTTTTGATCTTTTTTAATGATTGGATTTAAATTTTATAATCGGATGGGTAGCGTTCGAAAGAGCATAAAAAAACCTATATTAAAAAAAAAAATTTCTTTAGCTATCACGGTTATTTTGTTATTAACAAAAACGTGTTTTTTTTTAAATGCTTATAACTCCCAAACTAAATGGTCAATTTTTTTGAGAAAAATCATGATAATGGAGATTATGAATAGCTATAATTTGTATAAAATTGAATCCATTCTGTTGGTTAGTTTTTAAGAACAAAATTAAAAAATGAAAAAAACGTGTTTTAGATGGCGACAATTTACGGGAGTAAAATTGTGTTAATCGCTTCAAAATTCCTTGTAGAGGTAGATTTTTGGTTGCCACCTGCACCTTTCTTTGGGATAGAAGATTGGTTCATAAATTTCAGAGATTTTTGAGGTTAAAATTTTTGTAACCTCTTTTTCGAATCGTAATTTCTCGAAAACGGCTATATGTATCAGAATGGGATAGGTAGCATTTAAAAGAGAATTAAAATACCTATATTTTCTAAAAAAAAAAAAAGTTTCTAGCTATCATGGTTCTTTGGTTATTAACAAAAACGTAAAACATGAAAAATGAAAAAAATGAGTTTTGTATGTCCAACGATTCCGGAAGGAAAATTGTCGTAATTTCTTCAAAATTCCTTGTGGAGGTAGATTTTGGATAGCTCTTGGTCGAGTTCTTTGGGCAAAATAATTGGTCCATAAATTTCAGAGATATTTGAGGTTAAAATTTTTTAAACTTTTTTTAAATCGTAATTTCTCGAGAACGGTTCTATGAATCAGCTACAGATTTCTAGACAATTTTATATGTGATATAGATATTATGTATGTGAATTTTCATCAAGATCGTACGATTACTTTTTGATATTCAAAATTTTCCTATTTTACAAAGTTATTTTATTTGTCGCCTGATAACTAGAGAAAACTTGTTTTAATTTTTTTTTTAATTTGGCGGAGATGTAGAGTGTATATTATTTATTATATGCGTTTTTAGAGTAAAAGAATTTGTTTATAAATTTCATAGATATTCGAGGTTAAAACTGATTTAGCCTTCTTTTCAAATCGTAATTTTTTGGATATATCTATACTAGAAAATGGAAATAACACGTGCTATGCGTGCGTGTTGTTCACTTGCTTTTGTTTTTTATTGAGGGTAATTTACAGCGCGATCAAGTTTTAACCTTATTATACACATTGAAGAATATATTTGGTTGAAATTTCAAAAGATTATCTTTATTTTTTACTCAAAATATTGAAATTTTTTATATAGAACATTGATTGGGAAAAAGTTTGCATTTTACTTGCAGAATATGCCAGTATTTTTGTTGTAACCTTTTTGGAAAGTCTCTTGACTGATTGACTTGATTGGTGACTTTATAATAAACATTCATATGTGTAATAAACGAATATATATAATACAGAGTTTGGTAATTTGTTCAAATTTATTTTTAAGTTTTCAAAATATTATGGATTTAAAATATTACCCAAAGTTGAAGGTGCACCCGATAACAATATTAAGAAAATCAACCAATAGTCCTAAAATTTGGGAGAGATATATTTTTTTTATATCTTCAAACTGAATTCGTTGCCCAATAAAATCGAACTATTACGACGAAAGATATTTGAGGTTTAAAATAAAACTATTTGAGCATATGATAATATTTTGAAAAAATTGATTTATAAAAATATCGGGTTGTCGCACGAGAAAAAGAGTAACAAGAATGAATTTTCGAAAAATATATATTAATTTATTACGAATATTCATAAAGAAAATTGGGTATGATACAATTAATTATTGTTATAAAAAATTTAAAAAAAAATGAATAAATACATTATTTTAAGGAAGCTAAGTGCCAATGTATTGGCAGCGGTTTTTTACTTTTATATTCTTATTATGTTATAAATTTTCACTAACATCAGTAATTATTCTATTTGGTTTTTCGCTTTCATTCACTCAATATAATCAGAACCAGACATCCGAAACTCTAATCATTCATTGATTTATTTACATTGTAAACAAAAATATACGAAATTGACTACTTAATAATTTTATAGGAACGTCATACATTAATATTAATATTGAAATCCAAAATTATTGTGCCTTATTTTACTTACAGTTTATTAATAAAATTATGTAATAATTCTTTACTTTTGAAATTATGGTTTTCATGCAAAATTGATATTTTTATAGGTAAAATTACTTTACATTTCGATAAAAGAAATTTCTAGCAAAATGTTTACCATTGCTGAGTTTGAGGACGGAGTACTAGCAGTCCCGAGCAAATGGATTGATAAAAATAAAAAGGAATGCAGCTATCCTCCAAACGATGATGATGCCTTAGATTTTATTAAAAATTGTGCAAATCCAAAGAAAAATTGGATTAAATTGCCCGTACGGAAAATTTTTGGTGAAGAAAGTACGTAGTTGTTTGATTAAATTATTGATTATCAATTTAAAAAGTATATTTTTAGTTAATTGTTCGTAAAATTTGTGCGTAATTGTTGGTTAAGGTGATGCGATACCAACGCTATTACTCAAAATTGGATTCCCGTTTTTCTCATTCAATTTTTAATTTTAAGGAAAAAACTCTTTGATACGTTATAGTTTTTTATTAAACTTAAAACGTGTCAAAGAGTTTTCTCAAAAGTTTAAAATTGAAGGAGAAAAACGGGAACCCAGAATTGAGTAATAGTGTGGGTATCACATCACCTTAAATCTAGTTTTTTTGTACATGTAACCAGTAAGATAAATATGTCAATTGGTATTCTACATATTTAAAAATTTTTATAACGATAATTTCAGTATATAAGTGTATGTGTATACATAAAATTAATAACGAAAGGAAAAATGTAAATCAAACTAAAGAAAAGAGCTTTCAACTGCACTTTATAAAATGAAAATAGGGTCAATGCACCAGTCCGTGTCCAGATACTAGTGAATGACCATTTAAAAAAAAAAGTTGGATAAAGTATATTTTCGTTACTCATGAATACCAAACTGCTCCCCTGACTCAAAAGTCCAAAAATGTAGATTTTCAACTATTTAATATTTTGAAAATATTTTATTGAAACAATTGAAAATATCACGTGACCTGGTCATTCATTGGCCCTAAATGGTCATTCATTGGTACAGTTCCAACTTCCTTGCAGTTATACTAATTAAGATTTTAACGACCCAAATTTCAAAATATGCTGACAATTAAGGTGATGCCCCCCCCCCCCCCCCTCCTTCTCCCATGTTTCAGACAATTGCAGGAACACGATTTTCAAGTTTGAATTTTAAATCTTCAGAAAAATACTCTGACATGTTGTGATTTAGTAAAGCACTACAAGGTATCTAAGAGATTTTTGCTTAAAATTGATAATTAAATGAGAAAAACAAGTCTCTGCAATCGTCGGTAACGAGTGAGTCACGCATTACCTTAACCAAAATCCATTTAACTAAATGTAGATGATACTCCGTGTTTTTTTCTTCGAAATAGTATAACTTTAAAAGAAAATGTTTACGTAATTTTATATACATTTTTAAAACATACACGGAGAAAAATTATGTAGGAAAAATTCCTATTTTGTATAGTAACGGTAGGACAGAATCAAATTTCCATGAAAATTAGTACAATATATGTTAAAAATTGCTATTATTTTGTAACTTTTACTATATAAATAGCAATTTTGACTATATATTGGAGTAATTTTCATGGAAATTCGACTCTGTCCCACCGTTACTATACAAAATAGCAAATGATTTTTCCTACATAATTTCTTCTATTTTACGTGGGCGCGCGCGCGTCCACTTACAGGTTTCTATGTTTAATACGACTATTTTGATTTACAGAAAATTATGCTGATGCTAAAGAAAAAGTTGAAACAGCGTTAGTGGATTCTGATTTCGATCAAGAAAATTTAAAAAAAAATAGGTCAAGCCGAAAAAGAAAAATGTTAGATGATTATGATGACAGTGATGAAGTTAGAAGAAAAAAATCAAAAGCCAATTCAAATTATGGCGGACTGGACGATACCGACTCCGATAACGATGGGAAAGAAGACGATGAGAATAACAGTAATGATAAGCGGATATTGCCAAAGGCTACTCCTACAAATGTTGTAACATTAGCTTCTCGTCGAAATCAGGCACTTAGAGAAATGAACACAAATGACATGCAATTATTAGAAAAATTGGAATACGTAATAGGTAAGTACAATGTTCATTTAGAGAATGATTTTTATTGATTGATAAGGATTGCACGCGAAGATCCACCACTGCCGTTACGTTTAAAGTTTTGAAATTGATATTTTATATATACTAGCAAGTTCAGACGCGCTGCGCGCGCTCTTTCTTTACCTTGATTATACAATTAATATTGAAATATTATGAATTTAAAATTTATTTTACTTTTTAACATCCCGCGCAAATTTATCCAATATTTTTTATTGAAACTTGGATTGTATTTACTTTAGTATACACAATACAAAAATTTGGAGGTTAGAAATTTAACTGTTATCAGAACAGTATTCATAGTCCTTCATTGTTATCTACAGATAACACTTTAATACTTTTTTGTTATACAAAATCAAATTTTAAGTCATTAATAATATTTACGACTTATATTTTTAGTTTAAATATTTTATAATTCCAAACTCTGTGGGATTTATTTGTACCAATCAGCTTGTTTTTCTTATTTTAAAATAAATATTTCGTTGCTATTTTGATTTAGTTATATTTTTTTATATATGATCTACATAGACCAATCAAAATAAAGCCTTTAGGTGCTTCAACATGGCCGCTCATCACTTTTTTAAGAAGGGATATTAAAGGGGGCAAAACATTTTTTAAACCTGAAAAAAACAAATATTTTTTAAATAACACGATAGTTTCCAACTTTTTTACAATTTAGAATTTTTATTGGTATACTCTATAATAGTTGTATGGCTTCTATAGTAATGAAGGAAATTTTTTTTGTTCATTAGCATAATTAAAACACCATATTTTATAATTTTCTAATTAAATTCCCTAGTTTTTTATCAATTAAACAGGTGCAAAGTTTTTTTTTCTACAACTTAAAATCAATTCATAGGAGCTACAGAACTAGGAAATATGCCTGTAAAATGGGATCTACTTTCTCCACTGATTTAATGTTTTCAATCTTACTGACAATGACGTATACCAATAAAAACTCTTCGCTCGATAACTAGAGATGTTAACCCTGCATGAAGTCAACAGATTTTTATTTGTTCGGTAAAAACATCTTGTGTTCAGTAAAAAAGTTGTTAGTTTTAAAAATTATTTTGTTACTTTAAAAGTATTTGTTCTTTTTCAGGTTTAAGAGTTATTCTATCTTCTTACATATTTATAACTAAATAATTAAATTAAAATGAATTAAATACAATTAACTTCTCACTTATAAAAATCATTTTTCACAGCCATAGACGAACAAAATTTACAAAAGAATAAACGAATACTGTTTGAAATCAAGGAGTTAAAAACTATGATGGAGGAATTAGGAAAAAAAGTTAATGATGCAACTGATCAACGACAGGGTGCAACTAAGACTGCTTCTAATGCTAAATTAACGTTAAAACAGATTAACACAATTAAAGAGTTAGAAGAATTTATCAAAGATTTATAAGATGAAAGCTACTATACGAAAACGGTAATTTGAAATTCCTTTTTTCTGTCATTCCGCTGCATTCTTTATCTTCAAAAATTGATTATTTTCGTCTTTATAAAACATATTTGTAGGTGGAAGCTTTATCAAAAAGGGGGGGCAAAAATTTCAACGACCTGACCAGTAATATTATGTACAAAATAATGACCGATGATCTCGCAACTAAATTCAGTTTGATGGGGCGCCAAAAAAAGCAAGCGTTTAAACTATTGGAACACCTGTATTCAGCTATTATTGGTAACTATCGTTTGATAACAAAATTTGTTATTTACAACTTTTAGACCATAATAAATTATTAAATAAATGATATTATATCGTTTTAAAATTTTAAATTGTTACACATTATTACAGATCATTCTTATTTGTTTTGTAGGTGCAGTACGTTCGATGTTTGAATCTGCAACCGAATATGAAATAGAAAACAAAATTGGAAGTTGGCTGGCCCAAGCATCGGTTAGAGAAGGCAGAAAAGAGTAAGTGTACTTGGTAGTAATTGTAAATACTATTCTAAGAAACTTTTTTAATTGATTTTGTTAGTGTTTTCTATACAATATCGTTATTCTAAAATTAGAGAAAAATCCCTACTTATCAACTAAGAAGAATACGATACGCGTGCGCGCAGGCGCTCCCTTCTTTTCTTCACCTCCTTTGCGCACTTGAATCGTAATATACTATTTCAAGACGCGAACTTAGAAATATTTAAACGTTTTTAATAGTATTTTCTATAAGATCTTGTTATTGTCTATATCCTGCATCGCTTTGAATTAGCTTTAATTTACTAATTTTCAGTTTTTAGTAATATTTAATCAATTATTATATAAACGTTTTACAGACTTAAGAAAACTGACCTCTCTGCTCAAAAGAAAAGCACTTCTTCAGATAACACGACAAATAAAGACAAAGAGACAGAAAAAGTGACAGAAAAAGATGGAGAAAACGACAAAGAACAAGATTCGCCAGATGATGAATAAATTATTCTTCAGAAGCCTTAAGTTATTTTTTTGTTTAAAGAAAGTGCAAAATCTAATGCAAAAATTGCGTTTTTTTTTAAGTTTTTATAAATTATTCTTTTTCTTTTTCATTTTATGATCGTTCGATCTACAACGTACAATGAACAATCAGAATGTTTATAAGTACCAATAAATACGTTTATCGTTTAAAAATTTAGTTTGAATTAACCAAAGTTATTCCATTAAAGTAACTTACGATATGTAATTAACATTGGCTAAAAACGAGTATTAGCAGAATGCTCTTATAACTAACAAGTACGTTTATTATTTAAAAATTTATTTATTTCAAAATAACTAAGATATGTGATTAACATATGGGGAATTCCATATATTAAACAACAAGTACTAACAGAATGTTCCTGCTACTATAGTACTTTAATTATGTAAAAATTTATTAATTTGAGATTATCAAAGATATTAAATGAAAATAAATTAAGATATGTGATTATAACATTAGCTACAAACGAGAACTAAATTTACTATTTGTTGGTATTTCAATATTTGATGAAAAAAAAAGTAAATACGGCTGGCGCTATTTTATCAAACTGCAAAATTTGCAAATAATTATTTTTTAGAATAAAAATTGTTTACAAATACAAAAATAAACACCTGATAAACACCTGAGAAAATATCCCTAGCCGTAATAACTAATTTCAAGTATTTTAGATAGGATATTGTTTATATAATAAGACACAACATCTAATAAAAAATATTTTGTTTTTAATATTTTACTTATTTGTACTAAGCTAATGTAAAGCTGTTATTTTGATAAAAGTTTATTAAAAACTGTAAGCTCAGAATTATTTAATTATAACTATAATTTAATAAATAATAATTAATTGATATAAAATGGTATTTTTGTAAATAATTTCTAGTTTGTTAATGTTAATTTATTAACATTTTGTAATAATACAGATATAAATATTAGTGTAAAATTGTCAAAGTTGACAAAATATTTGTAAAATATTGTATCAATCATGCTACAGAATTGTAAAATATTGTTTTAATATTGCACTAATACGACTGGGGAGTGTCAACAATATTGCTATAATATTTCGCAATATTATAACAATGGAGAATATAAATATTGCTTCAATTTGATAAGCATTTCTGCTGTAAACACAATATTCTAGCGATATTTATGCACTATTGTATAAGTAGAATGTTGCAGTACTTTTACAATATTGCGGGAACATTGCTAGAATATTGCGTTTACAGCAGAAATGATTATCAAAATTGAAGCAATATTTATATTCTCCATTGTTATAATATTTCGAAATACTATAGCAATATTGTTGACACTCCTCAGTCATATTACTGCAATATTAAAACAATATTTGACAATACTGTAGCAGCATTGATATAATATTTTACAAATATTTAGTCAATTGAGCTAAAATATTTCTAAAATATTGTAGCACCCCTCAGTCATATTACTGCAATATTAAATGAATATTGAACAATACTGCAGCAGCGTTGATACAATATTTTACAAATATTGAGTCAACTGAGTTACAATATTTCTAAAATATTGTAGCACTGCTCAGTCATATTACTGCAATATTAAATGAATATGTAACAATACTGCAGCAGCGTTGATACAATAGTTTACAAATATTGAGTCAATTGAGTTACAATATTTCTAAAATATTGTAGCACTGCTCAGTCATATTACTGCAATATTAAATGAATATTTAACAATACTGCAGCAGCGTTGATACAATATATTATAAATATTTAGTCAATTGAGCTACAATATTTCTAAAATATTGCAGCACCCTCAGTCATATTACTGCAATATTAAATGAATATTGAACAATACTGCAGCAGCGTTGATACAATATTTTACAAATATTGAGTCAACTAAGTTACAATATTTCTAAAATATTGTAGCATCCCTCAGTCATATTACTGCAAAAATAAATGAATATTTAACAATACTGTAGCAGCATTGATATAATATTTTACAAATATTTAGTCAATTGAGCTACAATATTTCTAAAATATTGTAGCACTGCTCAGTCATATTACTGCAATATTAAATGAATATTGAACAATACTGCAGCAGCGTTGACACAATATTTTACAAATATTTAGCCAATTGAGCTACAATGTTTCTAAAATATTGTAGCACCTCTCAGTCCTATTACTATAATATTAAATGAATATTTGACAATACTGCAGCAGCGTTGACACAATATTTTACAAATATTTAGCCAATTGAGCTACAGTGTTTCTAAAATATTGTAGCACCTCTCAGTCCTATTACTATAATATTAAATGAATATTTGACAATTCTGCAGAAACATTGATTTAATGTTTTAAAAATATTTTCACAATTTTGCTACAATATTTCTAAAATATTGTAGCATCCCTCAGTCATATTACTGCAATATTAAATGAATATTTGACTATACTGTAGCAAGATTGATTCATTGTTTCATAAATATTTTACCATTGTTATTGCAAGACACCTGAAATATTATTGTTCCGTTCAGCAATATTATATCAATATTTGGAAATGTTTTGGCAATAATTGTAAAGGTTGCTACAATTTTGATTCGTAATTCTTGATGCACATGTAATATTGCTGCAAAGTTCTGCAATATTATTAAGTTTTTTATTATACGCCAAATTTTTCCACAATATTTCAGAAATATTGACAAAGTCGGCCATAAAATAGAAAAATATTGAATTGATATTGCGGGAATATTTTGGTAATATTGTGGCAAGATACACTAATTGTGCGGTATTACAAAAAAATACTGGACAATATTGCAAAAATATATTTCTGCAATATTAACGTAATATAGCCTAGTATTTTTTAGTAATATTTAGTCCATGTTGCAGCAATATTACGACAATATTTTGTGCAATATTGCTGTAATGGAAAAAAAGCGGACATCAAATATTCTCACAATACTTATGATGCATTGCGGCAAT
Organism: Torymus aiolomorphi; assembly: GCA_036365515.1. Lineage (NCBI taxonomy): Eukaryota > Metazoa > Arthropoda > Insecta > Hymenoptera > Torymidae > Torymus > Torymus aiolomorphi. Next base: position 74,656,907 of record CM070877.1, on the reverse strand, counting down.
ATTTGCTGCAATATTGTGGCAATGTTGAAATGCTCTAGCAATATTGCGGAAATATTGCGGTGCTGTGTGGGTAGCAACGTCGAACGAATAAAGTCAATGTTGTGGGAAACCATACACATCTCTACTTATATATGTACGAGTCAGTTTGTTTACATATATAAAGTCATAATAGAAAGTTAAAGAGCGATTTGTATACATTATTTAAATTTTGTGTATCCTCTGTTTTGTTAACTGTATTTTTTGTACTATTGATGTAAATCATTTCTGAAATTTTTCGTTTTTTGTAATCAACTTCTTTATCCAATATTTGTGTATTCTCCCAATCTATAATGTGGGAATTGTTTTGAGCATGTACAGCTATCATGGATTTGTCTTTCTTATCTTTTTCATGTTCTTTGATTCGAATTTTTAAAACTCTTTTAGTTTCTCCCACATATGTAGCAGGACAGGTCTTGCAGTTGATCTTATATACAACCCCACACGTATTCATTTTTTCAAGTTTATCCTTCCCAAGCTTAATAACGTTATTAAGTTTTTTATTGATGAGTGGCACCGTGCGTATATTGTGTTTGGAAAGAATTCTACTACATTTATGAAAACATTCTTCTTGGAATGGAATAGAAACAATAGGTTGGAGATCCCTGTTGGACGATGTCGTTTTGTTGGAGTATTTTATTTTGCGAAGTCTGTTGTGAATGCAATTGTCTATGAATGTTTTAGGATAGTCATTTAAGGACAGTATTTGTCTAATTTTACGAATGTTAATATTATGGAATTCTTCATTAGAAAACAGAATCGCTCTATCCACTAAGTTAGAAATAATATTTCTTTTTTGTTGTACTGTGTGGTTAGAGTTATAATTTAATAATCTTTCGGATTCCATTGGTTTTTGGTACCAATTTGTAATTATTTTGTTGTTTGATCTGAGGAGGGTGATATCCAAAAAGTTTATTTAAAACTATGTAAAATTTAACTTTATATTTTTGTATTAATCAGGAGTCATGAAACAGTATTTTTTCTTATATTATTTAAAGCATTTTACTTAACACAAAAATTTCAACTACAAAAGTTGTGGGTAACATTGAAATAAAATTAGTTTTCTATTCAACATTTGCTTAAATAAAAATAAAAACTATTATTGTAATTCAAATAGAAATTATGAAAACAATGTTTTTAATTTTAAACATAATTGCAATCATAGTACTTATATATTTAATATTCCTATGTGAATTTTAATCATATCAATTAATAATACTTCATTTATATATGAATCATAGACTATTTAAAAAGTTATGTAATACATATATCTATATGTATTGGAATTAAAAGGGATATAAGTGTAGAATTAAAAGGCAAATTTTCTTCAAAAAATAATAAATATCTAATAGTAAATGCATAATTTCCATTTAAATTTTACTGCAGAGATGTATTATGTGTATTCTAATGATAATAACGATGAAAGTATTACAATTAATGCAATAATAAAATTATAAGATTTTATGAGTATTGCGGTAGTGCCTATTATGTAAAAATGAAGTTTTTACATAGGGAGGGGCGGGTGACGAGCGAAGCGAGGAGCAGGTAAAAGGGGGGGGGGGGGGGGGGGCCGAAGGCACGCAGGGGGGCGTGGCCCCCCTAGTTTAAAAATAAAATATAAATCTTTTTTAATTTAGAGATTAAATAACAACATTGGAGTTATGAGTTTTAAAAACACGATTTTGTTTTCGATGATAACTAAAGAACCGTGATAGATAGATAATTAATTTTTTTAGAAAATATAGGTATTTTAATTCTCTTTCGAATGCCACACACCCCATTCAGATATATAGAGCCGTTCTCGAAAAATTACGATTTTAAAAAAATGTCAAAAAATGTTTAACCTCAAATATCTCTGAAATTTATGGACCAATCATTTTGCTCAAAGAACTCGACCGAGAACTATAAAAAATCTACCTCTAAAAGGAATTTTGAAGCCATTAAGTCAATTTTACTCTTGTAATCGTTGGACATACAAAACTGATTTTTTTCATTTTTCAATTTTTTACTCAAAATCTAGCCTACAGAATGTATTCAAATTTTAACAAATTATAGCTATTTATATTCTGTATTATCATGATTTTTCTCAAAAAAATTGACCGTTAAGTTTAGGAGTTATAAGCTTCTAAAAAAAAAACACGTTTTTGTTAATAACAAAAGAACCGTGATAGCTAGAAACTTTTTTTTTTGTTTAGAAAATATAGGTATTTTAATTCTCTTTCGAATGCTACCCATCAGATTCGAATAACTCGATCCTATCATTAAAAAATATCAAAAAACAGTTTTGAGAAAATCGAAAATTTGAAAAAAAAAACAAAAACGCATCGCTCCAATCAAAAAACGGATTTTTGACCCACCATCACGCAATAAATAACAAAAAGAATGAGACCTGTCCGGTCAAAATCGACCGAGTAGAAGCTGAGATCTAGGCGTACACACACACACGCACACACACACGCACACGCACACGCACACGCAACGCACACGCACGCACACACACCCATACAGACATTTTTCAAAAACCACGTATTTTGATTCCGAACACCTCGGAACACAATTATAACATGTTTTACAACAACTCAAAAATTTACTATCACAAAGCTTCCTCTAGGAGGAAGCAAAAATTTTTCAATGTAATTTTCAAACGGCCACTGTTTCACCAGTTTCTTTTATGCTTTTAAGCGTGTAACACATAATTTTACTCAGTTTTGAGCCCTCTTTCACGTTCTCTATGTTATTAAAAAAAAAAATGCACGAGTTGTGCACTTTTTACTGAAAAATGCGTGGGTGGGTGTGTGTGTGGGGGGGGGGGGTGTGTCCTTATGATAGTATTAATGAACACATTAAATTTTAAAGTACAAATTTATTTATTAACATACTAACAAAATATAATTATATGTACAGTGCGTTGACTTATAAACTGTGTTTTTACGTTATATAAAACATAATATCGTTACATAATAATTCGTTAATTTTTATAAACGTGATACATCAGTGCAAAAACATGTAAACACAGGCTTAGCTCACGCCGCGTCGCGCCGCCGATGTTGCTAGCGTGCGTCTTTATTAATAACGCTCTATTTAAGTCATTTATTATTAAATCAATTTGAAACTTTGTCAGAAACTTACTAGACTATTAAGGAACAGATGTCTCGCTGGAAGTTTTTTCTAGCTTCAACTTCCCTCGATACTTTTTTCCGTTAAAGTTAAGAAAACGTAATTACCGATCGCAATATATTTGCAATTAAATAATTATTAACAATTATCGATTTACATCCTTTTATCAATCCCATAGGCAACGCTGGAGTATTCTGCACGTCCCTGTCAAATTTCAAAATATTTCGATGATATTTGACCAAGTTTGGACGATTAATGTTTTTGAAAGCTATTAAAAATAGATGAACAAAATTTTCAGTTTTTAATTTTTATATTAAAAAGAAAGTCGAATAAAAAAAATTCCTTCTAGGTAAAAATACTTCTTTTCATTCCCTACAAGGTGATATTTTTTAAAAATTAATTTGGCTACATTGAAAATTTAGTCACTTGGACAATACTTTTACGGGTTTTCGAACGCTCACCCCCTTATTGCATCCGGCCCTTAAATTAATTGTATCATACCCAATTTTCTTTATGAATATTCGTCATAAATTAATATATATTTTTCGAAAATTCATTCTTGTTACTCTTTTTCTCGTGCGACAACCCGATATTTTTATAAATCAATTTTTTCAAAATATTATCACATGCTCAATTAGTTTTATTTTAAACCTTAAATATCTTTCGTCGTAATAGTTCGATTTTATTGGGCAACGAATTCTGTTTGAAGATATAAAAAAAATATATCTCTCCCAAATTTTAGGACTATTGGTTGATTTTGTTAATATTGTTATCGCGTGACAACAAAACTCCAACTTTTTTATAAAACATTGTTTTTTTTAAAAACAAATGAAGATAATCTTTTGAAATTTCAACCAAATATATTCTTCAATGAATATAATAAGTGGTTAAAACTTAAAAATAAATTCGAACAAATTACCAAACTCTGTATTACATATATTCGTTTATTACACATATGAATGTTTATTATAAAGTCACCAATCAAGTCAATCAGTCAAAAGACTTTCCAAAAAGGTTACAACAAAAATACTGGCATATTCTGCAAGTAAAATGCAAACTTTTTCCCAATCAATGTTCTATACAAAAAATTTCGATATTTTGAGTAAAAAATAAAGATAATCTTTTGAAATTTCAACCAAATATATTCTTCAATAAGTATAATAAGTGGTTAAAACTTGACCGCGCTGTAAATTACCCTCAATAAAAAACAAAAGCAAGTGAACAACACGCACGCATAGCACGTGTTATTTCCCTTTTCTAGTATAGATATATCCAAAAAATTACGATTTGAAAAGAAGGCTAAATCAGTTTTAACCTCGAATATCTCTGAAATTCATAAACGAATTCTTTTACTCTAAAAACGCATATAATAAATAATATACACTCTACATCTCCGCCAAATTTAAAAAAAATTAAAACAAGTTTTCTCTAGTTATCAGGCGACAAATAAAATAACTTTGTAAAATAGGAAAATTTTGAATATTAAAAAGTAATCGTACGATCTTGATGAAAATTCACATACATAATATCTATATCACATACAAAATTGTCTAGGAATCTGTTGCTGATTCATAAAACCGTTCTCGAGAAATTACGATTTAAAAAAAAGTTTAAAAAATTTTAACCTCAAATATCTCTGAAATTTATGGACCAATTATTTTGCCCAAAAACTCGACCAAGAGCTATCCAAAATCTACCTTCACAAAGAATTTTGAAGAAATTACGACAATTTTCCGTCCGGAATCGTTGGACGTACAAAACTCATTTTTTTCATTTTTCATGTTTTACATTTTTGTTAATAACCAAAGAACCGTGATAGCTAGAAACTTTTTTTTTTTAGAAAATATAGGTATTTTAATTCACTTTTAAATACTACTTATCCCATTCTGATACATACAGCCGTTCTCCAAAAAATCCAAAAATTTTAACCTCAAAAATCTCTGAAATTTATGAACCAATCATCTATCCCAAAGAAAGGTGCAGGTGGCAACCAAAAATCTACCTCTACAAGGAATTTTGAAGCGATTAACACAATTTTATTGCCGTAAATTGTCGCCACCTAAAACACGTTTTTTCATTTTTTAATTTTTTTCTCAGAAACTAACCAACAGAATGGATTCAATTTTATACAGATTATAGCTATTCATAATCTCCATTATCCTGATTTTTCTCAAAAAAATTGACCATTTAGTTTGGGAGTTATAAGCATTTAGAAAAAAAAAACACGTTTTTGTTAATAACAAAATAACCGTGATAGCTAGAGAAATTTTTTTTTTTAAATATAGGTTTTTTTATGCTCCTTCGAACGCTACCCATCCGATTATAAAATTTAAATCCAATCATTAAAAAAAATCAAAAATAAATTTTTCGAAAATGAAAAATTCGACATAAAACAAAAACGAATTAGTTAGTCGTACAAAATTATTTTTTTTCCGAATTCGGAATCAAAAAACAAAAAAAATGAGACCCGTCCGGTTAAAATCGACCACGTAGATCCGAAAATAAAGCGGTACACACACACACGCACACGCACACGCACACACACACACACACACGCGCGCGCACACACACACACACACACACACACACACACACACACACACACATCCATAGACATCTTCTAAAATCATGTGACACAAACTTCTATCACCTTTATTCATGTTTCTAGAGCAATTTAAAGAAAATTAAAATTTTACTATTACAAAGCTTCCTCTATGAGGAAGCAAAATTACCATCGTATCCGACGGCGCCGCTAGTCACTTTAAAAATTGCTTTCAATTAGATGAATTAAAACGAGCACCGTATGATATAAAATGGTTGTTCTCTGCTACTGGGCACGGCAAAGGAGCTGTAGATGGTGTGGGTGGACTTATAAAGCATTATGCTACTTCGCATAATCTTCGAGAGCCCCTTGAAGAAGCTGTTCAAAACGCAAATGATTTTGCAATACATGCTCAAAAATATACTGATGCTATTAAAATAATATATTTACGAGATGTTGAAATAGAACAATTCAGAAAAGAAAAAAATATTGATTGGCTTACAACTCCAAAGTATCCTGGAATTAAAAAAACTCATATATGGGTTAAAAAAACATGTGATGATAAAGTAGATTGTTTGACAGCAAAGACCGCTGATCGTCCGCTTACTGAATTAAGAACAATGAAGCAGAAAAACAAAGGTAGTAAAATAGGTATAAAAATAAAAAAAACGTATAAAAATAAAAAATCTAAAAGATGCAAATAAAAAATAAATACATACTTATGTGTACCTGTATATTACATACGCACAAAGATAAATACCTTTATATTGACTCTAATATCATTGATTACATATATATAAGCGTTAAGCGTGAAAAATTTGTTTCTGTGTTATTTCATTAGTGATCGCTATCCCAGTGCAAATGTTCTGAATCTTACGAACACATCTAGATAAGTATTTAAGTACTCTATCACGATATACGAAAATTGTGCAAAACAAAAATTGGGGTTTTTGAGAAAAATGCATTTTTCTAAAAAGTGCATTTTTCAGTAAAAAGTGCATAACTCGTGCATTTTTTATATTTTTTTTTAAATAACATAGAGAACGTGAAAGAGGCCTCAAAACTGAGTAAAATTATCGGTTACACGCTTAAAAGTATAAAAAACTGGTGAAACAGTAGCCGTTTGAAAATTATATTGAAAAATTTTTTTTCTAAGTAAGAATTTTCTCGGAATTTTTCGGTATTGCTGAACGCATGAAATTTTGATAAAACAAAAAAATAAAAAAATACGTGTCAAATAATTTTTGGAGAAGAACATGAATAGTTTCATTCCAAAATGATCGGTGATATAGGCATACGCGGACCACCTGATTTGAGACGTTTTCGGCCATAAGTAAAAAGATAATAGAATATTATTGATAAATGTGTGAAATATGAAAATAAGTAAGAAAAGATCAATGTACAGTAATATCTACATGCAAGTGTACAAGTTAACGCGTATCAACTTTAATATTCATATTAATCTGTTCCTAAATGATATTGTGGTGATTATTAGGGATGATGCTGCTTAAACTATAAGTATATTTTAGTTGAATAATTGTGGTGATTATATGTAAATGTAATAATAACTTATAATTGAAGAACAATTAATTTTTTATTTTTAGTAGCTTGCGTCAACTCGATTTAAAAAATTTTTATTCTGATAACTATTTGCAAAGCGAAACAATTCCCCCTTTCAAACAATCAAAATATCACCAAAACATGATATTGAAAATATTTTTTGCTAACAGTGTTGCATTCTTTCATAGTGCTATGGTATAAAGATTTATTTTCAATATTCTCACAATTCTCACATATTAAAATTGACAGTTCACCATGGTGGAAGTTTAAGTTATGTGTTGTATTTTGAAAAATACAATCTGAACAGATTGTTGAAGTTTTTACAATATTTTGCCGTCTTTGATATGAAAATGAACAAATTAGGTGTATGTTTAAAATTGACAATTAAGGTTATATTTGAAGTGTTTGAAATACGTTCGTAGGTTGTAATTATTTGAAGGAGTAAAAAACGGACTCGAGACGAACCAATTTGTTTTGATGAATTATTACACCAACGTTTCGAAAGTGTTGTTAGCGAACGTAATATGTTATAATATTGTTTTTATGCTCTGATGAAGAAAGTTAACAAACAACATTTTCGAAACGTTGGTGTAATAAATTCATCAAAACAAATTGGTTCGTCTCGAGTCCGTTTTTTATTCCTTCAAATAATTCAGGTTATATTTTTGAAAATACATAGCTTAAACTTCCACCATGGTGGACTGTCAATTTTAATATGTGAGGATTGTGAGGACATTGAAAATAAATCAATATCATGTTTTGGCGATATTTTAATTGGTAATTCTTCAATAAAAAGTTATTATTACATTTACCTCAATTTGAAATAAACACAAAACAGTTGTAATAATTAACATAAATAAACGAGTATATGTTATTTCACAAAATAAGTGAACAGTAGTTAAAATTTTCATTGTGTTCATCAGTGTTTACGATAAAGTTTGCATTCTATACGTATAATGTAGCAGTGCTTATGTTGTGACTTATTTTGTAAGTCCCTGATTGCCTGCTTTTTAGTGTATGTACCTTAATCTAAACAAAACAAAAATAGAGTGAGAATATTTTTTTTTGACAAATTTTCATCTGAATCCTTTTTCAAGCCCTCTTGAAAATAATTATATTTATTTTTAAATATCAAGAGCCACAAATGATTTGTATATCTGAGAACCAGATGGCTTTGAGAACTTAATACTATTCATGCATTTCATGTTGTAAACCTTGTTACTGAACTTTGTTAAAGCATGAAAAATAGATTAAACATCAATATTCAACAGTTTTATGATAACACTTATACTTACATACCATATTGTATTTAAAAATGATTCTAGTAATAAGTGTTTGCCTGCGTAATGGAATACACATTGCTAAACTGTATGTCATAACTATGATTTTAACCCCTTCGTAGTAATTAATTCTTTAGGTTTTGTACACACAATAATTCATTCGTTATCAAATTAAATTTTTAGTAGCTTATAAAATATACGAATAGAGTGTATTAGCAGTGCGAGCAGCTCTCATTGAAAAGTTAGACATATAAGTGTTATCATAAAACTGTTGAATATTGAAGTTTAATCTATTTCTCATCCCTGTTGAAAAAAATCATGTAGTTTTACCATGTAGTTTTACCATGTGGTAAAACTACATGATTTTATTAGATGGTTAAGCCATATGGCTTTTTGTCTCAAATCATCATATGATTTTTTAAAGCCATGTGATTTTTCAAAGCCATGTGGCTTTTTAAATCGATGTGATTTTTTTAAAGCCATGTGATTTTTCTAAAGCCATGTGGTTTTTCAAAACTCCGCGGTTCAACCAAAATAATGTGATTAGTACAGAAAGAAAATAAAAGCCGTTTCGGGATTGCAAATTTTGTATAAGCATTTATTGAAGGCTTCATTTTGATGCAAATGGCCTATTATAATAATTATAAAAATCTTTTAGTACTAACAATAATAAATAAGGTGGAAAATTTTACACGGCGCAATGTTTTATTATGATGAGAGTGATAAATTCGTTTTTGCTCTTCATATGATGTATTATAGAATGAAATTATACGTCCGCACCGTAAAACACCACTTTACGCCTTCATACGCAAAAAAGATAATTTTTTATGAACAATATTTTTTCGATATTACAGTAAAATTTTTGAAAATATTTAAATAAAACTCTTCCCAATATTTTGAAGCAACATTTTTATTTCAGTTCGAAGTATATTTAAGAAAACAAAAATGGTATTCAATATATAAATAAATTTGGTACTGAGCAGATATATTTGTTATCTCCCGTGTCGATGAATACGCATATTCGATCTATGTCATCAGTTTTTATAATCTGTACTTCATCATCGATATTTACAACTTTTTTTACAACTGTTAATCCCTCAAATATATTTTCTATATTAACTTGATTACATAGAGTGCTTTCTATTCTTGAAGGCTCGTCAATTATAAATTCAACTAAACGAATATTGTTTGAGTAAGCCTTAATTATATATGAGTAAACATGCTGCGGGTGTTAAAATAAATTGAAGTCACACAGAAGTAAATTGAAAATAGAAACTATATTCACAAAGTCACTTATTAAATAAATTACAAATTTTGTTTTTTATTTTCACATAAATTGAAAAGGGAGTTTAAATTACACTGAGGTTAATGATTGTATTTGAGTAGTGTGTCCGCAATTCCAACTATGAGTGCACATTAATAATGGAGTAGTAATCTCTTACTAGAGACAACCAACCTGTGAGTTTTGAGTCTGTCTGCAACTGAAATGAGATTGTCCGTTGATAGTTGCTTGAGTATTTCCTGACACTCCCTCCTGGGCTCACACACAATGAAGCTGTTAAAATGAGCAATGGCAAACAATTATAATTGAATTGCTGCCTTGAGTTTTTCTAATTCACACATGTTCACTTTTACACTGGCCGCCGGTGCCAACACGTGGTTGGCAACATAACCTCTAGTATTGTGAGAGATTTTACCTTGCAATAGAGTCGATTGTACTAATCGTCCTTGCACCTTGAGTATTGCGTGAGTGAAGGGTGATGCGAGTTTCCAGTGAGAGATTGAGTAGAGCCTGTGGTGAGTTGATCCAGTGTCGATTTGAGCCAGTGAAATCCGTTGAGAGATACCGATGAGATTTTCAGGTGCGCAGTGGTGAGAGATGCTCCTCGTGGCACGGCTGAAGAAAAAGAGAGCGAGGCCTTGAACGCTTCCGTCTTCTTGGCCTTCACGATTCACTTCGCGAATCAAATCACAATCTCTCTCACATTTGTATGTGAGAGAGCGAGAGAGACCGAAACAGCGCGAATTCACCTTGTGAATCAGTGTAGCGTCCCGGCTGTTCCGCCGGGAGGCCGCGAGGTGCTGCCGCGCCGTGGCAGCGCCGTGAGTCGTGCCGAGCTGAGTGTAACCGCGGGAATTCAAATTATTGAATTCCCAAACATTCCGCCCGCCATCAACCGTCAGGTTGATTTAATTTCCGATTGGCACTGGCAAGATGGCGAGTTTTGCAATTGGGCGGGTGAGTTGAGTGGTGGCCGTCTTTATTGTTACAACTCTGGTGAGATTGTCAGTTCCAGGGTGAAGTTGAGTGACTCTTTCGAGTGGCCATTTGCTTGGGGGTGAGTGTTCATCCGTGAGTAGTACCATGGAACCCACTTTTATCTCATGAGAGGGATGATGCCATTTTGAAATTGATTGAAGCCGTTGAAGGTATTGAGTTGACCAATGCTTCCAAAATTGCTGAGTGATCCGTTGAATGAGTTGCCATTTGGAAAGCCTTGATTCCTTGAAGGTGAGTAAGCTTGGTTCAGGCACTGAGTTCAATGCCTTGCCGATGAGAAAGTGTCCGGGTGTGAGTGCATTTATGTCTTCTGGGTCTTCACTGAGTGGTTCTAGCGGCCTTGAGTTGAGTAATGCTTCTATTTGAGTGAGCAAGGTAGCTGAAGCTTCAAAGGTGAGTTGAGTGTCCCCAATGGTCCGTCGCAGGTGAAATTTGACTGATTTCACTACTGCTTCCCACTTGCCTCCCATATGAGGTGCAGCAGGTGGGTTGAATATCCATTGGGTTCCCTCGTTCGCTAGTGAGTTGTATAAGATTGAGTTTTCATGTTGGTGTTGAGAAAATAGAGTCTTCAGTTCCCTTGCTGCTCCGATGAAGTTCGTTCCACAGTCTGAGTATAGTTTGGAGGGTATCCCTCTCCTTGAGATGAACCGTCTGTATGCCGCTAAGAATCCGTCCGTTGAGTAGTCACTGACCAGTTCTAGATGAACAGCTGACGTTGAGAAGCACACAAAGATACAAATCCAGCCCTTGTATGTTTTGGATCCACGACCTTTCCATGAGTTAATGGTGATTGGCCCGGCGTAATCGATCCCAGTGTGAGTGAAAGGTGGTGATGGGGTGACCCTGGCCATGGGTAATTGCCCCATGAGTTGCTGAGCCCGTTGAGCCCGATACCTTGCACAAGTCACACACTTTAAGATATGTGACTTGACCGGTGCTCTGCCTCCGATTATCCAAAATTCCTGCCGAGTGTGTGCCAAAGTGAGTTGAGCGCCACCGTGTAACGTTGAGAGGTGAGCGTTCCGAATGATCAGTGTGGTGAGTTGACTGCTCCGTGGTAATATTGCTGGGTGTTTTGAGTGATGATCGAGTTGAGTTTTTTGAAGCCGCCCTCCTACTCGAACAATTCCTATTGAGTCAATGTGGGCAGTCAGTCGGTTGAAAACATGATTTCTTGGGACTTGAGAATTTTTCAGCATAATGAGTTCTGAGTGAAAATGAACCTGCTGAATTTTCTTGACCCAGAAGAGTTTTGCCTGAATGAGTAGATCAGTTGTGAGTTTCGATTCATGGTGAGTTTTTCCTTTTGCCTTGAATCTATCACATGCGAGCATTACCCATCCAGTTATTCTTATGAGTTGAGTGAGTGATGAGTAATAATCGATGATGTCCCACAATTTGCTTGAGTTTGACTTGGCTGCGGTGAGTGTGACCTTAGCCCTCATTTCTGGAAGATTGGTTTCTTGGATAGAGGATGCTTGAGAAGGCCAAGCTGATTCTTCCTGGCAGAGCCAACTTGGTCCATGCCACCATAAGTGATGCTCTCTGAGTTGTGAAGTGAGTAAGCCGCGCGAGGCACAATCCGCTGGATTATCTGCTCCAGGCACATGTCTCCATTGTGCTGTTGGAATGAGTTCTTGAATTAAAGCAACTCTATTTCCAACAAAGTCCTTCCATTTTGAGGGGTGTGAGCGTATCCATGTGAGTGCTACCTTTGCGTCTGTCCATAAATGTATGTGTGAGATTGGCAATCGTGAGTAGTCCAAAACATGTTTTGCCAGCTTAGTGAGTAGTACTGCCGCTCCCAATTCCAATCGTGGGATTGACAGTCGCTTGAGTGGTGCCACCTTTGTTTTGGAGATTAGAACTGATGATGTTGAGTGAGAGTTTGGTGTTGTAGATTTAATGTAGAGAACTGCAGCCATTGCTTGTTGTGAAGCATCCGAGAAGCCATGAAGTTCTACAATTGAGTTTTCCTGAATTCCTAACCACCTGGGTAAGGCGATTGTCTTCAGGTGAGTGAGATCTTCTCGGATGTGCAGCCATTTCTTCACGATTGAGTTTGGCAGAGATTCGTCCCAAGACAGCTTGTGGAGCCACAGTTCTTGCAGGAGGATTTTTGATGTGATTACAACCGGTGAGATAATTCCAATGGGATCGTATAGTTGAGATACTTCAGAAAGTATAATCCGCTTTGTTATCATTTCCTGAAGAGGTGGCAGAGTTGTTCTGAAGGTGAGTTTGTCCGAGTGTGGGAGCCATTTCATCCCGAGTATATTTGTAGCGCAATCATCTAAAAGCACAGCTTCTTCAGCTGTTGGCTCTTTAAGAAATTCCTTGAGGAAGCCAGATGAGTTTGAGTTCCATTTTGCCAATGGAAAACCGCCCGCCTTGCATAGTGCGGTTAACTGCTTGGCCTTTTCAATGAGAAGTTCCGTTGATGCAGCTCCACCGAATATGTCATCCACATACCTTCCAAATAGAAGTGAGTCAATGGCAAGTGGATATTTGTCTCCTTCATCCTTTACCAGCTGAAGAAGAGTCCGAATTGCTAAATAAGGGGCTGCTCGTGTTCCATAGGTGACTGTAGTCAAATGGAAGTGAGTAAGTTGACCCGTTTCATCTACCCATAAAATGCGTTGTAGATTCCAATCTTGAGGGTGAACCTTGATCTGACGGTACATTTTTGTAACGTCAGTTGAGAAGACAAATGGTTGAGTTCGAATCCAGATGAGAACATCCACAATGTTAGGTGAGAGGTTAGGTCCAGTATGCATGATGTCATTGAGTGATTTTCCAGTTGTTGTGAGTGCTGAACCATTGAAAACTGCTCTGAGTTTTGTCGTTAAACTATCTTCTCGTAATACTCCATGGTGAGGAAGATAGTAAGATGGTTTGGCAGATATGTCCTGTTGAGGGATCCGCACCATATGGCCCAATTTGCAGTATTCATCCATGAACGAGTAGTACCTTTCCTTGTAGATGCTGTTTTGATTGCATTTTATGAGTATTCTCTTGAGGCACGCTTGAGCTTTTCCGAATGAGTTTCCGAGAACGTCTGCAGATTCTGTGAGAGGTAATCTGACTTGGTATCGTCCCTGAGTATCTCTCGTATGAGTCTCAGCAAAGTGTTGTTCACACAATGCGTCTTCCTTGTTGAGTTTGACTGCAGACGTTGATGGTGGCTCTTCTTGAACCCAAAAGCGGGTGAGTAGTTCCTGCAAGTCTTCAGTGTTGAGTGGGGCCGTTGTATGATGTACTACCTTGTGTTGCACAGCTGAGTTTGATGGACCTATTAGCAGCCAGCCGAAAATTGATAATTGTGCGATCGGTTCAATCACACTTCCCCTTATGAGATTAGGTTTGATGATTTGGCCGTAATAGTCCGCTCCGATAAGTACATCTACTGGTTGAGGTTTCCAAAATGTCGGATCAGCCAAGTTGAGTTTCTCTGTATGTTGCCACTGACGTTGCTCACATTCTTCTGATGGTAATAGTGTTGAGACTTGGCGTATAATGTGAGCTGTGATCCGAATGGTGAGATTTTTGTAGATGGTGCGTAAGGTGAGTTGAGCCTTTCCGAGAGTTTGAGTTGAGTGCGTGCCGCCAACTCCAAGAATTGGTATAGTTGAGTGTTGCCGCTTAATGTTGAGTAAATCCACAGAATCCTTGGAGATGAATGAGAGTTCCGAGCATGAGTCAATGAGTATTCTGAGTTGATGAGATGTCACCGGTGAGTCGTACCATGCCAATGCAGTTGCAAGTAAAGTGAGTTGAGAAGTTGAGTAATCATGTTGAGTTTGACCGTGTTGTGAGATGATTGCGCCGTTGTCCTAATTTTGAGTTGATCCGGATGCTGAGGTGGTTTGAGTCTTGCCTTCAGGGTCTCGTGACACATGTATCATGGTGTGATGATTTCCATTGCAACTCCTGCACTTATATTGCGACTTGCAATTCTTGGCTGAGTGCAGACCGAGGCAGTTATAGCACAGCGGCTTCTCCATTACAAATTTTCTCCGTTGTTGTTCATTCAGCAGTTTGAATTTTGGACAAGCCACAATAAAGTGCGAGTCTCCACAATACGTGCATGGATGCTGTGAAATCCTGGGTGAGTGTGTCACTTTGTGTGAGTCTTGCCGTGCTTGAGTTGGACTGGTGACGTGAAGAGACCTTGATGTTTTTGAGGTTTGAGTGTTGGCCGGTTTTTGAGTGGATGCTGGTGAGTCAGCTGCAATTTCCAATGCACGCACCCGCGCGATCAGGAAGGACTCAAATTCCTCAAATGTTGGCAGCTCCGTGATGGAAACTCGAGAAGTCTCCCATGCTTCTCGAGTTGACCTGTCAATGAGCTTTGACAGGCGATGAGCCAGTATGCAGTCTCCTAGCTGCTCTTGTGGTACCAACAGATTGAGGGATTTCCTAATTTTTGACATCTCCGAAATCAAGGTGTTGAGTGTGGCCGGGTTTTTTGACGTAACAGCATTCAACTCGAGTAGATGGTCAAGCTGATCATTCAATAGGACTCGTTTATTCTCAAACCTCGTCACTAATGTAGCCCATGCTGGTGTGAGAGACTCATCGTTGAGTGAAAATCCTTGTATGAGTGTGAGTGGTGTTCCGCTGAGAGAGCTGCGCAGGTAGTGTAGCTTCTCATAGTTTTTGAGTCCAGGCCGATTCAGAATTAATCCCGTGAACATTTCCTTATATGAAGGCCACTCAGTATATGCTCCGCTGAAGGTTGGCAACTTGATCTCTGGCAGCTTACTTAAATGAGTGTTCTGAGTTTGTCCGATGCTTGGTTGAGTGACACGATGCTTGGACTTCCAGTCTTCCTCCAAACTGCTAACCTCGAACACAATAGTATGATACGTTTCATGGACCGACTTATGAAACTTAGCCTTGAAATAGTCATTGTCGGTGAAAGCTGCTGGACAACTTGCTTCTATCACAGCATGGTCCTGTTTGTACAATGCGTACAGCTCCTCAGCATCCTGCTTCCAAGCCATAATCACTGGAAGCGTAGCAGTTTCCTTCCTAATCCGTATATAGGCGGTGATCCTCTCCAGTGAATCAAAAGCCGCAGGTATTGAGAATTAACCTTACACAGGAATGAAGCTGGAATTGAACCTGGAGACTTGGAGCGAGTTTTTGTTTGAGTGTCAACAATGGTGAGCCCAGGCACATTGAGTTGGCGGCTGCCAGTCCGCTTCGCTGCCCCGATGACATCCTCCTTTTCAGCATCGACAGCGCCTCCTTGTTCCAGTTCCTTGAGTTCATCCTTGTTTGAGTGTGCCATGATGATAACCTGTGAGAATTTCCTTAATGAGTATTTATTCACTGGCTCGAGTCACACCACAGCATGTAAATCTGGCTCGAAGGACCAAAATGTTTGAGTAAGCCTTAATTATATATGAGTAAACATGCTGCGGGTGTTAAAATAAATTGAAGTCACACAGAAGTAAATTGAAAATAGAAACTATATTCACAAAGTCACTTATTAAATAAATTACAAATTTTGTTTTTTATTTTCACATAAATTGAAAAGGGAGTTTAAATTACACTGAGGTTAATGATTGTATTTGAGTAGTGTGTCCGCAATTCCAACTATGAGTGCACATTAATAATGGAGTAGTAATCTCTTACTAGAGACAACCAACTTGTGAGTTTTGAGTCTGTCTGCAACTGAAATGAGATTGTCCGTTGATAGTTGCTTGAGTATTTCCTGACACTCCCTCCTGGGCTCACACACAATAAAGCTGTTAAAATGAGCAATGGCAAACAATTATAATTGAATTGCTACCTTGAGTTTTTCTAATTCACACATGTTCACTTTTACACTGGCCGCCGGCGCCAACACGTGGTTGGCAACATAACCTCTAGTATTGTGAGAGATTTTACCTTGCAATAGAGTCGATTGTACTAATCGTCCTTGCACCTTGAGTATTGCGTGAGTGAAGGGTGATGCGAGTTTCCAGTGAGAGATTGAGTAGAGCCTGTGATGAGTTGATCCAGTGTCGATTTGAGCCAGTGAAATCCGTTGAGAGATACCGATGAGATTTTCAGGTGCGCAGTGGTGAGAGATGCTCCTCGTGGCACGGCTGAAGAAAAAGAGAGCGAGGCCTTGAACGCTTCCGTCTTCTTGGCCTTCACGATTCACTTCGCGAATCAAATCACAATCTCTCTCACATTTGTATGTGAGAGAGCGAGAGAGACCGAAACAGCGCGAATTCACCTTGTGAATCAGTGTAGCGTCCCGGCTGTTCCGCCGGGAGGCCGCGAGGTGCTGCCGCGCCGTGGCAGCGCCGTGAGTCGTGCCGAGCTGAGTGTAACCGCGGGAATTCAAATTATTGAATTCCCAAACAAATATAAACTCCTGTTTTTGTGATAGCAAAAGAATTGTTAGAACGCAGGTTTCGTTTTTTACAGGATGTGTAGAGACATTTATTTTTCACCATCTTTCTGTATGTCCTGCTTTGATTTGAAAGTCCTAATTGTTGAATCCATTGCAGAGTTGTTCGCTTATATGGTCCAAAATATCGCGCATTCAATAATTTAAGTGATACAACAGCTTTTTTCTTATCGAGATAAGTAA
This sequence comes from Torymus aiolomorphi, assembly GCA_036365515.1. Lineage (NCBI taxonomy): Eukaryota > Metazoa > Arthropoda > Insecta > Hymenoptera > Torymidae > Torymus > Torymus aiolomorphi. The sequence goes on along the minus strand of CM070877.1, from coordinate 74,639,496 downwards.
TAAAATTGTGAATTGCTGAATAAGGTCTTGTAGTAATATATTTTTTCAAAATAAATTCACTTTGTCTCATCGCAATCAATCGACACAATTGATATAGAACACCTTTAGCTGCTTGAATTTGGCGAACTAACTGTCCGTTTCCACTTTCAAAACAATACCCACTATGGGACCATAATGGACCCCAGTCAACTACACTCTGTGCCATGTGCAAAAGTTGGTGAATATTGTACATCATAGCATTTGCTGAGTAGTATACTTCCGTATATGCTACACATTTTTTTAATAATAAATCAGCACGATCTAATTCCATTCGAGTAATATTGTCTTTCAGAAGTATATAAAAAGCTTCTACCAAGTATCCCCAATGCTTAACATATGGTAACATATGCGAAAAAGATAAAAGTATGGGTATACTGTAGTATAGCGTCCAATTTTCGAATTCGCGTGCTTTCCACCAGCTTCTATCGCTAATACATCGTGATAATCTAGCGATTTGGTTAGGAGCTGTAATTAATAGTAAAATATCATTCGCTTTATTGATATCGTCATTTGATAGTGAATATGGTTTACCGCTTGTGTCTAGCCAATAACTCAGAAACTGTTCTGCTACACCAAGAGAAATACTGTGCATACTATCAGGCACAAACCCTGAAATGATGTTAAAACTTTTGAGGTTAATTAAGCAGGTCGGTCTTTTTACACCGTACACTGGATGACGGGATGTCAAACTTTCTTGCATATATTGTAGAGTTTCTCTTTCCGTCCTTTTAAAAGGCAGTTCGTCCAATAAAACATACTTTACACTACCACCTCTAACAGTAGGGACATAAATTCCTGGGTGCATACACCAAGAGCAACCGTAGTATCCATTAAACTGCACCATACCTTGCATCGGTGCTCTAGCCACAGAGTCCACACAAGAACAAAGTGCGTGAACTTTAATGACTGTTTCTCCATTATTTATTTTGCATTTTATGCCTTTATTAGCCAGTTGATTCATATAAACTACAAACGGTTTTAAAAATATATTCATCTTCGATTTATCCTTGCCAAACCACATTCCACACACGATTGGATTTGAGGTTCTAACTCGAAATGGCATTTCATTTATTATAAGCTGTATCGGCCAAATTGAAAACTTAGAACTTTTAAAAACAGGGGATCCATCCATGTTAAAAGTTGAAGTAACAAAATTTTGTCTTTCACTTATTGGTAATGATGCAATAAATTTTTTGTACCACAATCCATCTGTAAAATCATTAAATTTTTCTCGATTTTCCATCCTGTTATTAACTATATTACTATAATGTTCTTCATTATTCTCAATTAAATTTATAATATCATTTTCAATTTTTGTTATAACAAAAAAGTCGTGGTAAGTAGGACTTTTTAACATAATAACGGTGTTACATAAATTACATTTAACTTGGCGTTTTTTTCTGTTAAATTTTTTTACATACATCTTGCAATTTGGACAAATAGCATGAAATTCGAAATTACTATCAGAACTAAAAATTTGATCTACAAGATACCGCGTTTCTGGCAATATTGTAAATTCGAAAATACAGTTAAGCATTTTGAAAAGATCTGCTATTGCAGTTTGACTCAGATTATATGTTAATCCAAATTTCAGAACTGCAAGTAAAATTTCTGATTTACTAACGACGATGTTTGCATCTATGGTATCATTATTACTATCATCTTTTTTTAACATTTCTCTCAACCCATTAAAAGACTCTTCCCTGGAAAAGGAATTATTTTGTTGAAGTAGAATGCTTTCATCATTACTGCTGTCGTCATTATTCTCAAAATCACTATCGTCATTATCTTCACTATTATTGTCAGTGCTTCCAAACAGTTCCTCATGAGCATCTCGAATCCAGGAATCCTATATATAAAAATAAACTTCATTATTTTTTATAACAATTTGTGTATGTGTATATGTACATGGATGAGTATGTGTATGAGTCATTCCATAATTTATTCGCATACTTATATCGGTCCCTGAAGGTACAAAAAATTCAAATCAACACACTTCTAATCTTTTTTTCACGTTCTATAGGTTATATATTAGAAGAAAATACACTTGAATAAGCTAAAGCGGTTTTAAAAAATAATCTAGTTTTTTTTGTATAGAAACTTAATATTAGAAAAATGGACGAAAAGTAGTCCGTCGATTTTTCCGAATTTGCCTAATTCTTAAGATTTTGGTCACTTTTGACCATTTTTTGCGATTTTCAAACGCACATAACTTTTTTAAAAATCGATTTACCATCTTTAGCTTAAATTGAAGCTCCTTTCTTGAATTTTACGGGGGTGCTGTACTCATGTACTCTGTTTTACCGACAGAACACGTTAAATTCTATGTTATCAAAATAAATATATCAAATTACGTCTTATAAGATAGTTGCCCTGCGCAACGTAATAATCTACCATCCTATCGCAGTTTTGAGCCCAAATGTCAACGGCATCCTAATTTTTCGAACGAAATTCCGTTGATATTTGGGCTCAAAACTGCATAGAATGGTAAATTATTGTATTGCGCAGGGTAACTATCTTATAAGAAGTAATTCGATATATTTATTTTGATAATACAGAGTTTATCGTGTTCCGTCAATAAAAGAGAGTACATAAGTACAACACCATCTTAATTGCTTAATTTCTCATATTAAATTTCCATAAGAAAACTGGATAATTTTTTTAAAAACTGCTGCCAATTCATTCGCACGTGGGTTCCTCAAAATTAATTTATTGATTCATTTAATTAATTTTTAAAGCCAAATTTGAAAATTAATGCACCTATTTATGACATAATTCGAATTAAATTTACGTATGCATATTAAAGATTTTTTTAACAATAGACAATAACAATAGATGTTGGGAAATTGGGCAATTTGATGGTAGGGGGCAGTCAGATAGTCCTTTGCTAATATAGTACATTTCGACACGGGTGGGGAAGTCGATTATGTAGCTGGTGTGACTTTTTGCACGAGCGAAGCGAGTGCGAAAAAGTCACACCACCTAAATTATCGACTTACGCACTAGTTTCGAACGGTATTTTATACCACGAGCGCCGAAAAATCATATCAAAGTTGTGATTTTGAGGTTAGAGTGGTATAAAAGTTTTTTTCCAGGTTTTAATTAAGTTTTTATTTCAGATTCTGCAGGGGTGATTATAAACAAGGGCAATCTGACTGCCATAAATATTAATTATTTTAATTTAATTTATAAGACTGTAAGACCGATGGGAAAATTCTCATCAGTTAATAGACAATAAAAATTATAAAATTCTAAGTTCAATTCTTCATCATGGTAATACAATTAATGACGAACATTATACTAATATATTAATGAAGAATAATAAATATATTCAAATAAATGATACAATAATCAATGATTTTAAATGGATAAATAATGTTACAGAATTTTATGTTATATTTTTAGAAGAAATAGATAATAATTAATGCATAATAATCAAACTTTTTACTTCTAAAATTTGCCCAATATATAATTAAAATAAAATAGTCCAGATGTAAGAATAATTAAAATATTTAAATTATATATAAAAACAAACCGTTCTCAATAAATTGCAATTTCAAAAAACTGTTAAAAAATTTTGAAAATTTTCAATCTTAAATATCTTTGAAAATAATCGATCAATCATGATCGAATTTTTCACACATATTGCCTATCTTAAATGCAAATTCGTCTATAAATTTCAGGATAATCCATCGATCTGTTCTCGATAAATTATGATTTAAAAAAAAAGTTAAAAAAATTTTAACCTCAAATATCTCTGAAATTTATGGACCAACTCTTTTGCCCAAAGAAAGGACTCGATTCGTATACTACCCCTACACGGAATTTCAAAGCGATTAAGTAATTTTTACTCTAGTTATGCAACGACAAAAAAATCACTTTTAAAAATTTTTTTTTTTCTAAAAAAATAATTAATAAAAAAACATGAAAATTTAGAAAATTATAGTACTCAATATTCTTTTTAACCAAAAAAAATGTTCATATCAATATCTTTTTTCAATTTCGAAATATAACCTATTTTGAAAAATTGACGTTTTTATCAATGACTTATGACAGAATATAGCTATCGACTTTTTTTTTTAAATGTAGAGAATTTTATCCTGCATAAAATGCATTCATAATATATTAAGAATATTAGTTCTACATATTTAAAAATACGAAACTAAAAATTTTCAAAATTGAAAAATGGCTATAAAAAAAAGAAGATCGAAATTGACAAAAATAGACTATTGACTCCAACTGTGAAAGCAAAATGCAAAAAAATGATACCTCTCTGGTTAAAATCGGTCGAGTAGATAATAAAATATCCGCGTATACGGACACACGCACATGCACACACACACACACACACACACACACGCACGCACGTACACACGCGCAAACACACACACACATCCATACGGAAATTTTCTAAAAATAGTGTATTTCGATTCCAAATGTGCTAAAAAACATTCCTAACACATTTTGTCCAAAACTTTTTTTTTACTATCACAAAGCTTCCTCTAGGAGGAAGCAAAAGTGTCACAAGACCGCTTTAGCTTGTTCAAGTGTATTTTTTCTAATATATAACTTATAGAATGTGAGAAAAATGATTAGAGATGTGCCCTCAATTTTCTTTTCAACAAATGGAATGCCATGGCAGGTAAGGGAGTATCTACACTGGGGATGCGGCATGGAGCGCATCATGGAGCGCGTCGAGGTGCGCGTTCAAACTATGCGTACCCGACCAATCAATAACACCAATCTAGTCCGCTGGAGTCAAGCTGTGATCGGTCGGGTACGCGCAATTTGAACGCGCACCTCGACGCGTTCCATGATACGCCCCATGATACGCCCCATGATGCGCCCCCAGGAGCCTTTCTACAATACGTTCAGTTCAACTGTTCAGTTCCGTCGAATACATTGTGAATATATCTATATATGCTTATGTATATTGATATATTCACAATGTATTCGACGGAACTGAACAACTGAACTGAATCTATTGTAGAAAGGTTCCAGTGTGGATACTCTCTAATGGCACAGCGCAGCGTAATTAAGTAAGCCATAAAGTGCCGGGACACTTAAAAGGAACAGTGCACAGATACAAGAAATAACATGGGTTGTAGCCAGGTCCACATAAACGCATACGTTAGCGTACGTATGCGGACGAACGCGGTAAGAGAGCATACCGACAGCCAATCACAGCTTGACTCGAGTGGTAGACACTATTTCCTTTCGCTCGAGTCAAGCTGTGATTGGCTGCCGGCATGCTCTGCACTTTCCACGTTCATTCGCATCCGTACGCAAGCGTATGCATTTATGTTTCTACATCGATACGGCTGCGTGTGCGCTCGCCGTGTGTGGGAGGAAATACAATAGGCGACGTGCTCTGCTCCGTGCCCTACTCCGCATATTATATTTCGTCGCCTATTATATTTCCTCCCTGAAAGGTATACCTATTATAGCGCGCACGTATACATAGGTATACCTTATACACGGCGAGCACACACGCAGCCGCATCGATGTAGAAGCTCCCTGTAGCCCTGGTCTGTATATCTATACGTATGGGAAACAGCGACATTATTCCTCGCTATTCCCTATATGTATATATATATATATAGATATACGACCAATGTTTTTCTTGTATCTGTGCACTGTTCCTTTTTAAGTGTCCTGGCCAAGGCCTCTTGCATGAATAGTCCTATTACAAAGCAAAAAAGAACAGTTACAGTTACAGGAACAGTGACAAAATAACATTGGGTAATATATCTATATATATGAGGAACAGGAACAGCTAAAAGGAACACCTTGCACTATTTCTGTAACTGTTCCTGTTCCCCATATATATAGATATATTACCGAATGTTATTTTGTCACTGTTTCTGTAACTGTAACTATTCTTTTTTGCGTAATAGACCATAAAGGAATAGAAGGAACAGCGAGGAAAAATGGAGAAGTCAGTTCGCTGTATGCCGCTATTTCTTACTATTTATTGTTGTGCTGTTGTGCTTGTTTACGTATTGCTAAAAATATGCAAAAATAAAAAAACTGAAAAACTGTTCCTTGCTGGTCTATCTATTCCTTCTATTCCTTTATTCGCGCAAGAGGTCTAAAGGGCGCTACACGCAAAAGGAAAAAGCATAAGAACGGGAACAGATATAAGAATAATATGGATATGTATATCTATATGTATGAGGAACAGGAATAGTTACAGCAATAGTACAAGGTGTTCCTTTTAGCTGTTCCTGTTCCTCATATATATAGATATACAGATCCATGTTATTCTTATATCTGTTCCTGTTCTTCTACTTTTTCTTTTTGCCTGTAGGGGCCTTAAGATCGCGCAGCGCTTATGTACAATTTCCATCACGCATGCATCGTTTGTCTGTTTTGTTTATCTTTTCTATGTATATATGCTTATACGGATATACAGTATTGTGATGGCTTATATACAACTTAATATGGTTTGCGCATAAATTGGACATCATTCGGACATTCAGATAAGTAGTAAATTTTAAAAGTAATAATCAATTAATGTTTATATAAGTAGTGTTACTTTGGGAAATCTTTTTTTTTACAGAGATCAGATTGTAAGAAGGTTATTTGCTAACAAGTACATCATGAATAGTTTGTAATAAAATTTTGAGTCGACTAATAATGTAAAACTTTTGGAATGGTTGGAAGAATAGCCACTCCGTATTAATTACGTAGATTTCTGGAATAAGTATAAGACTAACTTCTTTTTGAAACATAATTTTTAAAATTTTGTATATTCTGATAAAGTTGTATTGAAAATAATAAATGATGAAAATAATAAGAATGATAAATAACTTCATTTAAAAATAGAATGGTTATATTAATTCACGGGCTACACGTATGAATATATGTGAATCCCTGCAAGGAGTTCATAAGTAATTAACTTCTTTTTTTATAAAATTCAAGGTCTGTCTAGTGAGTTAAATTGATGCTTTTTTTATGTCGGTGAAATATAAACGTTTTGTATATTTAGATTTATTACAGAGTATATGATTAAAATAATGCATTTAAAAATAAGATGGTTCTCAGATAATTTATAAATTCATATGTCTGAATATATTGGTAAGCAATCGTAACTGTTTTATGAATATGGTTTTATTTTTAAAAAAAATTTTTTTTTCAGATTTTTAATTATTATTATAATAAGAGTGAGATTTTAATTGTAGTGTATATTTTAATACTACTTTTCTGTAATTTTTTCAAAAATATATTACGTATCATTTATGATTTGATACTTATTTTATTATTTATTTATCAATAAAACTCATACTAACTTCAATTGTATCATCATCAGAATGTGTTATACCATAGATTGGATTTTGATAATCGTCAATTAATGTTTCTGTAGATTCATCCCTCATCTAAACAAAACGTTTTTTTTTTATAATGTATAGTTTTACCACATGTCATTTATATATTTAACATGAAACTAATTTCTTAAACAGTATGAACAAACCTGATCTGTCAAAAACATTGACTGGACACTATTATTCTGTTCATTGCGTAATGATTGTAAAGTTTCCAAAGATCTGTCATTCATAAAATCAGTTTCCGTAGCTGTAGACAAAGATAATGACAAAGAAGACAACTGAGATTCATGATTTGATATCGATTCGTTAGAAACTGAAGAACTCGGCTCATCTACTGGTAATTGATGTTGAAAATATTCCTAAATAACATTAGAAATATTAACTTAATATTCACAAAGGATTAAAAATAATTATCTTTCATTATTTATAAAATTAAGTAATAGTTAAAAAAAATTGTATAATTGAACATGTTATTATTTTTATATTCTTGGAAGTTTGAAGAAAAATTATTATTTTTATTTGATTTTTAATAAAAATTATTTAAATTTAAGAGAAAGTTTAATAAAAAATACTTATAAAAAAGTAATAAATGGATTAATATCAATACTTATGAATAATTTATCATAACATGAATTAATTAATGAATAATTTGAAAATAATTTAAGGAAAATGAATTTATTATTTACCCTCCATTTTTCATCTTCACTACTACTACTTGAATTATTTCTTTGCGGCCGTTCTCGTTTCCGTCGATATGCAGTGGATCTTGGCATATTTCTTCGTCCTTCTAGATGCTCACCGTGTAATCTCATCATGAATTAACGTGCACTTAATAGAAACAATTATCACAGCAATAATGATTGTTTGGGGCTATTCAGTCGTTATTCACTTTATGACTTGCTAACGTCCAATGGTAGGCTGCGTCTATAATACGATGTAAACACTAGCGTAAATGCGCAAGTTTTAGTAATTTTAGTGGAAATCAAGTAATATCTAGTAATTTTGAACCTATATCACTAGCTTTTTACTTGATTTCCACTAGAAATTACTAAAGCGCGCGTTTACGCTAGCGTTTACATCCTATTGTAGACACAGCCTAAGAAATTTGAATATGTTAATCGCTTATTTTCTACGGATGTCCGTTACACACACACGCACACACACACACACACACACACACACACACACACACACACACGCACACGAACACGCACACACACACATATATATACACACACACACTTTTGCTACCAGTAAACAGCGTTGCCGATGGGTTAGTCCATTAAAAAAAAAAAAACAACAGCGACAATCAGTATTGCAGAATAAATACAGTATGCAGTATTAGTGCACAGTGTATAGTGCGGTTTGGCTTGGAGCTAACGGAAAATTCAGCTTAGGTTAGAATATATAAGAGCTCACACCGGAACCGGATATCAAGCATTTCGGCAACGCCGGTAAAGAAAAAACCATAACGTGGATTTCTGTAGATTTGTTCATGTGATTTTGCTATAAAGGGTTGCAAATGTTGTAAGGTCAAGCTTATAAACTTAAGTATTTATCGTTGTCTCCTATGGTGTATAATATTTTTTTGTTAAGAGTAAGTACATAGTTTTTTATTTTTATTATTAATTGTTAATATGTTTCGATATTTATTGAATTGCATTTAACTTTACAGGTTATGTTTTTATATAACTCTTTGTTCAATAAATAAACCTTTCTTTACTTATTTTAGTCTTATAAGAATATTACTACTTAATTTACTTATAGTATTTGTACTTAATTTGATTTCGAATATTTATCTTTTTAGAAAAATGGAAGTAACACATGCTCGTGTTAAATACAGAAACAAGTATGATAATGATACTATTAGATTTGTCAAAATTGAAGATGTCATTGAATTCCAAACCGATAAACCAAAAAATAAGACAGACTTTGATAAAAGAAGATAGTATTCAGTTAAATGGGTTGATGAAAAAAACCCAGATGGGGTTATTTTACCAGCACAGATATGCCAGATGGCCTGTAAGTAGCTTTCCATTTTACTTAATAGGTTCGAGTTAACATTAATGTAGAATTATCAAAAACAATTTGTGTTATGCTATTTTTCTTTCTAATAAGCGGCGAAGATGAAAAAGACTCACTGGATGAGAAGCGAGCCAGATTCCCTCAACTGTCAAACACAATTTTAGAAGAGTTTTTAGATGAATTGGAGAGTTCAGACGGTAGCAATGAAAATATCAATGATAAAGAGGCAAAACAAAATACTGTTGTTAATCCCAAAGGACGAAATGTTGTTGGTAATGAGAAAGTAATGAAAAAGGTAATTCATCATTTATTTATATATGCAAAGTTTTAAATACATATTATATTTTAACAACAAAAATTTCTACAGTTTATTAATATTACTTTTTGTAACATATATACATGTAATATTATTTTGTTTAGCTTCTTAAGAAAAAGGTACAAGAGAAAGAAAAAACTGACGAAGCGTTATTTTTGGATGAAAAACTACGGACCCTAACTTCCACTGGTTTGACATATGAACCTACGGATGATGAAGAATTAAGTAATACTGAAAGAATGAGAGAGAGACTGAATGATGGGCAGAAAGAGAAAGATAAAATGGATAAGTGTGACAAACAAAAAGGTGAAAGTAGTTATGATAAAGATAATGATGCTGAACAAATGAATAAACAAGAGAAGTGGCGAGATCAGCAAATAGCTAAATATGAAAAGATTATTAAGGAACAACGATGTACTATAAACAAATTACAATCAGACTTGCAAAGAAGTGATCGGAAAATAGAAATTTTAGAAGAAGTAAATAAGAGAATATTAAATAGTACTAATCCTGTAAAAAGGAATATTTTCCCGCAAAGTAGTACACCTTTGAAAGGAAATATTATTGATACTCCTTTCCTAGAAAATGATGATGGCGTCTTACCGCTGGAATTTAAAAATGATATTCCATTTGGAACAGATGATGAAAGCACGAGTGGAATTTCTTCACTTGCAGGTGGTAATAAATCCAAAGGTACACATAATTTATTAAGTGTTGGTCCAATTATCTCCTCAGTTGATGACACTGACAGTAGTAATGCACGAAAAAATGCTACAGAGAAACAGAGCTCCTCAAGTAAGTGTTTTAATTTTTAAATTCAAGGTACATTCGAGTTTATCAAAGATATAAGCCACAGTAATAATTTTCATTTAAATTAATTATTATTATTATATTATTATATAATTATGAACGTAAAGAAGATAAAAATTGTTGCTTTATAAAAATATAAATTACGGTTATTTACAATATTTAACTAAGTAAGGTTAACTTTTTTCTTGACTAATTATTTATTATTTTTTATTAAAACTTATTTAACTTACTCATTAGAAAAATGTTTCGTTGATAGATAAGAGAGTGATGTCACCTATCATTCATGCTTCAAAGAAAATGCGCAATGCTGAAATTGATATTAATTTAAAAATGAAGAAAGGAAAGAAAAAGAAACAGAAATCAAAACAGAAGAAGAGTCAACGTAACAAAAAAAAGAAGAAATGTAGTGATGGTGACTATGACTCGGATCAGTACGAGGGTCTAACTGACTTACAAAACATGAAATCTTGGTACAAAGAAGTAGATGATAAAAAGGTAAAATATTTCAGTTATTACATCAAGTATTGTATATTAGGATTATTATTATTTATTATTATATTCAAATTAAAGATTAAAAATATATGAAAATTATTTTGTTTTTACTTCTAGTATAACAAACAAATAAAACATTTGTTTTTTGTTTTGTTATTATAGATTAAAATGATGCATTTATTTTTTGGCGTGAGTATACCTTACGAGGCTTGGAAGGACATTCGAGAAGTCACGAAACCATCACTTTTCTTACGTAAATTGAGTAAGGCTATATGGGGTTCATATGCTCTTATGAATAGAGCTATCAATGTATCAAAAACTTATCGAACACTACCAAACAGGTCACCAAAAAAATGCCTGACTCCATTAAAAAAGGCTGTTTTACGTAGTGAGTAAAGGATGATGTATATTTTTTTAATAGTCCTTTGTACATGTATACAAATATATGTACAAATTTCTAATTCTACCGTTATCTATTCACCTTATTAAGATTATACATACCAATAAATATAATTGATTTTTATTTTAGAAGTATTTTTCGCATTCGTCAATGAAAATGTAGCTCCAAAGCTTAAAAAGTCTACCAAAAGTGAATGGAAGAAATTATTAGGAAATAACAATAATTAATTGAAATTATTGTTATTTGTAGATTATACAAGTACAAGTAATGAGGATGATGGTTCAAGTAGCGATACAAGTAGTTCAAGTACAGATTCTGACTGATTAGATTAGATTCAACTATAAAAAAATTATAGTATAAGAAAACTATTATAAAATTTTTGTTTGTGTGACAAATATTATTTTTCTATGTCTAAAATAAATGAATCAGTAAAACCATGTTTTGCAATTTTTTAAAATAAATTTTAACTGCATTATATAGTTTTTAAACATGTGGCTTTAGATAAATTATATCCCAGATAAAATAATACATAAAATTCCATATGAGGTCTCAATATGAATTTCAGATATATGAGACCTATATGAGGTCTATATGAAATGTAGAGGAACTATATGAGCTCTAATATGAGATAGTTGTCTCATATGAGATTTTCATGTGGGATAGTTACAAAATTTTTTTTTTAATTATTTAAAAATCTTTTTAAAAATTACGAGGCAAAAGAAAACATAGTTTTAAAAAACCACATGCCTTTAGAAAAACCACATGATCTTAAAAAATCACATGGATTTAAAAAATCACATCGTTTTAAAAAACCGCTGCCAATTCATTGGCACGTAGCTTCCTCAAACTTGATTTACTGATTCCTTTAATTAATTTTTACTTCCAATATTTAAAATTTCATACTTTATTTTGTACGATGTAAACGGCTTAAAATCGTTTTTATAAGTTTAACAACTCGTCAGGAGTTGATTTTACACGAGAATATTAAATAGTAAAATTTTTTGTTTTAATATTATCCACAACTTTTGTATTTAACATTTTCGTGTAAAACTATCCAAAATCCACCTCTACGAGGAATTTTGAAGCGCTTAAGTCAATTTTTACTCCCGCAATAGTTGGACATACCAAACTCATTTTTTTCATTTTTCAATGTTTACGTTTTTATTAATAACAAAAGAACCGTAATAGCTAGACAAATAATTTTTTTTTAGAAAATATAGGTCTTGAAATTCTCTTTCGAATGCCGCCCACCCGATTCAAATACATAAAGCCGTTCTCGAGAAATTACGATTTAAAAAAAAAGTGAAAAAAATTTTAACCTCAAATATCTCCGAAATTTATGGATCAATCCTTTTGCCCAAAGAACTCAATCGATTGTGATACAAAATGTACCACTAAAAAAATTTCAAACTGATTAAGCCAATTTTACTCTAGTTATTGAACGACAAAAAAAAACACTTTTTTTTATAAATTATTTTTTTTCTCCAAAAATAATGAATAAAAAAACCTAAAAATTTAGTAAGTTATAGTACTCAGTATTCTTTATAACCAAAAAAATATTCATGTTAATATCTTTTTTTAATTTTGAAATATAACCTATTTACTAAAAATGACGTTTTCATGAATAACTTATGACGAAATATAGCTAACGGCTTTTTTTTTTTTTAAATTGTAGAAAATTTTATTCTGCATACAGAGAATTTATCGTATATAAATAATATTTGTTCTAAATATAAAAAAAATTGTAAATAAAAATTTTGAAAATTTAAAAATGGCGATAAAAAACAAAAAAATCGATTTTGACAAAAATAAAATATTGACCCCAATTGTTGAAGCAAAATCTGAAAAAATGATCACTCGTTAAAATCGGTTGAGTAGATCATGAGATATCAGAGTATACGGACATACATACACACACACACACACACACACACACACACACACATCCATACGGACATTTTCTAAAAATGGTGTATTTCGATTCCAAATTTTCTATACAACATTCCTAAGACATTATCTCACAAACTTTTTTTTTACTATCACAAAGCTTCCTCTAGGAGGAAGCAAAATCACATGGATTTAAAAAATCACATGGCTTTCTTTGAAAAATCATATGATGATTTGAGACAAAAAGCTATATGGCTTAACCATCTAATAAAATCATGTAGTTGTACCACATGGTAAAACTACATGGTAAAACCACATGATTTTTTTGCTTCGACGAAATTCAGTGGAAGGTCCATGATATACGAGGGGTGTTCAAAAAGTAAGTTTCCCTGCTCCGGGAAAAAAGCAAAACACAATTTTTAGGTTAAAGTAACATATGTATTTATTGTTTGACTTATAAACTATTTTTCTACATAGTCCCCTTGGACTTGAATACATTTTTTATATCTGTTCTCAAGCTTTGACAAACCTTGTTTATAAAAATCCGTGCCCTGTTTTTTAAAGAATAATTTAACGATGTCTTTCACTTCATCATTTTAATTGAAGTGATGGCCACCCAAACTTTCCTTTAATTTAGGAAAAAGAAAAAAGTCACTTGGTGCGAGATCTGGCGAGTAGGGTGGGTGATCAAAAATTTCCCATTCGTTGCCATTAAGCCCTTTTGCAGTTAAAAAGCGAATAACTGCACGCAACTCACAGGTGGACACGTTTTTCACAGGTAGCTCCATGGTTTCCGAGCCGGTACTGATGAAAAAAATTTTTTCGGCAGCTAAGACCGGTTCCGCTCTTATCGGTATATCCTAAACTAAAACTATGTTCGGTCCCAGCTCGCTAGATGGCGCTGGGGCAAAACGGCAGACTAGGGAAACTTACTTTTTGAACACCCCTCGTATATTAGATGCATGAGTAATAATAATTTCTCAAATTCTCAAGTTCTCATTATTGGTGTCTCTTGATATTTAAAAATAAATATAGGGTTTGTATAAACAATTTGTATAATTAAAAAAGTCAAATCTGTGTATCGCTAAGAAAATTTAATAAATATAAATACTTTAAAAGTTTATAAATTTAATACATGTTTCTTACTGCGAAGTCTCAGACAATTGATGAAAGAACCTCCTAGATTTAACATGGGTAAAAGTAAAATTAGATATTACTGTATAATTTATATAATATATATATATATATATATATTCATTTCAAAATGATTGATACATTAAGTATACAATACATTAAGTATATTTATTTTTGTATTCTAAAGAATAATTATATTTAATCTTGAAAATTTATTTTTATAATTGTCGTTGTTGTTAATAAAAAACAATTTTCCAATCCCTTACCATTTCAACTCATTCACTTTTTATATAATCTTATGTACAAAATATTGCAAATTTATTGTTATACCCTACTTAAAAATCACAAGTGAGATCTCGCCCGAGATTTTGCAATAGAGTAAATATCCCAATTGTTAATAAAACACAATTCTACAATCTCTTATCTATCTTTAAACTCATCTTCTCAACAACTGTATAACACCCAACAAATAAAAAGAATTTTCCCACATGGTGTTATAAATAGTATAGTGGACAAAAATAGAAATGGTTTAATCAAGCGAGGAGACGCGCTCTTCAAGATAAGCAACGCACGCGTGCTTCTTACTTAAAGAGAAAAAATACTGCGCCAAATTGAAGGTAGATTAAACTTTCCAGAAGTGAGGCTTTAGAAGACGAGAGTCGAAAGCGAGCTTCGATCTGCTTAAGAGAGAGAACACTGATCGGGCTCTCAAAGACGAGCTATGCACGCGTATGTACTTGTGCCCTTGTAATCGAAATCACGACTCAATGAAAGTAGACTAATCGTGCCAGAGGCGTCCGGTTCTCCAAGACGAGTTTTGTACGCAAGTTACTGCTTTAATAAAAAGAGCACACCTCCGAATTAAGATAGCCAAATCGTGCTAGAGCGGACCTTCCGAAAAGGAGATAATTAAGCGAGCTTTTGCCTTTTTAAAAAGTGAATACCCTGTTAAAAAATGGAGGTATATTAAATTGTCCAGGAGTCGCCTATCGAAGACGAGCTTCATAGGCGAGCATCTACTTTTATAAAAGAAGAACGCTGCACAAAATTAGTGTAGACTAATCGTGCCAGAGGAGTAGAGCACTGGAAGAGGAGCTTCATAAGCGACCTTCTGCTTTTTAAAAGGGAAATGCACTCATAAAAAATACAGGTATATTAAACTGCCCAGGAGTTGCCTCTCGAAGACGAGCTTCGCACGCGAGCTTCTGCTTTTGTAAAATAGAACATTTAATGAATTGAATGTAGCCTAATCGCGATAAGAGTCGGCCTCTCGAAGAAGAGCTTCGCAGGCGAGCTTTTGCTTTCTTAAAAAGAGTATACTCATAAAAAACCGCTGCCAATAGATTGGCCCATGGCTTCCTCAAACTTAATTTGCTTATTCCTTTAATTAAGTTTTAATAACAAAATTTATCATTTTTGAAACAATTTATGACATATTTATAATTAAATTCATTTATGAAGATTAAAAAGTATTCATTTTTAAATTATGTATAAAATATGAATAAAATAATAGGTATGATTTTTTTTTTAAATTATTTGTGAAAAATAAATAAAATAATTGATTCTAATATTATCGTCAAAATCTTTTAAAATTCCTAAATAACCTTTACTTCAAATTATATTTTCTTTGTGAAATTTCACACATAGGGTACTTGTCTCTCGTAGTATGTCTGTCCGTATTTGTGTGCTCTTTCTGGAATTTCCGATGTAAGAAGAAGGTTCTAACCGTAAAAATAATAAATGGCTATGACAAAACAAAAGCAGGTACACAACACGCGCGCATAGCGCATAGCGCAGGTCATTTCCATTTTCTAGTATACATAAATGCGTTTCCGAATAATTGCGATTTTAAAAGAGGGATAAAATAGTTTTAACCTCAAATATCTCTGAAATTCATAAACGAATTCTTTTACCCTAAGAACTCTCACAATAAATAATATACAAACTCTACATCTCCACCAAATATCAAAGAAATTAAAACAATTTTAATGTAGTTATATTGTGCGACAAAAAGAGTCATTTTCAAAAACACTAAAATTTTAAATATCAAACTGCACCATCGCTGTCGCTTCCCCGTCGTGTTTGCATCGGTGATGTCCTCGGGAATTTCACTCTTTCCGACTGTGTACGGCCGTGTTGTTATCGCTTCCTACTACGCGAAAGCGCAGTATTGTCAAATCTAGTCTGTGGAGGGCGGCGGCGCGACTGCCTTATCGACAACCCGGGAGCGCGTTTCGACGGCGCTCGGGGCGCTGGGAAGAATTCTGTGAATCGCCGCTGGCTGCTATGTTATCATGAGACCACGTAAACTGGCAACTCAGTTTCTTTGCCTCTCGCAAGCCGTTTTTCAGCTGTTAGCGATTTCGGCTGGCCCAGGCGCCGTAAGTTTTTCGCTTCTGTTTTCCCATGTATATATGCTGAACCAATTGAAAAAAGTAACCATTGCTTTCGTCATGAGATGCGCGCGCAATACAGCGTAATGTAACAATCTCCTTTTTATAGATGGATTTGCATTCATATACTCGTAAATCTCAGGACCTCTTAACCTTTTGGAAACTTCAAAGTTTCAAATTCAAAAGGCTGTAGCACACGTTCTTTACAATAAGCACACAAATGAATGACTGCTCAAAATATTTTGCAGCGTACATAAAATTAAAAAAGGTCCATAATCCAGTTGTTCTTTATGTTTTTAATGTGTTTATTTATATAGGAAAAGCAGCACACATACTATCAATACATAATTTGTTTTGCTTTTAATTTGAGCCTTGATACATCGATATGCTATGAAAATCAGCCAGAACATAAGATTCTAGCGATATTGGAAATTTTTATGAATAGTGCTACGCAATTGGTTATTATATAGTACGCCATTACAAGACCGAAACGACAGAGCCTGTCGGCGGCCAGCTACTCTATGGGTAGTCGAGTTCGGTCGAGCGTCGAACGACTTTGGCCACCCGTAGTCTACTAAATGTGCCTGTATTTTCGATTCTACAAAAAAATACTGCCGCTTAATATTGATGAGTTAGGATCGTGGCTGCGGTGGATAATAGCTACCTTTTAGCGAGATTAGATTAGAATTAGATTTAGATAAAGATATGGTTTTAGGCGAACTAACAAAAAATATTTGTTTCTTAGGAGCAGATTTCTTCTGTACCGATACATACTTCGGTTATCTTCCTTTCCAATAATATTCTTTTATGAAATCGATGTAAATGTTGTCACGGCGTTGTAAATAAATTTGTAACGTTTTTTTCGTGTCATAAATACAACCGAATGTTTTGTAATTGGCAAAAATGCTATGCAGTCAAACGAGACATGCCAATAGGGCCAGGAATCGTCCAGCAAGTTTACGGATGTCCATGTCCACTCGAGCTTTGGGCGACTCCGACTCCTCGTAGAGTAAATTACATGTGTAAATTAAATTATGCGACAACAAAAAATAAATTTATAGCAGAATTAGAAATTTTTCTATGTATAATGGCACGTACTTGGTTATTATATTATAATACGCAGTTATAAGACCGAAACCGACAGAGTGTGTCGGTAGCCAGGTACTCTACAGGTGATCCATTTCGCTTGAGTGTCGAACGGCTCTGGCCATCCGTATACTAACGTGCCTATATTTCTGATTATTTAATATAGTCTAGAGCATGTTGTGCCCAAAATACTGTACAACTCTGAAAAGGTAGGATTGTACACATGAGTGTATGATTGTTCGCTTGTCCATTCTAGTAATACATAATATATAAATATGTACAATAAAAAATTATAATTTTATATTAAATATACTCATAATTTGAAAAAGCAACGATAATAATTATAACAAATTTATGCCTGAAATCGGTGGGGTATTTTATCCTCAATCAACGCAGTAAATTTATTATTATTATTATTATTATTATTATTGATTTTTCTAAATGAGTATATATTTATAAAATTATTATATTTCAAAATAGCTATCATATTACTGTATTTAAAACCTGTCTATAAAATTCTGTATGGATAATGCATATATAGGTACTCGCCCTATTTATGAAGCTAATAATGTAAAAAAGAAGCTTTTAAATGTACAGGCTGAAGAAACATCAAGTACGAGCAAACAAGAAAAGAAATGTTGATTTCGATCTGTAGTAAACAGCGCACTGTAGTAAACAATCACGTAGATAGCGCACTGTTGTAAACAATCACGTAGATAGCGCACTGTAGTAAACAATCACGTAGCATTATTTATATGAAAATTTTCAATTCTGCTTAAATCTTATTTTCGGACGTCGCATAATTGAATTTATATATAAATATAACACATAACACACGACGTTTCGGACGTCGCAAATAATTAAAAAGCTCGATAAGGTAGAGTTCGTCCTATTCTCCTCTACAGTGATGTTTTAAATGCTAATTGGCTGATTACAAAAACTTAACTAATTTTCTCCTGTATAATTTTGAAGTTTATTTAAAAAATAAACTACTTTTTACTTATCGAATAAATGAAATAGTTTTTACTTTCCAAATTAAAGAATATTAACACGTAATTAATGAATCTTTACTTATTCAAATTTTGGGAGTGAAGATTTGTTTTTCTCCTGCGTGTTATTTCACAGTTGGTCTTAAAAAACCCCACTTTACGCCATTGGTACCAATGGTATACTATTACTTGAAAATGAACTTTGAAGTTTACCTCGCGAGGTTTGACTTTTAATACTGTATGGTGAATGTTTAACTATTTTCCATTTATCGAGTAAATTTTTTGACAATTTTTATTCTAGGGTAATAGTTTGCTGTCCGTAAATTATGTTTATTACTATACCCAAGTCCATTGACAGCAGCATGTGCTGAAAGTAGTTTCTCGCGCCCACAGCGCTCTATAGTCTACGGAGGCTGCGGCCGCCGAGCGAGCAAGCGGCTGCAGCCTCTGTAGGCTATAGAACGGTGTAGCCATACGGTTGGCGTAAGAAACACATAGCACATATTCTTGGCATTTGAATTTATACTGACTTTTCAATTTTTGTGAAATTTGTGTTGCTATGACAAAAATTAAGTACCATTTCATCAAGATTTCATTTTTATACTGTATAGGGACTTTTTCAGTATTTTTCACTCGTTGAGTATATTTTTTGAAAATTGTTAGTCTAGTGCAAAAGTTTACTGTCTGGTAATGATATTTATTAGGTACTGCACCCAAAGTCCATTGACACGATCATCTGCTGCAAGTAAGGTCTCGCGTAGGCAGTGCTCTATAGCCTACGGGGGCTGCGGCCGCCGAGCGAGCGAGCGGCTGGATCCCCTGTAGGGTGTAGAACGGCGTAGCGATACGGCCTTTCTGAGATACGGAGTGCGTCTGGTTTCTTAGTTCTAGGCCGAGTTGTCTGGTTTCTTAGTTCTAGGCCGAGTTGGCTGGTTTCTTAGCGCTCGGCAGAATTGTCTGGTTTCTTAGCTCTTGACCGAGTTGTCTGGTTTCTTAGATCTCGACCGAGTTGATTTTCTTAGAGCTCGGCCGAGTTGTCTGGTTTCTTAGCGCTCAGCTGAATTTTCTGCTTTCTCCTCTCACCCGACAACATCATAGCCACGACCGCACAGGAGAAATTTGTACTTTTATCGGAGCGAAAATTCAAATGCTTGCAACACCTCAAATACTTATAAAAACTTAATGTATAATAATAATTAAACTATACAGTCTAACCTAAATAAGTCGATTATGTTTTTTTTCTAGGTATGTATGTCGAAATAATTTATCATTTTTTTATAACTTGGTAAAAAGTACATGAATTGTAACCGCAGCGAGATATAGGAAAAAAATACAGTCGTAAATTTTATGCAGTTTTAACGAATGGTCGGCGTCAGTCGCTCATGCGACACCCTAACTAAAGAAAGTACATCCGTTCTCGTATTCTGACGAATTTATATCTACTATGAGCACTACAATCTTAATTTCGAAAAATTGCTCGTGGCGCGCACACCTACACACACACACACACACACACACACACACATAGACACACACACACGCACGCGCGCGCACACTCCAACATGGTGAAAGTGGGGGATAATCTGGCTATTATCTGGCAACATTCTTTTCGGCCTCCACGCCTTGGTGTTGGCGCCGCGTTCAGGAGCGGCCGCGCGAAGTACTATTGCCACAGCACAGCCCGACGCACAGTGGGGTCGCGGGCAATAAAAAGCGCCGAAATTCGTGCTTGCCTCGAAAAATGCATGAAAAAAAAGTTTGAAGTATGAAAGTATTCGCTCGAGCCTATATTTTAAAATGCCGTATCCCCCGGTATGATCCAAATCGATATATGAGGCGTTTCACGTCAACTGCCCCAGCGCCGCGCGCGAGCGCCAAATCGTGCTATATCTAACTCATGTTTATGATACTAAACTGTAACTAAAAAAATTGTTTTATAAGCGTTTCCGACGTATTTTTTCCTCAGCTTTCCAATGGTGTAGGCAGTTTTTCCGAAGTTTTCCATTTTCACCTTCAAAAAGTACAAAACGTCTTATATCTCAAAAAGTGTATTTTTAATATTTTTCTTGACCATTTAGATCGAAATCTGAGCATTTTTTACATAGGAAATGATTTTTTTCATAATTTGTTCAGGATGTTTTCTTCGAGAAATAGAACGTGAAAGAGTAGCGCAACGGCTCTCCTACGCGCGAGACGTCGCGCGGGACGTCGCGTAAACTGGGCCTACCCCGCTACCTAATAACCTTTCATAATCTTTACCTGTCCTTTCGAATTCTTTGTAATGTAAGAATAATATTTTATTGGCTTTTTTATAAAAAAAAAACAGAGTTTCATAGCTAACAGCAATATAGTAACTATACTAACGCTTTTTTCTCAGTGCAGATAATTTTTCTTTGTTTTTTCTAACAGTTTTTCTCGGGAAGATTTGATATTCAGAACTTAAAGAGGTTTTTATGAGCTTCAATGTACTTTCATCAATTGGAATAATAGCATGGTATTGTAATGTACCTGGTATGAATTTAGCCTTATCCAGTCTTGGTTTTAGTTACACGACAGTATCTTCATATGATCCTTTACAGCTATAAAAAACTTTGGTTTCTTTGCAAAAATTTTTAGCCCAGTTATAAGGCTTTTCTGGCGTTAAAATATGATTATTAGAAGAAACTTGTAGACTCGCTCATTTTGCACCTCTTTTTAGGTTGGCGCCTATACAATCGCATGCACCTTTGCCATAGACCGTGGCATAAAAATGCCACTCAGCAGGAACACCAAAATCTTTCTCATGAAAAAGACGATTTTGAAAATTAGATTTATTTTTAAAATGCTGACCTGCTCCATCAGTCAAATAATAGACCTTTTTTACTATGAATTTAGTTTTGAGGTAAGATATTATAACTTTTTGATATTCATAAACGGCAGTAGTATCATGGTTTAGATTGTCGGAAATCACAGCAATGCTTACATGTGTAAGCTCTTCATTTTCTTTATAATACACAACAACTGAAAAACAGTTGCTTGGTTGTTGTTCCAGTGGAACGATTATGTAGAATTTTGTATAACAAACGCATAATTTTCGGCAAAATCACAACACACAAGAAATTCTCCTTGTTGAAGGTTGTTTTTTAAGTCACTTACAAAAAGTGATTGATTCTTAGCAAAAAAATCGTGAAATTTGAATTTTATCAATTTTTCTCCCAGTATGTCCATAAATTTATGAACATTTACAGTTTTAGAAGCTGTTGTACACCGATCTGTTTGAAACCATGATTCATACTCTATTTGAAAAATATCACTTTCATCAAAACATTCAAGCAAATGTTTACGTAATATGGACATATTGAGGCAATCTAAACGGTCACCCAAATAGCATCTATCGTGTGCATCATTACACATAATTGCTTGGATGCAATCGTGCACTTAGCATGAGCTTTACGTTTTCGTGTTGTACACACACGCATACATTATGCGTACCACTACTTCCAGCTAAAACACAATGTGGTAGCCTCAATTGTGTAAACTTAGTAAAACCAAGATTAACGTGTTCATTTTCTTTTTTATATAAACTATACAGTTCATTTAAATTACCAAGCAGTATTCTTTTTTGATCATGTTCTCTTTTACCATTGTTCTGTTTAACAGATATGTAATCTTTTAAACCTGGCATAATTCGGCTTACATCATCTTTTTCATAAAATATTTTCACTGAATTTACAGTTTCAGCTGAAAGTAGTTTGCCACTTTTATTAGCAAGTATTGAAGAAATTCCACTTTTAGCTACTAAATTTTTTGCTTCGCGAGCTTCTAGTTCAGTGCAAGCGAATTCTCGCATTAAGTCCCTAGGAGACCAAAACTCCGGCGCAAGAGTTAATAATTGAATTCTCTCTTGCTTATTTGTTGATTCTAAAATTTTTTTTCTTTATTTGTTCGAGAACTGCAACACCAGCTTTGTGATACTCATCGTTACACACTATTTTAGCTTTTTTAGCATTAGCTGGAGGTAAACTTGATTTATGTTTGTAAATTTCACGTTGACAAAACAAATTTTTGCTTTTTCTGGCACTAAGGGATATTCGCTTCTTAAAAGTGTTGGAAAGTTGATCAAATCTTTTATTTTATATGAAGGGTGATTATTTTTATTTAAAGGATTTATGCATTTTAATTTCTAAGTTGAATCCATTTTAGTTGCTACAATAAACGAAAGAAATAACGAAACCAAGAGTTACCGATGATTTAATCATCAAATACACGAAAGAGACTATGAAATCCAAGTTTGATTGTATTGACAGGAATTCGAAAAAATTTCGAAGATGAAAAGTCATTGCAATTATATACTTTCGACGTGACGATTCACATACGGATAAAAAATTCCGATATGAAAGCCACCTATCGAAAGAAAAATGAATCATGCGTTGCCCCGCGACGTCCCACGCGCAGGAGAACCATTGCGCTACTCTTTCGCGTTTTATTTCTCGAAGAAGACATCCTGAGCAAATTATGAAAAAAATCATTTTCTATGTAAAAAATGCTCAGGTTTCGATCTAAATGGTCAAAAAAAATATTAAAAATACACTTTTTGAGATATAAGACGTTTTGTACTTTTTGAAGGTGAAAATGGAAAATTTGGGAAAAACTGCTGACAGCATTGGAAAGCTGAAGAAAAGATACGTCTTTTTTTAGTTATATTTTAGTATCATAAACACGAGTTAGAAATAGCATGATTTGGCGCTCGCGCGCGGCGCTGGGGCAGTTAACTGGAAACGCCTCATATACATGTATATCAGGCGTATAGTGGGAATATATACAGCAACGGCATTATATGACATTTCCGGGCAAAGCTTACTTCATTACTCGACGTATATTCCATAATAAAAATATATTTAAAACATACATAAATTTACGTCATTAAATTAATTATGAGTTATATCGGTTTCTGTGTGTGCGTGTGCGTGTGCATGTGCGTGTGCGCGCGTGTGCGTGTGCGTGTGCATGTGCGTGTGCGCGCGTGTGCGTGTGCGTGTGCATGTGCGTGTGCGCGAGTGTGTGTGTGTGTGTGTGTGTGTGTGTGTGTGTGTGTGTGTGTGTGAGTGTGTGTGTGTGTGTGTGTGTGTGTGTGTGTGTGTGTGTGTGTGTGTGTGTGTGTGTGTGTGTGTGTGTGTGTGTGTGTGTGTGTAGATATATTTATACAGGGTATGTCATTTTCATTGACGCACCCGAAAATTTAAAAAATGGCGTCTCCTATAAAAAAAATTATTCAAACAAAAGTTGTAGGGTACGGAGGGGCCAACTGATAATGACCTTCACTTTGATCTTGAGGTCAAGGATCAAGGTCATTTGAAGGTCAAATCGATTTTTTGCATAGGAACCCAACCATCACTTTTGACCCCGGAAATGGAAAGAGCGGCAAATTTTACGTTCAAATATGACCTTGACCCTAATTTAAAATTTAATATTTAAGGTCATTCTAATGTTTTAATTGATCAATGTATTTATTTCAAAAACTACGCATTCAACCATTAGTCACAAACTTTCATCTTAAGTGACTTCTAATAATTATCAATAACCAACTTTTACCTAAGGTGACCACTGGTGATATGATTTCTCCTTGCGAACTTAATCTCAAGTGAAAGGCACTTGAAATTTAAATTAAAGGAGCAGTTTGCGCATTCAGTTAATACGACAGACATACATTATTTTGTGGAGTCTCCGCTCTTTATTGTCCATAGTTCAATAATTTGTTCTTAAGTTTTAATTATAATTTTTCATTTTGCTTCCAATTTAACAAAAATTTTTTGTCAAAAATTATGGCAGACTACCCACCAGCTGAAATTGTTGATATGTTGATAATTTTCGATGAATGTCATGGTAGTTACCGAGCTGCTGCTAGACGATATGCAGAGCGTTACCCAGATCGGCGACATCCTAATGACAGAACCATTCAAAGACTAAAGTTGAGAGCTCAGAATGGCCACTTAAGTCGACAACGTCCAAGTCGTGTATACAATGATACACGTGTTCTTGTAATTTTAGTTTACATTCACCTAAATCCGCACACAAGTTGTCGAATCATTTCAAGAGAGTTAGGTATTCCTTTTAAAACTGTTTCAAGAATTACCAAAAAAGTGAAATTTTACGCATATCACATAGTATTAGTGCAAGCCTTAACTCCCAATGATCATCAAGAGGGGACTCACGACAACAGAAAGCACCCCGGAACGTGAGAGGCAAGGGGACTCACAACAACAGAAAGCACTCCGGAACGTGAGAGGCGAGGGGACTCACGACAACAGAAAGCACTCCGGAACGTGAGAGGCGAGGGGACTCACGACAACAGAAAGCACCCCGGAACGTGAGAGGCGAGGGGACTCACGACAACAGAAAGCACCCCGGAACGTGAAAGGGAAGGGGGCTTAGAAAAATTGAGCACTCCAACGAAATACTTTCCTATCACGTCTACGTCGTTGTGTCTGGGTAAAGCTGGAATAGGTCTTTGTCCTTCTTGGATCTCTTCGATCTTTATCCTGGATCTTGACGTCTATGTCAAGGCCACATCTTAATATTGACCAGAAGATCAATATCATGGACAGTTGCCCCCGCCTACACTCAGCTTTTGTACAAAACATTTTCTTGTTTAGGCTGTGTAGTTTTCCAAATGTTTGAATGCGTTAACTGATTTCCTTCTTTACATTATGTTGACCTTGAGTTTGAAGTTAGGGTCAAGGTCATATTTGAACGTAAAATTTGCCGCTCTTCCCATTTCCGGGGTCAAAAGTGGGGGTTCCTATGCAAAAAATCGATTTGACCTTCAAATGACATTGATCCTTGACCTCAAGGTCAAAGTGAAGATCATTATCAGTTGGCCCCCTCCGTACCCTATAACTTTTGTTTGAATCACTTTTTTCTAGGAGACGCCGTTTTTGAAATTTTCGGGTGCGTCAATTAAAATGACACACCCTATATATGAGCTATTTCAGGTCAACCGTGTGGACTGATAATTTAAAGTGGCTGAAATCAGGTTTAATTTGTTCAAGAGAACAAAAAAACACAGAATTTTTGGCCCGATATTTGCAAATGTTCAAAAGTTATAGAGACATCAAATTTTCAAAATTTTGAATTCTTTGGAAAATTTGCAAATTTCATGATTTTTTATTACAAAAACTTGAAATATTTTGTAGTACATATATACTGGAAAAAAGTTTAAAAATTCAAAGAAGAATTGTTAAAAATGATTGTTTTATCAATATAATTTTTTTTGGGTATCAATATTTTGAAATATAATATTCAAACTGTGAAAATGATCTATACGACCAGGTTGATTTCACCCAGCGAAGGGCAAAAATATTTGCTAAAATATTACCTTTGAAATGCCACGTCGTCGAAGATGGTAGACGATCACTGAAAAAAGTTCTGTGGAAAAAAGCACCATTTTCACTGTTTTACAGCTTTAATTCCACGTAACTTTTTTCAGTGATCGTTTACCATCTTCGGCGAGGTGGCATTTTAAAGGTAATATTTTAGCAAATATTTTTTCTCTTAGCAGCTTAGACATGCGGTGGGAGAAGACACAGTCTCCGGCTTCCTTCCTAGGTACGAGTGACTGCATCGATTTTCGGATTCGTCAAATTTCGGTGACGACGTTGTTAAGTGAAGCCGGGTTTTTTCCTTGAGCTGCCGTCAGTTCCGCCAAGTGATCAAGATGATCATTAACCAGGAACCGCTTGTTTTCGAACCGCTCCACCAGCGTGTTCCAGAAAGGCATCAGAGAATCGATGCAAAAAGTAAATCTACTAGTAAATTTTACTGTGTTACTGAGTTGAGGCCGATTGAGTACCATGTCCGTGAAGAGATCCTTGTAAGCAGGCCACTCTGAGTATGTTCCGTTGAATGTGGGTAGCTTAATCTCTGGCAAATTGCCTCGATCACTGACTTGAGTTTCACCGGTGGTAGGTTGAGAACTTGATGCTTGGAGCGCCACTTCTCTTCCAATGTACTGACTTCAAAAATAATTGAGTGGTACTGCTCATATACAGATTTGTAGAAGCTGGCCTGGAAATAGTCATTATCTGCGAATGACGCTGGGCAGTTTGCTTCGATGAGTGACTGATCCCTTTTGTGTAGAGCTCCTCAGCATCCTGCCTCCAAGCTAACAACACAGGTGGAGTGGCAGTATCACCTCTCACCTTGATATAGGCAGGGATCCGCTCCAAGGCATCCAGCCTCAAGTACTGAGCGTTGACCTTGCAGAGGAAGGAAGCCGGAATCGCATTCGGAGATTTGGACCGTGTCCTAATGTGGGTGTCCACAACACTGAGTCCATGCACATTGAGTGAGCGGCTGCCAGTCCTCTTTGGCAACCTTCTTCCCATCTGAGGTACTTTGAGTTGCTTCTTCCTCCTTCTGGTGGTCATCCTCAGCTTCAGATGCAGAAGAATTTCCATGCTTTTCCTTTTCCACCTCCTTGAGTTTGTCCTGGTTGGACTGCATCGTCAAATTCTGTTGAGATTTGCAATAATAAGTATTTATTCACTGGCTCTATTCACACCACGGCATGTTAATCCGGCTCG
This sequence comes from Torymus aiolomorphi, assembly GCA_036365515.1. Taxonomy (NCBI): domain Eukaryota; kingdom Metazoa; phylum Arthropoda; class Insecta; order Hymenoptera; family Torymidae; genus Torymus; species Torymus aiolomorphi. Next base: position 74,612,036 of record CM070877.1, on the reverse strand, counting down.
AAGGACTAAAATATTTGAGAATACAATAAATAATATTAGGTACATGCTGTGGGTGATTAAATAAGTTTTGAGTCGAACACAATTGTACATTTAAATTCAAAAATATATTGTAAAAGTAATGTTCGCACAATATTTACATAGTATTTACATTGATATATATAAAGTTTGAAAATGAATAACAATGTTAAGTAGAAGTTATAAAATAACAGTATTGTATAAAAGAAATTAACTAACGAAATCTGTTTGAGTTTGACTGAATATGACAGTGCAGAAGCGAGTCTGCACTGATAACTCACATCTGAGTTTACGTATTATAAATTCTATTGTCGTTAACTATTTTGTATTAAAATCTGAGTGTAAAATCCAATGTTTAATTAGTACATTTATTACTGTAGAAATTCCTCACTAGAGATGACTGACCTGTTGAGTTTTGCCTGAAGATGTAGTGCACTGAGATGTCCGTAGTCGAATTGAGTTTCACCAACACTTTCCACTTGGCTCATGTACAATGAGGCTGATGTGAAATAAAATAGGAAGCAAATGTAATTGATCTGCTGCATATGAGTGTAACCGATAATTGAATGCTCATGTAGCGGCGGTGCCAACACGTGGTTAGTAACATAACCTTGTGTGGAGTGACCTTGCAGCAGATGTGATTGAACTAATCGTTGATGAACTTGAATTGATGTGTGAGCAATGGTGAGAAGTGCAGATGAGAGTTTCCGAAAGTTAGATAAGTAGAGCCAGTGATGATTCTAATGAGAATTGCCGATTAGAGTTGCAGTAGCAGGTGCGTTGAGATGTTACCTCGTGGCTGGCTAATTGCAAACAGAGCGAGTGATTGTCGATTTCTTTCTGTTTCCTCATTTTCATATCACAGGACAATAATCAAATTAACATCTCTCCTATTTACAGGTGAGAGAGTGAGAAAGATAACAATATCGCGATATACCGCGTAAATCAGTATAGCGTCTCAGCTGTTCCGCCGAGACGGCGCGAGGTGCTGCCGTGCCGTGGCTGCATCGTGAGTCGAGCCAGCGCTACGTAACCGCGGGAATTCAAAATAGCTGAATTCCCACACATACCGTATTGTATACTTAATTTATCAAGCATTTTGAAATGAATATATAAATAAAAATTATACAGTAATCTCAAATTTTACTTTTACCCATGTTAAATCTAAGAGGTTCTTTCATAACTTGTCTGAGACTTCGCAGTAAGAAACATGTATTAAATTTATAAATTTTTAAAGTATTTATATTTATTAAATTTTCTTAGCGATACACAGACTTGATTTTTTTAATTATAGAAATTGTTTATACAAACCCTATATTTATTTTTAAATATCAAGAGACACCAGTAATGAGAACTTGAGAATTTGAGAAATTAATATTACGCATGTATCTAATATATGTCATGGACCTTGTCACTGAACTTCGTCGAAGCATGAGAAATAGATTAAACTTCAATATTCAACAGTTTTATGATAACACTTATATGTTGTCACGGGGTGGTTATTAGGGCTAAGACGCGTTTCACCCGCACGTCATAGCGGTTCAACTCCGGGTCCTCCGGTTCAACTCTCGGAGACCCAATAGCCAGATTAGGCAGCAGATGCTACAACGTCGTGCAATGCTAATTCTAATCTGGTTACTTACCGTGCAACGCGCAAGTCGGAGACTCGTGCTTTATTTCTACCAGGAACTCTAACTCCTCACCGGGTCCATGGTTCGTGTGCTAGCTGCTCAGATGTAAACGATATGTTCTCCCTAACGTAACGACCGCGGAGACGGCGCACAGTGGGCTGATATGGACCTCTTGTTTCAAAATAAAATATCTCAGCCGGGAATCGACCGATTTGGACGATTTTTTTTAAATACAGGTAATAAGAAGTACTTAAAAGGAAAACTATAGACAAATTGAATAAAAAATTTTTTAGGTCATTTTTTAGATCAAAAGTGATTTTTTGTTTTTTCCAATAACCAATCCCGCGTAAAAATAATTCATATATATATATATATATATATATATATATATATATATATATATATATATATATATATATATATATATATATATATATATATTCACATCTGGGACGCATTTTGAGGATTATATAAGTCATATATACCGAATTTTGAGGCTTTTGTAGGCATTTTGAGGAGTCTCCTCAAAAGTCCAAAGCACTCGAGAGGCATTTTGAGGATTTTTCAGCGGTTTCCACAATAGTGTGTTAATACATCGATTTCGGAAATTCCGTGATATTTTTCGGTAAAAGCGGGCGCCGCAGGCGTCGTGGTGTTAGTCAATAACCTTAGGGTCATTATTTCTTTAGTCACGCACTTGTTTATTGGTTGTTTATAACAATGTTTATATTTGTGTCACCACTATTGTACAAATTCTTTATGAAATCCTCAAAATACCGTATAATGATATATATATATATATATATATATATATATATATATATATATATATATATATATATATATATATAACTTAGTACACCGCTACCTTCCAGGACACCTACAGGTTTTCTGCAATAGAAGTAGGTATAAAACGTTAAACAGTATATAAGTGACTAAAGAAATAATATCCCTCAGGGTGTTGACTAAGACTACGACGCCTGCGGCGCCCCCGTTCAGTTCCGCAGTATTTTACGTTGATTTCGGAAAAATTTTACGGAAAAAACGTTGTCAAAGAAACCCTAAAGGTCCTGAATAATACAAAAATATCCTGAAAGGTAGCGGTAAACATATTCCTAATTCAGTGCAGTCCTGAAAACATGCAAATGTCCTGAAACATAGCAGTAAACCAATGAAAAGTCCTGAAACATAGCGGCGAACAGATATATATATATATATATATATATATAATTATATTTCATATATCTCTCTATATTATATAGTCGTAAGCGTTATTTGTGTCGCGCAGACCCCCCTTACCCCCTCGTCGCCCCTCCCCCCAGACCCCCCTCAGCCCCCCTTAGCCCCTCCTCAAAATAACGTAAAATTGTGGTTTTTTCTACATTATTTTGAGTATGGTAGAAGCATCCCCTCGCCCCCCTCGTCCCCCTCGTCGCCCCCGCCACCCTCGCACCCCCTCAGACCCCCCTCGTGACCCCCTCATTTAAATGTTCACTTTTTTTTTTTTTTTTTTTTTTTTTTTCAACCGTGTTTATTTACAATCTGTCTAGTTGACAATAAGTAAATAGTATACAAGTATTTACAATAACATGAGAGTATTAGACCCACTGGTTAATACTGTTACAAATCCTTTAAATATAGGCTTTTACAAGAGAACAATATTTATGGTAATATAATATTATAATAATATAATGATACGTTAGTATACAGAACATTTTACAACTACACATTAATAATTTGATATTTTTTAAGTCTTGTACTGGATCGGATTACATCAATTAAATTTGCTGCCAGATGGTTCGGATGTTCTGTTAGTCTCTCCTTGTACCTACTATAGTGTGCTTCTATTTCTTGTTTGACTGTTCGTATGTTCAAGTCATTCCTAATGATTTCATTTGTGACAAACCAAGGAGCATGCACTATGTTTCTAAGTATTTTGGATTGAAATCTTTCGAGTATTTCAATATTAGAAGTTGCTGCAGATCCCCAGAGTTGAATTCCGTAAGTCCACACTGGTTTAAGAATAGTTTTGTATATAAGTATTTTATTTTCAAGTTTTAACTCAGATTTATTTCCTAGTATCCAGTACATTTTTCTTAGTTTGAGATTTAGTTGTTTTCGTTTTGTCCATATATGTTTTCTCCAAGTGAGGCGACGATCCAGATGTATTCCCAAATATTTAACGTTGTCACTTTGCGGTATGGGTTTATCATTTAGCAGGAGTGGGGGCAAGTCTTTTTACAAAGTGTGAATGTAACATGAGTTGATTTTGTTTCATTGACTTTAATTCTCCATTGTTTAAACCATATATTGATCAGATCTAAATATTTTTGTAGTTTTTCGGATGCTATTTCAGGACTTGAATGACTTGTGAGAATTGCTGTATCATCTGCATATGTTGCTGTAGTGATTTCTTGCATTGTAGGTAGATCAGAAGTATACAGCAGATACAAAGTAGGGCCTAGCACGCTTCCTTGAGGTACTCCGGCGTTTATAGGGAACAGTTTTGTTACGGTTTGGTTAATTTTTACTTGAAATGTTCTGTCTGTTAAATATGATTTTAATAGTTTATATAAATTTTTTGGAAAGTACTTCTTTAGTTTATAGAGTAATCCCTTGTGCCATACTTTGTCAAAGGCTTGGGCAACGTCTAGAAAAGCTCCAGAGCAGTACTGTTTATTTTCGAAGGTCTCTTGTATTTTTACAGTTAATCGGTTAACTTGTTCAATTGTAGCATGACAGTTGCGGAAGCCAAATTGGTGATCAGGAATCAACTTCTTGGAATGAATAATTGGATTGAGTCTGTTGAGAATAAGTTTTTCGCAGATTTTTGAAATAGCTGGCAGTAAACTGATAGGTCTATATGACGTAACGAGGTCTGGACATTTGCCTAATTTTTCTATTAATATTATTTGTGCAACTTTCCATTGGCTTGGAAAATAACACAAACGAAAGACTGCATTTAATATAATAGTAAGAAATCGGATCGCTTTCTGTGGTAGCTCCTTGATTATTTTGCCATTTATTCCGTCGTATCCAGGTGATTTTTTGGTCTTAAGGGCTTTGATTATCTTTTGCACTTCTTTAATTTTGATGTTTATTGAAGGACTAACTTGGGCATGGTGATCTTCTTGTTTAAACAATTCTTCTTCTTGTGGTTCGGTAATTTCTCGATTTATTGGCTTGAAAACTTCACTGAGATAGTTTGCAAACGTATCAGCTTTTTCCGTTTCGCTTCTGGCCCAATCTCCATTAGATTTCCTGATTGGTTGTATATGTTGCAGTGGACGTTTAAGTTTTTTAGTGGCTTTCCAGAGGGAATATTCAGTTGCTTCATTTGCAGTTAAGTTTTGTAAGTAATTTTGGATGCCGACATTTTTTTCTTCTATAAGCAAGGTTTTTAATTCTTTAATTGATTTATTTAATTTAGTTTTTATATGTTTGGATCTATAAATTTGCCAAGTTTTTCTTAACTGTCTCTTTTCACGTATTTTTTCAAGTATGTGTTTAGCAATGTGCTGTTGTTTTTCCGGATGTTCAAATAATGTGATAGCTTCTTTAGCGGCGTTGTGTATTTGTATGTTGAATTCTTCTATTGCATTTTCGAGTTCATCTATAGATTTAAGTGAGATGTTGCAGTTTAGATTATTATTTAGATATTCTTTGTATTTTCCCCAGTTAGTATTTTTATTGTACAAATGTGGTGTTTTTTGGTTCATTTTAAGTTGTTGTTGTTTAAAAGAAATAATGATCGGTGAGTGGTCTGACGAAAGATCTAAGCAGGATGTAGCTGTGAGACAGTCGGGGTTGATACCTTTTACTACGGCAAAATCAAGGAGGTCCGGCGTCTTATTTTTATCAGTAGGCCAGTAGGTGGGTTCTCCGGTTGAAATCGGGAATAAATTCTGTGACTGCATAGTTGCATAAAGCTGTCTACCTCGTGGAGTTCCAGCCGAAGATCTAGACCCCCACCATGGGTGCTTAGCATTGTAATCTCCGGCAGCAATGAAACGGTGTCCAAGACTTACGAAGAATTTTGAAAACATCTCTGTTATGATAATGTGCTTAGGTGGGCAATATATTGCTGATAGAGTGATTGATCCTTTTACATCTTCCAGAGTTACGCTGGTTGCTTGCAGATAATCATCCATGTGTTTTACATTTTCATAATGCTTAATATTAGATTTAATGATAATTGCAGTTCCGCCGCGCGCTTTCCCAGTAGGACATTTTGTATCATATATGAAATAGTTTGGAATTTTCAAGTAGTTTTTATATGTAAAATGAGTTTCTGATATTAACATTACGTCAATATTATGTTCGATTAGAAACTTCTTTAATTCAAGACTTCTTTGTGCTAAACCGTTCGCATTCCAGACTGCTATTTTTATTTCATTATTGAATTTTATTTATCAAACTTGTAAGAAGGTTTAACATTGTATCTATTCTTGTCATCATTTGAAGCATCATTTCTTCGAGTTTATTTGTGTTTGATTTTTCTGCTATTTTTGTTATTATTTGGGATTCTGTCTCTGTTTGTATAGATTCTGTTATGATGTTTTTTGGTTGACTGCTTGTGGCTTGAGCGAAAGATATATTAGATTTAATAAAATTATTTAAATTTGGAGGATAACTTTGTGAGTTTTGCACTACGGTTTTTTCTCTGAGTTTAGGAAATAATTTTTGTTGCAGTTAACTTACGAACAATGCATCCTTTATAACTAGCAGGATGATTACCGTCACAGTTTGCACATTTAACGTCTTGTATTTTTTCTTTTATCGAGCAGTCTTTTGTTAAATGTTTTTCAGCACATTTAACGCATACTGCACTCCTGTAGCAGTAATTTTTGGTGTGACCAAATCCTGACATTTAATACACTGAGGTATATCTCTTTTTTATATGGTGGTTCAAATTTAACGATTGTATTCAATAATCTATCTATTTTGTATATTTCCTTATTGTTATCATTGGGTTGAATTTCTACAAAGAACAAGGGTAACGGTTTTTGCGTGTATCGATCTCGTATATTTGTTACTCTTAATACTTTATGGTCGTGTTCCTCTATTGCCTGTTGTATTTCTCCAGTATCAGCTGACGGGTGTATGTGTCTTAAAACAGTTTTATAACTTTTGTCTTGCTTCCTCTGGTATGTGTAAAATTCAGTTTTTTTCTTCTTGAGCTCTTCTACTATTGGAAGATATTTTTCTGAGGAGTTTGGTAGAATTTTCACCTCGTTATTAGAAAGTATTTTCAAAGTGTAGTTATTCTCAGCTATTTTATCGAGAAGGGTTTTCAAAGGTGCTATATTCTCCACTCCGCTTACGAAGATTGGTGGTGATTTTTGAGCACTCGCTTTACTAGAATTCTCACTATTTTCTCCTGCAGGAACTACATCCTCTGCGAGTTCTAGTTTTTCATAATTGTTTTGAGTCACCACTGGATTACTTAGCCAGTAGTCTCTGATTTGCGTTTGACGTTTTTTAAAATTAGCTTTTATTTCATCTGGGCTGTTTCTTTGTCGTTTTTTATAAACTGAGTTCCACTTTTCGTTATTATCGGTGTTTATCGGCGAAGCCAAAGTGACTTTTTCAGTAGCGGCCATGTTAGCCGATTGACTTTTATTAAAAAGATAAAATTTTGAATTTTGGTTAGCAGTTTATGTCTATTTATATTCAAAATTGAGAAAATCAGTGATTTTAACGTTCGCACTTATACACAGTAACACACTTGAACTAGTATTTACATACTTGGCTGGAGCTCGATGTAAACACGTCTACTCTTATCGAGAGCACAATTAGAACTGATGTTCACTTTAAAGTTTATTTTTTTCATGTATTTTTCATATGTTTTATTAATAAGGTAGTATATACAGATGTAACGTTTAAGAGTAATTTTGAATCCTTAATTTCTGAAATAAAAGAGTAAATTATTGAGAAAATTACATTAATTATATATAAAAATATATTTTATGTATATATATTATATAAAATTAATAATTTATATTTTTCATATGTTTTATTAATAGGGTAATATTTATAGATGTAACGCTTAAGAGTAGTTTTGAATTCTTAATTTCTGAAATAAAAGAGTAAATTATTAAGAAAATTACATTAATTATATTATAACGAGGTTCCAAGATAAAATACGGAGAAGATAAGCATCTCGGTCCTCCGTATTCTATCGAACCCGTTAGGCTCTCGTTCCCGCGAATTCGTATATCTCGTGCGAGTATTGACATCGCTCGGACGATGTATTCGCGTTAGCTACGCGCGGGGCAGGCGCGACTTTGACCGTTGCTAAGTCGCGCCCGATTCTTTTTGAATCAGATTCTCTCGGGCTGTCAAACCGCGCGTACGCGAGTTAATTTGATCGTCCGCGAAGAAAACGGTATCGTGCATCCTCACCGGTGCAGAGCAGCGCCCGTACACGTACCGACCACGAAGAGCAGCGCACGTGAGCAATCCGAGCCACTCCTGGGGTCCGAAGCGTCTCTAGGTGAACGCTGGACGTTAAGACTCGGCCTGAACACTCCGAAGTCGACCGGAGGATAAGGCCTGACGCAGGAGCGGATTCGTGAGCGAGCGACGAGGGGAGTGCACTCCCCTTCCGGTAAGACTCTTCGCCTATTTTCCGCGCAGCGATTGATTTGTATTTTCGGCTCGCAGCGGCGAGCGGCCGGTGTTGCGTTCACCGGCCCAGCGAGAATAAATACATTGATCCGCCCGCGCCGTCAGCGGATCACGTCTTCTTGTCGGCGCGCAACGCGACGCGTTTATGTTGTAATAATTTAAGAATAGACCTTGTTATTGTTCTGTGAAGTAATTGAGGCTATTCTCCATTTATCGATCTTAACCTAACCTTCTCCCGGATACCGCCGCCTCCGCGGGAAAACGACTCCGCCGGTCGTTTTCATAGCTGAACTTAGCGGCCGCGCGCTTTACTCTTCGAGCGCGCGTATTTTACTCAGCGATCCATTTAGTTGGAAAGCGAAGTTCGTGTGCGATCTTCGCGTTGTTTTCAGGATTACAGAAGCAGATCCCCGGGCAAGTCATTTTAGTTTGACACCCGCGGCACCGTGTTCTAGGGCATCGCTGGACTGTGGCTTTTCGGGATTTTTACCCAGCAGCCATCCTGTTACAATATATTAAGATATATTTTATTCTAGTTTTTCCACATCACCTTGGAGGTAAATAGAAAGATGCGTTTTATTTTTAAGTGTTATCCCCAGTAAGCCTAATCCATAATGAATTGTATCCAAGATTTAAATATTTAAGAATGTCGATGAAAATTGTTACTCAGAGGTATTCGGGGTCATAAAAGTTGACGATCTCAAACATAATAAGATGGTAGATATTTGAGTCCCATGGAAGCAGCATGGAGATTACAAGAAATTCCTTTATGTGGTAGAAGTCACACCGAAAATAAACAAAATATAATTTTCGAAGAAAATAAAGAGGAAAAAGCTTTAGATAACTGGAAAACTACATTAACTTCGTGGTTTGAATTAAATAAAAAAAATAAAAATGCAAAAAATATTAAATACGTTAATATACCAAAATATTATAATTTTAAGCATAAAACTTGGATAAAACGTCAACGAGAACTAAAACATGTTGCTATAGGACGTATAAATGTAGTATCTCCAAGAGATATTGAAAGATTTCATTTAAAATTAATTTTAAATCGTGTTAAAGGCGCAACATCTTTTGAAGAATTACGTACATTTGAAAATAAAACATATAATACTTACAAAGAAACAGCAATACAAATGGGTCTAATCGAAGATGATTTACAGATTGACAAAATTTTTGAGGAAGCTTGTAATATAATGTTACCTGTTCAATTGCGCATATTTTTTACTTGGTTTTTAATAACAGATAACATTAATGGTAATACTATTTGGACAAAATTTAATACATATTTTGCAGAAGATTTTGACAATAATAAAAATAACCGAGCTCTTCATCATATAAAGAAATGTCTTGTAAAGATTTTGGATTACCTGAACCTGATGAAATTTTCGATACAAATAATGAAAATAATAAAGAAAATATTTTATTCTGTAAACAAATGTTTAATAATTACTATAGTCAATTAAACACAGATTAAACAACAATTTTTACACAAATATTAAATAATGAACTATAACGGAGTTCCAGGATAAAATACGGAGAAAATAAGAATCTCGGTTCTCCGTATTCTATCGAACTCGTTTGACTCTCGTTCCCGCGAATTCACGCATCTCGAGCGTTTGTTGACATCGCTCGATCGATGTATTCGCGATCTGCGCGGGGGGCTGCGCGACTTTGGCGGTTGCAAAATCGCGCTCGATTCATTTTTGAATCAGATTCTCTCGGGCTGTCAAACCGCGCATACGCGAGTTAATTTGATCGTCCGCGAAGAAAACGGTATCGTGCGTCCTTACCGGTGCAGAGCAGCGCCCGTCCACGTACCGTCCACGGAGAGCAGCGCACGTGAACAACCCGAGCCACTCCTGGGGTCCGAAGCGTCTGTAGGTGAAGGCTCAATGTTAGGACTCGGCCTGAACACTCCGAAGTCGACCGGAGGATAAGGCCTGACGCAGGAGGGGATTCGTGAGGGAGCGACGAGAGGAGTGCACTCCTCTCCCGGTAAGCATCTTTGTACTTCCCGCGCAGCGATTTATTTGTGTATCTTCGACTCGCAGCGGCGAGTGGCCGGTGGTGCGTTCACCGGCCCAGCGAAAATAGATACCTTGATCCGCCCGCGCCGAGCGGCCGATCCCGTCTTCTTGTCGGCGCGTATCGAGATGCGTTTTTGATGTAAATGATTAATTAGAATAGACCTTGTTATTGTGCTGTGAAATAATTGAGGCTATTCTTCATTTATCGACCTTAACCTAACCTTCTCCCGGATACCGCCGCCTCCGCGGGAAAACGACTCCGCTGGTCGTTGTCATATCTGAGCGTAGCGGCCGCGCGCTTTACTCTTTGAGCGCGCGCTTTTAACTCAGCGATCCAATTAGTTGGAAAGCGAAGTTCGCGTGCGATCTTCGCGTTGTTTTCGGGATTCCAGGAGCAGATCCCCGGGCAAGTCATTTTAGTCTGACACCCGCGGCACCGTGTTCTAGGGCATCGCTGGCCTGTGGCTTGTTGGGATTTTCCCCCACTAGCCATCCCATTACAGAACATACAATTAACTTTATTGATGGTCCTGGAGGTTCAGGTAAAACGTTTTTATATAAAACTTTAATTTATTATTTTTTGTCAATGGAACAAAAAATTATATCAATGGCTTGGACTGGTATAGCATCTATAGTATTACCAAAAGGTATGACCAGTCATAAAACTTTTAGATTACATTTAGATTTAAACAATATTGAAAGTGCATTTTTTAAATTTGAATCAGATAAAAAAAAATTTCGTGAAGTTTTTGCGATTATTTGGGATGAAGCGTCAATGATTCCACGTAAAGCTTTAGAAATTGTTGATAAAACTTTACAAGATGTTTGTAATAATAATCTACCATTCTTAATTTTAACATTATTAATTTTAGGAGGTGATTTTAGACAAATTCTCATTGTTGTTAAAAATGGTTGTAGAAGCACAATAATTCAAGAAACAATAAAATATTCAAATCTTTGGTCATTATTTAATATAATGTATTTGAAAACAAATATCCGTTCAAAAGATATCATGTTTGCTTCATTTTTATTAGATATTGGAGAAGGTAATTTTAATTCATTTGTTATACCTGATAGTTTTAAAACAAACGATGTTTGTTTTAAAATATATGAAAATATAAATTGTAGTATATCAATAAATAGAGTTATATTAACATCACATAATGAAGATGCAAATATTTTAAATAATAAAATTTTAAAACTATTAAATACTGAAGAAAATACGTATTATAGTTTAGATTATGCTACTCATAAAGATGTAGATTTCTCTGATGATAACATCCATATTAATTACCCGATTGAAACTTTAAACAATATACGTGAAGGACTACCACCACATAAATTAAAACATAAAATAAATACTATTGTAATGTTAATAAGAAATTTAAGTATTAACGATGGATTATGTAATGGAAAATGATTAAAAATTACTATATTATTTAAATACAACATAGAAGCAGAAATAGTAACAGTAGGTGAAAACTCTGGAAACATAGTTTTTATTCCTCGAATTACATTAAACACTGGCAATTCTTCAACATTACCATTTATTTTATATAGAAAATAATTTCCTTTAATATTAGCGTTTACTATGGCTATTAATAAATCACAAGGTCAAAGTTTTGATAGTTTTGGAATATATATTAGAAGACCATTATTTTCTCATGGTCAATTATATATAGCATTATCAAGATGTAAAAACCCAGATAAAATTTTTATTGAAAATAATTCAGAAAATAAAGAAGAAATTATAAATATCGTTTGGAAAGAAATTTTAGATAATTAATTTTCAAATATTTTTCTTTTTAGAATATGTCGACTACACATAACGAAAGTAAATTATAAAAAACAACAATATATTTATTCGTTATTCAATAATAATAATAAATACATAATAAATTATTAGTTTTAGACTATTTAGAATATGAACAAAATTATATGGAATACATGATTAATTTAGAATCAGATAAAATTATTGAAAAAGATAAATTAAAAAAACTAAATCATCAGTAAAAAAAAAAACAAGAAAACAATAAAAATACAAAACTCAAAATTGGAAAACTTAAAGTTGATAAAATTTTAGAAGAATTTAAAAATCTTTCTTTACAATAACTGAATTTTGTTTTTTAGGTAAATTTTTATATAATTATTAATTAATTAATTTTTTGAATTAATTTTTAGTTAATTAAAACAACAATATTTTTTCTTTCATTTAGGACAATGGAATATACAAATAACGTTGGAAAATTTTAAATAGCATATCAGAAAATATTAAACATAAAAAAAAAAAAAAAAAAATAAAAAGCAATTCAAAAATTGAATAAAGCATTTCAAAGAATTTAACTTATTATAAGGTAATCCAAATCATTTAATTATTAAATTTAATTTTACAAAATATATATTATATTATAAAAAAATATACTTTTATTGTAACAATTTTAATGTTTTCTGGAATTTTATAGTGACAAAGACAGTGGATTAGGCCTACTGGGGATACCACTTAAAAATAAAACACATCTTTCTATTTACCTCCAAGGTGATGTGGAAAAAATAGAATAAAATATATCTTAATATATAATTAATGTAATGTTCTTAATAATTTACTCTTTTATTTCAGAAATTAAGAATTCAAAACTACTCTTAAGCGTTACATCTATAAATATTACCCTATTAATAAAACATATGAAAAATATAAATTATTAATTTTATATAATATATGAAATATACATAAAATATATTTTTATATATAATTAATGTAATTTTCTCAATAATTTACTCTTTTATTTCAGAAATTAAGAATTCAAAATTACTCTTAAACGTTACATCTGTATATACTACCTTATTAATTGTTACGTGACAGATAAAAATTTTGCTCTTTTATTTTACTTCGATAGATTATTTTCCTTTCCGTTTTTTTACTTGCCATAACGAATTGAGGAATGCGTTCCTTGTGAGCGTTTCCGACTACGTAAGTAGCGCATTCTTTCGAGCATATTATTTAAGAAATGTAACACCCTAGTCCGGTCGTGCTCGTGGGGGAGGTAGCCGAGCTGCTCGTGCGATGCTGACCACGCAGCAACAGCTAGCGCTGCACGTGTTTGAAAAACCGCTTGATGCGGCCGTAACTTCACCGGGGGCAGCACCTACCAGGCGCAGGCCGGTTACCGACATTCCTGAGCACACGAGTGCGAGAGAGAAGGACGCGCAGGTGAAGCAATGCATTGGCGCTTAACTTCAGCCGCCCGGCAGTGCGGGTCGATTCGAAAAGCGAAGAGTACATACTGTATCCGAAGCTCGCATAAGTGCGAAGCCTAATACGTGGTCCAAGTACAATAAGTAGAACAATACAAAAGGAAAAAATAATAAATATAGTGTATAGAACTAGAAGTGTTGAGTTGATAATATAGTTATAATAATTTCGTGGTAGTGTGAAATAAAACAGACGTGGACAGAAATATAAGCACACATAGAAAACGAAGGGACAACAAAAGGAGAAATCACAAGGTATTAATTATAATTCTTATAGCGATAAATAATTCCTGTAGCGATAATAGTTACTGTTAACATAATATGAGAATATATATATATACACACATATATATACATATATACTTTTAACTTTTAATTAATTTCGGTTTTCCATTTTTTTCCTTCGACGCTATTTTAGATTAACCAATAATCAAAAAAAAGGGAAATAAATAAGTTGGATTTACACTTTTCTGGGTTTTGTCATTTTTGTCAATTTTTATAGGTTGTACGGCGAAATATCGTTAATAAAATATCGTGTAATTGGGGAATCAATACCATAGAAAAGGGGGGCGAGCACCTTTTTTTCTATACCAACTAAGGATTCTCTGTCTCCCGGTAACAGATTGTCATTGTTTTGTGAATAGCGATACAAGTTATTATTAAGTATTAGTGATTAAGTATAACCCATCGTGCCACACCCCAGGGAAGTGTATGCGCCCTAAGCGCATATATAATTTTTCTGTTATTTTTGTGCGACGCGTCTTAAGAAGGAATATATTATATATGCATATTTCAAACAGCGCCACGTGACGAATACGCGACCGCCGAATAGTCCTTGTAGTTTGGGAGGTCTCTCTCTCCAGAGATTGAACCGGGGTTCGGGCCCCATTATAACTATTGTAAAACCAAGAGCATCGACCGAATCACCGCGCATCTTTGAGGGTCATCTCCCTTCCATTGAGTCTTTCCCTTATTTTCACATCTTCTTCTTTCTTCCCCGTCCGCGTAAAGCGAGTGGCTGAACAGCAAGCACGAGTTATCGGTCTCTCCGTTTTGTGCGGGTTTTCTGCGGAGACGCTCTCTCTCTCCTATAGGAGTTGCGCCACTATAGCAGCGCGCAAGCAGTTATCGGCCTCGCCGCTTTGTGCGGATCTTCGCACGGCCCGCTCGCCACTACCGCAGCGCGCCCCAGTCGCCGCCGCCTGCAATAGGGAAGGCGTATCGGGACGGCAGTGCGCAAGCAGTTATCGGCCTCTCCGCTTTGTGCGGATCTTCGCACGGCCCGCTCGCCACTACAGCATCGCGCCCCAGCCGCCGCCGCCTGCAATAGGGAAGGCGTATCGGGACGGCAGCGTGCAAGCAGTTATCGGCCTCTCAGCTTTGTGCGGATCTTCGCACGGCCCGCTCGCCACTACAGCAGCGCGCGGCGAAGCCGGGTCCCTCCGCAGAACGCTGTCTTATAAGGCTCTCCCGCCCCAAGACTGTCTAAAAGCTCGCAGACGCTTCCTTACGTCGGCATTGAAGAGGAGAACGGCGGCTCGCGGCAAAATACCCAAGACATAGTAGACCCGCTCGTGGCCAAGTACGGACGGCCCTTGCCGCACTGGTCCTCATCATTGCAATCCGAGCAACTCCGTCCGTTTCCCATCAAACACAGTCGACCCTTAACGGTGCAATCGCGAGCCAAAGTTGTGCCACGGGTACCCGGGGATACCTACTATTGGCGGAGAGACCCTCCCAGGCTCTCGGGGTTATCTTTGGCGTTTTTCCTTCGTCTTATTAACGCTCGTGAAGGGATTAATTAACTACCTTGTGGCTCTCAAGAGCACGAATCGTACCCTGGCGCTGATTGAAATATCGTGATCACCCAACCTACCTAGTTTATCAGAATATGCGTAGAACTAGATACGCTTAGATTTGTATTGAATAAGACTATAGAAATAAATTACGTTTTGAATTTGAAGGTAGTATATTTGCTTTCTCCCCACCTCCCGTATATAAAAAGATACCGAAACTAATAATCATAAGAGAGTAGATCTGCCGCACTCTTACTCGTATGGGAGTGTAAGAGTGATCAGGATAGCGGCCAGGTTCCTGCCAGGTAAGGGTGAATTGATACCCTTAGGGGATCAACCGAAATATTTAAAACATTAAACAAGTCGCGTGACAACCTTTATCAGTTGTCACGTAACAAAAACCTTCAGACGACTCCGAACGTAGCAGAGCGTGGTTGAAACCTAACCTCAAAGCTATCTTTTCGGCAATTCGCTTTTTCGCGGGTCTGAAAATTTTCTGAATAAAGGATCCCCACGGTTGAATTCTCAACTCTCTGCAACGTTGGAGGTCGTCTGAAGGCGCACACGCTCCCGAAAGGCTAGCATTATATATTTTTATTACTATTTATATTTTAGGTATATATTTTACACGTTTATTTTACCCGTTTCCTATATACTTTACGTTTTGTGTGTACTTCACCTCCTTTTACAATAACCATAATTGCTCCTATGTGCCTTTAGGTTTAAGGTCTTTTCTTTGCCTGACGCTGACAATAATTTCTGTGCATGGTTGACCTTGTGCGCTCTGCATGCGAATTATTTTTATGTTCCCACCTTATTTTCTTTATTGACGATCACTTCTCCCCGCCCTTTTGCGATAACGCTTCTTGTCGTTGGGAGGTAGGTTGCCAATTCGGTCATCGAATTATCGTGTACGCGTTCAAATCTTTTTCGTTTTTGTGCCTACTCCATTCTGCTAATCGCCGCCAAAATGGGCTGTCGATATGGCGCCTGAATTCAGAGTGGTGTTTAGTGAAGCCAGACTTATTAGTAAACTCAAAACGCTCCGAGAGAAGATCGATCAGTTGTCGGAGGAAGTATTAGGATTAAAACAGGAGTTAAAAATCAAGCGGGCCCATAACTTTTTACTCGTGAAAGCGAACTTTGAGGTTCCTGAATCCATCAGATCAATAGAACGAACCATCGAATCGTGGACTAGCCAGTCCAGAGGGGAGATCGACGGAATCCTCAGACGCCTAGAAGGAGTCGAGACGGATATCGATTCCCTCTGCGGAGCCCTCAAGGATCTTAATTTGCGTGACGAGGCGTAGATTTTTAACTAATTATTGGTGTAGCTGGAAGGATAAGACAAAATAAAAAATGCCTGCAAACAATCAGACGGCCGACGCGGCCGCGGGGTCGATGGCCGAATACTCACAGCTGATGATGACCATGGCTCACACTATGGCCATGCAGTCTGCCATTGGAAGCGTCCCACCCTTTAACGGGACGAACCTTCCCCTTAAAGATTTCATCCAAGATGTCCGCAACGCTGCAGCCGACATTACCCCGGATCAACTCCCCTGTTTCCTCAAGAAGGTTTTAGGGAAGTTGAGGGGCTCAGCTCGAACCCGACTTTCGGTGTGGCGTTCGCCACAGTCGACGATTTGGTGCGACATCTTAAACGGCGGTTTGCCTCCAGGAAAACATTCACCTACTATTGCTCGCAATTAAACGATCTTAGAATGAAACAAAGGGACACGGTCGGTGATTTCCGAGATCGATTAAATATTTTGCTCATGGGGGCGGAAAATGCCCTCAAAGAAGACAAGGGAGACGCATACGTGGCGGCCATGATGACCCCCATGAAGGAGGCTGCCATCGACATCTTCATTAGAGGACTCCCAGGTAATATTAGCACCGCTGTAGATGCATCTCATCCCGCAGATCTGGAGACTGCCTATAAGGAAGCTGTACGGATCGAAGCCCGCATTCGGTCGCGTATCTTACCGGATTCCCGCCAGTCCGCCCAAATGGGGCATTATGCTGAACAAAGTGAGTTATCATAAATTATGCGACCACGAGCTCGTTTTTATCCTGCCTTCCCCCTCGGGGCGGCAGCAAGGTCACCATCTCAAGAAGCAGGGCTGTCTCAGGGTCCCCCATTCGTCGGTTATTTCGAACCAGAGGCTCCTGTTGACAATCATTTCGACGAAACCGCACTAACTTAATCGGAAGCAGATCCGTCATTTATTGGATATGTATCTGCAGGAGCGAATTATCAACCTCAGGGGCAAAATCCGTCTCAAGATCCCCGTCCATATGCTAATTCGGGATATCTAACGCATATTCAGATCCCCACCTATACGACCCCCATACCAACACTTGTCCCCCTGGTGATCAAGGACGTGGCGTTAATGACTACGGATCCCTCATTCATGGAGTCGGTAATTTAAACTTGCAGGGGGCTCGCCCAAATCAACCATTGGCGAGCCCCTCCAGGAGCACGAACCTCCCGTTGAACTCGCAGACAACACCGAACCCGCCAAATCACCGTCCGGGGCCGGCCAACCGGGTACTCCTAGCCCGGCCCCAGGAGGGTTTAGGATTGCTTCCTGTGGAGCTGCTGGAGAAGAAAATACAGGAACCAACGACCCCACAGTGGTAAGAGTAAGCGTGCCGGAGGGACGACGACCTTGGCTTACGTTCATGATCGACAACGGGGCCACGGTCAATCTAATAAAAATCGGTTCTCTTCACCCACACATCCTTGTCGTTACCAACCAAGCGACACCGTTTATTGGGATCAATGACCAAACGGTCGATACCTTGGGAAGTGTGACCATCAACATTCGTGATCGGCCGACTCTTTTCCTTGTAACGTTGAATGATTTTCCGATAGAACAAGACGGTGTCCTAGGGCGAGATTACTTGAAAAAGGAACAAGCCGTCATATCTTATCACTATAATGCCCTTATGATCGGAGGGGACGTTATGCATCCCCTCCCGTTTATCAATCCTCGTACTGGAAATCCTGTCGAAGTCAATTTGATGGAGGGCGTAGAATCCGGTAAACGGAATGAACAACACATCATCAAGATAGATAAACCCGAAGAACCCACCGACAAGGAGGAAGACGTCCCGTTAGACGCAAACACTTCAGACTCCGGTAACCCGCCGAACACTTCTCCTGCCCGGGTTCATTATGTCATCTCCAAGAGGACTCGGAGCGTCATCAAAATCAACATTATTAGCACAGAAATCAGAGATCGATACTTACCTCGGGTCGACGTTGGATATGATGACGTGTACGTAGGAGACGGAAACGTGCGAAATTACAACAACACTTGCCAGGTCATGGCGATAAATACTCGCGACGATGATGTCTCTATCGAGGTCGACCCGCGGGAGATCCTGCCCTTTGAATATGCCAATCTTGACTTAGAAACTGGCTCGGATGAGGATATTCCGGTTGCGGGCGATAACCCCATCGAGGACACGAAGGACAGGGTTCGGAAGCTCAAGGAAATAATACCTACCGAACATCTCAATTACGAAGAGAAAGAGAGCGTGCTGAAATTGATTCGGGATTTTCCGCAGATTTTTCTGTTACCGGGAGATTTACTCCCTTGTACAAATGCGGTTGAACATCATATCCCGACTGAAAATGACCTGCCCGTCAACGCGAAACAATATAGGCACCCACTTATACACAAGGAGTTTATCGCTAAGGACATCTAGAAGAAGCTCGATGATGGAATTATCGAGCCATCCAACAGCCCAAGTAATTCGCCTATCTGAATAGTGCCCAAGCGAGCGGATTCGCAAGGAAACCCCAGGTGGAGAATGGTCGTCGACTTTCGCGACCTCAACCAAAGAACCGTAGGGGATGCGTACCCGCTACCTAACATAGCTGATATCTTGGACCAGTTGAGAGGAGCAATGTATTTCTCGGTATTTGACCTCGCCTCTGGGTTTCACCAGATAAGGATGGCACCGGAAGACCAGTGGAAAACTGCTTTCTCCATCCCCAATGGCCACTGTGAGTACACTCGCATGCCCATGGGCCTCAAGAACGTCCCCGCCACTTTTCAGCGACTTATGGACCAGATAAAGAGGGGATTAAACTGCAAAGAAATGCTTGTCTATATGGATGACGTCATTATCCATGCCAACTCTCTAAGGGAACATGACAAACGGGTACGAAACTTCTTTGACCAGCTTGCTGCAACCCGATTAGTGCTTCAACCCAAAAAGGTACACTTCTTGCGAAAGGAAGTCGCCTTCCGAGGCCACATAATCAGCGAAAAGGGGGTTGAACCAGACCCCGAAAAGGTTAAAGCCATGTCCGAGTTTCCACTACCTAAAGGTGTTAGGAAAGTCCGAGAATTCCTAGGTTTGACTGGGTATTATCGCCGTTTCATCCAAGACTACGCGAAAATCGCCAAACCATTACATGATCTGTTGAAAAAGGACAAGGAGTTTAACTGGGAAGAGGACGAGCACATCGCCTTTGAAACTCTAAAGGAACGTCTGTGCAAGCACCCCATTTTACTATTCCCCGATTTTGAGAAAACGTTTACTTTAACCACGGACGCCTCCGACACGGCCATCGGAGCTGTTCTCAGCCAGGAACAGGACAAATTTGACCACCCTGTCGCCTATCTCTCTCGGTCCCTTAATAAGGCCGAGAGAAACTATAGTACCACTAAAAAGGAGTGCCTCGCCGTGCTATACGCGCTCAACCAATTTAGACCATATCTACTGGGACGAAAATTCGTCTTGGTGGCTGACCATGAGCCACTAAATTGGATGCACAGCCGAAAGGACCCCGGACAACGGTTGATGAGATGGATGTTCCGTTTCACCGGGTACGAATACTCATTCAAATATAAACCGGGTAAATTAAATTGCAACGCCGATGCCCTGTCACGCAATCCCGTCGATGAACCATCAGAAGACCACATTAATAAAGGGTTTGAGGAAATTAAGGCCCATGTGCTGATGATGAAAAGGAAAGACGGGCCTAAACCTGCCAAAAAGTCAGAGGACGTCTCAACACCATCAGGGGCGAAGCCGACGCCTTCCCCGGGTGTTGTTCAACCCCGTACTCGGCTGGCTTCGGCACCAGAACCCATAAATACGGCCGAACCTAAAGCAAAGGGTCGCTCAATCGGTTTCAAAACCCGTAAGATTCCCTCAAGGTTAGATACCAGTGTTATCGCTTACCGGACCCGGATGCAGACAGCGACCAACAAGGAACAAATAGGAGCCTCACCAATAACTGTCGACCGCAGCAAAGGTCCCGCGACCCTAGGAGGACCAACCAAAGTTCAAAGCCAGACCGCAGCCCAGAGCCACGCTGTAAAATCAATCTCAGGAGAAGGCAGCTCAACAAGTCAGGAGGGAAGAACTTCCATGACTCCCACACACAGTGGCATAGACGTGTCACAAGGACCGCATTTTATGCAACCTTCGAACTACTTTCTCTCCTCCACAGGGGTTGAAGAAGGCACCGAACCCACCGAGTCGACTCCACCTGCATATGACCCTCGCCGAAGCTGCCTAAGGGAGAACGACTCCGGGGAAGACCCCGCAGAGTCTGTCACCGAAGACCCCGAATCTTGTGACGATCTGCCCGCAAAGCAAGCTGAGGTAAACGTCATACCTGTCTCGTCCTCAGAATCAAGCGACGATCCAGAAACCCAAAATAATACCACTTTAGATCGTACCACCCTTTCTAAGGGGGAAGTTCTCGAATCGGCAAGAAGGTTCGAAGAGAGCCTCCGACTCCACGAGAGTAAAATGAGGATGGAAGAAGACTTAGATGAAGAATCAAGAATCGAACTCCCTAACCACTTCTCCGACGGAGACAAGACCCAAGAGGAAGTGCAAGCGTACCTGAGTGCAATGGACCCCTATGACCCCGAAACGCAAAACGACGACGTTATGGCCCAGCGAGTCCAAGAACTAATAGAAAAAACGGTAGAACTATCTCAATTACAGATAGACCCGGACGGGCCAAACGACCCCGTTCCTGCCACTCTTGGAGTTGGCCTTGGTACGCCCCTCGCGAAAAGCACCCCCGTTGATCCCGTCGGAAGGAGGGAAAGTCTACGATTTCCCAACCTAGACAGGATCCAAAAAGAACAAGAACAAGCGGACCAGTCTGTCCGGATTAATTATGATCACCCCCCCCCCCCCTTGATACACTCGCTCTTTTCATGTCCATGATGGGACAACAACGCCCTCTAAATCAATGTGCGATTCCTCCTCCACCACGGAAACCGACACACACTGGGGCCGAAAGGTTCAAAACCACCTAGAGGTCATAATTCTCAACCGAATTTGAAAATTCAAAAACAGGAACTTTCGTGACAAAATACCAAAGACCGCTACGAAGCCTAATTTTGAAAATACGAACCTATAAACCTAATTTATAACCTATAACCCCAAAATTTACACTTGTGATTCCCAAAAATGCTATAAAACTTCAATTTATAAGTCCTTGATACATGCTCTCTTAACCTTGATTCATAAAATTGGTCTACAGATTAAGTCTTGGGCCATTCTGTCAGAAATAGTGTATATTTTTAGGATATACATTGTATGTGGTTTAAATAACATTTTTCTCTTTTTTATAGCTGATTTTGGCCTCAGAAGCCACTAGGTGTAAGACCCCCTTAAGACTTATGAGGTTAGGGCTTATAGGTTTAGAGTTTATGAGTGCATGGCTTACTGGATCAAAGGTCAAGAGTTCATGAGTAAAGGGCTTACAAATTAAAGGTTTATCGTATTTTTGGGATTTGCAGGTCAAAAATTGAATTGATTAGTTGATGTGATAGGATTATATGACTCCTTAGATTTATAGGTTAATTTTTTGGAAAATCAGGCTTCGTAGGGCTCTTCGATATTTGATAACGAATGTTCCTAAGCAAAAATTTTGAGATTCCGTTGAGAATTACGACCTCTAGGTGGTTTTGAACCAAAAAATCCGTATGGCCCCAGTGTGCGACACCTCGGATGAAGGCGAACCAGCGACGACCGGGCCAAAGGGTCCATTAAATCATCCTCCTCCACTCTTTTTTCTACCCCTCAAAAACAATGTTGTCATATCCAGGAAAGGGTTAACCTACAAAAGGGACAACTTTGTGCATCTTATAGCAAGAGATTGTGAACTCAACATGCCCGTGTCACGGTTGCTCTCGGAAATCGGAGCCATTAATAAAGGTTCACTCAAGGCTAAGAAACCCAAGGTTGGCCAAATACTTATAACTCCCTATAAAAATCACAATGTATTTTCCCTGGTGGTTATAGATCATTATCACTCACCAATCGACATTGCGGTATTAAAGAAGACCTTGGGCAGACTCCGAGACATAATGATTCGGAAAAACCTATACAGTTTTCGGATATCTCGCCGAGGGGATTTTGCCGATAAGTTGGATCCCGGACTTCTGGCTGAACTTGTCGTGGACACCTCCGAAAGAGCACCATTAAGGTCAACATTTGCTACAGATAAGCATATTTACCGCCCGAGGGAGAGAAACATGAAATTATTGGAACCCTCCATAATAGCTTGATTGGTGGTCACAAGGGAATAAATCAAACATATAGGAAAAGACGACAACAATATTACTGGCCCGGTATGTGTAACGACATCCTCGATTATGTCAGGAGATGCCCGGAGTGCCAAATGAAAAAGATCGAGAGAATTAGAACTCGGGAGCCTACAATTCTTACGGGCACCCCCATAGAAGCCTTCGACAAAGTGTCCATTGACACAGTAGGTAAACTCGAGTATAACACTAGCGTACACAGTAGCACTAACTTCTCCCCTTTCGAACTTGTATATGGGCGCGTAGCCCGGTTCCCTATGAAAATCCCTAAAGCCGAGCAGTTACGCACATATAACCTCTATCTTCAAGATTTGGCCACCCGCTTAAATGAAATGAAAATCGTCGCGGGAGAAAATCAAATTTTGGCAAAAACACGTGCCAAGGAACGCTATGATAAAAACGCGAAGCCACCGAAGGCAACAATCGGCGACTATGTATGGCTTCTAAATGAATCTAGACGGTCTAAATTCGATAGTTTTTATAATAAACCCTTATGCGTTAAGGAAATCGTAGGTCGAAATAACGTAATCTTAGAACTACCCAATGGCAAGCGTATCCGCAAGCATATGGATAAACTTAAACTCGTTCCCCCCGGCCCGACTCAATAATACAACTGCATGCCTTTCAGATTCTCTAGCATGTGCTGCTCGGCTATGCTATCTCTAGCTTGCGCTTCCTTCCTCTGCTTCCTTTGGGTGTGCCCCGTCCTTGGCACCCACTATGAGATAACCATCACGGCGAATCCGGGTATATATTACGAACGGATGCAACCCGTAAAAATCCGGAAGGGAGGATGGAAAATCATCATTTACATGGACCTCCCCGCCTTCTTGAAAATACATGGACCGACTCAGCAGTATGACGAGCACTTGCGCCGGTGCAACTCTCAATTTGATCGCCAACAATGCTATTTTTTCCTAAATACGGACGCTATGGAGCTTAAACTCCGCACCTTAAACGGCATTCACGAGGAAATAAGGCTGATCGCCGACAACATGGATGTAAGAAAACCCGAACCAAATACCCTTCTCGAAGGCATGCACGGTCGGAGGATGGTCCCATTGGGTATAATCGGAAGCCTCACCAAAAGCCTTTTTGGCCTAATTACCGAAGACGATGCGGAGTTGATCAACAAAAACATCGACAAACTGTTCCACGATCAATCAGAATTGGTAAAACTTTCCGATGAGAAGACACACCTCATGACCGCCAGTCTGGAAGAACTCTACAATATAACCGCCTCACATCGTCTCATTCTAAAGAATATGGAAACTCAACTACGGGAGAAAACCAACACCATGACCCTCGAGGCCAATAAAAATCACCTGCTATGGGAATTCAGTATATTCTCTCGCCAAGCCGAGGCCAAGCTAGATCATCTCATTTACAGCAATCGGGAATTACTTGGCATTCTCAACTCGCTGATGGATCGCAAACTCCACCCCCGACTGCTACAAAAGAGGACTCTCCACCAGATTGCCGCAGACATACGCCAACACGAGACTAACTTAGAACTCCCGATACCTCTCCATCATCTCCGAGCGGAAGAGTCAGTGAAGATTGCAGAAATAGACGCCACTTACCATAACGGAAGGATCCTCGTTAGCCTGACGTTACCTCTGACTGACAGGATGTCATATGAGTTATACAAACTCCATCCGCTGGCCATCCCTCAGACCTTACGAAACAACACGTACGGGGCCGCCTATATCATTCCTAGTTGCATGCATATAGCACACAGCAAGGACCAGCAGAGTTATCTCCCTCTCAATCAAGATCAGGTAGATAAGTGCCTGAGCACTCACTACGGTCGCATCTGCTCCACAGGAGGAGTCACGTTGACAGCCCAAAAGGGATGCGAGATCGAGATGTTGCTCCACCCCAGCCGAACCGCACTCGACTCCTGCAGCGTAGCCACCAAGAAAAACCTAACGAGACAATGGGCTCATTTGGAAGTCGATGGGACATGGCTGTTCACCGCTATTACTGAGGAGAGGCTCCGTATCTCCTGTCCGGGAGAGATATATGAGAACGCCAAGTTACAAGGGGTTAGCATTTTGCGGTAAGCCTCCGGATGCTTGGCGAGGACTGCGTCCGCGACACTAATCACAAAAGACGTCAGAGTCTCTGCGGTTCAGTATCTCTACGAACCAGAGACCAGCTTAAATGTCAATGACCTATATCCTATATTGGAAGACAATGTAACGCTCAAAGATCTCCCAGAGATCGGCGACACTGGGCCATTGTCGTCCTGGACCTCTCATAAGCAATCGCTGAAAAATATCATAACACAGATGAACGAAATTGGACGGCATAACCGAATCTCCACTTACACCCACAACTTGACGTACGGAGGCCTTACCATCCAAGCCGTTATCATCATAGCGTTTATCATCTTTGTTGGGAATTTAGTTATGTCACCAACCTCGAGGACCGGATGCGAAGGTCCTCACTATCACCTCTGCGGATCCTAGCCCTGGGACGATTAACCTTCCGCACCAGCCCACCTTGTCTATGCATGGTAGCCGAAGTACTCTCTGTCCTGCCCAAACTGCGGAAACGGACTGATCTTACCTCAACTTACAGAGCCTCGCACGACCTTCAGACCCGGTGCCCCCATCCCACCATGTCTCGCGAGGTTATGGTCACTTGCGGAAAGGATCTTACACCAGAAGCCATCGTATCATGTTTCCAACCTGCCGGCACCATTGTCGCTACGCACATACTTTCAGAGACTATTGGCACTCATACGGTCAGAGTTACCTTTGATACCACCCAACAGGCCGAAAAGGCTGAACGAGAGAAGGAATTGTGGTTGTTACAAGCGACTTTAAAGATAGGATCCTCCGGCCGATCTCATCCGCCATCGCCCCCGCGAATCAAATCCGAGGTTCATGTCATCCGACCAACTAGAGAAGTCAACCCGATCGACCCCAGAAGAATTTTCTGCTTGCTACCTTGGACAGGAAGAAAACCCACCATGGCGCTCAAGTTGTTGGCTGAACAGAAGGTTGAGGAAAAGTTCTTCAGACATTTCGCCCGGTTCGGGCGAATGGAATATTGTTACACCACTCGAGATAACCGCGGGCGGCTGTCTCATGGGTTCGTTACATACCATCATCGCCGCCATGCCTCTCTCTTCTTACGAGAATGTGCCTCCATCTACCAAGCCCGACCCGCCCAGGGGCAATATAAAACCACCAGGAGACTCACCAGGAAAAGACATTTGCCCTGCGGTTACTCTATTGATGTGAGAAATCGAGAGTTACACCTCACCACCTGCCAGAGACAGCGAGAGATCGAAACCAAGAAATGTTAGAGGATCTTGTAAATTACAACAAACTTTAGTGCTTTAATTTGAATCTCGTTCACCTTCTCCCTTTTGTCCTATCCTTTCATTTTCTCAGTTCACACCTTCTAATTATATGACAAGCTAATATTAATTTTTTTTGTGTTCTTTCAGAAATGGATCTCCAACTAGAAATAATGAATGTTAGGATTACCGCCCCTGCTACCTTGACGATTACCTGCAATGAACATACGCGTCCAGGCGCCTTGAAACAAACACTATGGGGAGTAGGGGATCTGAAAGGACTCACCGTACTCCGACGCGCCGCAGGACTGATAGACGTCACTGCGATATACCAAGACGAAGATGCAGCTGAGGACGCCCATGCCCTGTTATTATCTTTCGTCCCCGAATATAAAGAGAATCCAATGACCCCCCTTTCGGACGAAATAATGATCAAAGAAGAACAGCGAAGCAGAAATACCCTCCGCTTGGAATGTCGCTGCACCGATCTCCCTGGACTGCTCCGGTCAATAGGCGAGTTCGGTGAAACGAAGCCTAACTGAAAATTGGAAGGGCAGGAGAATTCCCCGCGGCTGGAAGTCGAATATCTGACCCCGGCTGATTGCCGCCAGGCCTACGACTATTGGAGAGCCAAGTTGGGCGCCGCTCATCAGCCCACCAATCTCCTGAAGATAGAGGTACCCGAATCAGTCACAAGCCCGGACCCGTCCCCGGTGGTATGCCTGCACTCCCCAGCGCCGAAGGAAGAAGAGAATGTCGACCTCTGTCGGCTACACATCCTAGTTCCCTACGGACAAAGACTCGAAGACATCAAAGAGGAGTATAGAAGGATTGGAGGAAACCCACATATGGAAGCGGTCCGCATGAAGACCGGGGCCTATCAAGGATTCGTTCAGTATCAAAACCCAGAGGATGCAAAAAGGCGCCTGCATTCATTCAACCCTACGCATTTCGGCCGCTACGCTAAGATCGTGCACCACCCTACACCGGACCAGGATGACAACCGCAACCCTCGCATCGTTCACATTCTCGTCCCCCGAGGATCCACGGCGAAGGACATCAAGGCTGAATACGGAAGGTTTGGGACCATTAAGTATGGGGCCATAAGGATGATGCCAGTACGTTGCTCGCCTCAAACACAAGCTTTCATCGAATACAACACCCCGGAGGAAGCGAGGAAAGCCTTGGAGGAAGGAGATCGTAAATATCGTGCGAGGTACGGTACCGGAACAGGGGTCGTCAAGGCACCCCTCGAAGCCTATCCGCCGCGCCAATTCTCCCAATCCGAAGGGAAGTTACACTGGTTCTGTGAACAGGCAATCCACCGAGACGACTACGAGGAACATCAACGCAATTGCCACCCATCTAATTGGGATTATAGGGGTGCTCTCCTCTGTGGAGAACGAACCATTGAATCAGAAGGCACGGAAAGGGACCCCATCTACTTACTCGATGAATTCCTCAAGACTAACCCTAAAGAGGACAACCAGCCGAACCTGGTAATAGACCCTGTCACCTCCCTACTCGACCTCCAGGGATTACAAGTATAGGGGATGTCAACTCCACCCAAGAACCTTACGCACTTTGGCGCTCTCTGTAATGGACCTTAACCCTGGGAGTCTACAACACGCCGCGACTCAACAAGGGACACCATTCGCTCAGCGTGACTTCCTTCGCTTCATCAATCCAACCGCTTGTGATTTGTCGAGACGACAACAATTCTAATCGGGGGAGGGTGTTAATCACATATAAAAATTTTGCTCTTTTATTTTACTTCGATAGATTATTTTCCTTTCCGTTTTTTTACTTGCCATTACGAATCGAGGAATGCGTTCCTTGTGAGCGTTCCCAACTACGTAAGTAGCGCATTCTTTCGAGCATATCATTTAAGAAATGTAACACCCTCGTCCGGTCGTGCTCGTGGGGGAGGTAGCCGAGCTGCTCATGCGATGCTGACCACGCAGTAACAGCTAGCGCTACACATGTTTGAAAAACCGCTTAATGCGGCCGTAACTTCACCGGGGGCAGCACCTACCAGGCGCAGGCCGGTTACCGACACTCCTGAGCACACGAGTGCGAGAGAGAAGGACGCGCAGGTGAAGCCATGCATTGGCGCTTAACTTCAGCCGCGCGGCAGTGCGAGTCGATTCGAAAAGCGAAGAGTACATACTGTATCCGAAGCTCGCATAAGTGCGAAGCCTAATACGTGGTCCAAGTATAATAAGTAGTACAATACAAAAGGAAAAAATAATAAATATAGTGTATAGGACTAGAAGTGTTGAGTTGATAATATAGTTATAATAATTTCGTGGAAGTGTGAAATAAAACAGAAGTGGACAGAAATATAAGCGCACATAGAAAACGAAGGGACAACAAAAGGAGAAATCCCAAGGTATTAATTATAATTCTTATAGCGATAAATAATTCGTTACTGTTAACATAATATGTGAATGTGTATATATATATATATATATATATATATATATATATATATATATATATATATATATATATATATATATAATATACTTTTAATTAATTTCGGTTTTCCATTTTTTTTTCCTTCAACGCTATTTTAGATTAAGCAATAACCAAAGAAAAAAAGGGAAATAAATAAGTTGGGTTTACACTTTTCTGGGTTTTGTCATTTTTGTCAATTTTTATAGGATGTACGGCGAAATATCGTTAATAAAAAATCGTGTAATTGGGGAATCAATACCATAGAAAAAGGGGGTGAGCACCTTTTTTGTTTCTATACCAACTAAGGATTCTCTGTCTCCCGATTACATATTGTAATTGTTTTGTGAATAGCGATACAAGTTACTATTAAGTATTAGTTATTAAGTATAACCCATCGTGCCATACCCCAGGGAAGTGTGTGCGCCCTAAGCGAATATATAATTTTTCTGTTATTTTTGTGCGACGCGTCTTAAGAGGGAATACATTATATATGCATATTTCAAACAGCGCCACGTGACGAATGCGCAACCGCTGAATAGTCCTTGTAGTTTGGGAGGTCTCTCTCTCCAGAGATTGAACCGGGGTTCGGGCCCCATTATAACTATTGTAAAACCAAGAGTATTGACCGTATCACCGCGCATCTTTGAGGGTCATCTCCTTTCCATTGAGAATTTCCCTTATCTTCACATCTTCTTCTTTCTTCCCCGTCCGGGTAAAGCGAGTGGCTGAACAGCAAGCACGAGTTATCGGTCTCTCCGTTTTGTGCGGGTCTTCTGCGGAGCCGCTCTCTCTCTCTCTCTCTCCTATAGGAGTTGCGCCACTATAGCAGCGCGCAAGCAGTTATCGGCCTCTCCGCTTTGTGCGGATCTTCGCACGGCCCGCTCGCCACAACAGTAGTGCGCCCCAGCCGCCGCCGCCTGCAATTGGGAAGGTGTATCGGAACGGCAGCGCGCAAGCAGTTACCGGCCTCGCCGCTTTGTGCGGATCTTCGCACGGCCCACTCGCCACTACAGCAGCGCGCCCCAGCCGCCGCCGCCTGCAATTGGGAACGTGTATCGGGACGGCAGCGCGCAAGCAGTTATCGGCCTCTCCGCTTTGTGCGGATCTTCGTACGGCCCGCTCGCCACTACAGCAGCGCGCGGCGAAGCCGGGCCCCTCCACGGAACGCTGTCTTATAAGACTCTCCCGCCCCAAGGCTGTCTAAAAGCTCGCAGGCGCTTCCTTACGTCGGCATAGAAGAGGAGAACGGTGGCTCGCGGCAAAATATCCAAGACATAGTAGACCCGCTCGTGGCCAAGTACGGACGGCCCTTCCCGCACTGGTCCTCATCATTGCAATCCGAGCAACTCCGTCCATTTCCCAGCAAACACAGTCGACCCTTAACGATGCGAGGTCGCAATTCTCTGCAATCGCGAGCCAAAGTTGTGCCACGAGTACCCGGGGATACCTACTATTGGCGGAGAGACCCTCCGAGGCTCTCGGGGTTATCTTTGGCGTTTTTCCTTCGTCTTATTAACGCTCTTGAAGGGATTAATTAACTACCTTGTGGCTCTCACGGGCACGAATTGTACCCTGGCGCTGATTGAAATATCGTGATCACCCAACTACCTAGTTTATCAGAATATGCGTAGAACTAGATACGCTTAGATTTGTATTGAATAAGAGTATAGAAATAAATTACGTTTTGAATTTAAAGGTAGTATATTTGCTTTCTCCCCACCTCCCGTATATAAAAAGATACCGAAACTAATAATCATAAGAGAGTAGATCTGCCGCACTCTTACTCGTATGGGAGTGTAAGAGTGACCAGGATAGCGGCCAGGTTCCTGCCAGGTAAGGGTGAATTGATACCCTTAGGGGATCAACCAAAATATTTAAAACATTAAACAAGTCGCGTGACAACCTTTATCAGTTGTCACGTAACATTAATAAAACATATGAAAAATACATGAAAAAAATAAACTTTTAAGTGAACATTTAAATGAGGGGGGTCTGAGGGGTTCACGAGGGGGTCTGAGGGGGGGGGGACGAGGGTGGCAGAAAATATTAAATATAAAAAAAATAAATAAAAAAACAATTCAAAAATTGAATAAAACATTTCGAAGAATTTAACTTATTATCAGGTAAATCAAATCATTTAATTATTAAATTTAATTTTACAAAATATATATTATATTATAAAAAAATATACTTTTATTGTAACAATTTTAATGTTTTCTGAAATTTTATAGTGACAAAGACAGTAGAAAATAAATAAATTATTTACTTGTCAAAATTGGGGGGTTGACGAGCGGAGCGAGTAGGGGGGGTACCCCCGCTAGTATATTATATATATTCATATAAACATATATTATATATAATTATATATTCATATATACTTATATGTGCAATTCCTCCAAAATAGACACAAAAATGGTGTTGAAGAAGGAAAGTAGGTAAGTTAAGAGAGTTCTGGCTCAGTGAGCCAGAACTCTCAGAGAGTTCTAACTCAGTGAGCCAGAACTCTCTTAGCATTTTCGACGTCGAGCGGAGAATTCCACGAAGCCCGTTAACCCAACTGCGCCAGAACTCTCATAGTATTTTCATCGTCGAGCGTAGAATTCCACAAAGCCCGTTAACTCAGTGAGCCAGAACTCTCTTAGCATTTTCGACGTTGAGCATAGAATTCTACGAAGCCTGTTAACCCAACTGCGCCAGAACTCTCATAGTATTTTCGAGTCAAATATAGAATTATATGAAGCCCGTTGACCCTACTGAGCCAGAAGCCCTACTGAGCCAGAAGCCTCCCCACATTTTCGAGCTCATCTCATGGCGAGCTCTCGACGAGCTGGCGCATATTTAAAATTAATGACTACTTTAATCTTTTATACTTATCGCGTTCGGGTAAAGAATTCGTATTCATGGAATACTTTTGAGAATACCGTTTCCATTTTGAATCCTCCTTTTTTTCTCCTGTTTAGAATCAAGAAGAGGAGTATAAGCGTTTAAACTTGTGTTTTGACCCATCTTGTTCGACGTCAGGGACACGAATGAAGCATTTACTCCCAATCCATAGAAGTCTCTTCCGTTCACGTTTCGTAGAATTTTTTCAGAAGTTTAACGTTATGCAGGTCCTCCTGGTGTTTGGCCGTATGAGTGAATGAGGCCAAGCGGGCATAGCAGCTCCTCTTATAGCCCTCTCCGAGCTCGAGCATTTTCGGAGAGGGGAGAGAACCTTCCAGAGCAGCAGCGGTGGTGGTAAACCAAGGAGTGGGGGAAGCAGCCACGGCTATAAGAAGCGGTGCAGCAGAGACAGCGGCACAGTCGACCTCTTCGTTGTCAGCCAGCAGCAAGTCCTGAACACCTCAACCATGAACTCCTTCCGGTGGACGGCTCTCTCTGCAGGTCCTCCTGGTGTTTGGTCGGCTGAGTGAATGAGGCCAAGCGGGCACAGCAGCTCCTCTTATAGCCTTCTCCGAGCTCGAGAATTTTCAGAGAGGGGAGAGAATTTTCCAGAACACCAGCGGTGGTGGTAAATCAAGGAGTGGGGGAAGAACGATAACATCATCATGACCGCTCGCTGTGCATACCGGCACATGTCGTCTGCTCCGCACGTGCTCATGCTTATATACGATGGATAGGATGACAGCCAGGATCAGAGTAGCGGCGCAACAGCAATGAGAGACCGTTACGCACCACACCCTTATTTATAGTGAGAGTGCGTGAGCATGGAAACTTCGAGAAGGCTGGAACCATCATCGAATTCCGCGAACTGCGTCTCGAACGTTCTGTGCATTTGAGATGTTTATGCTTCAAGAGTTGAGCATCAACTGAATAAATATATACAGCCAACATCCTTTTTATACTTTTATAGCATACAGTAACCCCTTAACACATTTATGTCATAGAGTGACTACTTTTATATTCTAAAATGATGCGCTAATATGCCAGAGTAGCACTCTTCTTTATGTCATAGAGTGACACCTTTCAAAGAGTGACACCTTTTTTATGTCATAGAGTGACACCTTTCAAAGAGTAACACCTTTTTTATGTCATAGAGTGACACCTTTTAAACAGTAACACCTTTTTTATGTCATAGAGGGACACCTTTCAAAGAGTGACACCTTTTTTATGTCATAGAGTGACACCTTTCAAAGAGTAACACCTTTTTTATGTCATAGAGTGACAACTTTCAAAGAGTGACACCTTTTTTATGTCATAGAGTGACACCTTTCAAAGAGTAAAACCTTTTTACTTCATAGGGCGACACCTTTCAAAGAGTGACACCTTTTTTATGTCATAGAGTGACACCTTTCAAAGAGTAACACCTTTTTTATGTCATAGAGTGACAACCTTCAAAGAGTAACACCTTTTTTATGTCATAGAGTGACACCTTTTTTATGTCATAGAGTGATAACCTTCAAAGAGTAACACCTTTTTTTATGTCATAGAGTGACACCTTTCAAAGAGTAACACCTTTTTTATGTCATAGATTGACACCTTTCAAAGAGTGA
The DNA here is from genome assembly GCA_036365515.1 of Torymus aiolomorphi. Taxonomy (NCBI): domain Eukaryota; kingdom Metazoa; phylum Arthropoda; class Insecta; order Hymenoptera; family Torymidae; genus Torymus; species Torymus aiolomorphi. The sequence goes on along the minus strand of CM070877.1, from coordinate 74,578,818 downwards.
CACCTTTTTTATGTCATAGAGTGACACCTTCCAAAGAGTAACACCTTTTCTTATGTCATAGAGTGACACCTTTTAAACAGTAACACCTTTTTTATGTCATAGAGTGACACCTTTTAAAGAGTGACACCTTTTTTATGTCATAGAGTGACGCCTTTCAAAGAGTAACACACTTTTTATGTCATAGAGTGATACCTTTCAAAGAGTAACACCTTTTTTATGTCATAGAGTGACACCTTTCAAAGAGTGACACCGTTTTTATGTCATAGAGTGACACCTTTCAAAGAGTAACACCTTTTTTATGTCATAGAGTGACACCTTTCAAAGAGTAACACATTTGTTATGTCATAGAATGACACCTTTCAAAGAGTGACACCTTCTTTATGTCATAGAGTGACACCTTTCAAAGACTGACACCTTTTATATGTCATAGAGTGACACCTTTCAAAGAGTGACACCTTTTATATGTCATAGAGTGACACCTTTCAAAGAGTAAAACCTTTTTACTTCATAGAGTGACACCTTTTTTATCTCATAGAGTGACACCTTTCAACGAGTAACACCTTTTTTATGTCATAGAGTGACAACCTTCAAAGAGTAACACCTTCTTTATGTCATAGAGTGACACCTTTTTTATGTCATAGAGTGATAACCTTCAAAGAGTAACACCTTTTTTCATGTCATAGAGTGACACCTTTCAAAGAGTAACACCTTTTTTATGTCATAGATTGACACCTTTCAATGAGTGACACCTTTTTTATGTCATAGAGTGATACCTTTTTTATGTCATAGAGTGATAACCTTCAAAGAGTAACACCTTCTTTTATGTCATAGAGTGACACCTTTCAAAGAGTAACACCTTTTTTATGTCATAGAGTGACACCTTTCAAAGAGTGACACCTTCTTTATGTCATAGAGTAACATCTTTCAAAGAGTAACACCTTTTTTATGTCATAGAGTGACACCTTTTAAAAAGTAACACCTTTTTTATGTCATAGAGTGACACCTATCAAAGAGTAACACCTTTTTTATGTCATAGAGTGACACCTTTTAAACAGTAACACCTTTTTTATGTCATAGAGTGACACCTTTTAAATAGTAACACCTTTCTTATATCATAGAGTGACACCTTTCAAAGAGTAACACTTTTGTTATGTCATAGAGTGACACCTTTCCAAGAGTAACACCTTTTAAACAGTAACACCTTTTTTATGTCATAGAGTAACACCTTTTTTATGTCATAGAGTAACACCTTTTTTATGTCATAGAGTAACACCTTTTTTATGTCATAGAGTGACACCTTTCAAAGAGTAACACCTTTTTTATGTCATAGAGTAACAGCTTTTTTATTTCATAGAGTAACAACTTTTATGTCATAGAGTGACATCTTTTTATATCATTTTAATAATTAAATAAAGAGAAAGTGGTGTGAGCTCCAACCAACGCTTTCTACCTGTGAGAAACAACCAAACATTTTTCCTGTCCGTAAACTTTCTCTTTATTATTTTTTTTTATTAATTTGTTTTACAAGTTTATTAATTTACATTATAAAGTTATTAATTAAATTACAATGTTAATAATTTATTTACATATTTAATCTTTACGAAATTCAAAATTTTGTTCACCCTGATACAATAAAAATAATGTATACTTTTTAGCCCTTTCGGTAAGTTCATCGAACAAATTGACATTCTCCTCGAGGGTCTTAGAAACTCGATTGTGGAGGAAGACTTGGAACTCTCCATCGATGACAACAACGGTCTTCAATCCGTACTTGGTGCTGACCTGCTTGATCTCTGTAACTATATACATTTTACCCTTCTCTAATTCGGACAGATTCTTCTTTGGAAGATAGGTATTCGAGCAGATACGATTTAACATGCAAAGTCCATTCTGAAACAGAGAAGAATATTAACTATTTTCAAAGAATATTACAAGTCAATAAATTAAATACTTACCTTTAAGTGTCTGGAGTTGTTCAAAGTCTAAGTCTCTTGCTGGAAGGCTCTCCGTTCTCAGGCTCGTCGAGTGAACGAATGTGCTGACTGCTCGACGCGTGCTCCTTATGTAGGCATCCGTCGGCTTCCCCCTCGCCATCACTCTCACTCGTGATTCGCTCTGCCACCTCCATCTCCTCTAGCTGTATCAAATTTTCTAGAACTTGTCTGTCCTCCTCCTCATCGAATATTCTATAGTGTCCCCAAGGAAGTGTATCCGTACTATTCATGAGGAGATGACGTTTATCATCATGTGGGCTTAGAGCAACCTTCTTCTCTTTCTCAGTTCGAACAATATGATTCTTGGAGCGTATATTATTCTGTTGACAGGTCACCGTTGACTCATTGAAAAGACAGTCTTGATAGTTATCGAAAGTGATACTTGTTTTCACAACAGTTGATTTGACTCCCTTGGCTTTTTTAATAGGTTTATCGTTTTGTATGAGGACACTATACATTTTGCTTCGAAGTTCGATGAATTTGGTCATGATGTTACCGTTACATTCATCCTTCATTAATCCTATGACTTTCTTATTCTTACGAGGTAGTTCAGACTGATTATTTTCAGGATAATCTGAAGTATCAAACTTGTTGATATCCTCCTTCATAATCTCGTATATGTTAACTCCTCGAATTTCATATATCAGACTATCTGTGTCAGTGTAGAGAAGTTTGCTATTTTTACCCACTCATTGTCTCATATACGAATAATGAAAATCATAAATGAGAGTCTTAGAGATATCGAGAACGCTAAGACCTACATAAATCGGCTTTCTAATTGTAATCTCAGTTCGAGCGAGATGTATGGCAACCAAGTTTTCATCAAAGATCGAGCGGCTATGGAAATTTGGTTTAGCAATCAATACCTCAGCCCCATAGCGGCCAGTCCACTTGTTAACGAGTTTCACATCTACTCGTTTTCGCTCATTTTGCATTGTCTTACCATACACGGCATTAATCAGAAGTTTGAAAAAGAGTTTTTCAAACTCATTTTTTGCCTGTTTTCTCTTCTCCGTGTTTAATTCGACATAAGGCTTGAGCCATGGACTCTGTTTGAATTTGAGTGCTCTATGAACTTTCTCTAACACTAGTCCATGTTTGAGTGCTTGTTTCAGGGCACGATAATGAATAATGTACCTCTTTTTGTTGAATAAAGTAGTCAGCAGCTTCTTTTTACGAGAACTAGGCGGAGCCATATGTTCAGGACACAGAGGCAGGTCTTTATGATCATCGTGAAGATTTACCGGAAATTCCAAATCCACCTCCAAGATATAACCGATAGGACCATCATCTGGAATGTCAAAGAAATTTGATTCGTTTACATTTTCCACCCAGCGAAAACCTCCTTCTGGTAGGTGTTGCGTCATAGCCCATCCGAACAGGTTATTAGCATCGTAGTACATTAGATATTTTTCCTCTTCTTCTGGATTATAGTCATCAGACATAAATTTGTTGTTAGCCTTAGCGTAACGATTCGAACATTGGCTGACTCCACCTCTGATCCCTCTTTCAACGAACAATAACATTCTTCGGAAATTCTCAAAAACATCTGCTAAAAGAAGTACATCTGTTTTAAGATACAAGTCTGAATACTCACCAAGAGTTTTAATGTTAAAGGTATTCCAAACGTTGACTGCATGATCATAATCAGATTCTGCGATTCCAGTGTTTGTTAATTTGCTGAAGAAGTCGTCTTTTGATGATAACTCTGTTTCTTCCAATTTTTCAAATGAAGATACATAATCATATGGGAAAATACCTTTTCGTAATAGTAACTTGATGTTGTCTTTGGTGTAACCATCATCATTTTCAAATATAGTGCTAGTAATCCTTTTTTCATCTAAATATGATGCAAGTTTCTCCAAAGAAGATATCATGAATCGGAAGGAATCTATGAATCTAAAGTTAAAACCGCTCCCTTCAATATACTTGATGAAAGATATATATCGCTCTTTATTTTCAGCAATAAGTTGTACACGTCCTTTTAAAATTTCATCACTTGCCAATTCCTTAATGATAAAATGAGAGTCATAACCTGTCAGATTATGAAACACTACTGGGATAAACCTGGCATCTTTAAAGTTGACATTACATCCCTCGTGAGCAGCTCCTCTATACCTGAAATCATACACATAATTAATTTAATTTATATTTAAATAACATGAATAAATAATATAGTTTACTTCCTTTCCAGTAATATGACAGTGGTCTCTTACTTTCTTATCCTTAGCAGAAAACTGCTTAGTGCAAATATGACATAATTTAGCTACTTTAAAGTCATCCATCTCTTGATGATTGAGATTCATAGGTTTAGGGGCATTGTACATCTCTTCCAGTTGAGTAGCCAATTCTTGAAGTTTTACAATAAACCATACAGCGGGACTCATTTGACCATCTTCTTCCTGATGATAGTTGTGGTAGCCCGATCGACTATCATCGAAACTACATTTTGAATAATATCCAATACTGTAAGCTTCATGTTCTTGAAATGCGCGCGACGCTTCGTCTTCTACAGGTCTCAACAGACATTCAAAATCTGCGTAGATAACGTGAGGTACTTTCGTCTGTCGATTATAATTTTTAAATGAAAGAATATTATCTTGTGGTATTGGTAATTTAATCTTACACTTATTTAATTGTATGCAGTCTACTCCATGATTATTCAACTTTTCTTCTGACTGAAAATAATGTAGACATCGATCACAAATACAACATTGCCCATTACGCTTTGTTAATTGACTCGTTATCAAGCGTGACAAGTTCTTAATCCAAACGTAGTGAAACTTTGGCATTGAAGCATTTGGACTATCATTACCCTCTTCTTTTTCATTTTCATCTACATAGTAGTATTGTATAAGAAGTAAATTAACATGCAAATTTTTCTTTAGAGATGCAATATAACATGGATGAACCTTGAACTTGCTACTATACATTTTTAAAATGTATACATTTACAGAAACACAGTTTTGGTTTTCAAATTTACTTATCTGTTTCAATGAGATAGGAAATTCTATTCCATTAAAGTTTAATTCACTTTCATATTTTAAATACTTACTAACTCGATCAACGTTTTTTTCCTGAGGGTGTAGAGCAGCCAAAATAGACCACTTGAAACATTGATCATCTTTGTTTTTCACATTCACACAAGCCTTTCTTACTAGTATTTCTTTTGGTAGTGGTATGTAGGAACTTCCTTTCATCGGCTCATACTTATTGATGTTTATTGTTAGACTTAAAATTTGCTGGAGACTCCATCCGGAACCTCTTTCTTGAAATTCTTCCATCTCACGTTGAATAGCTTGTTTAACATTAACATCGAACCATTGTTTTAAATCTGTGACTTTATATATCGGTGCATTTTCTGTATTAAAGTATTTAACTTCCGCCTCTACCGAGTCACTCTTTTGAATTATATATTCTGCTGCAAGTTCGGCATTCACTTTAATCGCATTGTATACCTTGAGAGCCTCCATTATCTTCGATTCAAAGATGATTTGAGCATCCTTCATAAACGAAACGATATTCATATGAGTTAAATTAGATATCACGCCTGATCGTATGCGTCTCTCAAATGCTGAGAACACATCATCCCATTTATGCTTTGGTCTCCTTCCTCACTTAATGGTGGTGATGAATTTTGCAACGAGCGACCACCAGATTTTAAAAAATTGCGCAGTTTATTTTGAATAGTCAGCAAATGTGTCATTGATGTTTGGCATTTCTGCTTCTTTGCTCTGGTAAGCGTTCCATAAGTGGCTAACTTCTGTAACGCATTAATAGCATCACTATTCAAATCAATCCAATTCTTTATATCAGTAGAATTTGCAACTCCTTTGTTTACACTCTCTAATGATTTCCATAATAATTTAACTATATAACCGTAATACTCAGGAGATGTCATTCTCACCTAAATGTCTTTGTCACGCTCCTAGTTGACTTACGTTCTTCCACAATGCTGGCTTGATGAATCCTCGTAGTAGTCCTTACACTGGGAAGTAACACACACGATGTATCCTCGTAGTAGTCCTTACACTGGGAAGTAGCACTCGATGAATCCTTGTAGTCTATCTTGCACTGAGAAGTAATACCTTACACAACTCGTTGATTCGATGCAATCGACTGATGGCGCGGATACGATGCGGCTGCTCTTATAGCCCTCCAATGGTGCGATAGTGGGGGCTTCGAGGAAGTAAAGAACCTTCGTGAGAGGAAGGAAACTCGAGGAAGGGAGGAGATTTATGGAAGGAAGTTTCGAGAAAGAAGAATCTCGACTATAAAAGAGCGCTCGCTACTCCGCTAGCTTAGACGAGGACGACTCGGCGAGGCAACAACAGCTCTTCATCAGCAGCAGAGAGAATGGAGTACATCGTAGACGTTCAGGGCTTCAAAAGATCGTCGAAATTATTCGTCGTGAAGGAGTTAGCCATCCTCGAGCTATCTGAAAACACCATTCCATCAGTTTATCACTTTCAGCCACCTTGTCAGTAGAAACGTCTTCTACATGAAGAAAAGATGGCGAATGAGTGGCTTATAAAAAATTATCATGGAATGGCATGGGAGTCTGGAATGTTTCCATACAGTCGGATAATAGAGATTTTACAAAGTAGACTCAAGAATGCTACAACAATCCATGTAAAAGGGTATGAAAAAAGAAAGTGGATTAAAGAAATGGTTCCCGGAAAGTAAGTATTAAAAAAAGCAATATTCTTACATCATTTTCAATAATTACATTTATATTTTTTTTTCTTAGACTAGTTAACAATATTGAAGATTTTGGATGTCCGGCGTTGAAAAAAATTCATAAGGATGAGAAAATTAGATGTCCGAAACACCCGCTCTGTGCAAAACCGAAGTGCGCTGTAAAGAATGCAGATTCATTGAGATGATGGCTGCTGGAAAATGTTTACACCCCCGATGAGCTACCTAACGCATTCCGGGAAGATAAGGATGTTTGCGGTTGTAAAGAAGAGCATTGTTCGAACTGTGTACCTATGCCTCGAACAGAAAGCGTGAATATACTTACCAAAGAATTATTTCGTTCAGTGTATATATAATTTTAAGATTTTTTAATAATGTATTATAAATAAATAAATGTATGAAAGAGAGAAAATTTTGGAGGGGAAAAGTAAAATATTTGTTGACAGGTTGTTTCTCACAAGTGGGAGCGTTGGTTGGGGCTCTCACCATTTTCTCTTTATATAAATATATGCACACACACACACACACACACACACACACACACACACACACACACACACACGCGCGCGCGCGCGCGCGCGCGCGCGCGCGCACACGCACACACCTAATCATTCATAAGCATTTATATATATATATATATATATATATACATTCAATCATTTACATACACGCTTAATCAAGCATTCATATACATTCAATCAATCAATCATACATATTCATTCGCACACTCTCATTTACATATACATTCAATCATTTACATACACACACTTAATCAATCATTCATATACATTCAATCAATCAATCATACATATTCATTCGCACACTCTCATTTACATATACATTCAATCATTTATATATGCATGCATATCATCTTAAGATTAATAAGAAAAAAACCATTACTTTTTATTTTTATTTTATTTAAATGAATATAAAAACTCAAAAAAAAACTTATAAAAAACTTATAAAAACTCATAAAAAAGTTAGTATAAATTTATAATTTAAAATAATTTAATTATTTTTTATTTCGCCCGCTTGCACCAGTAAATATGGACCCTGGGACTCTAGAAAATGGCCGAAAACTCTCCAAAACCGATCATATATATCTTTGCCGGTGTGAAGAGGCTCTTCAAAACCGGAGAAACTCTGCAAAACCGGTATATAATATCTAGAAAAACTCTCCAAAACCGATAAACGACATAAACAAGTATATATATATATATATATATATATATATATATATATATATATATACACATCAAATGCAGCTTTTGAGGATCTATGTCAGCACGGATTCGATACTTTGAGGATTTTTCGGACTTTTGAGGACATCCTCAAAATTCCTTCGGTATGAAACGGTACTTTTGAGGATTTATATTAATACCTTCAACGCAGAGAGGGAGTTATTTCTTTAGTCAAACATATACGAACTCTGGAGAAAAAAACTATAGATCCTCAAAAGTATCGGTTTCCGAAATGTATATATATATATGAAATATATAAGTATATATAATGTAGCCAAGTACCCATAAGTTAACTTGACTGACATAATAGAACTTTTAGTGCCTTGCGTGTAAAATTACATTTTACGCTCACGTTGTATCTTCAAAAATATTCAGCCAGCGGGCATAATGTACTACTTAACGCCTAACAGGCGCAATAGCTCTCATACTCCTACAAAACTTTATAGAACCTACGCACTTTACGCCCGTGTGAGCGAATATTATTTTAATTATATAACTATTATGCCTTCTTTTTATTTCTAAAATTCATAAGAATTTTTTCAGATATTTACGAAAAGTCAAAGCCTATATAAAAAAATTACATAGTTACCACCACATCACCATTTTTCATTATTCTTTCTCAATTTTAAAATTTCTATAATATTACGCATCTTGGGAGGACAATAGAAGTCTATGGGCTGCTCTAGCAGGGGGGGTCCTCCAATCTCCCATACATACTTGACCGGCCCGACGGTTTGCAGTTTACCGGTGGGCTTTGTAAATGTAGAATACTAAATTTTTGCATAAAGTCCACTATAAATAATTACATTGGACTTTTCGTAAATATCTGAAAAAATCCTTATGAATTATAGAAATAAAAAGAAGGCATAATACTTATATAATTAAAATAATATTCGCCCACACGGGCGTAAAGTGCGTAGGTTCTATAAAGTTTTGTAGGAGTATGAGAGCTATTGCGCCTGTTAGGCGTTAAGTAGTACTTTATGCCCGCTGGCTGAATATTTTTGAAGATACAACGTGGGCGTAAAATGTAATTTTACACGCAAGGTACTAAAAGTTCTATTATGTCAGTCAAGTTAACTTATGGGTACTTGACTACAATAAATTGATTTCAGTACTTTCTTCTGTTTAATTTGTATAGAAGAATGAACAAATTTGAATACAGTTCTCAGAACAGTCGTACAGTTGTTTCGAAGAGTTGTCTGCATTACTTGACTATCGGTAATTGATTTCACAACTTTCGTTTGTTTGATTTAAAATGAAAAATTTGAATGTACTTATATAATATTATATAATAGAAATAATTTTTGCCCACACGGGCGTAAAGTACGTAGGTTCTATAAAGTTTTGTAAGAGCTGTATATGAGCTATTATATCTCTTGGGCGTTAAGTAGTACTTTATGCCCGCTGGCTGAATATGTTTGATAAGTAGGTAAAAAAGTTGTATTATGTCAGTCAAGTTAACTTATGGGTACTTGACTACAATAAATTGATTTCAGTACTTTATTGTGTTTAATTTGTACAGAAAGATGAACAAATTTAAATACATTTCGAGATTCGAATAAATAAAACGACTAGGCAAATTGCGCTGTTTTTTTATATATTATGCAGAAAAAACGTCTATACTTGCTTTATTTTATACTTTCGTAGAAAGTTTTATATTTATTTGTATAGTCATGAAAAAAATTATTACCATTTGTAGAGAGAGCTTATTGAATATATGAGACTAGAAGAATTAAAAGCACTAGACAAATTGTGTTGTTAGAACGTTCTTAAAAAATTAGCTTTTAAAAAACGTGTTGATTTCACAACTTTTTAAGAGAAAATAATAGATTATACAGAAAAAACGTCTATACTTGTCTTATTTTATACTTTCGTAGAAAGTTTTATATTAACAATATTATTATTGGTACAGTCATGAAAAAAATTATTATCATTTGCGGAGAGTGCTTATTGAATAGATGAGACTAGAAGAATTAAAAGGACTAGACAAATTGTGTTGTTAAAACGTACTTAAAAAATTAGCTTTTAAGAAACGTGTTGATTGTTTTAAAAAAATATTTAAGCTCTCTTTAAAGTTTTTGGTACTCAGTTTGCCGGATGTTGATAAATTATACAACAATATTAATATTTAATTATAAATAATAATCATTCATATGTTATAAATTTTTTTTTTTAATAAAAATGCAAATCACTGGTATTAACATTTTTTGTCATGACTTTCATTTGATGAATAAAAGAAGCCAAATAAATGCAAACAACTACAAATAACTGTAAAGAACTGTTACTAACAGCAAATAATTCTTATAAACTATTATTTAGTGTTATTGGCGTTCCAAATCATGAATTTATAAACTGCAAATAAAAATTATATTTAATTACTAACATTTCTATGCAGAATTTATTTCGACCTGAGTGGGCCTGGGTTAGTATTACATTGTAATATTTTTATTAAGATTCTTGCACTTCTATATTATTCGATAGATTGTTAAAACGTCCTTCATAACTAAACTTACAGGTCCGGGGCCAACTTTCTTTGGTAGAGTCGCTTTAGCTTACTTTTAATGGAATATCTACAACAGTATTTCTCTTTGTCTCTACTACAGGAGGTTGTTTACTTTGACAGACTTGAACATAATCTTTTGGTGGCCTTAATGCATAATGATTTGATTCACACCATCCAACAAGAAAAATTTGTAACGAATTCATATGTACTATATGTTCAGCATTTTATTATAACAATCTAACTTTAAGCACAATAAGTTAGTTATGTATGAATAGAAGATACAGCCTAAACAGTCTGCTAATATATAATAAACTCGTGTCCCAGGTTTAATTGCATATAGACCCTACATCGATATAGATCACACAGTAAACATATTTCCAAATGCATTTTTTTAATTGACCTATTTATTCACTCCTTCTATTTTAATTATTCATGCTTTTCACTTTACAAAACTTTTATCAAAATAACGTACATTTCACTGACATAAGAACCCACAAATGTATTTCACTGAGAAGCACCATTAAATATTAAAATATTCAATATTCAAAATATTCAATATTCAAAATATTCAAATTTTTTATATTATAAAATATTCACTCCTCTCATTTTAATCATTTATGCTTTTCACTTTACAACACTTTTATCAAAATACACAAAATAACGTACACTTCACTGACAATAGAACCCATAAATGTATTTCACTGGGAAGCACCATGTTTTTATATTATAAAAAAAAAAGTTATTTCACATATGCTAAATGTTTATTTCTCTGTACTAATTTTTATTGTTTATTTCACACACACCCACATATAACAAACTCGTGTTCCAAGGTTCACTCACATAAGACCTTCGATCCATAGATCACCAACATAATAAACATATTTGTAAATGTACTTTTTAAATTCACTTATTTATCCACTTCTATTGTAAAATAAAAAAAAATAATAATAATATATTGAACACTTATCACAACAACCTAACTTTTAACCGCAATAATTAAAGTTGTCTATGAAAATAAGATAGTCTAAACAGTTTACTAATATGTTTGCGCATTGTTTTTTCAAATTACTGACACTATTAAAAAATACTTGGTAATCCATTCTTTAACGCATTGATATGCAATAAACTTTATCAATTTGTAGTATTTGTTTATATTTATGTTAATATCTTCTTCAAGGAGTGAAATCTGAGTCTGAAAGTACAAAATACTTGAGCTTGATGCACTTCCAATAATCTGGGAAAATCTTGCATCTCACTATTTCCGGGTTTTAGAATCACAACAACATAACTTTTAACCACAATAGTTAAAGTTATCTATGTAAATAAGATCAGCTGCCAATGCTGCTTTTACTACATAGTAGTTCACTCTTCAGAATTTACATTCAAATCTATGTATTAACTGATGATCCTCTAGTTTTTACAAAACTTGAAGCTCAAAGTTGACTACAATTTCCATAAGAGCAGCTTATACATTTTTCACAAAATACTCATTCCCACTCACTTACTCTTGTATCTTGCCAAATTTGAAAAGTTCTTAATACTTATAGGTATGTTGTCGGATTAAGTCCCATCTGTAAAGTATTTACAAGCAAGCATTGTTACTTGATTTTTTCGTGGTTGAATATACTTATACGATTATAAAATCACACTTTTTGCCAATAAGATAATCTACAGATAATATTCCACTTACAGAAAAGTCCACAGATATTATTTCACTTGGAGGCATCATAGTCAAAAACGAGTCACATCACAAATGGTAATCCTTCAAACTGTACTATTTAAAGCTTTCTTGACATTCTTTTATATTATCTTAATTATTTGAATCATATCCGCTGTTTGTTCATGCAAGTTTTCGCTTCTATTCCTTTGGATCTTGAGAAAATATGGTTCTTAATTATTACATCGTTCTTCTGCATTCTACACAGATACAATAACACTGACATTCAATAATTATAAATTATTATAATCAGGTTCTGGCTTAGTATTACATTGTAATATTCTAAGATTCTTGCACTTCTAGATCCGACAGATGGATATAATCGCCTTCATAACTAAGGTCACAAGTCCTGGGCCAATTTTGGACAAGTTGCCTTTGGAAGAATTGCTAGTTTACCTTTAGAAGTCATATGGTCAGTAAAGCATTGATAATTGAAACACTATAAAGTAGAACGATGCTCTGCTGCTAGTGGGATATCTGCCACAGTATTTCTGCCTCTACTACAGGAGGTTGCGTGCTTTGACAGACTTGAACGTAATCTTTTGATGGCTGAGTAGATAAGCTAGGCCGGTTCTGCCCCCCCCCCCACCACTCGGCCACCGGCCGACCTGTGTAGCGTTCTGATAGGTTGAGACGGGGAGGTGAGGCTCCACCCACTTTCGAGAAGCTTCTACCCTTCTATTTGTAATGACGTCATCGAATAAAAATTGTTAGTATTTTATTGTCACATTTTTGTATAACGGTCAAATGTTTATTTACGAGCGACTCCCGACGGCGGGCGGCGGGCGGGCGGCGGCGGCGCGGGCGGCGGGCGGCGCGCGCGCGGGGACTAGCATCTTACCGCGTTGACAAGCTGGACGACCGCGGGGATGAGCTGATTCGCGCGGAGATGAGCGTATCATCGCGGTGGTCAGCTGATTTCCGCGGTCATTAGCATATACCGACCCGCGTGTAAGTATATTTACCGCGTTGATGAGCGGACTTTCGCGAGCATTAGCCTACCGTCGCTGGTAAGATATTTACCGCGCGTTTATTTTTTTCGACGTGACCTGCAGGTTTGATGTGGCTCTAAATCAGTAAATGTATTTCGGCTATAGCATGCTATCGCATCTCTTCGTTGTTCCGATATTCGTAGTTGCCTTATCGCTATTAATTCTAAGAACTCCAGAGTATTTCAATTGTATTCTCATGGCAATCGTTTCCTGACAACGACTCACAAAACTTAATAGTATTTCATGTAATTTTACCCGCTAAATCAAAATACTGTTTTGGTTAACTGAATATACAAACGATAAGAGTGGCGGCGTCGATGGAAACCCTAGATATAATAATTATTGAAGTGACTCATACAAAGGAGGCAAGACGAAGAGTATTTCACTCTTGCCAGTAACCCCGACACGGGCGACGTTATCGCATGCTGTGCAGGTTGAAACGTGCCTTCTCGTGCGAGTATTTTCCGGGCATTAGTCTATCGTCGCTGGTAAGATATTTACAATGGCATCATTGTTTTCAAAAAAGCTACTGAGAAAAGAGAGAGAGCGCGAGAGAGAGGGCGAGAGAGATGGAGAGAGAGAGTTTTCGAGGTGGATGGCCTGCATCTATGATGTGACTCTAACTCAGTAAGTATATTTCAGCTGGCCCGACACACAACAGGATGTATAGTTTTATCTCGAGTGTGCTTCATGCGTCAATAAGGTCGTATTTTTACGACACTGACCCTTGCACGTGTGTGCGTGTGCACGTTTGACGAAGCGTTGTTCCTTTTTCACATCTGGAGTGCGTGTATAGTGCCGCTAGTCTTTTCGATGCTCACACTTTTTTATAAGATGTGTATTTTGAATCTCAATAATGTTTCGAAGCCGGCAACCCCTACACGGGCGACGTCATCGCATGCTGTGCAGGTTGAAACGTGCATCCTGGTACGAGTATTTTTCGGGTATTAGTCTATCGTCGCTGGTAAGATATTTACAATGGCCCCACTGTTTTCAAGCAAGCTACTGAGAAAGAGAGAGAGAGAGAGCGAGAGAGAGTAAGAGAGCGAGAGAGAGTGAGAGAGCGAGAGAGAGTGAGAGAGCGAGGAGAGTGAGAGAGCGAGAGAGAGAGTGAGAGAGCGAGAGAGAGCTAGTAAGAGAGAGAGAGAGAGAGAGAGAGAGAGAGAGAGAGAGAGAGAGAGAGAGAGAGAGAGAGAGTTTTCGAGGTGGCCTGCATGTATGGCGTCACTCTAACTCAGTAAGTATATTTCGACTATAGCATGCTGAACTGGCTGGACACTTCGACAGATTCTTAATTTATCTGTTCACATTAATAAATATAATCCGATGCGCGGAGGCTCATACATCAGTCTACCTCCGCAAATACAAAAGAAACATGCATGTATCAATGTACGGAATTTCGATGATGCATGTTTCAAGTGGGCAATACTGTCAGCTTTGCACCCTACACATAACTCTGACCGAGTATCATCATATAAAGTCTATGAGAATGAATTGAATTTTAATGGAATACAATTTCCTATGAGTCCTAAACAAATTCCGAAATTTGAAAAACAAAATAACATCTCGGTTAACGTTTATATTTTAAAAAAATCATGTAAGAAGGAAACACATATCAACCTTCTTCTTCTACAAAACTATTATGTAGATGATGAGGAAAGTAAACAGGAGGAAAACTTTGAAGATGATTTATCGATATTCCACTATGTTTGGATCAAAGATTTATCGCGTTTAGTATGTACACAACTTTCAAAACGTAATGGTAGAAAATATTTTTGTGATCGATGTCTACATTATTTCAGAAATGATTCTAAATTGAACTTACATGAACAAGATTGTATGCAACTCAACAAGTACAAAGTAACTTTGCCTACACCAAGAGACAAAATTTTACAGTTTAAAAATTTTAATTATAAAGAAAAAGTTCCATTCGCCATATACGCAGATTTCGAGTGCCTTCTAAAAGCTGTGCAAATTGGAAATGCTTATCAAGAACATGAAGCATTTAGTATTGGATATTATTTAAAGTGCAGTTATGATGACTCCCTATCTCACTACAGTAGCTACAGAGGAAAAGATCCTGCTAAATGGTTTGCAGAGCAGCTGCAAAGTCTGGTAGAAAAAAAAAAAATTTGAGACTATCTTCAAGTTCATAGTACCAATGGAAACATTAAATTTAAAACAAGAACAAGCATTTCGAAATACAACATTATGCCACATTTGCGATAAACCTTTAGCAGAGAAGCGTGTACGAGATCATTGTCATCTGACTGGAAGGTAAAGTTAAAAGAAAATTAAATATGCTTCAAGCAGAAATTTTACATATTTTTCTTATGTTTTTTTTTTTTTTTTCTTATGTTTTAGATATCGAGGTGCTGCTCACGAAGATTGCAATTTCAATTATAAAGATTCACATAGTATTCCAGTGGTATTTCATAATTTAACCGGCTATGACTCACATATATATATATATACTATATATATACTATATATACTATATATATATATATATATATATATATATATATATATATATATATATATATACTGCGTATGACGGCAGTGAAATGCGGCGTCTGCGAACGCATGTAAATGTACGTGTGTGTGTGTGTGTGTGTGTCTGTGTGTGTGTGTATAAACCTTTAGTTTGTATCGTGTATGAGTTTAATTTTCCTGGAACAAAAAAATTCTTTAAAATTTATGTATTCATAGTTTGTAAGTTTTTGCGTATTCATACTTGTATTTTTACTATGTAAGTTTGTTTTTTTTTTTTTCTTAATAATAATCTGATCGATTGATTAAAATTTTTTACCAAAATAACTGTTATCATTTATTGACCTCACACTCTTCCAGTAAATTATCCAATCCTCTGTTTCCTTGAAAAAATAATAGTAGAGTTTCATTTTTGTTCACATACGCGTAGGACTTTGTGTACTTGATTTATCAAAGACTTTAGTATACGATTTTCACTACAAATATATGAAAACGAAATTTGAGGACAGTTGTAAACTACTATATACTGACACTGACAGCTTAATATATGAAATAAGAAATGATGATATTTATGAAGTGATTAAGAGGGATATTGCAAATTTTGATACCTCGGACTATTCATCTAATAATGTATTTGGAATTCCACAAGCCAATAAGAAGGTTGTAGGATTAATGAAGGATGAGTGCAATGGCTGCATTATGACAGAATTCGTTGGACTACGTAGTAAAATGTATAGTGCACGCGTCAATGGCCAAGACCATATGAAAGCTAAAGGTGTGAAAAGTGGAGTTGTCAGCAAAACCATCAATTTCGACGACTATCATCAGTGTTTACTAAATTCAACTACACAATACAGACATCAGTGTATCATACAGTCTAAAGCTCATGTAGTGCGTACTGTGAAACAAAATTAGCTCTAAGTCCACATGACAATAAGAGATATCTCATACCAAATGAAACAGATACTCTACCGTGGGGGCATTATAAAATATATAAAATAGATGAAGATTGATTGTATGTATGTATATAATCAACTTTCATTATATATATATATATATATATATTTATATATATATATACACACACACACACACACACACACACTATATATACTATATATATACTATATATATATACTATATATACTATATACATATATATACTATATATATACTATATATATATATACTATATATACTATATATATACTATATATATATATATATGCTATATATACTATATATACTATATATATATACATACACTGCTATGACGGCAGTGAAATGCGGCGTCTGCGAACGCATGTAAATGTACGTGTGTGTGTGTGTCTGTGTGTGTGTGTAACCTTTAGTTTGTATCGTGTATGAGTTTAATTTTCCTGGAACAAAATAATTCTTTAAAATTTATGTATTCATAGTTTGTAAGTTTTTGCGTATTCATACTTGTATTTTTACTATGTAAGTTTATTTTTTTTCTTAATAATAATCTGATCGATTGATTAAAATTTTTACCAAAATAACTGTTATCATTTATTGACCTCACACTCTTCCAGTAAATTATCCAATCCTCTGTTTCCTTGAAAAAATAATAGTAGTTTCATTTTTGTTCACATGCGTGTATATATATATATATATATATATATATATATATATTTTATATATATTTATATTTATTTATTTTTGTATATATATATATATATATATATACTATATATACATATATATATATATATATACTATATAATACTATATATACTATATATATACTATATATATACTATATATATACTATATATACTATATATATACTATATATATACTATATATACTATATATATACTATATATACTATATATATACTATATATATATACTATATATATACTATATATACTATATATACTATATATATACTATATATATACTATATATACTATATATACTATATATATACTATGTATACTATATACATAGTATATATAGTATATATAGTATATATATAGTATATATATATATATATAGTATATATATATATAGTATATATAGTATATATATAGTATATATATATATATATATAGTATATATATAGTATATATATAGTATATATAGTATATATATAGTATATATAGTATATATAGTATTATATAGTATATATACAGTATATATATATATATATATATAACACGCATGTGAACAAAAATGAAACTCTACTATTATTTTTTCAAGGAAACAGAGGATTGGATAATTTACTGGAAGAGTGTGAGGTCAATAAATGATAACAGTTATTTTGGTAAAAAATTTTAATCAATCGATCAGATTATTATTAAGAAAAAAAAAACAAACTTACATAGTAAAAATACAAGTATGAATACGCAAAAACTTACAAACTATGAATACATAAATTTTAAAGAATTTTTTTGTTCCAGGAAAATTAAACTCATACACGATACAAACTAAAGGTTTATACACACACACACAGACACACAGACACACACACACACGTACATTTACATGCGTTCGCAGACGCCGCATATCACTGCCGTCATATGCAGTATATATATATATATATATATATATATATATATATATATATATATTTATATATATATATATATACTATGTATACTATATATATAGTATATATAGTATATATAGTTTATATATATAGTATATATATAGTATATATAGTATATATATATTTAGTATATATAGTATATATATAGTATATATAGTATATATATAGTATATATATAGTATATATAGTATATATAGTATTATATAGTATATATATAGTATATATACAGTATATATATAGTATATATATATATATATATATATATATATATATATATATATATATATATATATATATATATATATATATACTAGGGGTACCCCCCTGCTCGCTCCGCTCGCCAACCCCCATAATAAATCTTTTATTAATAGATCAATTTTTATTTTAAGATTATTATTTTAAAATACTTAAAATTATAAATCTTTTTCTATTATTAGAAATTTAAATAAGATCTGTGAATGAGAGACAAAAATATTTTGGGACATGAAAATATGCATGATGTTTTAGGCCATTAAGGTAAATCGTATATATAAGTACAAAAAGATATAAAAAGTCTATCTTTTCCACGCCACCCAGGAGGTAGATAGAAGGCGCGTTTTTTTTAAAGAGGTATCCCCTTTCTTACTAATATTAAATTTATTTTTTATTAAATATTTCAATTTTTTTTATAAAATGTTAGTAAAAAAAGGCCTATTCCTCTGAAAAAAACTGTAAAATTTTTAACAATTATTTTTATTTAATTAAAATTTAAATCGATGACAGCAGACCAATATTTGAGGTCGCTAAAAACAGACCAATTTTGAAAGTCTCTGAAAGCAGACCAATTTTTAAGGTCGCTGAAAGTTCACCAATTTTAAGGTAATTGAAAGCAGACCAATATTTGAGGTCGCTAAAAACAGACCATTTTTGAAAGTCGGTAAAAGCAGACGAATTCTTAAGGTCGCTAAAAGTACACCAATTTTTAAGATAGCTGAAAGCAGACCAAGTTTTTACCTGGTTTTTTTTATTTATTCATCAAAAATTTTTTTCCAAACAATATTTATGATTTCTTCTTTATTATCTGAATCGTTTTGAATAAATATATTATTTGGATTCCTACATCTAGACAGTGCAACATATAATTGTCCATGTGAAAATAATGGTTTTCTAAAATAAATATCTAATGCATCAAAACTTTGTCCTTGTGATTTATTTATCGTCATAGCAAAAGCCAAGACAATAGGAAATTGTTTTCTATTAACTATAAATGGCAATGAAGACGATTCTGCAGTACTTAATGTTATTCTCGGTATAAAAACGTTATTTCCTGATTTTTCTCCTGTTATTATTTCAGCTTCTATATTATATTTAAATAGTCTAATTATTTTTAATCGAGTTCCATTGCATAAACCATCATTTATGCTTAAATTTCGTATTAACATTACTATCGCATTAATTTTTAGATGTAATTCATGTGGTGGTAAGCCTTCACGAATATTATGCAAGTATTCAATAGGAAAATTTATGTAAATATTATCATCTGATAGATCAACACCTTTATATGTTGCGCTATCTATACTATAATAAGTCATTTCATCACTATCGATTAATTTTAATATTTTATTATTTAGAATAGTTGAGTCTTCATTATGAGACGTTAAAATAACACTATTTATAGATAAATTATAATTTATATCTTTATATATTTTCAAACAAACATCATCAGTTTTCCAACTATTTGGTATTTTAAACGGATTAATTATTCCCTCTCCAATATTTAATAAAAACAAAGCAAATTCCTTATTATTAGAACGAATATTTTTTTTAAGTAATTTATGTTAAAAAGTGGCCAAATATCTGAATATTTTATTGTTTCTTGTATAATCGTACTTCTACAGCCATTTTTAATAACTGGAAGAATTTGTCGAAAATCTCCTCCTAATATAATTAATTTTCCCCCAAAAGCTAAATTTATATTACAAACATCTCTCAATGTTTTATCTACAATGTCTAAAGCTTTTCTTGGTATCATTGATGCTTCATCCCAAATTATTGCATCTACTTCGCGTAATTTTTTCTTATCAGATTCTAATTTTAAAAATGCACTTTCGATACTTTCTAAATCTAGAGGTAACTTAAATGTTTTATGACTTGTCATCCCTTTTGGTAATAATATTGACGCAATACCAGTCCAAGCCATTGATAAAATTTTTTTTTTTTTTGACAAAAAATAAAAAATCAATGTTTTATATAAAAATGTTTTACCTGAACCGCCAGGACCATCTATGAAATGAATTTTGCTTTCACTATTTAATAATTTCTCAAAAATATACTTTTGTTCTGAATTTAATTGAGTATACATGTTAGTAAACATTTCTTTACAATATAAAATATTAGTTTCATTAATGCCATTACATTCCGTTTTTAAGGTTTTATTTGGTACAGGTAATCCAAAATCTATACAAGATTTTTCGTTTAATGTTAATATTTCATTTATTTGTATAAGGGCATTGTTAACTTTATCATCTTTAAAATCTTCTATGAAAAAGTTTTTAAATTCATTCCAAATATTATTACCATTAATATTTTCAGATAGTAAAAACCAAGCAAAAAATTGACGTAGCTGATATCCTAACATAACATCACAAGCTTCTTTAAAAATATTTTTAATTTGTAAATCATCATCAACTAAACCCATTTTTATTGCTGTTTCTCTATGTGTGTTGTATGTACAATTTTCATACGTTCGTAAATCTTGAAAGGAAGTTGCACCTTTAACACGATTCAAAATTAACTTTAAGTGAAATCGTTCAATATCCTTCGGAGAAACAATATTTAAACGACCTATGGTATAATGTTCTAGATTTCGTTTTCGTTTTATCCAACATTTATTCTCGAAGTTGTAATATTTAGGTATATTAACATATTTTATATTTTTTGCATAATCATCTTTTGTATTTAATTTAAACCATGCTGTTAATGTTGTTTTCCAATTTTGTAACGCTTTGGTCTCGTTATTTTCTTCAAAAATAATTCCTTGTTGATTTTCTGTATGAACTGATAGACTTATCACTGTATGTCTTCTACCACATAAAGCAAATGTTTGTAATCGCCAAGCTGCTTCCATCGGACTTAAATATCTTCCATCAACAAATTGAGTAATTTTGTCATATATAATATCATCATTTCTATCATCAACTTTCTTTAATTTACACAATGCTCTATCTCCACCTTTATGTATGTAATCAAATATATATTTTATACTTTGAATACTGGCGCAATATTCTACATTAATATGACATTTATATTTTTTTAGTAAGAAGCTATTATAAGGTATTACCATAGAATTATCTACTGGAATTAGTTGATTATTGTTTTTAGCTTACAGTTTAAAATATTTGCTAGATCAATTATAACAAAGATTTTGTTCAATGTTAAATGAACTATGAATAAAGATAATTTTTATCATATTTCAAAATGAAACAAAAATATGTTACAATTTTTACATACATCGATCTGCGATTTCTTTTTTCTCAAAATACCTACAACATTTTCAATTTTATGGCAAGATTGTGATCAGTGATCTCGACCTTTTGTTTCCCTCGAACTTTTGATGGCCAATTGGAATTTTGAAAGTCTGATAGCAAGATAATGATTAGTGATCTCGACCTCTCAAACTTTTGATATCACAAAAACACCTATTAGGTTGCGTGGAAAAGATTTTTTTTATTATTATCAAAAGCTTGTTTAGATCACAAAAAACATTTTGATGTTCTACAACGTCAACGTTGCATTTTCATACTTTTAAGGCTAATGATAAAAGTAGCCACCAACCTACCACTTAAAAACAAAAATCCAACATCCTATTCAAAAATAAAATCCTCAGCAGTGACGGAGGGCACAAGGGGCAGTACAAGGGGCAGCCAATGGGCGACCACATTTGGGCGGCAAGGGGCAGCAAGAAAATTTAAGGGGCAGCAAATCCGAATAAAAATAACGTGTAAAAACACGTAATTTTACGTTATTTTAAGGGGCAGGAAATGGGCGACCGAAAGCGGCAGCTCAGGGGCAGCTAACTCCCAAAAAGCTCTCCGACCTATATATATATATATATATATATATATATATATATATATATATATCTATATATATATATATATATATATATATATATATATATATATATATATATATATATATATATATATATAACACGCATGTGAACAAAAATGAAACTCTACTATTATTTTTTCAAGGAAACAGAGGATTGGATAATTTACTGGAAGAGTGTGAGGTCAATAAATGATAACAGTTATTTTGGTAAAAAATTTTAATCAATCGATCAGATTATTATTAAGAAAAAAAAAAAAACAAACTTACATAGTAAAAATACAAGTATGAATACGCAAAAACTTACAAACTATGAATACATAAATTTTAAAGAATTTTTTTGTTCCAGGAAAATTAAACTCATACACGATACAAACTAAAGGTTTATACACACACACACAGACACACACACACACACACACACGTACATTTACATGCGTTCGCAGACGCCGCATTTCACTGCCGTCATACGCAGTATATATATATATATATATATATATATATATATATATATATATATATATATATATATATATATATATATATAGTATATATAGTGTATATATATAGTATATATATATATATATATATGTGAGTCATAGCCGGTTAAATTATGAAATACCACTGGAATACTATGTGAATCTTTATAATTGAAATTGCAATCTTCGTGAGCAGCACCTCGATATCTAAAACATAAGAAAAAAAAAAAAAAAAAAACATAAGAAAAATATGTAAAATTTCTGCTTGAAGCATATTTAATTTTCTTTTAACTTTACCTTCCAGTCAGATGACAATGATCTCGTACACGCTTCTCTGCTAAAGGTTTATCGCAAATGTGGCATAATGTTGTATTTCGAAATGCTTGTTCTTGTTTTAAATTTAATGTTTCCATTGGTACTATGAACTTGAAGATAGTCTCAAATTTTTTTTTTTTCTACCAGACTTTGCAGCTGCTCTGCAAACCATTTAGCAGGATCTTTTCCTCTGTAGCTACTGTAGTGAGATAGGGAGTCATCATAACTGCACTTTAAATAATATCCAATACTAAATGCTTCATGTTCTTGATAAGCATTTCCAATTTGCACAGCTTTTAGAAGGCACTCGAAATCTGCGTATATGGCGAATGGAACTTTTTCTTTATAATTAAAATTTTTAAACTGTAAAATTTTGTCTCTTGGTGTAGGCAAAGTTACTTTGTACTTGTTGAGTTGCATACAATCTTGTTCATGTAAGTTCAATTTAGAATCATTTCTGAAATAATGTAGACATCGATCACAAAAATATTTTCTACCATTACGTTTTGAAAGTTGTGTACATACTAAACGCGATAAATCTTTGATCCAAACATAGTGGAATATCGATAAATCATCTTCAAAGTTTTCCTCCTGTTTACTTTCCTCATCATCTACATAATAGTTTTGTAGAAGAAGAAGGTTGATATGTGTTTCCTTCTTACATGATTTTTTTAAAATATAAACGTTAACCGAGATGTTATTTTGTTTTTCAAATTTCGGAATTTGTTTAGGACTCATAGGAAATTGTATTCCATTAAAATTCAATTCATTCTCATAGACTTTATATGATGATACTCGGTCAGAGTTATGTGTAGGGTGCAAAGCTGACAGTATTGCCCACTTGAAACATGCATCATCGAAATTCCGTACATTGATACATGCATGTTTCTTTTGTATTTGCGGAGGTAGACTGATGTATGAGCCTCCGCGCATCGGATTATATTTATTAATGTGAACAGATAAATTAAGAATCTGTCGAAGTGTCCAGCCAGTTCAGCATGCTATAGTCGAAATATACTTACTGAGTTAGAGTGACGCCATACATGCAGGCCACCTCGAAAACTCTCTCTCTCTCTCTCCCCCTCTCTCTCTTTCTCTCTGTCTCTCTCTCTCTCTCTCTCTCTCTCTCTCTCTCTCTCTCTCTTCTAGCTCTCTCTCTCGCTCTCTCTCTCTCTCTCGCTCTCTCACTCTCCTCGCTCTCGCTCTCACTCTCTCTCGCTCTCTCACTCTCTCTCGCTCTCTTACTCTCTCTTCGCTCTCTCTCTCTCTCTTTCTCAGTAGCTTGCTTGAAAACAGTGGGGCCATTGTAAATATCTTACCAGCGACGATAGACTAATACCCGAAAAATACTCGTACCGGGATGCACGTTTCAACCTGCACAGCATGCGATGACGTCGCCCGTGTAGGGGTTGCCGGCTTCGAAACATTATTGAGATTCAAAATACACATCTTATAAAAAGTGTGAGCATCGAAAAGACTAGCGGCACTATACACGCACTCCAGATGTGAAAAAGGAACAACGCTTCGTCAAACGTGCACACACACACGTGCAAGGGTCAGTGTCGTAAAAAATACGACCTTATTGACGCATGAAGCACACTCGAGATAAAACTATACATCCTGTTGTGTGTCGGGCCAGCTGAAATATACTTACTGAGTTAGAGTCACATCATAGATGCAGGCCATCCACCTCGAAAACTCTCTCTCTCCATCTCTCTCGCCCTCTCTCTCGCGCTCTCTCTCTTTCTCAGTAGCTTTTTTGAAAACAATGATGCCATTGTAAATATCTTACCAGCAACGATAGACTAATGCCCGGAAAATACTCGCACGAGAAGGCACGTTTCAACCTGCACAGCATGCGATAACGTCGCCCGTGTCGGGGTTACTGGCAAGAGTGAAATACTCTTCGTCTTGCCTCCTTTGTATGAGTCACTTCAATAATTATTATATCTAGGGTTTCCATCGACGCCGCCACTCTTATCGTTTGTATATTCAGTTAACCAAAACAGTATTTTGATTTAGCGGGTAAAATTACATGAAATACTATTAAGTTTTGTGAGTCGTTGTCAGGAAACGATTGCCATGAGAACACAATTGAAATACTCTGGAGTTCTTAGAATTAATAGCGATAAGGCAACTACGAATATCGGAACAACGAAGAGATGCGATAGCATGCTATAGCCGAAATACATTTACTGATTTAGAGCCACATCAAACCTGCAGGTCACGTCGAAAAAAATAAACGCGCGGTAAATATCTTACCAGCGACGGTAGGCTAATGCCCGCGAAAGTCCGCTCATCAACGCGGTAAATATACTTACACGCGGGTCGGTATATGCTAATGACCGCAGAAATCAGCTGACCACCGCGATGATACGCTCATCTCCGCGCGAATCAGCTCATCCCCGCGGTCGTCCAGCTTGTCAACGCGGTAAGATGCTAGTCCCCGCGCGCGCGCCGCCCGCCGCGCGCGCCGCCCGCCGCCCGCGCCGCCGCCGCCGCCCACCGCCGCCGTCGCCCGCCCGCCGCCCGCCGTCGGGAGTCGCTCGTAAATAAACATTTGACCGTTATACAAAAATGTGACAATAAAATACTAACAATTTTTATTCGATGACGTCATTACAAATAGAAGGGTAGAAGCTTCTCGAAAGTGGGTGGAGCCTCACCTCCCCGTCTCAACCTATCAGAACGCTACACAGGTCGGCCGGTGGCCGAGTGGTGGGGGGGGGGGGGCAGAACCGGCCTAGCTTATCTACTTGGCTGTAATGCATAATGATTTGATAACACCCTCCAACAAGAAAAATTTACACATGTATTCACATGTATGCATATTATGATACTCTTAGTATATATGTAAAATATCAAACTCACTATTTCCGGGTTTTAATAAGTGAATATCCTCCTTATTTTAAATGTCCTCAGCTGTCACAAATGCTTCACCAATTTTTTTAGAAGATGATGATTTTTACATCCGGAAAAATTTTTAAACCAAGAACTTGTAAATGCTAATTGTAGTGCTCTGTAATATAAAAAAAGATTTCACAAAGTAACAAGAACTTTTAGATTTTATATTAATAAGATTATTTCTAATAAAAGTTTGCTACTTATCTGAATCCCTTCCAATTTGTTGAGATATGAATATATCTCAGCTTCTAGCTACAACCTACTCAAAAAAATGAAAATGATTCTCTGTATATATCTGCATAAAACTTTAACAAAAACTAGATAGATAGAATAGAGGTTATGTTGTAATAAAAACATATACTCTAACATATCTCTCTCTCTCTCTCTCTCTCTCTCTCTCTCTCTCTCTCTCGTGTATTTTTCTACTATATATTATACGGAAGCGCCTACGCGCCATTTCTCGGTAAGGCTGCGTGCGTGCTGATTCAGACGAGAATACACATCAGAATCTCACGTCGGAATCGAGTTAAAAATTTTACAAAATTAAAAAAATACTAGTTTCTAATACTCACGTAAGATTTTCATGTGTATTCTCATCTGAATCGAGTTCAAAATTCTGCAAAAGTAACAAAATACAAGTTCCCAAAACTCACCTGAGATTCTCATGTGTATTCTCATCTCAATCAAGTGTAAAATTCTACAAAAGTAAAAAAAATACAAGTTCCCACAACTCACGTGAGATTTTCATGTGTATTCTCATCTGAATCGAGTTCAAAATTCTGTAAAAGTAGCAAAATACAAGTCCCCAAATCTCACATGAGATTCTCATGTGTATTCTCATCTGAATCAAGTGTAAAATTCTACAGAAGTAAAAAAAATTACAAGTTCCCACAACTCACGTGAGATTTTCATGTGTATTCTCATCTGAATCGAGTTCAAAATTCTGTAAAAGTAGCAAAATACAAGTCCCCAAATCTCACCTGAGATTCTCATGTGTATTCTCATCTGAATCAAATGTAAAATTCTACAGAAGTAAAAAAAATACAAGTTCCCACAACTCACGTGAGATTCTCAGGTGTATTCTCAGTATCTAAATACGTTTCACCAGTGAAGGAATACATCGCCAGTGAAGAAACACTTAATAGCGGCGATTTTATGATTTTATTCTTAACAAGATTATTTTATTCTATGCAGAATATTTATATAAAATGAAATAAAAGAAAATTATCGCCATGTTAGATAAACAATACATAGAAAGCTTGATATTTTCATATATATAAAGAAAATGTTCGTTAACTGGTGACTGTTCCAATACTGGTTTAGTCACCCTATACCTAGGTACAAATAATCTGTAAATTACAAATTGTATTGTACAAAAAAATAGTGTTCATTCACTGGTTTTGCCATAGCCATTCACTGGTTATAGATGGTCATTCATTGGTGTTTTCGGGTATTTTGTTGGTTTTTAAAGCCTTTTAATTTTTTTTTGTACCGCAAGCACAATTTTCGCGTTTTTTGAACCTATTAATAGAGCCAAAAGCGATCGCTGGCCGACCAGCGGGCGGTAAAAATCGAAAAGTGTCCGCTGCTCGCCGTAGCTGGCGGTAAAAACTGAATAATGCCCGCTGCTCGCCCGGTAAAAATCGGAAAACGCCCGCTATCGTTTTTGAATGGAGTTTTCAATATTGCTTAAGAAAATCATCGATATTTTGAAAAAATAGCAAATATTAAAGCTAAAAATATTTAATACAATCTTGGTTCTTGAGTTAAAAGCAATTCACTTTAGCCACACTTCAGTAAATTGAAAAAAACGCAAAAGTCTATACTTGCGGTACAAAAAATATGGTGTATACCAAGAGCTAAGTGGGTTTTTTGACCTCGTGTGGTTGCAGTACTCGTCTTCGGTTCGCAAACGCACTCGCCTTCGGCTCGTGCTAGCTCACCTTCGACTCGTACTGCAACTCCACACTCGGTCTAAAAAAACCCACTTTATGCCCTTGGCACACAATATGCTATTACGCTTCTTGTCGTCAATTTCACACAATTTTTGCATAATTAATATTCAAACTAATTGTTATGATTTAATAATCGCATACAATAAATAAATGGAGGAGGACTCGATAAAAAAACGGCATGGCGTGACTCGGCGGGGAATCGAACCCCGGACCTTACGTTTTCGTGACGAGTGCTCTGACCACTGAGCTACTCATTCCGATGCACGTCTTTCCTCGAGTCGTCCTCATGTTGTTGCTATATGCAACCCGATCCATCTCGTCACGTTGTGCATACGATGCACACGTAACACATCAGCGGCCCGGAAAATCGACGTCCTCGTCGATTGTAGAAATCTACTTTATCTTAGACTGTTAGAAATCTACATTACATTAAAGCGTTCGGGTTTTACGGTGCAGTTTAGCTACCGCCCCCTAACACCTAGCACCAGAAATGTTACGATTTAATAATCGCATACAATAAATAAATTGAGGAGGACTCGATAAAAAAACGGCATGGCGTGACTCGGCAGGGAATCGAACCCCGGACCTTTTGTTTTTGCGACAAGTGCTCTGACTACTGAGCTACCGATGCCGATGCATACGTAACACTAATAAAGCACTTATCGTATCTGATTTAAATGATATAAAATAGAAAAAAACGATTGAAATCAGTAAAATCCTTAACCGGTCATTCATTGGTGCATTTACCCTAATTTTTAAACCAAAGTAGCCGAGGGGATAGAAAGTCCACGTATATAGGGAGTCAAGGAGACATGCCACACGATTACTTGAATAATTTTTAAACCCAAGTAGCCAGGGGATACGACATCCCCGCATATGAAATCCAAAATCCTTCATGCATGTTATGAAGCCAGTATCGCCATAGCCAAATGCTTCAAAAAAATGTTTATAGCAGCAACATTCCTATATTGATCCTCTTTTAATGTCTGATAAGGTGAACTTCTTTACTTGTCCTTCATTATTCTTTTTCACATATAATATTATTTCGTAATAAAGAGAATACAACTGATACATATTTATTGCAGTGCATAACTGTTTTACTTCAGAAAATAAAATGTCAATTATATCATAGTGAGATTCAGGCAATGGCTGATAATGGTAGCTTTCTGGTAGAAGCGAAGGTTCCATAACATTTTTCTGCACAATAGTATATCTTTCGCTTCCTTTAAAAGTTGATTTAAATCTGCACACTAAATGTTTTTTGTAATAGTCAATATAGACTTAATTTTTCTTTAGTGTCAATCCCTGTTATTTTAAGTCTAAAGTTTCCAATAAAAGTTCAAGTACTAAAAGCTATTTCTAAAACATTAATTCAACTGTCACACGTATTATTCAAACACTTTTAAAAACTGATTTAAATACCTTTACGTATTATAATACAATAAATGTTTACTCCCAAATCAGTTGGAAACAATGAAAATTAAGAATAACACTTTATATAGAGAAGGTGCTGATGCTGATATCACAGTGTTTGAAATGACAGCTGTGCATGTTTACATTGCTTGCGGATTTTT
Organism: Torymus aiolomorphi; assembly: GCA_036365515.1. Lineage (NCBI taxonomy): Eukaryota > Metazoa > Arthropoda > Insecta > Hymenoptera > Torymidae > Torymus > Torymus aiolomorphi. Next base: position 74,549,287 of record CM070877.1, on the reverse strand, counting down.
ACATAGGTTAAAATCAGCTCTGTTACAGTGAATCCTGTAACGAGGTGCGCTTCTCGCACCCCGGTGAGCCGCGAATACCACGACTCGAGCGAGGCGGACACGGCACTGACACCGAGCTATGTGTACCCGCACATACACACACAGCTCATTCGGTGTTTCGTCTGTCGAGGTACATGCCAGCGAGCAGACGATGCGCACACTACACCTACCGCCCGGGAATCCTGGCTGACGACGATGACAGGGCTGAAGGGGAGAGAACGAGAGAGAGCCAACGAAGAGATGCTAGGCGAAGGCCGAGACTCATGCCCGCGTGCCCGCAGACGACGCATATGGGCAAATAAAACTGTGCGCCGGGTGTGAGCGCGCCCATGAGCCCTCGACGTCCATGCTGTGCCTGCGCGAGACAATCTGCGATGACGGCGACGATGGCAGGCGGGAGACGACGCACACGCACCACAGCACTACATGCACGTCGCCGGCACTGCAACACGGAAGACACACGCGACGCACGAGCGAAACAAAAGCGGCGAGGGGCTGTCCGACGGCCACGAGGCCGGCAGCTGTACGCAGGGCGAAGCGAAGAGAGAGAGTGACGAGGCGCACCCGTGTTGCGCATCACGAGGAGAGAGAGAGAGAGAGAGAGAGAGAGAGAGAGAGAGAGAGAGAGAGAGCGGAGGCTATAGCCTGCGTGCTATACCGAGCCAGAGTGAATGAGCGAGTAGGGAGGGGAGAGGGGATCAAGAGCCAACGATAAAACACGGAGCGACCGACTAAGCGAGGCGTGAAGGCGCAGAAATGAGTAAAGGCGCGCCGCCATATTCGCAAGGATAACTTAGGCTGGGGTTTGAAGTACGCGCGCGCAACAGGTGGCAGCAGGGGAGGCCGGTTCCCCCGAGATCTGCACATCACGTGACTTCCAAAAACGTGAGTCTTGCCATGAGAGTGAGAGAGAAGCAGCGAGTCGAAATCGGTGAAGAAGACGGAACCCGAATAAGACGTTTCCGTCTTCTTCACCAGTCCGTAGTGAGCCATTGCGCGAGCCGCAGTAATTGTTGAGAAGTTGTAGCAGCAGTTGTAGTAGAAGTGTAGCAGCAGTTAGTAGTTGAGAAGTTGTAGCAGCAGTTAGTAGTTGAGAAGTTATAGCAGCAGTAGCTAGGGGCCGAGTTAGGGGAAAGCGGAGCCGGAATCATCACGAGGAGCGACCGCCACGAGAGCAAGAGCCTGAAGGAGAGCCAAGCAGCGTTCTCTCCCTTACCGCCAGTGCGACAGTAAGAACTGAGTTTACTGTCGTCGGATGGCATCTACTTTCCGCCCCCGACCCTCTATTAATCTTAATTGTGAAGTGCGGGCGGCCTCTAAGCGTGGAGGATATCTCTCTCTCGCGCGTGCGGGTTATAGGAAGCGAGTGCGCGGCGGCCCCCGAGCGGCCATTTTGTGAGTGCGTCCCGGTTACCATTGTGGAACATGCCGCCCAAGTGAGGAGTAAATCGGAGAAATAAACTGGCAAATAGGAGCCAAGTGAAACGATCTTTCAGTTTTTTTTTCATTTATTTATGTGTGTTTTTGTGACGCCTGATGTGAGCACGAGTCCACCCGTCCGTGCAGTAATCGAAGCTTTTAATCAGTTCGCCGAGGGTTTCGACCGCCCCAGGTCGTCTCGCCGCAAATGCACGCCCGTGAGTCTCAGTGCCGCTAAGCAGCCGGAGGAGCAGAGGGAGTCGTCGCAATGGCCTGGCGCCCAGTTTCAAACCAAATTCGGTCACCGCGTCATCCGGAAGAGTGGGTTTGTTTCAGTTGTAGTCCATTGGATTGAGCGCACGCGGAAGTAAGAGAACGTAAAGCCCTCAGGGCGAGTCACGACGTTGCGAACGGGGGAGATAAAATTCGCAACGTCACAATTGGCGCCAGCAACGTGGGGCCGGCAAAGAAACTGACTAAAAGCGAAAACGGAAATTCGGAAAATCGTGCAACGAGGAGCGAGCCGCGCGAGGGAGAGAGAGAGAGATTTTGTGAGTCGAGTCGATTCACACCAACATACGCGGATGATAATAATTATTTATATATTAAACGTATTAAACGTAATTGCAATTGTGCGTGGAGAGAGGGGGGAGCCCAAGCGTTACACAGCAACTAGCGTGCTGTCGTGGTCAGCCATTTTGGGGAGAAGCGAATTCTCAAAGCAGGTTGAAGTCAGGGGGGCGTCTCGGCCACCCTGAAGGTCCTAATTTTGAATAAAGGGATAGTTTTGGGGTTTTCGACGTGTCTCACCACCACCGCGCTTATTCACACCCAAATAAGAAAAAGACAATTTTTTTGTGGATTGAGTTGCGCCTATCGGAAGGAATAGTGTGATTTGATAGTGGTCAGCTTACGAAAAAAAAAATTCTTGTTTTGTTTTACCCTTTTCAGAGTATAAAGGTAATCTCCAGAGTACAAATCAAAATATATAACATATCATACCATTTAAGAAATACGCAATTCATTATAATAACCACATTAGGTCTACAGTCGAAATTGAAACACGGAAGACACCGTCCGGCGAGACATGATCCACGGGGAGGGGGGCCCTCCTGGCTTGGTCTGTCGGTCGTGTTTCATATTTGAACCTTCTCGCTGGCGTGCGAGCCCGTGAAGGAGGGTCAGAGTCTTATTACTTTCGTTTTGCTCGTTTCGCGTCTTTTCGAGTTCGCGAACCTCTGCGAGCATTAGTCAATGCGATTTTGAGGCTGCCCGCGTGTACCTTGGGTTTTCAAATACCACTGCCCATCCCCGCGTTGTGCGAAATTCGGCGCGAGCGAACTCAACCGCTGAGAGGGGTTGAAGAGGATCAACATGGACATTGCTAACCATCAAACCACCATGAAGAAGTTACTGAAGATCCGGGTGGTGAGGGCCATAAATTTGGAAATTATACGCCTGTCACCCCAGCAACTGAAAGCGACGTGGAAGGGCAAGTAGCTGAGCACTCGAGGTGACATCGGCGAACGCCAAGACAGGTTGCTGCGAGAAAGTCTGAGGGAAGCCGGCCTCCCGCTGAAGGACGTTCCATGGTACGAGGAGGATGAACAGGAAGGAGCACCCTACGGCCGGGAGTGAACAAGTGTGGAGGAGCTGGTAGTGCAGCCGAAAACCAAACGAGGGCGGAAGCCAAAATCAAACCAGAAGGGAGCGGGGGAGAGTACCACCACCGGCGATGATGAAAGACTACGCTCACGCTTAATGGAGATGCAGATCCAAGAGATAGTAGGAGCAGTTGAATCGGTGACGTCGACCTCTGGACTGACGACGCGAGGAACGCCTACCGTCAGTTACACCTCAGCCGCCTTGCCTTTTTAATCCCAATATTAACATCTTTAATTCCTAATAATAAATTTATTCATCCTATTATAATAGGATCTATACTATTTATTATTACAATTTTATCCTCAATGAATTTAAGAATCTACCTAGAAAATAATTGATTTTCTTTCCTAATATTTTTAATTTTAATTGGTGGATTAATAATTTTATTTCTTTACTTCATTAGATTTAATAATAATTTAAAAATAACCTTTAAATGAACAATTTTCATCATATCCCCTTTAAAAATTTTATTCTCTATTTTATTTATTATTTTCTTAATTTATAAAATTTATGACATATTTTGAATACCCCAAAATAAAGAAATCCTTCCATTTAATATAAATAAAATAAATTTTAATTTAAGATATATATATCTTAATAAAAAAAATTTCCCATCCTTAATTGCTATAATATATTTATTATTAATATTAACTCTAATTGTAAAATTATGTATAAATAAAAAAATTAAACTATGAAAAATTAATTATGAAAAAATCTTTTTTTAAAAATAACCCTTTAATAAAAATTATTTATTCTTCACTAATTACCCTACCAACTCCCTTAAATATTTCAATTTGATGAAATTTTGGATCTCTACTAGGATTATGTTTAATAATTCAAATTATTTCAGGATTATTTTTATCTTTACATTATTGTCCTAATATTAATTTAGCATTTAATAGAGTTATCCATATTATCCAAGACATTAATCATGGCTGATTAATACGCTTAATTCATATAAATGGGGCATCCATATTTTTTTTTTCTATATTCATTCATATTGGACGAAATATATATTATAATTCATTCACTTTAAATAAAACATGAAATATCGGAATTATAATTTTATTAATTACTATAAGAATAGCCTTCATAGGCTATGTACTACCATGAGGACAAATATCCTTTTGAGGAGCAACAGTTATTACTAACCTTTTATCAGCTATCCCTTATTTAGGTGAACCTATTGTTAAATGACTTTGAGGAGGATTCTCAGTTAATAATGCAAGTTTAAATCGATTTTATTCATTTCATTTCATTATGCCTTTCTTAATTATAATTATAGTAATTATTCATTTAATATTTCTTCATGAAACTGGTAGATCAAATCCTATAGGTCTTAATAGAAATTTTTATAAAATTAATTTTAACCCTTACTATTGTATTAAAGATTTATTGGGATTCTTAATATTAATTTTTATTATAATAATAATTTGCTTAATTAATCCTTATATTCTTAGAGACCCAGAAAATTTTAATCAAGCTAACTCAATAATTACACCAATTCATATTCAACCAGAATGATACTTTCTATTTGCTTACGCAATCTTACGTTCAATTCCAAATAAATTAGGTGGCGTAATTGCTTTAATATTATCTATTATAATTTTGTTTATCATACCTTTAAATTTTAATAGCATAATTAAAGGATTCAAATTTTACTACATTAAAAAATTTTATTTTTGAATCTTTATTTCCAACTTTCTCATTTTAACATGAGTTCGTGGACTATCAATTAATAAACAGGTTCCTCTAAATAGATTAAAATACCGTCAAATATTTTAAATTTCAGTTATTAACTTACTAATTTAAATTAATTTTAAATTAAAAATAATAGGGTATCTAATCCTAGTTTATAAACTTAATTTATTAAATTAATCATTATTAAAAGTATATTTAAACTTAATTTAAATTAAAAATAATAGGGTATCTAATCCTAGTTTATAAATTTAATTTATTAAATTAATTATTTAAAAAAATATAAATAAAAATTTTAAAAATTCTATCTTTTTTAAAAATTTTTTAATACTATAAAATCATAAATTTTTAATATTAAAATTTTTAAATTTTAAAATTTTGTTTAACCGCTGATGCTGGCACAAATATTAACCTTCTATATAAAAATTTCTACCTCTTAATTTACTAAAATATGTAAATATATGAATTACATTTAATCATTATTATTTAAATAAATTTTCTCTTAAATATTTATATATTCATAAAAATTTATAACTTAATTATAAACAAATATTAAATTTAAATAAAATTTATTAATAAATAACTTATTTTTGTAAAAAATATATTTATAACTTAACTAGATCAATCTTTTATATTAAAATTTAATAATTATATACATAAAATACAATTTTATTAAAATTTAAAAATAAATAATTTAATTTAATTTAATTATTAAGGATTTTCTTTAAGTCGCTATATTTATATTTTTATAATCATTAGATATTAATATATAATTATAATTATCCATAACTATTTATAAGATAAATAAATATTTTATATAATTATATATATATATATATATATATATTGTCACGGGGTGGATTTTCTGGTTAAGGCACGTTTCACCTGTGTACCTTAGCGCTTCAAATCCATATCTGTCGGTTCAACTCCCGGAGATATAATAGCCAGATTAGGCAACAGACGCTACAACGTCGTGCAATGTTAATCTAATCTGGTTACTTACCGTGCAACACGCAAGTCGAAGACTTGCGCTTTGTTTCTCACCAGTGACTTCGTGTGCCGGCTGCTCAGATGAAACGATACGTTTTCTCTTATCTAACGACCGCGGAGGCGGCGGGGAACGGGGAATGACTAGGTCGCGAAATAATAACTCGAGAGGTTAAATGTTAATAATAAAAGACTATTGTTTATTAAATAAAAGAAGTTGTGGTGTGATAATGGATCAGAAATATAAAAGAAATCAATTTAGGTTTGCGTATTCCCTATCTAAACGGTGCGCCAGCATGTTACCCCTGACGTCAGCTGCCTCGGAGACTGACGTCACGCTCGCTGTAATTTACGCCGCGCACGTGAGGTATAATACGTCTCACGTGTGCGGTACTCTACGCGCGCGCTCACCGAGTAAAGCGACGAAGTGTGAGAGCAGTCGCGATCGCCGCGCGACGCACACACGTATAAGCGTGAGAGAGAGGGCAGACGTCGGGTTTACACGTGTGCGCACCTGTTGTGCGCACTCTCCGGCTTTGAAAAAGCCGGTAGTTTGACCTCGCGTTTAACCTTGATGAAGTGCGAGCCCGATGCCTACACTCTCTCCTCGCACTTGCTCTCACCGCACGAGAACGCCTACTCGAAGCCGATGTCCAGGTACGACGAGCCTGGACAAGCGGTTACGCGGAGCTAATACGCGGCGCGGAAGAATGCATGCACGCTTACCTTTTACCCAATTTAGCAACGGCTCAAGTAGTTGATCAGTCTCGGACGTGTCTGGTCTTACTTCCTGAGGAATATAAAAATCTTGATGCTGTGGTGGAGCGGACACGAAAAGTGCTATTACTTCCTCCAGACACTAAGTAGTTGGAGTGCAGCAGGTGATACTAGCCTGTCGCACTTGAACTTTGCACTTTAACGCGCGAAAACCGCAGAAGTACTTCAATACACTATTTTTGTATATCACGAGCAAAACTCTTGTGATTCGCGCTCTGACAAGGTACTTCTCTTCAAATGAACGAACGAGTCTTCTTTTAATAACGGGCGAAACAAGGTGGAGCGAAACGAAAAGCGGTTGCAGAATGCCGTAGCGAACTATAAGATGGCCGTCGTCGGCTCGCCGCGGTCCGCTAGTCATCACGTCGATGCATCTCAGATTCTCCATCGAAGCTCCATCTCGCGTTCGCGCGCCTGAGTTACTTCAACTACGGCTTATACTCGACGTCGGTACGGCAGGCCGTGACAATATATATGTATGAGTCAATAAACTACCTCTAGAAATCAAAAAAAAGGCCTTGTATCTTGATATATTCATCTCGTAAATTGTTACAGGTTCTAAGAATAAAATTTATATTTTATTAGATAAAAAATTTTAATTTTATTTAAATAATAATTAAATTACCATATATAATATTTAAAAATTATATAAAGAAATTAATATAAATAATGTTCATTAAAATGTCTTGGACTTAATAGTATAAATGGGGTATACATAACTTAACTAGATCAATCTTTTATATTAAAATTTAATAATTATATACATAAAATACAATTTTATTAAAATTTAAAAATAAATAATTTAATTTAATTTAATTATTAAGGATTTTCTTTAAGTCGCTATATTTATATTTTTATAATCATTAGATATTAATATATAATTATAATTATCCATAACTATTTATAAGATAAATAAATATTTTATATATAATTATATATATATATATATATATATATATATATAAATCAATATACCCCTATATATATATATATATATATATCATTAAATTATATATATAATATATATATATATATATATATATATATATATATATATTAGTCAATAAACTACATTTTCTAGAAATATAAAAAAAAAGGCCTTTATCTAAATGATATATTAAATCTAATTATAAATAATTGTTACAGGTTCTAAGAATAAAATTTATATTTTATTAGATAAAAAATTTTAATTTTATTTAAATAATAATTAAATTACTAAGGGAATAAACCTTTAATCTATATTTTCAAAATATATAATCTTAAGATTAGTAATTTAATAAAGATAGTCTACTATATAATTTATTCTATCAAAATAATCCTTTAATTCAGGCACTTTATTTAAAATCTAAGTATTAAAACTTAATTTAAACTTTGAAGGCTTAGCGTTTAATTAACATAAAATTTTATAAAATCTCATAAAAAAAAAGTAAAATATATATAATTCAACTAATTAATACAAGTATTAAAGGAAAAGAAAAATTTAAATTAATAATATTTCAATTTAATTTTTTCCTTTTATAAAAATAAATCATTGAAAAAAAATAATACGTAAATAAAAAAATATAATAACTAATGAAATAAAAATTATAAATAATAGATAATAAAATATATTAAGTTCAAATAAACTTTGAATTGAAATTCATTTTATTATAAATCCCAAAAAAGGTGGCAACCCTCATAAAGCTAAAAAAGAAAATATTAAAAATATATAATTCATAAATCTAAAAATTTTTAAATTTAATAAATCATTCAAATTTTTAATATTAAAATATATAAATATAAAAAATATATGTAAAGAAATTAACAAATAAATTATAAAATAAATTATTATTATAAATTCATTATTAAATAATAAAATTAAAATTCATGCTGCTTGAATGACTGACGAAAAAGAAATAATAATTTTTAAATTAACATAATTTAACGCAGAAATACAAGAATAAATTATTGTAAACATTAATAAAATTAAAATAAATTTATAACAAAAATAATTACTTAAATAATTAATATATTGAAGGAGGTTGCAATAAAACGATCAACGAAGAACCAAGAAAAATTCATTTAAAACTTAGTTTATTGGCCGACGTTTCGGTACTGATATTAATACCTTCATCAGGGCTAAGAAGGGAAAAAAAATACATAGTTAAAACATATATACAGAATATTTTAAGCAAAAGAACCCATTAACACTTTTTTTGGCATTTTACTGACCTAACAAATTAACGAAAGTTTACACCATGGTTCGTAGACAAACATAGGTGACGTCGATCAAGTAATGATATAGCACATAGTGCAACGTCTGTGAGCGGATTTTATTTAACTAGAACATTTTGAAAAGAATTCGAGTTTGAAAATTTGATTTTAAGTTAACGAAAATTAAAATTCTATACGAATATAACAATAAACAGCTAGAGCTCTTACCCATCCTGCACTCTGGAGTCCCATTTATCGACATTGAGAGAAATGTGAAATTTCCGGGGTTTATATACCTACAGGGGGGACGTTAATTTTCGCAAATTCAAATTCTGAGAGTGAGAGGAGAGGGACCGCGCCAACAAGTAGCGTACTGGAGATCGTACGACTAACAGCGTTTATTGTTATTTTCGTTATTGCAGAAGTGTCTATTGGTTGTTTCAACGGATTTTTTATAAATGTACTTGAGATTCTTAGTGTCGTCCATTCGATTTAGGCTGTTATTTTGCGAGTGTATGTGCAACATTTCTGAAAAAGTGCGTTTACGGAAGTTTGTTTCGGTGTCTATTATGTGTGTATGCTCAAAATCTATTTTATGTCCAGTTTTTTGAACGTGCTCTGAGAGTGCGGAGGTCGTTAACGATTTTGAGACCGCGTATTTGTGTTCGTATACACGTCTGTTTAACTTCCTTTTTGAGGTGCCTACGTAAGAGGCATCGCAAGCTTTGCAGTTTATTTTATAAACGACAGATGCAGTTTCGAGCGGATCTAGTTTATCTTTTCCGAGTCTAGTAAATTTAAGCTTATTTATGTTTTTACTGATTGTAGGTTTTTGACATTTTTCATAGTGCTGCATAATTTTTTATTTAAGTCTTTTATGTATGGAATGACTAAGGTCTTATTACGGTAATCTTTATTATAATTTAAGAATTGACTATTATTATAAGAGTGCAGACGTTTTTTAATATATTTTTCAATGAATGTAGGAGGATAGTCATTTTGAATAAGAAAGGATTTTATTATTTTTAAATTATCTTTATGGAAAGAGATATGTGAAATTTTAATTGCTTTGTCGACTAAGCCATAGATAACTGCAATTTTTTGGTGGGTAGGGTGATGAGAGAAATAGTTTATGTATCTTCCGGAGGCAGTCGGTTTTCTGTACCAATTTGTTGTTGCGATGTCGTTATTTTCTCTGATGATTTTTAGATCTAAAAAGCTAATGCTATTTTCTGCTTCTAATTCAACAGTGAATTGCAAAAACGGATTAAATGAGTTAAAAGTGTCTAACGTTTTTCTAATCAAGTCTTTTTTAATAATTAAGAAGCAATCATCGACATACCGTTTATATAAAATAATCGAATTTTTTAGCGAACCTAAGCATTTATCTTCAAGAAATTCCATGACTACGTCTGCAAAAAGGGGGCTAGAGCAAAAACCCATAGGGGCACCCATAATCTGCTGGTAAAATTCTCCATTCAACGTAAAAAACGTGGAATCGAGTAACAGTTCTACACCTTTAAGAAACTCTTTCCTGCTTATAGGCAGTAGGTTGCCAAAATATGGCCACTTTTTTCCTAAAGCTTTAAGAATGATAGTTTTTGAAAGGTTCGTAAAAAGGGAAACTACATCGAATGAAACGCAGCGGTAATCCTGTGGAATAATGAGATTGTCCAATAAAAGCTTAAGTTCATTGCTATTATTCATGTTAGAGGTTTGTTTCGGAATGTATTTTGAAAGAAATGAAGTTAGGGCTTTATCTAATTGATAAGTCGGACTATTGATCGCTGAAACGATAATGCGGACCGGGAGATCTTTTTTGTGTATCTTAGTTAGACCGTAAGCTCTAGGCAGGTTTGTATTTTCGATTTTCTCATTAACATTAGAAAAACTTGAGTCACATTCAAACACGCCTTTCTTTTTCCAATCTAAGATAAGATTTTTTATATTTTTTTGCAACTTATGAAGAGGATTCTTATCTAATTTTGTATAGTATTTTGTATCGTTGAGCGCGAATTTTACTTTATCGATGTAATCTATTTTATTCAATATTACAGTGACGTTGCCTTTATCGGCCTTTGTAATAAGTAAGTGTTTGTTTCTTTTTATAAAAACGTTAGTTAATTAATTTTTCTGCTAAGAATTCTGTCTTCTAAGCTTAAGTGTTTTTTAGATCTAATATGGTGATTAATGCAATTTAACAATCTATTTCTTATGTTATCAGTAATATCGTTACTAGATCTAGCACTCTCAATATCTTTAAACAATTCAAAATACGTTTTTTTATCTATATCTGCGTTGAAATTAAATTTTTCACCTAATCTTAAAATTTCTGTTACATATGTAGGTAATGTGGTCGATGATAAATTTAAAAACCACTTGTTTTTGTTTTGGTCTGTGTTATTATTGTCAGTCAACGGGTTGCGAGGGCTGTGAGCCGCCTGTTTGTTTTCTAAGTTTAAAGGGACGTTAGTATTTCGAAACGCTGCGAAATCGATTGGATGTTTACCGTTGTTTTTCAAAGCGATATTAAATTTCCTATTAATACTAGTTTTTTCTTTTTCTTTGATGCAATCAAGAGCACTGCTATAATAATTTTTGAATGTGATTAATAAATCTTTGCTAACAATTTCCAAGATCTCATTTTCAACACGGGTCTGGTTTTTATCAAGAAAGGAGAGGTGAATATTCAAGTCTGAAATTTCGAGGTTTAAAATTTTCTTATGAGACTGGGATAAAACTTTGTTAACGTTATTAACCGCATAACGGCTATGCAAATTAGAAGTTGCGAATTTAAGTGAGTTTACAATATGTATTGGAATAATATCATATTTTCTATGGTCTAATAAGAACTTTAGCTGTATTCTACAAATTACTATTCTTTTGAGTGTTCTAGTTAAATTTACAAATTTTAGGCGTATTGTGTGCGAATAATGTCTGGAAATAGTTTTCAGTATAAAAGTTAATTTTGAATTTTGATTTTCTTTAATAGTTTTGACGATTTCTTTGTCTTTCACAAAATTGTTATTAAACGAGGTGTCAGTATTAGTGTTTGGATTTTTATCTGTAATATTCGTAGGACGATGTCCTTGAAGCGCTACTGGTGGTGAGATGGTGGTTGTAGTGCTTAGGCGTTTATTCAGCAGTCTGGCCGAACACCGGAGAGGATTCTGGTCTTCTCTTTGGAACTTACGAGTCATCATCTCACATATATTGGCATTGGATCTCGTGACATCCCTCTCCAAAGAGAAGACTTTGGAACGTACGAGTCATCATCTCACATATATTGGCTTTGGATCTCGTGACATGCCTCTCCAAAGAGAAGACCAGAATCCTCTCTGGCGTTCGGCCAGACTGCTGAATAAACGCCTAAGCACTACAACCACCATCTCACCACCAGTAGCGCTTCAAGGACATCGTCCTACGAATATTACAGATAAGAACCCAAACACTAATACTGACACCTCGTTTAATAACAATTTTGTGAAAGACAAAGAAATCGTCAAAACTATTAAAGAAAATTAAAATTCAAAACTAACTTTTATACTGCAAACTATTTCGAGACATTATTCGCACACAATACGCCTAAAATTTGTAAATTTAACTAGAACACTCAAAAGAATAGTAATTTGTAGAATACAGCTAAAGTTCTTATTAGACCATAGAAAATATGATATTATTCCGATACATATTGTAAACTCACTTAAATTCGTAACTTCTAATTTGCATAGCCGTTATGCGGTTAATAACGTTAACAAAGTTTTATCCCAGTCTCATAAGAAAATTTTAAACCTCGAAATTTCAGACTTGAATATTCACCTCTCCTTTCTTGATAAAAACCAGACCCGTGTTGAAAATGAGATCTTGGAAATTGTTAGCAAAGATTTATTAATCACATTCAAAAATTATTATAGCAGTGCTCTTGATTGCATCAAAGAAAAAGAAAAAACTAGTATTAATAGGAAATTAATATCGCTTTGAAAAAGAACGGTAAACATCCAATCGATTTCACAGCGTTTCAAAATACTAACGTCCCTTTAAACTTAGAAAACAAACAGGCGGCTCACAGCCCTCGCAACCCGTTGACTGACAATAATAACACAGACCGAAACCAAAACAAGTGGCTTTTAAATTTATCATCGACCACATTACCTACATATGTAACAGAAATTTTAAGATTAGGTAAAAAATTTAATTTCACCGCAGATATAGATAAAAAAACGTATTTTGAATTGTTTAAAGATATTGAGAGTGCTAGGTCTAGTAACGATATTACCGATAACATAAGAAATAGATTGTTAAATTGCATTAATCACTATATTAGATCTAAAAAACGCTTAAGCTTAGAAGACAAAATTCTTAGCAGAAAAATTAAATTAACTAACGTTTTTATAAAAAGAAACAAAGACTTACTTATTACAAAGGCCGATAAAGGCAACGTCACTGTAATATTGAATAAAATAGATTACATAGATAAAGTAAAATTCGCGCTCAACGATACAAAATACTATACAAAATTAGATAAGAATCCTCTTCATAAGTTGCAAAAAAATATAAAAAATCTTATCTTAGATTGGAAAAAGAAAGGCGTGTTTGAATGTGACTCAAGTTTTTCTAATGTTAATGAGAAAATCGAAAATACAAACCTGCCTAGAGCTTACGGTCTAACTAAGATACACAAAAAAGATCTCCCGGTCCGCATTATCGTTTCAGCGATCAATAGTCCGACTTATCAATTAGATAAAGCCCTGACTTCATTTCTTTCAAAATACATTCCGAAACCAACCTCTAACATAAATAATAGCAATGAACTTAAGCTTTTATTGGACAATCTCATTATTCCACAGGATTACCGCTGCGTTTCATTCGATGTAGTTTCCCTTTTTACGAACCTTTCAAAAACTATCATTCTTAAAGCTTTAGGAAAAAAGTGGCCATATTTTGGCAACCTACTACCTATAAGCAGGAAAGAGTTTCTTAAAGGTGTAGAACTGTTACTCGATTCCACTTTTTTTACGTTCAATGGAGAATTTTACAAGCAGATTATGGGTGCCCCTATGGGTTTTTGTTCTAGCCCCCTTTTTGCAGACGTAGTCTTGGAATTTCTTGAAGATAAATGCTTAGGTTCACTAAAAAATTCGATTATTTTATATAAACGGTATGTCGATGATTGCTTCTTAATTATTAAAAAAGACTTGATTAGAAAAACTTTAGACACTTTTAACTCATTTGATCCGTTTTTGCAATTCACTGTTGAATTAGAAGCAGAAAATAGCATTAGCTTTTTAGATCTAAAAATCATCAGAGAAAATAACGACATCGCAAAAACAAATTGGTACAGAAAACCGACTGCCTCCGGAAGATACATAAACTATTTCTCTCATCACCCTACCCACCAAAAAATTGCAGTTATCTATGGCTTAGTCGACAAAGCAATTAAAATTTCACATATCTCTTTCCATAAAGATAATTTAAAAATAATAAAATCCTTTCTTATTCAAAATGACTATCCTCCTCCTACATTCATTGAAAAATATATTAAAAAACGTCTGCACTCTTATAATAATAGTCAATTCTTAAATTATAATAAACAAGATTACCGCAATAAGACCTTAGTCATTCCATACATAAAAGACTTAAATAAAAAATTATGCAGCACTATGAAAGATGTCAAAAACCTACAAACAATCAGTAAAAACATAAATAAGCTTAAATTTACTAGACTCGGAAAAGATAAACTAGATCCGCTCGAAACTGCACCTGTCGTTTATAAAATAAACTGCAAAGATTGCGATGCCTCTTACGTAGGCACCTCAAAAAGGAAGTTAAACAGACGTGTATACGAACACAAATACGCGGTCTCAAAATCGTTAACGACCTCCGCTCTCTCAGAGCACGTTCAAAAAACTGGACATAAAATAGATTTTGAGCATACACACATAATAGACACCGAAACAAACTTCCGTAAACGCACTTTTTCAGAAATGTTGCACATACACTCACAAAATAACAGCCTAATCGAATGGACGACACTAAGAATCTCAAGTACATTTATAAAAAATCCGTTGAAACAACCAATAGACACTTCTGCAATAACGAAAATAACAATAAACGCTGTTAGTCGTACGATCTCCAGTACGCTACTTGTTGGCGCGCTCCCTCTCCTCTCACTCTCAGAATTTGAATTTGCGAAAATTAACGTCCCCCCTGTAGGTATATAAACCCCGGAAATTTCACATTTCTCTCAATGTCGAAAAATGGGACTCCAGAGTGCAGGATGGGTAAGAGCTCTCGCTGTTTATTGTTATATTCGTATAGAATTTTAATTTTCGTTAACTTAAAATCAAATTTTCAAACTCGAATTCTTTTCAAAATGTTCTAGTTAAATACAATCCGCTCACAGACGTTGCTCTATGGTGCTATATCATTACTTGATCGACGTCACCTATGTTTGTTTACGAACCATGGTGTAAACTTTCGTTAATTTATTAGGTCAGTAAAATGCCAAAAAAAGTGTTAATGGGTTCTTTTGCTTAAAATATTCTGTATATATGTTTTAACTATGTATTTTTTTCCCTTCTTAGCCCTGATGAAGGTATTAATATCAGTACCGAAACGTCGGCCAATAAACTAAGTTTTAAATGAATTTTTCTTGGTTCCTCGTTGATCGTTTTATTGCAACCTCCTTCAAAATTTACACTTTGGAACGTACGAGTCATCATCTCACAATAATTAATATACATTAAAATATTTAAAGGAATTAATTTTTGAATTGTAGTTATTAAAAAAATATTTAATCAATTTAAATTCAGAATCAATTTAATGTATCATTGAATAAAGGGAGGGAACCCTATTTTTATAATAATTACTAAATTTAAAATCAAATATCTTATATCTTTAACTATTAATGAATTAGAAAATAAAATTAAAACAAAAAATATTAAGTACAAATATGAATTTAAAGATTGAACTAAATAATATATTATTAAATTTTCATATTTAACTAACTTATCAAATATAAGTAAATAAATAAATATAATTAAATTTATTTCTATAACTAATCATATAAAAAATCATGAAGAACAAATATAAATTATAAAAATTGAAATAATATAAATTGGTAAAACTATAATATAACAATAATAACTTTTATAAATATACGAATTATTTAATGATAAATAAAACTTATTAATTTAAATATTTTGAAAATATTTACTTTATAGTAATAAGAATTTTTTCTATAAATAAATTTATATTTATCACTTTTATCAGTCATAATACTAAAGATATAAATAACTCAATATTTTTTTATGAATTAGAAATTCAATTTTCTATCTTAATTGAAACCAAAAATTGAGGTAAATTATTGTTAATAATTAAATTGAATTAAAGTAATTCCAATTAAAATAAATAAATTTTGAAAGCATTAAATGCTTTATTTTAAAGTTTAAACCATATTTGATAAATTTAAATTTGCAATTTAAAATTTTTATTAAATTATAAAACTTATTTAAATCAATTTAAAGCACTTTCATTCCATTCTATATGTAAACCTATTAATAAAATTAAAAATACAATGATTGAATTATAATTAGTTATAAATCTTAAATAATAATTTATTTCGACTAAAGGCAAAATTATTGCAATTTCAACATCAAAAATTAAAAAAATAATTCTAATTAAATAAAATTGAAGTGAAAAAGGTAAACGTCTAAATGATATAGGATCAAACCCACATTCAGATGGAGTTAATTTCTCTCGATTCTTAAATATCTTTTTAGATAATAAAAAATTAACTAATAAAATTAATATTATAATAACTATTATTAATAACCAAATAATTAATCCCGGGTTCTATCCAACGATAGATGAGCATTTTTCTATGCTACCGGGCGCGTCCCCAGGTTGTGGATCGGGGAACGGCCAGCATAGTCTGGTCAGCCGTGAATATAATGAATAAGCGGTCGCGAACAAAGAAATCGTGAGAATGGCAGAATGAATGAGCATTGTGCGAATGGGCTGCGGCCGACGGATTGTGGATATTCCTGCTAGACTAGCCAAAGGGAGAGTAGTAAACTCCCTAACCGGGGTGGCACGAGATGTCAGTACCTAACCTCTGCGTTTATTATTATTATTATTGATAAACGCATGTTCAATGTGGAAGGACCGCTCTAGTGCTCACTGACTGGAGCCAATGGTGGGATTGAAGCAATCATTGTTGGGCGCAGGTCTGAAGGATTACCTGGTCAGTATTTCCTTATACCCGAAGTTGCGTAGGGCAAATCGCACACCGTCTAGCCCGAGGTTTGGGTCAGGTGTTGGGACGGACCCGACATCGCCCACTCGGTAGGGGTGACGTTAAACCTTTGTTTCATTATGGCGCGGGCCTATCCCGTAACCTTTTTGTAGAGTCACTAGGTGCCGATAGGAGTGACCATCCGACAAACCGCCTCTCGGCTTCGGCATCCATAACTAGGGTTCCTTATAGGCGGGGATAGTAGCCACACCGAGGTGTGGCTCCCATAGTGGGCGAACCGTCTTAAACAACATATTCTATGCATGATGAATTCAAACACCCAACACAACCAACAAACTAAGGAGAAAGAAGGTGTATGCCAGACTGCGGTGGAGAAGGTGCTCGCAGAAATGCGAGCGCTCCTCAAGGTTATGGTGCAGGCGCTAAAAGCTCAGCCTAATATCAAAAACGATATTAAAAAGGGGTTGCCAGTTATGGTAGACCAACTGGAGCAGCTCGAAAGCGCCGTGAAAACGGAACTACGTGCTGCTAAGCAAGCCAGGGCTTACACACCAGCCAGGAGGCAAAGGACGATGTCCTTGGTAGAAAGTATGGGGACACCAACAGGGTCACTTGGCCCCGAGTCACTTGGCGGCACGAAGCGAGGCGCCTCTAGCCCACCTAGCCTGGATACGGGGAAAAGCAAGTGAAGAAGAAAAAGGCGGATATCCCTAAGGAAGATTGGGTTGCTGTAAAAAGTAGAAAAGGGCGGAAGCAGCCGAAACAACAGCAGCAGCAGCCACAGAAACAGCAGCCGCAACAACAGCAGAGGAAGCAGAAGACAAAGAAGAAGGAAAAAAGGTAACAAAGCCGGATGCGATCGTGCTCAAACCGGCAGGCGGTAAGTCGTATGCGGACATTCTGTCCACCATACGTAAGGCTGTCAAGCCGGAAGAGAGTGGAGTAGAGATCCGATCCATCCGGCAAACAAGAGCAGGTCAGGTACTCCTCGAGCTGAAAGAAGGCAATTCAGTAACAAGAACTGCCTTCTCGGAAGCACTCAGAGAAGCTACTGGAAACGACTGCACCGTTGTTAGGGAACTGATCCCCAGAGCCATCCTGGAGATCAGAGATCTCGACAGTTGCACGTCCAGTGAGGAAGTAGTGGAGGCCTTAAAAGAGACCTGCAGGACTACGAGGGGTTCCTGCAGTCTGTCTTGACTAGGCCAAATGCGAGGGCACAACGGATGGCCATAGTGACGGTGGACACACCGGCTGCGGAAAAGCTAATGGCCACCGCCCGCATAAAGATAGGCTGGGTCAACTGCAGGATCCGCAGGAGAGCCACGGTTACCCGTTGCTATAAATGTCTGGGCTTCGGCCATCTTAGCTCGGACTGCAAAGGGCCCGACCGCAGCAAGCGATGCTATCGCTGCGGGGCGGAAGGCCACATGATCGCAGGATGTAATGCCACCCCACGTTGCTTCCTGTGTCCAGAACAAGCGGACAAACCTGATTCCCGCAACCATACGGCAGGATCAGGAGCCTGTAGGGCCTTCCGAGAGGCACTTGCAAATGCCAAGAAAAAATGGCGGTAGTTCTGCAGGGTAATATGCACAGGAGCAGGGCAGCTCACGACCTCCTGGAACAGATCTGTTTCGAGAAAAACGCTGATATTGTACTAATCAGCGAACAGTATCGAAACAGAGATGGTCCAGGATGGTTTGCCGATGACCTGGGCACCGCAGCCATCTGGAACCGTGACCCGCAGAATATCCAATTTGCGGGTCATGGCGGCGGCAGCGGTTTTGTTTGGGTGAGGCACCAGCAAACTCACTACATAAGCGTATACCTCACTCCAAACCAGACCATCAGCGACTTCCAGGCCAAGCTGGAGGGCCTGGAGGATGCAACACGGGAGATGCAGGGTGAGCTGATTATCGCCGGGGACTTCAATGCTAAAGCCCCGGAGTGGGGGGAAGCTCGGTCGGATCGTAGGGGCCGGCTGGTTATGGATATGGCCAGTCGGCTAGACCTCGTGGTACTAAATAAAGGTACCACGTCGACCTTCAGACGACCGGGCTACAGGGAGACCATTATCGACGTCTCCCTGGCAAGCGAACGCCTAGCCGGGCGAATCCAGAGCCGGCATGTGATCGAGGACTATACAGGAAGCGATCACATGTATATCACGTTCCGTGTGCGTGATAGCAGACCGGCTCCGTTTCCGCACAAGCGCGGCCCCCCCAGGTGGAACATCGCCAAGATGAACTACGAGAGGTTTGCCACGGTGATAGAACACGGACAGCGAACACTGCGTGAGATCCCGGAATCGCTGCCGCTATCTGCGCGGGCAAAAATGGTGACCGACTACACCATGAAGGTCATCGAAAAGGCCTGCGCGGAGATGGTTCCCAGGAAATCAACACGTGGGTCAAGACGACCTGCTTACTGGTGGACGAACGACATCGCGGACCTTCGTAAGACGTGCCTGCAGTTGCGACGCAGAATGCAGAGGGTCAAAAAACGCGATCTCGACGCAGCCCCCTTGGCCGCAGAGTACAAGGCGGCCAAGAAATCCCTAAAGAAGGCCATCAAGTCCAGCCGGCAGCGATGCTGGAAAGAGCTGGGGAAGAGATGGATCACGATCCGTGGGGATTAGGGTACAAGATCGTTATGCGCAAGCTGGCGACCTTCGGTTCGTCAGCGCCGAAAGATGCGCAAACGATCACGAACATCGTACGTGCCCTTTTCCCCGAACACCCAAGGAGACCGGATGGCCCAGCAACATCCGGCCCGTTCGAAACTCCTCTGTTTACGAACATGGAGCTCTCCATCGCAATAAAATCTTTGCGTAATAAGAGAGCTCCGGGGCCGGATGGATTACCAGCAGAGCTGCTGAAAGCCATCGGCGGCAGTCACCCGCGCCTCTTGCTGGACCTGTACAACTCCTGCCTGAAGGCGGGCATTTTTCCTGCCCGATGGAAGACAGCGAGACTTGTCCTCATCAGCAAGGACAAGGGTCCAGCAGACAGCCCGTCGGCCTACCGCCCCCTGTGCATGCTAGACACGGCGGGAAAACTTCTGGAGAAACTGCTGAAACCTCGCCTCCAGGCAGCGATAAGTGCGTTCGGAGATCTGGCTCCGCGGCAGTATGGCTTCAGGCGAGATAAGTCAACCGTAGATGCAATCCAGGAGGTGGTAAATACCGCCAGGTCAACGGAACAGGGCAACCATTTCTCTCGCCCTATTTGTCTGCTGGCCACCTTGGACGTTAAAAACGCGTTTAACTCAGTTAGGTGGGACAAGGTGCTGGAAGCTTTCGAGCGGGACTTTCGTATCCCCGCGTATCTTTTACGCATTCTTGGGGATTATCTGAGGGACCGCTCGATAACTTACGACACTGAGGATGGACCAATAAAGAGGGAAATAACATCTGAGGCAGCTCAGGGCTCCATGCTGGGTCCCGATATATGGAATGTATTCTATGACGGGATCCTGCGCATGGAAATGCCCGAGGGCACCTTCCTGGTTGGGTATGCTGACGACATAGCGGTGGTCATCGTAGCCAGAGACGTTGACCTCGCTAGGTTGCTACTCAACCGGGTAATGCGTCGCGTTTTCTCCTGGCTGGAGGATCACGGGCTTGAATTAGCCACAAAGAAGACGGAGGTCGTGCTACTCACGAAGAGGCACATCAATACCATGTGCCCCTTTCAAGTAGGAGACGCGACGGTCCAGGCAAAGAGTGCGGTGAGGTACCTCGGGGTGACGCTTGATAACAAGCTCACCTTCAGGGAACACCTCACCATAGTGACGGAAAAGGCGGCAGCAGTAACAGCCTCACTGAGTAGGCTCATGGCCAATACCGCCGGCCCCCGGCCTTGTAAAAGGCGCCTACTCATGCGTGCCGCCGAAGCCGTCATGCTGTACGGAGCGGAGGTCTGGGCCGATGCGCTACGGAAAGACGTGCACAGGAAGCGTCTCGCCGCGGTGCAACGGAGAGCAGCACTCCGGATCGCGTGCTCTTACCGCACGGTCTCCGAGCCCGCGATATTAGTGGTCGCTGGGGTAATACCCATCGACCTTCTTGCACTGGAGAGACGCTTCGTCCATCAGCAGAAGCCTGCTCTTGGGGTAGTGGAGGCCCACCGAACGGCCAGGGCCAATACCATCCAGGCTTGGCAGCATCGGTGGGAATCCTCCACTAAAGGAAGATGGACGGCCAGGCTGATCCCACAAGTGGACACCTGGCTGTTCCGAAAAGAGGGTGAGGTAAATTACTACCTCACCCAATTCTTGACGGGGCACGGCCTGTTCCGCGCATACCTACATAAGATGGGTAAAGTCGCGGAGCCAGGCTGCGCCTATTGTGAGGGCCTCCCGGACGACGTGTTCCACACCTTCTTCGTATGCGGAAGGTGGACCGTCGAAAGGGGGCCGCTAGAGAGGGACCTTGGCTGCATATCACCTGACAATATAGTCAGGCTGATGCACCAAGGTCCTCAACAATGGGCGAAAGTCGCCTCCTACGCGGAGGCGATCTTGCGCCAAGAAAGGGAAGAGGAGAACAGCAGATCGGCCGTCCGCAGGGCGCCGTAGCTGTTCACGGGAAAAAAAAAAGACCCCTGCGGGTCTCAACGGCCGATCTGAAGTGAGAAGATGCCGCTCAGGCGAAGCAAGCCCTCCCCTGAAGTAATGTGTAAAACGGTGCCGGGGGAGGGTCTGTACAGTAGTGCAGAGCAGAAAGGGTTAGTGTTTTTAGTGGGTAGGAATCCCACACGCCGTGGGAGTGCGGAGCCTCTTGCGGTGTCTCCTGGGCTGGCATGGATATGCGGCCCAGGCGGTCCGGTGGAGCATTTGGTCCACCGGACTGATGCAAGATTTCACTGTTTCCCCCGTAAAAAAAAAAAAAAAAAAAAAATTAATATAAGAATTATATATATATATATATATATATATATATATATATATATATATATATATATATTCACATCTGGGACGCATTTTGAGGATTATATAAGTCATATATACCGAATTTTGAGGATTTTGTAGGCATTTTGAGGAGTCTCCTCAAAAGTCCAAAGCACTCGAGAGGCATTTTGAGGATTTTTCAGCGGTTTCCACAATAGTGCGTTAATACATCGATTTCGGAAATTCCGTTATATTTTTCCGTAAAAGCGGGCGCCGCAGGCGTCGTGGTGTTAGTCAATAACCTTAGGGTCATTATTTCTTTAGTCACGCGCTTGTTTATTGGTTGTTTATAACAATGTTTATATTTGTGTCACCACTATTGTACAAATTCTTTATGAAATCCTCAAAATACCGTATAATGATATTTATATATATATATATATATATATATATATATATTATTTTTTGATAAACTTTTTAATTGGAAATTAAATATACTATTATATTATATAAATTAACCTTACCCATTAAATATATAAACTAATATACGAGGGTCATTTGACAAGTACCTAGCTTCACCGCCAGATAGTGCCACTATCGCACCAGAAATACACTACAGTGCAGTATCTTCCTTTAAACGGTTACAGACGAAATTTCAGCCGGATCGGAGTTGTAGTTTATTTTTGAAAGCGTGTGAAAGCAAATGTGTCCGTTGATTTTTGAAAAAATGGAGAAAGAACAATATCGGTCGGTGATTCGATTCTTGTTTTTGGAAGGGAAATCGCGCAGTAAAATTAAAGAACGCTTGGATGCAGTGTATGGGGATGCTTCTCCTTCGATGGTGACCGTTAAATTTTGGTATAACGAGTTTCAACGTGGTCGTACGTCGGTTTTTGATGATCCACGCCCAGGTGCTCCGAAAACAGCCACTACGGAGGAGAACGTGACAAAAATACACGATATCGTTTTGTCAGACCGCCGATTAAAGGTGCACGAGATAGCTGCGATAGTAGACATCTCAGAAGAACGCGTGTGGCATATCCTACATGAGATTTTAGGCATGAGGAAGCTGTCAGCAAGGTGGGTGCCGCGTTTGCTGACTGCAGACAACAAGCGCATCCGTGTGACCAGTTCAGAGCAGTGTTTGGAGCTGTTTAATCGCAATCCAAAAGAGTTTTTGCGTCGTTACGTGACCGTCGATGAAACATGGATTCACTACTACACTCCAGAGACCAAGGAGCAGTCAAAACAGTGGACCTTACCCGGTGAACCTGCTCCGAAGAAGGCGAAAACGGTCCCGTCGGCCGGAAAGGTGATGGCCACTGTTTTCTCGGATTCTCAAGGTGTGATTTTTATTGACTATCTGGAGAAGGGCAAAACGGTCACAGGACAGTACTACGCCGAACTATTGAGCCGATTTGACGCCGTGTTAGAAGAAAAATGGCCCCATTTGTCTAAAAAGAAAGTGCTTTTCCACCACGATAATGCACCGGCTCACACTTCTGCACTCGCCACGGCTAAATTGGTCGAATTACGCTACGAACTGCTGCCCCATCCACCGTATTCTCCAGATTTGGCTCCGTGCGACTTTTTTTTGTTTCCGAACCTAAAAAATTCGCTCGCCGGGAAGAGATTTCACTCCAATAACGAAATAATCGCCGCCACGGAGGCCTATTTTGCAAACCAAGAGAAAACATTTTTTTCAACGGGGTTAAAAAAATTGGAACACCGCTGGACCAAGTGTATTCAACTAAAAGGAGACTAGATTGAAAAATAAATTTTATTTTTTGTAAAATTTTGGTGTTTTCATTTGTAGGCTAGGTACTTATCAAATGATCCTCGTATATAATAATAATCACACAATATCTACAAAATGTCAATATCATACTGCAGCCTCAAAACCAAAAAAATGACCTGAAGAAAAATTATCTATTATAATTCGAATTAATTTAACTAATAAAAAAATTGACCCTACTAAAACGTGAAATCCATGAAATCCAGTAGATAAAAAAAAGACAGACCCAAAAACAGAATCCCTAAAAGTAAAAAAAGCCTCACTATATTCAAAAATCTGAAGAAAAGAAAAAATCGCCCCCATAATAATAGTTATTAGTAAAGTTAATATTCTTAAAAATTTCTCTCCATAAATTAATAAGTAATGGCATCATGTTACAAAAACTCCTGAAGATAATAAAATAATTGTATTTAATAAAGGAATAGTATATGGATTAAAAAACCTAATATTTTTTGGAGGTCACAATGGACCAATGTCAATCGCTGGGGATAAAAATATATGAAAATAACATCAAAAAATTCTAATAAAAAAAAAAATTTCAGAAATAATAAATAAAATTATTCCTAATTTTAAACCTTTTACTACCCTTTTAGTATGGAACCCTTGATAAAATGCCTCTCGAACTACATCTCGTCATCATTGAAATAATAAAATAATCATTATTAACACTCTTAATAATAAAAACTTAAATCTATAATTTATAAATCAATTAATTAATCTCACTATTAATATAAAAATATTAAATGATAATAAAATTGGTCAAGGCCTAAAAGTTACTAAATGATGAGGATGATTTAAAAATAATTTTTTCATTTAATTTCATTCTAACCTATAAAGCAAACTTAAAACAGTAATAACATAAGCTTGAATAAAAGCTACTCTTAATTCTAGGATAATTAATAAACTTTGACCTAATAATATAAATACTAAATATAAAGAAATTAATTTTATTCCTATTGAAGAAATTAACGTTATTAATAAATGTCCCGCAATCATATTTGCCGATAAACGAACCGCAAGAGTCCCAGGACGAATAATAATTCTAATTGTTTCAATAACAACTATGAATATTATTAAAATTACAGGAGTCCCTTCTGGAACTAAATGAATAAATATTTTATTAGTATTTTTAATTCACCCAAATAATATAAATGATATTCATAAACTTAATGATAATGACAAATTTACTGATAAATGACTAGTTGATGCAAAAATATAACGAAATAAACTATAAAAATTTATTAATATAATTATTATAAAAATTCTTAAATATTAATATTTTAAATTCATTAAATAATATTTTTAGTAATAAAAAATTTATAATTAAATATCGAGAAGGAATTAACCAATAATTAATTGGAAAAAAAATAATAATTAATATTAATCTAATTCAATTAAATGAAAAATATACCGATGTAGCAGGATCAAAAATACTAAATAAATTTTTTATCATTTAAATTTATAAACATAAAAATTATTTATAAAATTATATTTTAATAATTCAAAATTATTAAAATAAAAATAATAAATAATTACTAAAAATATTATTATTAATATTAATACATATAAATATAAAGAAAATCATATTAAAGGACTCATTTGAGGAATAAAATGAAAAGTAATACATATACATTTACATTAAATTGACAAATTAATATTATAATTTAACTAACTCTTCATTTGGTATCTTAATAAAAGAATTGATTTTTTAATTCAATTATAATAATTTAACTTTATTTCAAATGAAAAATTAAAATAATTTTAATCAATTAATAAAATTTTTTAAATTAGTAGATTCAATTACAATTGGCATAAATCTATGATTAACCCCACAAATTTCTGAACATTGACCAAAATATAATCCTGGTCGATTAATATTAATTTTAATTTGATTTAATCGTCCAGGAACAGCATCAACTTTAATTCCTATTCTAGGAATTGCAAATGAATGAATTACATCTATAGAATTAATTATTAACCGAATCTGTCTATTAAAAGGTAAAATTAATCGATTATCAACGTCTAATAAACGAAATATTGATTTATCATCACTTAAAGGAATTATAAATGAGTCAAATAAAATATCTTCAAAATCCCTAAATTCAAACCTTCAGTGCCACTGATGACCAATAATTTTTAAAGTAAACTCAGGATCACTTACTTCATCCCTTAAATATAAAATTTTTAATGAAGGTAATGCTAAACTTAATAAAAATATTAATGGAAATATTGTTCAAATAATTTCAATAAATTGATTATTCAATAAATAACGATTAACATATAAATTTTTAATTATAAAAATTATTATATATATAATTATTACTACAATTATTATAATAATTATTATAGCAAAATCATAAAAATTAATTATTAACTCTATTAAAGCAGAATTTGAATCTTGAAATATTAGTTGTCCTCAAATTGAAATTTTTAAAAATAAATTTATATTTATATATATAGAATTTAACACTATTGCACTAATCTGCCATTTTAAAACTTTAAATAAATTTTCGGTAACTCATTAAATGAATGATAAGAAAAAGGAAGGATATAATATAAATCTCTCAATTGAAATTCTTTGATTCTTAGTAAAAATTAATAAACGTAAAGAAATAAATCTATCTCAAATAATAAAAAAAAAATAGAAAGTTCTAACTAACGAAATTAATGACCCAATTGAAGAAATTAAATTTCAACATAAATATGAGTCTGGATAATCTGAATAACGACGAGGTATACCTCTTAATCCTAAAAAATGTTGAGGAAAAAAAGTTAAATTTACCCCAATAAATATTAACATGAATTGAATTTTTAATCATTTCCCATTTAACGAAACTCCAAAAAATATTGAAAATCAATAAATAAATCTACCAAAAATTGCAAAAACAGCCCCTATTGATAAAATATAATGAAAATGAGCAACTACATAATAAGTATCATGTAAAACAATATCCACAGAAGAATTAGATAATATAATTCCAGTTAAACCTCCTACAGTAAATAAAAAAAAAAAAACCTAACATTCATATATTAGTAATATTAAATTTTACTTTTATACCAGTTATAGAAGCCAATCAACTAAAAATTTTAATGTCCGTAGGAACTGCAATAATTATTGTCGCAGAAGTAAAATAAGCTCGAGTATCTACATCCATTCCCACAGTAAATATATGATGAGCCCACACAATAAAACCTAAAATTCCAATTGAAATTATTGCATAAATTATTCCTAAAACCCCAAAAACTTCTTTTTTAAAACTCTCATTACAAATAATATGAGAAACTAAACCAAACCCTGGAAGAATTAAAATATAGACTTCAGGATGACCAAAAAATCAAAATAAATGTTGATATAAAATAGGATCACCCCCTCCTGCAGGATCAAAAAATGACGTATTTAAATTTCGATCAAATAATAATATAGTAATAGCCCCAGCTAACACTGGTAATGATAATAATAATAAAATTGCAGTTAATAATATAGATCACCCAAATAAAGGAATTATTTCAAAAGTAAATAATTTTATATTTAAAATTGTTGTAATAAAATTAATTGAACCTATAATTGAAGATAAACCAGCAATATGAAGTGAAAAAATAGATAAATCAACTGAAGCTCTACTATGAGACAAGTTAGACGATAATGGTGGATAAACAGTTCATCCTGTTCCAGATCCAAATCCAATAAATATTCTTGAAATTAAAAGTATAATTCTAGGTGGTAATAATCAAAACCTTATATTATTTATACGCGGAAATGCTATATCAGGTACACCTAAAAATAAAGGAATTAAATAATTTCCAAACCCTCCTATTATTACTGGTATAACAAAAAAAAAATTATAATAAATGCATGAATAGTAACAACTGAATTATAAATTTGGTCATTTCCAATTACAGACCCAGGACTACCTAATTCCAACCGAATAATTAACCTTAATGCTAAACCTATAATTCCTGCTCATATGCTAAAAATAAAATATAAAATACCAATATATTTATGATTTGTAGAAAATAATCATAATTTCATATTTATATAGTTTAAGTAAAACGTTATATTTTCAATATAAAATTATTTAATTAAATTATAATTATCTAAATATTATTAAAATAATCTTAATATCTTCAATATTACATTTTACTTAAACTATTTAAAAAAATTAAAATTAAGATTAAAATTAAATACATAAACCCTAACACTATAC
This sequence comes from Torymus aiolomorphi, assembly GCA_036365515.1. Classification (NCBI taxonomy): domain Eukaryota; kingdom Metazoa; phylum Arthropoda; class Insecta; order Hymenoptera; family Torymidae; genus Torymus; species Torymus aiolomorphi. The sequence continues at coordinate 74,521,359 of CM070877.1, read as the reverse complement.
CAATTAAATAATTATTAAATAAACTTTTATTTACAAAATTTATTAATATTAAGAATTTTAAAACAGAATTTTTAAAATAAAATTCTCTTCATCCTTTATCATATACAAAATAATAATTTTTAGAAAAATTAAAAAAATTAATAATTATTAAATTCCCTCTATATAAAAATCATATCTTTCCAAAAAAATACTTAAATCTATTTATTTTAAATAACTTTTAAATCTAAAATATATAAATCCTAAAAAGTAAAAAATCACTGACAATAAAATAAGTGAAAATTTTTCTAAAAATATTAAATAAATTAAATCAATATTTATAAATAAAATTCAATTTATTAAAGAACCAACAATAATTGATATAAATATTAATATTATTATAGAAATATTTATCTTTGAATCATCTCTAATTAAATAAATTGAATAAAAATTAAATTTATTTCTTATTAAATAATACATTAAACGAACCCTATATGAAACAGTTAACCCTGTAGAAAATATTATAAATATATATATTAATAAATTAAATTTACTTATAAATATAAATTCTAAAACTTGATCTTTAGAATAAAACCCAGATATAAAAGGTATCCCACATAATCTAAAATTAGAAATTATTAATATTATAGAAGTTAAAGGTATAAATTCAATCAATTTTCCAAAAAATCGAATATCTTGAATATTATTTCTATAATGAATAATAACTCCTGAACATATAAATATTATTGACTTAAAAATAGCATGAATCACTAAATGAAAATATGCTAATTCAAAATTTTTTATTCCATAAATTATCATTATTAATCCTAATTGAGATAATGTAGAATAAGCAATAATTTTTTAAAAATCATATTCATAATTAGCAGAAAAACCTGCTATTATTATTGTTAATAAACCAGTAATTAAAATATAAAATAATAAATTATCATTATTTATAATTAAATAATTAAATCGAATTAATAAATAAATTCCTACAGTAACTAATGTTGAAGAATGAACTAAAGATGAAACTGGAGTAGGGGCTGCTATAGCTATAGGTAACCATGAAGAAAAAGGAAATTGTGCACTTTTAGTAAAACATCCAATAATAATTAGTAATAAAATTAACACATTTCATTTTTGAAAATTTATAAAATTTCAAGAACCATTAATAAATATAATTCTTATTCTAATAATTAATATTACATCTCCAATACGATTAAGTAATACAGTTAATATTCCTGAATTATATCTTGAATAATTTTGATAATAAATAACTAAACAGTAAGATACTAAACCTAATCCATCTCATCCAATTAAAATTCTAATGATGTTAGGACTTAAAATTATTAATAATATAGATAAAATAAAAAAAAATAATAAAAAAAAAATCGATTTATATTTTTATCATGATTTATATATTCACAACAATAAAATATAATTATTGAAGAAATTAATAAAACAATAAATATAAATATTAACCCTATCCAATCTAAATAAATTAACATTAAAATTTTAACTCTATTTAAAAAATAAACTTCTCATTCACAAAAATATTCTAATTTTAAAATTAAAAAAATTATTCTAATAATAAAATTTATTAAAGCAAATCTCAATAAAATAATTCTACTTAAAATATAATAAATTATACTTATATATATATATATATATATATATATTTATAAAATTTAAAATAAATTTTTATATTTTTGATACCACAAATCAATATTTTTTATTAAATTATTTAAATATATAAAATATTCAAGTTTTAAATTAATAAAATTTAAAGGAATTCAATGTAAAGTTAGTAATAAATAATCATTAATTTTTATTGAATAAATTTTAAAAAATAAAAAAGAAAATTTTCCATGTTGAATATAAGATAAGATATAGAGAACGAGAGGGCCGTCGTAGGGATAAACCGAAGAAAAGGAAAGAGGATCCGAAACGTCACCGCCGAAGACAGAGCCCCTCGGAGGACAGCTCGTCGTCAGAAAGCAGCGACGATAGTAGCTCGTCAGGAAGTAGTATCAACGAAAGCGAGGAGGAGAGGCGACGGCCCAGGCGGCGACGACGAAACGCCAGCCGAGACTGAAAGTGCCGGAGGGAGGTGCAGGCATGGAGGATACAGTTTTCGGGAGAAGACAGAGACGGCCCCGAGGAATTCCTCACGATGCTGTCAGCGTGGAGAAAAAAGTCAAGTATGGCCGATAGCGACTTGTTGAGAGTGCTCCCGAGCATACTGTAGAAGAGCGCGTTGAGATGGTATCTCACGACACAAGACGACATTAGCACGTGGAGCGAGTTTAAGAAGGAGTTTAGACTGCAGTTCATCGGAGCATTGGACAAGACTGACATTGAGGAGGAGTTACATGCCAGGACACAAGCCAAAAATGAGAATATCACCAATTTCCTGTCATGTTTTCGTTACATAGTTGGCCACTTTAAACGTCCACCGCCAGAGAGGAAACTGGTGATGATAGCGTACAAAAACATCTTGCCGGAGTATCGAGCGGCGCTCTTCGACAAAAAGGTGACCTCGCTCCAGATGATTAAGGAGTACGGAGTCAAGTTGGAGCGGCAGATGGAAATAGATCGTCACCACACGCCGCCAAAGCCTAAGGAGAAAATGAAGCTGCAAGGGGCAGCGTTCATCAAGAGCAGTCGAGCGGCCAAAGTCGTAGCGACGGTCGGAGTAGGCGATGATACCAGCGACAGCGAGGCGGAGACTGCAAGCCATCAGCGCAAGGAGCGAAGGAAAAAGGACAAAGGGAAGAAAGAAGAAAAGGCACAAGAAGAAGTCGCCGCGGTGGGCGCAAAGCGGCCGTCCGGGCCACCAGCAACCGCGCCGCCCGCGCCACCGACCGCAGCGCCCCCACCGAACACACACCCACCGCCCGCTAGTAATGCAGTAAACTACGGGAGCGGGGGAGGGGAACAACGCTGAGGGAGAGGAAGATCCGATAGCGGCAGGAATTATGGGCCCCCGGCAGATGGTGGCCCGCGGAGAAGCGATGACAATGGCCGGTTTGTCGGAGCATGTTACATTTGCGAGGAGATAGGCCACCGAGCAAATAAATGCCCGCAACGACAGTGCTATGCCTGCCATCAGGTGGGCCACGTAGCACCCGACTGCCCGTTGAGACCGCCACGACCGCCTGTGAGCGTAGTGTACCAAGTCTGCGGCCAGCCAGGGGTGACATTCGCAAACTGCCCCGGTTGTGTCCACCGTCGGGCCCAGTGGGGAAACGGATAGGTGGGGAGTCAGACCAGTCCCCTGGCTCTCCCCCCACTCTCCCAGGGACAATAGAGGTACGAAGACGAGAGGAGGAGGCGGTGCAAGGAGCCAAGAGGAAAAGGGAGAGAGCCGAAGCAGAGAGGCGGCGGGAAGGAGAGAGAATAGCGGAGGAGATAAGAGTAGCTGAAGAAGAGAGAAGAAGCGAAGAGAGGAGGAGCGAAGAAGAGAGGCAGAGAGAGGAAGCAAGTAAACCGAGGCACTTGCAGGAAGAAGGAAGGGAGAGCGCTGTTGTGCCCTCGCCGTGCGCGTCGCCACCTACCGAAGGAAGAGACTTCGATCGGGAGATAGGCGAGCCCACGGAGAGATGCAGTGAACCTTCGAGGAAGGGGGAGAGTCCGCAGCCAACTAGCTTAGGAGTAAACGGCGCGAGGAAGAATCCGTTACTCACTAACCAGAGGGAGGTTGTGGCTCCACCGGAAGTAGTAGAGGAGGAAGGGGGGGGGGCAAGGGAGAACGCTGTTGGGCCCTCTCCGTGCACGTCGTCACCGCCCGAAGGCAGAGACTTCGCCGGTGAGAACGCCGAGCCAACGGAGAGATGCAGTGAACCTTTGAGAAGCAGAGACCCGCCGCCAAAGTTAGAGGGAGCTCAGAGTCAGGTGGGGGTATCGGCAGCTGCGGAAGGAGTAGAAGACATCAATAAGGTGTTAGAGGAAGTGGAGAAGATGGTCGCCGGGATGGAATGTGAGATAGAGCCCCCGGAGCAGAAGGAGGAGGAGGTGAGGAGGGAGGACACAGCCCCTGTGGCCGTGGAGGCCGGAACAGACGGCCAGGTGGCCGAAATGAGCAGCGAGAACCGCCCGTTCATTGAGATTATCCTAGGTGGTGAGCCGTACCAAGCGCTGGTAGATTCAGGGGCGATGGTGTCATTGGCCGGCCCGAAAGTAATCGATCGTTACGCCAACGGCCTGCGACAGTCCGCCACCGCCTGCGACAGTCCGCCACCGCCGTGAAGAGTGTCACGGGGAACGTCAACCGCATCGTGGGAGAGTTGCAAGTGAGTTTTCAAGTAGGCGGTTATCAGGAAATGTTGTCGCTCAAAGCTATCCGGGGGATAGAGCACGACATAATCCTAGGCATGGATTTCTTCGAGAAATTTGACGTCGAGGTGTGGCCCGCCAGAGGAGTGTGGAGAGCCAGAGAAGGAGAGTGGACGAATTTCGTGCAGAGAGGGAACGAGCGAAACCCAGTCGTGTACGCCGAGTGTGCGGGGATCTCGGAACTAAAGGAGGAAGAAAGAACCACCGTGGAGAAGCTGGTGGAGAAGATATTGAGCTCCGCTCAGATCGCGCCAGGGCTGACGGATCTGATGGAGCACCACATTCGCGTCATCGATCCCACGCCCATCAAGGAGAAGCCACGACGGATGTCGCCGAAGATACTAGGAATCGCCCGGGAAGAGGTGAGGAAGATGGACGCCGAAGGAATCATTGAGCGCTTCGCGAGCGATTATAGCAGCGCACCAGTGATTTTGCGAAAGAGAGACGGGGGTTACCGACCATGCATCGATTACCGCCCGTTGAATAAAGTGACCAAGAAGGACGCATATCCGTTGCCAAACATGGATTCGATCTTGGACAAGCTACAGGGTGCGAAATACTTATCCAAGATTGATTTGAAAGCCGCCTACCACCAAATACCAATGGCCCCGGATAGCAAGAAATACACCGCCTTTGCAGTGCCAGGTTCGGGGCTGTGGCAGTTCAAAAGGGTGCCTTTTGGACTCACGAATGCCCCCATGACTTTTCAACGCCTAATCGACGCCCTTCTTGGTCCAGAGTTGGAGCCATATGTTTTTGGCTACCTCGACGACATCATCGTGGCCACAGAGACGTTTGAGGAGCACTTGAAGTGGGTCGAGATAGTGTTGAAAAAATTGGTAGACGCCCGTCTGAAGATAAATACCGATAAGTGCGAGTTTTGCTGTTCCAGCGTGATCTATCTGGGATTTCTACTCGACCACGAAGGCCTCCGCCCAGACCCGGACCGCGTCGCAGCCCTCCTCAATTACCCTACGCCCACGAATTTACGCCAGTTGAGAGGTTTCCTGGGTATTGTGAACTGGTATGAGAGGTTCATCAAGAATTGCGCAGATCTAAAGGTGCCATTGCTGAAGTTACTGCGGAAATCGCAGAGGTGGATTTGGAAGGAGAGCCAGAAGGAGGCGTTTGACGAGCTGAAACAAGCTCTTACCACCGCCCCGTACTCGCACGCCCCGACTTCAGCAAGCCGTTCATCGTGCAATGCGTCGCCAGTGGTTCCGCCCTAGGTGCCGTGCTGGTGTAGGAATATGAAGATGGTGAAAATCCGATCTTGTATATTTCCCGAGCCTTAACGCCCGCGGAGAGGAACTATACGACCACTGAGCGAGAATGCTTCGCGCTAGTTTGGTCTTTGAAGAAGCTCCGCCCCTACCTAGAAGGGTATGTGTTCACCGCCGTCACCGACCACAGTGCCCTCAAATGGTTGCGAACCATGAAGGAACCGACAGGGAGACTAGCGAGGTGGGCCCTGGAACTGCAACACTGGGACCTTGACATAGTGCATCGGAAAGGCGCAATGCACAAGGTCCCAGACGCGCTTTCGCGAATGTTCGAGGAAGATGACATGGAAGTAGCAGAGATGGGAGTGATCACCGACCAGTGGTACATCCAGAAGAGACAGGAGGTCGCCCACTGCCCAATGAAATATGATGGATGGAAGGTGGAGTGCTTCACGATAGCCACTGCGTCACCTCCGCCGGACACCTCGGAGTCGAGAAAACCTATCACCGTGTGGCCAGGGAGTATTTTTGGCCGGGAGTCTACCGGGATGTATATGACTATATGCGCACGTGTGAGAGCTGCCAACGGTTCAAGAGTACGCAGCAAGGACCCCAAGGACTAATGGGGAGGAGAGTCGTAGAACACCCGTGGTGCGTAGTAGCCGCAGACATGATAGAATTGCCACGCAGCAAAGGGCAATATCGGTACGTACTAGTGCTACAGGATTTGTTCACCCGTTGGCTAGAGTTGAAGCCACTGAGAAAAGCTGATGGTAAAGCGTCGCCCGCGCCTTGGAGGAACTCATATTGTTTAGATGGGAGACACCGGAGTACTTGTTGACAGATAACGGCACGGAATTCGTAAATCAGGTGTTGCAGCAGACCCTGGAGGAGTATGGTATATGCCACATCACCACGCCTCCATATCACCCCCAGGCCAACCCGGTGGAGAGAAGCAACCGGACGTTAAAAACCATGATCGCGGCCTTCGTCGAAGGGAACCAGCGGAACTGGGATGCTCACCTACATGAATTTCGCCACGCGATCAACACTGCCCAACAAGCCAGCTTGAAGACGTCCCCGGCCGTCACCCCCTCCCCGTGAAGAGCCTGTCGTCGAGAAGTGGAGAAGAAGGAGCCCATAGTAAGGTTGGACCCAGAAGTATGGAAAGATCGCGTCAACCGTCTCGATGCGCTTCATGATTTAGTGGCGGAACACCTCGACGAGAGTAACGCCAAACAGAGTAAATACTACAACCGCGGGAAACGAGTAGTAGAGTACGCCGTAGGAGATAGAGTCATGCGCCGCGTCCATTCGTTATCAAATGCCGCCCAAGGGTATTCCGCGAAGCTCGCGCCGAAATACGAGGGTCCGTACGAGATAACCGCGAAGTTATGTCCCACCGTATACCTGTTAGAGATGGAGGGTAGTCGAAAAAACGCGAAGGTACACGTAGGTGAATTAAAACGTTATCTACCCCTGCGACGCGTAGTAGAGTAAAGATAGGGATTGAACCACGCCAGCGAGGGGGCAACCGAAGTTACTCCCGCCCTTTCTCTTCCCACAGTTACGTCTCGCGAGCAAGGGTAGGAGAGTAGTGTAATATCCCCTGATTGTTCTTATGTTTCTGTTACTCCTCTAGTAGGTACACCATGCAGCGACGCTCCAGACGCCACCGCCCCACTACCGCCACTGCCCATAGTCCGTTCCCGGAGTTCGAGCCAGGTCACGACCTAGTGTGCCCGACCCCCGGACCCCTGGAGCAGCTCCGCGCGATGCTCCGTGAGCCGAGTACGCCACAGTTGCGTAGGGCTCTGGTCCACTGGACCGACCAGTTAGGGGCCTGGCTCGAGGAGAGGGAGGAGAGAGAGAGAGCAGTCGCCACCGCCCGAGAGGAGAGAGAGAGAGAGCAGTCGTCACCGCCCCAGAGGGAGTAGAGGAAAGAGGGAGAGAGGATTCTGTAAAGGAAGTCGCCACCGCCCCAGAGGGAGTAGAGGAAAGAGAGAGAGACGATTCCGTAAAGGAAGTCGCCACCGCCTAAGAGAAGTGAGAAAAGAAGGAGAAAAGAGAGCAGGAGCTCACCACCGCCACGGAGAGAGAGGGAAGGGAAGGGATCAGCCCCCACCAAGGAGCAAGAAGCCAGCGAGAAAGCCGCCAGCCCTCGATTTATATTGCGCCGGCCGCATGCACCGGCACCCATCGAGGTTGCTAGCCTCGAGGTGGTGCCGGCTGCTGCGGGCCCGGCCCCGACCACCGCCCAGAGTGAACAGGAAGGGGATAGCAAGGAGGCGAGAGAGAGCTAGGCTGCAGAAGTGGAGCTAGCCGAGTGCCTGGCCCAGATGGCGGAGCCCCAGCCGGAATCAGGGCCACCGACCCCGCCGCCAACCGCCCCCGAACCCAGCGCCATCCCCATGTGGGGCGAGATAAGGTTGAGGCACGAGACGGGGTCGAAGCGAAGGACGTACAACCCGCGACGGCAGCTGCAGTTGGACGATTATGAGCCGCAACATCTGCGGCACCGGCAGTCGCCATCGCAGCTGCCTCTCGGGGCCAGTCGCCCGGACCCCCTGTATGCCCTCCGCCCCCGCCTGAGCCCGCTACCGCGTCGCGCCCGGGGACGCAACCACCGGTTAGGCCCGTGAAACTCACAGGCGTAATTTTTGGCGGGCTTAAGCCGGTTCCTGTGGACCCGGTGCGCGACCCGCCGGGGGGGGGGCGTGCTTTAATTGCTGGCAGCGAGGGCACAGCCGTCGTTCGTATCCCCGACCCTCGCGTCACGGCTACTGCATAAACTGCGGTCAGCGCGGGGAGGAGATCGAGCGGTGCCCTCGCTGCGGCGCCCGCCACAGGGAGCGCCAGAGGAATTGGGAAGCGCAGCAAGGCCAGGAAGAAGCGAGAGAGAGGCAACGAAGCCGAGGCCGGTCTGGCCACCGCGAAAGAAGAGCGAGCCGCCAGCGCCGCCCAGAGCCCACGGAACCACGCCACCGCCCAGGAACGAGGCAGGAGACGCCCCAGCCAGCTCGGCCCACACCACCGTCACCTCCCCCACACTCCCCATCTGCCCCGAAGACGTTGCAGTATTTAGCACAGATCCTCCGGGACACCAGGGAGTTGGACCCGGAGTTGCGGCATCAAGTTCTCTCCGCCGCCTTGAGGGACCGGGCTGGCCCGGCCAGAAGAAGCCGGTCGCCCCCAAACCGCCGCTCATAATAAGCGAATCGCCATCGCCCGAGTGAGAAGGGAGAGTAACCGCCCGAGAGAGAAAGGAGAGGACCGACCGAGTGAGAAGGAAGAGTAACCGCCCGAGAGAGAGCGGCCGCCGCAAGGGTAGTAAGTATCAACACCCACGTAAAAAACATGCCGGGAGGCAAGTCTGTTGTTTCAGTGACACGAGAGCAAGGAGTAGCAGTGCAGAGGCCGAAGGAGAAAAAGGTGGGAGGGGGGGTGAACATTAAATCATTTTAATTTTTTTTCAGGTATGAGGGATTGAATCGGCTCGACCAGACCTGTATACTGTCCCTATGTAAATAAATTTAGGTTAAGGATTGTAATTCGTGCGTATGGTAAGGTGTCGGGGGAAGGTAGCCACCGGTCCGCCCGCTGAGGGGTATGGTTGGAGTAAACCAGCAGTAATACTGAAGTGTTCCCGGTTTAGGGAGGGGGTGTAACGAGGTGCGCTTCTCGCACCCCGGTGAGCCGCGAATACCACGACTCGAGCGAGGCGGACACGGCACTGACACCGAGCTATGTGTACCCGCACATTCACACACAGCTCATTCGGTGTTTTGTCTGTCGAGGTACATGCCAGCGAGCAGACGACGCGCACACTACACCTACCGCCCGGGAATTCTGGCCGACGACGACAACAGGGCTGAAGGGGAGAGAACGAGAGAGAGCCAACGAAGAGATGCTAGGCGAAGGCCGAGACTCATGGCCGCGCGATCGCAGACGACGCATATGGGCAAATAAAACTGTGCGCCGGGTGTGAGCGCGCCCATGAGCCCTCGACGCCCATGCTGTGCCTGCGCGAGACAATCTGCGACGACGGCGACGATGGCAGACGGGACACGACGCACACGCACCACAGCACTACATGCACGTCGCCGGCACTGCAACACGGAAGACACACGCGACGCACGAGAGGAACAAAAGCGGCGAGGGGCTGTCCGACGGCCACGAGGCCGGCAGCTGTACGCAGAGCGAAGCGAAGAGAGAGATTGACGAGGCGCACCCGTGTTGCGCATCACGAGGAGAGAGAGAGAGAGAGAGAGAGACGCGGCGCGTAGCAGCGGCGCACTGCACGTTTGCCGTATACGAGCTCCAGCTCCGCGCAAGAAGACAGGCGAGAGCGAGGGACAGGGAGAGAGAGAGCATAGCGACACTAGAGCGACGGAGAGAGAGAGACGCGGCGTGTAGCAGCCGGCGCACTGCATGTCTGCCGACTCTACGAGCCGCGCGCGTGTACATGCGATAGCGAAGGAGAGAGAGCGAGAGAGAGAGAGAGAGAGAGACTCGGCCAGAAGCAGCTTGCGCGCTGCATTATCGCCCGACCATTGCGACTATGATAGGGAGGGAGGGAGGGAGTGAGGGAGGGGGGGGGGGGGGTGAGGAGAGAGAGAGAGAGAGAGAGAGAGAGAGAGAGAGAGAGAGAGAGAGAGAGAGAGAGAGAGAGAGAGAGAGAGAGAGAGAGAGAGAGAGAGAGAGAGAGAGAGAGAGAGAGAGAGAGAGAGAGAGAGAGAGAGAGAGAGAGAGAGAGAGAGAGAGAGAGAGAGAGAGAGAGAGAGAGAGAGAGAGAGAGAGAGAGAGAGAGAGAGAGAGAGAGAGAGAGAGAGAGAGAGAGAGATTTTTATTTACCATCTGGCAAAACAAATTACAGAATATAGCATAAACAATATTACAATATAACAGCATGTTTATGATTACACTAGATAAAAAAATCACAAATTCATATCATAAATACACTAGAAAGCGACAAGAGTCAATAAAACATAAATTTTCCAAATATACATTTAGTGTAAAGTTGATATAACTAATAATTAGTCTAATATTTAAAAACTAATAATATATAAATACTAAGCTATCTGCGTCTGTGATATCACAGTTTGTCTCCATTCTTTCCAATACAGATATAAATGACTAGTTTTAAGTATTTGCTTTTAATTATTCTAGCTATTAAAATCTAATATCACAAATTCGCAAAAATTATTTCTCTGTCTACAATAATAAAAGTTATAGAAACTACAGAAAGTAGGTCGATGGGATTTTCTCTCTGGACTGAAAAAGCAAAACAATAAAAAATACTAGATTACTAGATTACTAGATTGAGGGCGGTAGACACGTCCCCCACAACAAAAGAGAGCTAGGCGTCGAGGCCGAGAAGGTGTTATCGCATTGCCCTCTTAAATGTTGACAATGATGGTAGGTGGCGCAGGGAGGAAGGAAGAGAGTTCCAGAATCGACCACACCGTATCTGAAATGATCGGGCACCGGTCTCCGAGGATACACGCGGTATCTCTAGTTCGGGCTGCGGCCCCCTACAAGTGGCTCTGGGCTTGTGCGCCTTAAATAAGTCTGCCAGATATGATGGTTCCCGCAACCGAGTAATCTTATACATTAAAATGGCAGCAAAATATAAGCGGCGGGAATCTGTACGGAGCCAGCCCAGACGCTGCCTGTAGGGGGTTATGTGTTTATCCCTCCTAACACCAAATATGTACCGCACGCATGAATTGCTCAATCGCTGCAGTCGAATACGTAGTTCGTCGGTTGCATCACAGAACACCACCGAGCAGTAGTCCAAATGAGGCTGGACCAGCGACTCGACCAGTCTTCTGCGGAGAGTCTCGGTGGTACAGGCCCTAATAAACCGCAAGCTATAGAGGGCCTTGTTGACTTTTTTCGTGACTTGATTTACATGCGATTTCCAGGTTAATTTGCTATCTAGTGTAACACCGAGACTCACGACTTCAGCACTGAACGGGATGAGCTCTCCGCCCCGCATCCCAATGCCGGGCAGGCGCATTGCAATTAAATCATTAACTTTCCTTTTCGACCTAAAAAATATTGCCTTAGTTTTCCCGGCATTGAGACGCAGCCCAGAGCGCACTGCCCACCCAGATACTAAGTGAGCCGCATCCGCCAGCCGAGCAATTCCATCCTGGATTTTGCCCATAGTGGTGTGTGTGTAAATCTGTAAGTCGTCTGCATAAAAGATGTGATTGACAGTCCGTCCGTTAAGTGTCTCCTGTAAGTCATTTACATATAGACTGAAGAGCAATGGGCCAAGAACCGAGCCCTGTGGAACTCCCAGATTCGTTTCAGGGAACTCGAATTACCATCGTTTTTTGATATAACAACTTGCGTACCACCTTTTAAGTATGCCATAATCCACAGAAGCGCAGTCCTTGAGAAACCCAAGTGTCTCAGTTTGCTCAGCAGTTTGGTAGGGAGATGGAATCAAAAGCTTTACTAAAGTCGAATAAAAGGAGTAGGGAGACTTTTTATTGTCTTTAGCCATGCGTATGTCATCCGTTATTTTGAGTAGGGCTGTTTGAGTACTATGGTGGCGACGGAAACCGGTTTGGAAGGGATCTAGAATTTTGTTTTTATTTAAAAATTCGGTGATTTGGGCATGAGCAATCTTTTCGAGTACTTTGGAGAGGAAGCACAGCAATGCGATAGGACGAAAATCCGACACTGAGGCCGGTGCTGTAGATTTTTTCAGTGCAATGAGCTGTGCTTGCTTCCATGCGCTCGGAAAAATGCCCATAGCGAAAGAGGAGTTAAATATACGAACTAAAAAATTACCAATAATCGGCAGAGCTTTTACAATGACACTTTGAGGAATCTCATCCACCCCTCTCGCCTGTGAGGAAAACTGTGAAATAGCCAAAATAACATCATTTAAATTAACAGGCTTAAAAAAGAAGCCATCCTCTGTTGCAGTGGAAATAATATTCCTCGCTTCCTCAATATTTTCGAGAGGAGAGAACGAGACTCCTGCAAAATGAGCATTCAGCTCATCGGGTGTAAAGCCATGCAGTTCCTTCTCTTTACGCTTGGGTAACAGGCCGAGATTGCGCAACTCCTTCCAGATGTTTTTATTTTCATCAAGAGCGTTCACTATTTGTTTATGATGGAAGGCAGTACGCGCTTGTTCAATGCGCTCATCGACCTCATTACAGAGCCGAAGAAACTCTCGAAAAAACGGTGCATACCCCGAGCGTTTATAACGCCTGTATGTGGCATTGCGTTTATCGATGAGTTGCTTCAACTCCGGCCCAATCCACGGAGACTGTTTTTTACGTATACTGAAATTTAATGGCGGTGCTAAGTTGTCTATTGCGCATTTGAGGTTACTATTAAGGGTGTGTATAGCTCCTTCCAAATCGGCTTCAATCGCATCCATAGCCCCCCAGTTGAAGCTTTTCAGTAGTTCGGTTAGTGAGCTCGAACCGATATTGTTATATTTTCTATAAGTAAAAGATTCGCTTACAGGTTCTGGTATAAAAATTTCCATAGTTACGTCAATAACCGCATGCCGGCCGAAACTGGGTAACCAATCTTTGTTGTAGTCGCGTATCGTATCGTTTTCGTCTGTTAAGACTAAGTCAATCCATGTATGCGATTTTTTCTTGTGATGTGTTGGGCCGTGCTGTATGATCTGGAGCGATAGTTCTTTTGCTAAACTTCTGATGGTGTTTGCATCTGCATCCCTATTCGATAATAAATCTGCGTTAAAATCGCCCAAAATAATTTTGTGACTGAAATCAGTACACAAATCGCGCAACACATTGAGAAACTCAGTGTTCTTCTGCATGGCAATCTTGGGAGGCCTGTATATAACCCCGATCAGGATGGGGGCAGATTCCCCCTGTTGTATCGAACAGAATAAGTACTCAGGGATGCCGGGCTTTCCCAAACCCAACGTCCGCGAGCTCGCTAACTTAGAAATCTTAAATCCGTTAAGCACATACAGGGCCACACCTCCCCCATTTATATTACGGTCCTGCCTTATGACAGAAAACCCCTCCAGTTTAATCAGATGATCATCCACAGCAGGGCCCAACCATGACTCAGCTATCGCAAGAAGGTGGTAGGAGGGATTCTCCGCGATAAACCGGCGAAATTTTCCCACGTGAGCTCTAATCGAGTTCACGTTAAGAAAACCCGCTTTAAAGAAATTCCCCTTCCTCCCATCGATCACCACCGGATCCAGTCACGAAGTTGCAGCCGCCAATCTGCCAGTCTGGGCTGCTTCAGGACGCATGATGTTAGTAGACATTCTCGAAAGACTTTTGCTTTTACTAAGAGAGGTGTTTGCACACTTGCGAAGTTTGCCCGGAGCGGCCAGATATGCTCCTTGAATGGCTTGCAGATCGGCGGCCGACGCGAAAACATGCGCACGCTCACCATTTTTGCGCCTAACCAAGAAATTTCCACCGCTGTGCCAAGTATATTTGAAGCCCAGCCCCTGTGCAATGGGCTTCAAACTTTTGAATAATTGAAATTTTGTATGGGGCAACATTTCATTGATAAATATTTTTCGCTTGGGCACATAAGTGGCAGTAATTGGGTCAAGCATTTCCAAGTTGAGGTCATTCGTGGTGAGGTAATTATTGGCGAGCGCACGCTTGGCTCGCATAACATCACTGACTAGCCGGCGATTTTCGAGCCTGACTACGCAGGAGGGAAATGCGCTCGGCCTCATCCCCAGCTCTTCATTCTGCTCCTCGGTCAAGCTCCGCGGCTGAAGGATGCGAGTCCCGATAACACTCGTTTTTCCAATCGATGGAAGGACTTTACTAAGCGCTGCGAAGGCAATTTCATTGGTTACTTCTACTGAAGCATTACAATTCTCCACCAGAATGCCATTTATTATAATTTCGCAGCACTCGGAGCCATCCTCGCCACCCGCAGCCCCCACCTCGGATCCCGCACGAGAGGCAGCGTTCATTGCCGGGCCGGTAAATGTGTGACGGATAAGAGCTCCCACATGAGCCGAATCAGTTGGTTTTTCAAACCCCATCGAGCTATTATATGCGTCGCTAGCGTTGTTTACATGAATTTTATTAAAATTATTTGTATGCTGGTGAGAACCCTGGTATTTAGCATGATTTTCATTCAAATTATTTAATTTATCGGACATCGCTATATTGTCCTTGAGAAGCAGATCACATTTATTTTGCAGCTCGAGTAAAGTGGAGCTTTGCTTGCTGATTAGATCTTCAAGACCCGAGATCCGTGCTGTCAGCGCACTACCTCCATTTGTTCCTGCGTGAGCAGAAACAAAAGAGGCACCGCACGTGACATCGCCACGACTTCCCAGAGACTTCAGCTCATCGATCTGCTTCTCAAGCATGTCAAAACGCTGAAAAAATAGATCCAGGGTGCTCACCGGTATCATGACATTAGTTACTCCGACTAACGGCGAGATTCTTGTAGAATTATCGATGATGTTGTTGCTGATGTTGTTGTTGTTGCTGATGTTGTTGCTGTTGATGGTGGTGTCAGTACTGGCGTTGTTGTTAACGCTGCTGATGGTCAATTTCTTTTTTCCCGGTGAGGATCCACCGCGTCCAGAGTTATAAGAAGAGTTGAGAGGTACGGTCAGCTTAGCAAGAAGCGGCGGCTTGCGAGAGAGAGAGAGAGAGAGAGAGAGAGAGAGAGAGAGAGAGAGAGAGAGAGAGAGAGAGATTGCGAACTGCATCCGCCTGCGCGCTATGTACAGTGAGAGAATGTGTGGGGGGAGCGTCCATGTAGGAGTATGGCGCCGCGGCGCTAGTGTGTAGGAGTGAGAGAGCGGAGGCTATATCCTGCGTGCTATACCGAGCCAGAGTGAATGAGCAAGTAGGGAGGGGAGAGGGGATCAAGAGCCAACGATAAAACATGGAGCGACCGACCAAGCGAACGTGGAGGCGCAGAAATGAGTAAAGGTGCGCCGCCACTATTCGCAAGGATAACTGAGGCTGGGGTTTGAAGTACGCGCGCGCAACAGGTGGCAGCAGGGGAGGCCGGTTCCCCCGATATCTGCGCATCACGTGGCTTCCAAAAACATGAGACTTGCCATGAGAGTGAGAGAGAAGCAGCTAGTCGAAATCGGTGAAGAAGACGGAACCCGAATAAGACGTTTCCGTCTTCTTCACCAGTCCGTAGTGAGCCATTGCGCGAGCCGGAGTAATTGTTGAGAAGTTGTAGCAGCAGTTGTAGTAGAAGTGTAGCAGCAGTTAGTAGTTGAGAAGTTGTAGCAGCGGTTAGTAGTTGAGAAGTTGTAGTAGCAGTAGCTAGGGGCCGAGTTAGGGGAACGCGGAGCCGGAATCATCACGAGGAGCGACCGCCACGAGAGCAAGAGCCTGAAGGAGAGCCAAGCAGCGTTCTCTCCCTTACCGCCAGTGCGACGGTAAGAACTGAGTTTACTGTCGTCGGATGGCATCTACTTTCCGCCCCCGACCCTCTATTAATCTTAATTGTGAAGTGCGTGCGGCCTCCAAGTGTGGAGGATATCTCTCTCTCGCGCGTGCGGGTTATAGAAAGCGAGTGCGCGGCGGCCCCCGAGCGGCCATTTTGTGAGTGCGTCCCGGTTACCATTGTGAAACATACCGCCCGAGTGAGGAGTAAATTGGAGAAATGAACTGGCAAATAGGAGCCAAGTGAAACGATCTTTCAGTTTTTTTTTCATTTATTTATGTGTGTTTTTATGACGCCTGATGTGAGCACGAGTCCGCCCGTTCGTGCAGTAATCGAAGCTTTTAATCAGTTCACCGAGGGTTTCGACCGCCCCGAGGTCGTCTCGCCGCAAATCCACGCCCGTGAGTCTCAGTGCCGCTAAGCAGCCGGAGGAGCAGAGGGAGTCGTCGCAGTGGCCTGGCGCCCAGTTTCAAACCAAATTCGGTCACCGCGTCATCCGGAAGAGTGGGATTGTTTCAGTTGTAGTCCATTGGATCGAGCGCAAGCGGAAGTAAGAGAACGTAAAGCCCTCAGGGCGAGTCACGACGTTGTGAACGGGAGAGATAAAATTCGCAACGTCACAATCCACATTGCATGCCGTATGCCGTATGCCGTATGCCGTAAGAAAAAAAGTTATTGTCTGGAATCTATAGGATTTATAACTCTATGGTTATAAATCCTATAGGAATTGTAACCATAGAGTTATAAATATTATAGATTTCGGACAACAACTATTTTTCTGACGGCATACGCCATACGGCATACGTCATACGGCATGCAATGTGGATTCACTGTTACAATAAAGGAGTGAGCTGTGAGCCTGTAAGAGGCTATCTTTGATAAGTCAGGTTGTTACGGTACCAACTTAACTGCTATATAAGTTTTAAAATCAACTTTTTATTTTTGTCAAAAATACCATCCATAAATTATATTACTTATTTTTTATCTCTGTATTAATGTTTAAAATATTATTTTTGGATCTTTTAAAGTATATACAGACAGATATTTAGAGTGAGAATTTTAAATATATTAAGAACAGTGAAATGAAAAAAAAATTAGTAGAAATAATATATGATTATTTAATGATGTATACAAGTGGAAAAATGTAATTTGAACAAAAAACATATGAAAAGCTTTATCAGTGTTCTGTGTATATTCTTAAAACGAAAATAGATAATGCTTTAAAACTAATTGGGACATATTCTACAAGTGTTTTTTTAGTAAAATATGTAATTAAAAAAAAATTGATTTTTCGTCATTCTAAAGGTGTCCGACCCCCTTAATGCGAGAATTCGCTTGCACTGAACGGGAAGCTCGCGAAGCAAAAAATTTAGTAGCTAAAAGTGGAATCTTTTCAATACCTGCTAATAAAAGTGGCAAACTACTTTCAGCTGAAACTGTAAATTCAGTGAAAACACTTTATGAAAAAGATGATGTAAGCCGAATTATGCCAGGTTTAAAAGATTAAATATCTGTTAAGCAGAGCAATGGTAAAAGAGAACATGTTGAAAAAAGATTACTGCTTGGTAATTTAAATGAACTGTATAGTTTATATAAAAAAGAAAATGAACACGTCAATATTGGTTTTACTAAATTTACACTATTGAGGCCACCACATTTTGTTTTACCTGGAAGTAGTGGTACGCATAATGTATGCGTGTGTGTACACCACGAAAATGTAAAGCTCATGCTAAGTGCTATGGATCTAGAAAATTTAACAAAAGATAATAGATTGCCTCTTAACTACCACGATTGCATCCAAGCAATTATGTGTAATGATGCACACGATAGATGCTATTTGGGTGACTGTTTAGATTGTCCCAATATGTCCATATTACGTAAACATTTGCTTGAATGTTTTGATGAAAGTGATATTTTTCAAATAGAGTATGAATCATGGTTTCAAAGAGATCGGTATACAATAGCTTCTAAAACTGTAAATGTTCGTGAATTTATGGACATACTGGGAGAAAAATTGATAAAATTAAAATCTCACGATTTTTTTGCTAAGAATCAATTACTTTTTGTAAGTGACTTAAAAAATAACCTTCAATAAAGAGAATTTCTTGTGTGTTGTAATTTTGCCGAAAATTATGTGTTTGTTATACAAAATTCTACACAATCGTTCCACTGGGACAACAACCAAGCAACTGTTTTTACAGTTGTTGTGTATTATAAAGAAAATGAAGAGCTTAATCATGTAAGCATTGCTGTGACTTTCCACAATCTAAACCATGATACTGTTGCCGTTTATGAATATCAAAAAGTTATAATATCTTACCTCAAAACTAAATTCATAGTAAAAAAAGTCCATTATTTGACTGATGGAGCAGGTCAGCATTTTAAAAATAAATCTAATTTTCTAAATCTTCATTTTCATGAGAAAGATTTTGGTGTTCCAGCTGAGTGGCATTTTTATGCCACGGCGCATGGCAAAGGTGCATGCGGTGGTATAGGCACCAACCTAAAAAAGAGGTGCAAAACGAGCGAGTCTACAAGTTTCTTCTAATAATCATATTTTAGCTCCAGAAAAGCTTTATAACTGGGCTAAAGATTATTCCAAAGAAACCAACGTTTTTTAAAGTAGTAAAGAATCATATGAAGATACTGTCTTGATACTAAAACCAAGACCGGATAAGGCTAAATTCATACCAGACACATTACAATACCATGCTATTATTCCAATTGATGAAAGTACATTGAAGCTCAAAAAACCTCTTTAAGTTCTGAATATCAAATCTTCCCGAGAAAAACTGTTAAAAAAAACAAAGAAAAATTATCTGCACTGAGAAAAAAGCGTTAGTATAGTTACTATATTGCTGTTAGCTATGAAACTCTGTTTTTTTTTTTTTTATAAAAAAGCCAAAAAAATATTATTCTTACATTGAAAAGAATTCTAAAGAACAGGTAAAAATTATGAAAGGTTATTAGGTAGCGAGGCAGGCCTAGTTTACGCGATGTTGCGCTACTCTTTCACGTTCTATTTCTCGAAGAAAACATCCTGAGAAAATCATGAAAAAAAATCATTTCCTATGTAAAAAATGCTAAGGTTTAGATCTAAATGGTCAAAAAAAATATTAAAAATACACTTTTTGAGACATAAAACGTTTTGTACTTTTTAAATGTGAAAATGGAAAATTTCGGAAAAACTGCCTACACCATTGGAAAGCTGAGGAAAAAATACGTCGGAAACGCTTATAAAACAATTTTTTTAGTTAAATTTTAGTATCATAAACATTAGTTAGAAATAGCACGATTTGGCGCTCGCGCGCGGCGCTGGGTCAGTTGACGTGAAACGCCTCATATAAGTCAATAACGTAGATATGCAATGCGATTATTTAAATAATTTTTAAATCGAACTTGCCGGGAGATGCGGAGTTTCACGAATATAAGTGAATTGCGTAGACGTGCAACAGTAAGCAAGACGATTATTTAAATAATTTTTAAACTCAAGTATCGAGGAAGGCGAGGTTCACGCATATAAGGGAGTTATAGAGTAAAAATTTTTCAAATAATAGTCTTGTTTACTGTCGCACGTATACATACCTCCTTTGTGTGCGTGGACCTGGCGTCTCCTGGTTACTTGGGTTTTGGGAAAATATATACAAACGGAGAAGACTAAGAAGAGACAGTGCAATCCGGAAAAATGGGAAAGAAATACCTGAAAACCAGCAGTCGGTACTGGTCTTGAATATCAATCATCGAGTGTTACTAAAAAAGTTGTACCTGCTCGTACGATGCAAAGAACCTGTGGCCCAGGTTGCAGATTTAAGTGCGAAAATAAGGTAACAGAAGAAACAAGAATAAAATTTTTCAATGACTTTTGGAGTATTGGAGATCATGCAAGAAAAAACGATGTTATACTAAGACACGTTACTGATAAATCAATAAAAGAAGAAGAGAGTAAAGTCCATAAAGGTAAAAGAAAACATACTATATTACAAATAAAAATGAAAATATTAACGTATGTCAAACTATGTTTTTGAATACTTTGGACATCGGTAAATAAATAGTTGATACTGTTCTAACAAAAGTAAGAAAAGGAGAAAAATGTTGATAGGCAAGAGAGGAAAATCTATTAAGAGACCAAAAATGATTGCAGAAAGTAAAACGACTAGTGTAATAGAGCACATAAATCTATTTCCAAGGGTGCCATCACATTACGCAAGAAAGGATTCCAGTTACGAGTATCTCGAAGAAAATTTGTCTATTAGTGTTATGTACAGATTATGTGTAGAATGGGCGAATAAAAATGACAAAGAGATAGCGACGATACGTCATTATACGGATATTTTTAATAACAAATTCAATATTGGGTTTTTTAAACCAAAGAAAGATCGGTGCGATAAATATGAAGGCTATGAAAATGCGACGGAAGAAGAGAAAGTCGGTTTGAAAGAAAGATACCAAATTCATTGTTTAAGGGGGCTAGACACCTTTTTTATCTGAAATAAGAAGTCACATTTTAATACATAAATATAAACTAATTATTTCATACTTTTTACATATAAAAGTGGGTATATTTACCTTACCTTAAAACTTTCTCCGATGGGCCTTTTATATGGTCCAAAACCATAGTCATCGATGAAACAAGTTTTTTCACTAACCGTAAGCTTTGAAATTTTCCTGTGGATGGATTGACTCCAGATTTGAACTAAATTACTCCTGAATAGTATAATTCTCATATGAGTGTAGGGATTTAGGATTAAATGTCGGAAAAAATTTTTACATCAGAAAAATTATGAAAAAATATAAAAAATTTAAAAAAATTAAAAAAAAAACTCTTGAAAAACAGCACAATTTTTTTTCTCATTAGATCAAAAATCCCTACCCTCATATGAGAATTATACTATTCAGGAGTAATTTAGTTCAAATCTGGAGTCAATCCATCCACAGGAAAATTTCAAAGCTTACGGTTAGTGAAAAAACATGTTTCATCGATGACTATGGTTCTGGACCATATAAAAGGCCCATCGGAGAAAGTTTTAAGGTAAGGTAAATATACCCACTTTTATATGTAAAAAGTATGAAATAATTAGTTTACATTTATGTATTAAAATGTGACTTCTTATTTCAGAGAAAAAAGGTGTCTAGCCCCCTTAACCCTTAGAGGGCCGGGATTTCAAAAATTTTAAAAGCTCATAATTTGTACTGAAAAGTGATCTGAGGTCCCCAGGTTTGGTTAGAACCAAACCAAGGTCGGATGTTGGCGAGTCAGACCATGACGCCTCAAGGCGTCATCCCGGCCCTCTAAGGGTTAATAAGTTTTACTTCTAAAGCTCGCGCAAGAGCAACCCAAATAGAGGTTATGCGCTTTAATTGAAGAGATTCCCTAACTCCCATATTGTAACCGAATTTTCAATAAGTGATCCCATGTTTCCAAATGGATTATCATGTAACCTAATTGGCTGTGTGTTCCTGTTACTTGTGTAAACCACGTTTGTTATTGGTGTTGTTTGTGTATTAGAATGTGAGGTTGTACTCATCTGGTTTAATTTTTGACGGTTCTGGGCAAGTTGTTCTTGGAGAAAGAGTTGCTCTGCCGGCAGTTCATCAATGGTACGCTGACATTCGATTAATTTAGCGTCGCGTACCCGTAACTCCACCGCGAGGTGTTTCTCCTCGGTGCTGTGATGTTGTAGTCTCGCTTTAAGTTGTTAACGTCGTTGATGCTCAGTCTCACAATCGGCTTCCAACTTTTTGAGTCGTTGTCGGTAAGTATCCATTTGAGTCCTAGCCTCATTAAGTTCCAAGAGCGCTTTACGAAGAAAAGTAGGCTTGAGTACACCGACCGTCGGTGAAGCATCAGCCACCATTGATGAGTCATCGGTTATCGAACGCGCATCAGTCACCGAGCGTGCGCCAGTCGTCGAGCGCAAGTTACCAGGCGAACTCAACTCGACGAGAATCGAATTGGAAATTGCGGGATTAAGTGTCCCTGTTTGATTTTGACTTACATTTTCAGTAGCAGCAATGATATCGATGTCGGTGGTATTGACCACAGCAGTTTCGGCAGTAGAAACTTCGGCAGCAGTAGCAGCAGCCTCGGCAGTAGTCTGTGCTCTGGTCCTCGTCTGGAAAGGTGTACGCGTCGTTTGTGCTGACTTCTCAAATCCCTTCATTTCGTCTTCAAAATCCCGGACGAGCCCCCAAAATGTTGCAATCACACAGACACACAATAAATAGTAACAACAATTTATAAAAACAAGGATGTAATTTATTTAAGATAAATAACACAAAAGGTTAAATGTGTCATCAATAAGCTCTCGAATCAACTAACTGAAAAACTAAATTGAATCGAGAACAACAAACTAATCGCTTAGCAACGCTTTCGTTCTTTTCATGTTTGATGACAATAGACTAATACATAACAATATCATTGGCCTTTGATTGAGTTTTAAAATTAATTTTATTGAAGGGATACCTAATCCTTCATTAAAAACTTCATTGCGTTTCATTGCAAAAAGGCACCTTTTTGCGCTTACCGACGAGTTATCGGCTTATTGCACGGAACGCCGAGATAGCTGCTTTTTGCACGGAACGCCGAGTTAGCTGTTTCTTGAACTGAGCTTTGAGATAACGCTTTATTGAATTATCGTTGAGATAACTGCTTATTGCACGGAGCGCCTATCTCCTTCTTGCATTAGTGCGTGAGATAGCGGCTTATGAATAGGAGGCATCGTTTTGATGAATTTCGATGTTTTTGAGGTTCTTGAGTCAGAATAATAGGTTTTTAAAAAATGTATGTATGCATGTATGTATGTATGTATATATGTATGTATGAAACCAAATTTAATCCCCAGCATAAGTCTTGAACGGATGGACATAATGAGCTGAACATTCGCATGCATCTGAGGTATGCTTTAGCTTAGAACTGATTAAATTTTAGAGTCAAATGGATGATTTTAAGGTATTATTTTGATAAAATAACAATTTTGCAAAAGTTTTTTTTTTCAATTCCATCCATAATGCTGATAAGTATGTTACCCGGCAATATTGCGCCAATATTTTTGCAATATATCCTTTTTAGATTTTATTTTCCAATATTGTCAAAAATTCTAACAATATCGTCCATCTTGACTTTTGCAAAGTTATAGACATAATATTGGTGTAATATTACTGCAATAATCGTGCTCAATATATTTCCAAACAATATTGTTACAAATTTCGGATAACGATCGAGTTTAATATATCCTAATGCAATATTGCAGAAACATTCCATCAATAATGCCCATAAGTATGTATATCCAATATATCCTTCTTAGATTTTATTTTATCAATATTGTAAAAATATTCTACAAATATTGTCCTCTTTGACTTTGACAAAAATATAGAAATAATATTGAAGTAATCTCACCACAATAATCGTACTCAATATATAGCCAAACAACATTGTCACAACTTTGGGGGCAACAATTTTGTTCTATATATTCTAGTGCAATATTGCAAAATCTTTCAATCAATAATGCCTATAAGGGTAAAAATGTACTAAAGTATAATTCAAAACGATTATGATACCGTAAAAACAAATTTTATATGAAAATCACGTCAGACTTACACGAGAATCACATGAGACTCACATGACAATCACATGAGTCATGTGAGAATTTGGCATGAGATTCACATGAGAATCGTGTGAGTCTCACATGAGTTTTTTTGGTCGGGCAGTCAGTGGGTTTATCGGAAAACCAGCATGGATTCAGAAAGGGTTTTTCGATGATAGGCGTAATACGATCGGTTACCGCGGCGGTGGAGCGATCAAGGGAACGTTGTCACGGACCGCGACCGCTGGTATTGATAGCAACGCTGGACGTTAAAAACGCGTTCAATTCAGCACGCTGGGCAGACCTACTACCAGCGCTGAGGGGCTTCGGAGTCCCACCCTACATAATCCGCGTAGCAGAGGACTACTTTCGGGATCGCGAACTTATTACCGAGACGAGCGAAGGGACGGTGGTTAGGGAAATTACGGCAGGCGTTGCACAGGGATCACTGTTGGGCCCCGACTTTTGGATCGTGTCGTACGATGGTCTGCTGCACCTGGGCATGCCCTATGGGGCGTTTCTCGTGGGGTACGCGGACGACGTCGCGGTGGTGGTAGACGCACGAAATGAGAACTTGGCGCAACTTATCTTGTGCCAGGTAATGCAACGAGTGAGTAGGTGGATGACAGAGCATGGGCTCAATCTCGCGCTGGTGAAAACCGAGGTTGTACTATTGACACATATTGATATTACCTATTTAAATTAGGTAAAGTAAATACGCCGATATGTAAATACTGCGGGCACGAGAGAGATGACGCGGAACACACCTTCTTCGCATGTAGTAGGTGGGCCGCGGAAAGACAACGATTGGAGGTGATGGTAGGGCGACTCTCGCCCGATGTGGTGATCGAATGCATGCTTTCAGGGAAACACCGGTGTGACGCGATCAATACCTTCATCGAAGGGGTACTACGCGCAAGAAACCGAGACGGATGCTTAATAGATTAGATAGGGCATCGTAAAAAGAAAGAACGTTAAGAAGGACCGATGATGCCCCCGGGGGCGGTAGGGCTGCGGCCCGACCTGAAGTAATGCGAAAGTTGTTCCGCGTCGAGGCTGCCGTAGCGATAGGTTTTGGGTGTTTAGGAGGTAGAAATCCCTCATACCATGAAGTCGGCTACTACCTCGGAAAAACAAAAAAAAATTCAATATTTTTCATTAAATCAGAGTTTGAATTTTAGCTTTTACTGTCTACTTTTATGATTTTTTTTCTTCGTTTTCGTATCTTAATTACTTGCAATGTGAATTGCAGTCAATAGAAGAGTCATAATTTGTTAACGAAATAGATTATATTTGAGATGAGATTGACTATATCTCAAGAAAAGGGCCCATTTGACAGAAATGTGAGTACTGGGCTTCATTTTTACATACCGGAAATCAACTGTCAAGGTGTGCACTCTCCTTGCTATTCACTTTACGAGAACAGAAGTGTAAAATTATCACAAGACGGTTTCATTCGATTTTGAATTCCACAAAATAGTTCATTTTATTTTAATAATAAATCCCTTACTAATAAATCACGCACAAATTTGATTGTTTATTTCCATCCTTATTCTAATATGTCTTAAATAGTACTTTTTGATATTTTAAATAACATTTAAGTAAATATTTTCCTATGAGAAACCTATAAAAAAAGAAAACCCGTGAAAAAGTGATTCGTATATACTTATAATACAATCACTAAAAGATTTATATAGAATACGAAATCATATACAGTTATACATAATTATATATAAATATATATGACAATACATATTTATGCACCGTTATATAGAGACATAAGTCATATATATTTATGGGCAAATCCACCAAACTTTTAATATTCGATATTGAAAAAATAAAATAAATTTTACTCTATTCCTCGGGCGAAAGTACGCGTTTTCGCCGTTTGTTTACACTAGAAGAAGAAGCACTTTTGCCCACTGCGTGCGTCACTTGTTTCACGCACGACCGAAAGCTCTATGAGCAATGTTTTGAGTAGCCTAACCCGATATACGATACAGCGGATTGTGACTTTGCCGCGCGGAAGTCGCGAAAGTGTGCGACTTCGGCGCGGAACTGTCTCGCATCGGGAGCGTGGTGCTCTCAAGAAGAATGGTCTACTATGAATTCATGTTTATTTGGAAATATCCTCTCTCTCTCTCTCTCTTTCTATCTCTCTTTCTTCCTATCTCTCTTTATCTCTCTCTATTTTAGCCTATTGGCAGAACATTATGATATTCGTATAAGTATTTTTATACATATCTTATTCACCACATGTTCTCTTATTTATTATTTCAAAGATTATCTGTTTACTTTTCTTTTGCATTGTTATGTTTTTGATAAATCTTTTATATCTCTTATGTATTTTACGACATAATGAACTAAATTGTTATTGTATTCTATTTTAATTGACTGAAATTTATAATTTTATACCTTTTAATGCATTTTCTAATTTTTGCCAAAAAGGCAGAATAAAGATTTATCTATTTATCTATCTCTCTATCCCTCTTTCTCTTGACTCACATGAGTATGTAACAATCTGTTTGTTCATGTATTTTCGATGCCCGCCCCAACCAGCAGCACTCGCTACGCTCGTGCTGCAAATGTTGAGCGGACATCGAACACACATAAACGCGCGCATCCGGAAAAACTAATTGTGACAGGTAAAATAAAATTGAAAAATATAACCTGCAAACTACAAGAACGATGTAAAGTCGCTAACGCTATCAAAGCATAGGGCGAAAGTAGAAACATGGCTGCGCAGAGTTTATGTCACCAGGAAAGACGATGATTTTCGACTTTTCTAGACTGATTAGTTAACGTACTTTCGCCCGGGAATAGAGAAAAATACTATTTCTTACACGGGGGTTAAATGGAACTTCTGCATGCACGTGATATGATAGCCTCGGCTTCGCCTCGGTTGTCATATCACGTGCCTGCGAAAGTTCCATTTTTCCCCCTTGTAAGAAAATCTACTATTTTGTAAAGCACACTCATAAGACACAGCCTACCCTATTCAAAATGTTTCGAAATGGTAAAAAAATAGTGTTACTTGTTTTATCGAAAAAGCCCCTGAAATAATTAAAAAAAAATAAAAAGTGACAATAAATTCAATTCACGAATAGTATGAATTGGGAATTTGAAAGGAATGGGATCGTATTGGACATTTTTCAAAACACAAAACTTAATACGACATTCCTTTGCAATAAGACCGCTATGTGTCCTTTGTCTCTTATAAATCGTTAGAGAAAGAAAGGCAGATAGCGACTTTATTGCGAATGAATACTGTATAAGATTTTACACCCTTCTGACGGTATTTACGTATCGCTCATTATTACATATATTGTTAATTTATTCATTATAGATGTAATAGTAACAGTTGTATAATATTTTAAATTGTATTAGACAAAAATTATTTACAATTGATTCAATATTATACTGCACTATGATTTAAGAGTTTATTTATCGCACATGTTTTGAGTGTACATACTTATTTGTTTTATCATATTATTCTACGCTGAGAAAAAAATATAGTATATTTTCACATAAAAGCACTATACAATATAGTATTATTTGACTACGACCTTATTTTATAGTACTGTTTACATTTAAGATTATGATCAAGATAGCTAGAAATATGTTATTGGGTACTATATTATATAGTAAAATTTGAAATATCAAAGGAGTTCGAATGGAAATATTATATTATACGAAATAAATATGGTAAGCTTTACAACAATTAGTTACATGTACAATAATTAAGTTACTATAACTGTTTAGTCCTTTGAATTATATGAACATATTTATTATTAATATATTGTAGTCCACTTTACAAAAAACATAGTTAAGGCAATAATATTGAGTCTTACTATGTAATATAGTTAACAGTACCAACAACTTTTTTCTTAGTGCAACTTTATTTTTCGTATGTTTATATCGTTATATGAAAAAATATGATCTCGCGTATTCATTAATCACTTTTAATTCTCAAGATACATATATAAAAGTAATTGTGGAAATAAAATAATCGAACGTAGCAGTAAAAGCTTTGAAACAGTTTTGTAGAAAATTTTTAAAATTGTTTTTTGAAATGTCAAGTGCTTTGGAAGTTTCCATTGAAATTTGAAAAATAAATGATTTGACTTGACTAATACGTAATAAATTAAAATGCTCATATTTTCGCGAATTTTTATCTTAGAAAAATTTTCAAAAAGGCATTTTATAGCTTTTAATCACTACTTGTGATTACGCTAGACAATCATAATATTCAAGTTATCCGAGAGAAACTCTAAAGGTAAATATGATTTTATTTAACAATTCACGATATAGCGATTTGTCTTTGTTTCGCTATAATATTATTCCTATGGAGTTCACACTTATAACTCAGGTATGAGTTAATTAGTTATGTGGAAAGATATACGTGTAGCCATGAATAATTTAAAATGTAAATAATGCTCTTTCGATAATGTTTTTTCGATAAAAAATTAAAACTGAGAAAAATGCGACTACGCTCACGTTTGCTCTTATATCTAATTATTGTCTATAGGCACACTTTCCGGAGGTTGATTTATCGAAAATATGAATAAAAACGAAGATTTTACTAGAATCTTAAAATGTTTTCACTATAGGCACTTTTTTAATAGCTTAAAGAAATAAAAAATTCACCCAAGTACGCACAGAATAAATGAAAAAAACCGCTGCCAATTCATTGACACGTAACTTCCTCAAACTTAATTTACTGATTCCTTTAATTATTTTTAATTCCAATTTTTAAATTTAATACTTTATTTTGTATGGTGAGACTATGTTAAACGGTTTGTGACTTTTTATTTTTGCTCTTTCTACTTTTTATCCTAAAAAAGCAATTATTATTATACAATTTTATATTTTACAAAAAAAAAATTCATTGCCCACAAAAAACAAAAAAAAAAAATAGCTAGTGCCACTGCGTAAAAAAACTGCGAAAAGAGATACATTGTGAGGTTACATTGCCTTATAAAACTCTTTTCGCATTTTTTTCCCGCAGTTGGATATGGCTAAGGCATACCTATATATAGTGGCCACGCACCCATGTCATATCCTAATACTTATACGTTACCGCCTGGCGCCTTTTATGTTGTATATTCGGTTGTAACCACATGGACACGTGGTTTCTCTTCAAAAATAAATGAATACTTTTATTATTAATTTAAGTTATTTTTATTAATATGTATTTTTTTATACGTAATCAACGGGGACCCTGAAGATGTTAACCTTTAGAGGACGGGGATTTGGGTTTACTGTTTTCTCTCACTTTTCTATAGAAATCGAGTTTTTGTGATGTCTCACATCTCAAAACTAACACATGTAAAGGGTCGATCATGGGCATGGCCCGTATAGGGGCCATCCCGTCCTCTAAAGGTTAAACGCTCTTTTTTAAATCTGATAATTTAATACGTTTTCTGTTCTACTTACTTCTTTTTAGGTTAGAATAAACTACGTATACTTTTTAATTTTTAAATTTAGTTTGTAAATATTTTATTTTATAAATGATTTTCATACTACTCTATTAATAATATACCTCTTTTGAATTTCGTCCTTTATGGAATTATTTTAATAAATAATTTCAATTTATAAAAAGTTTTATTGATTCTTTTATTCATATTTATATTTCTTAAATTATACATTTTCAATTTCTTACAAATTGTATATTAATGTTTTTAATTCTAAAAATTTCAAAATTCAATTAATTCCAAGAAGAATTCAACTAAAATCTATAATAATTACGATAATGAGAGAGTGCCATACTCAATTTTTACCGACCGAGTCGATTCGGCGGTTTGAAGCTAATAAAAAATAAAATACACCGAATTATACAAAATCAAGAGAACATTGCTCTAAGTTTCACAATATTCTACCTTCCTGCCAAATTTGAAGTCAAAATATCAATTCGTTTTTGCATAAACTTTGAACAAAATTTCGAGGTGGACGAAGCGTTATGTCAAAATTTTGTTCAAAGTTTACGCAAAAACGAATTAATATTTTGACTTAAAACTTTGCAGAATGGTATATTATTGTGAAACTTAGAGCAATGTTCTCTTGATTTTACATCTTGATAAAAATTCACATACATAATATCTATATCACACACAAAATTGTCTATAAATCTGTAGCTGATTCATCAAGCCGTTCTCGAGAAATTACGATTTGGAAAAAAATTTTAAAAAATCTTAACCTCAAACATTTCTGAAATTTATGGATCAATCATTTTGCGCAAAGAACCTAGCCGAAAACTATTCAAAATCTACATCTACAAGGAATTTTGAAGCAATTAAGTAAATTTTACTCCAGTAATCGTTGGACATACAAAACTCATTTTTTTCATTTTTCAATGTTTACGTTTTTGTTAATAACAAAAGAACCGTGATAGCTAGAAAAATTATTTTTTTGGAAAATATAGGTATTTTAATTCTCATTTGAATGCTTCCCATCCGACTCAGACACATAGAGCCGTTCTCGAGAAATTACGATTTGAAAAAAAGGTTAAAAAAATTTTTACCTCAAATATCTCTGAAATTTATGGGCCAATCATTTTGCCCAACGAACTCGACCGAGAACTATCCAAAATCTACGTCTACAAGAAATTTTGAAGCGATTAAGTCAATTTTACTCCAGTAATCGTTGGACATACAAAACTCATTTTTTTCATTTTTCAATGTTTACGTTTTTGTTAATAACAAAAGAACCGTGATAGCTAGAAAAATTATTTTTTTGGAAAATATAGGTATTTTAATTCTCATTTGAATGCTTCCCATCCGACTCAGACACATAGAGCCGTTCTCGAGAAATTACGATTTGAAAAAAAGGTTAAAAAAATTTTTACCTCAAATATCTCTGAAATTTATGGACCAATCATTTTGCCCAACGAACTCGACCGAGAACTATCCTAAATCTACGTCTACAAGAAATTTTGAAGCAATTATGTCAACTTTACTCCCGTAATCGTTGGACATACAAACTCATTTTCTTAAGTTTTCAATTTTTTTCTCAAAACAAAAAAAAAAATGAGCCCTGTTCGGTTAAAATCGACCGCGTAGATCCGGAGATAAAGCGTTGCTAACATACCGGTATATTTCTATGTTTCAGAATGAACAGTCACCTTAGATTTGGCATTTAAATTTACTCTGTACATATATCTTTAGTTATAACAAATAATATTCTTTTTTCCAATTCACTTACTGAATACATTGAACCCTTTTATCTCCCAAATAACCCTGGTTCACTCGAGAGCATCCGGCGGGAGATTCCCCCTTACATAGTCAAGTAACCGTAAATTAACTTGACCGACATAATTGTACTTTCGGAACCTCGGGCTTAAAGTTACATTTTACGCCCGCGTACTAATGCCCGGGCTGGCGTAGTTGGCTCACGGATTATTTATCTCATAAGGGCGTTAAATCTTACACCCGTCGTCGGTTAGACAAGAGAAGACCAGTCCAGAACTGTTCTAGGGTGGTTCTCCTTTCTCCCATACATACTTGGCGAGCTTTACCCATTGTTTTCAGTGCGTAAAGTGGCACTTTTACACATAGTATGGTAATACGTAAAGTAGGTACTAACTACGCATACGGTATCAAAAAGCAATATTCACAACACGTGCGTACGATTTACACACTTGTAGTAACCTAATATCACGTGTGTATTCGATCGCTGTCTGTGTATAAAATCGTACTTTACGCACTTGTCGCGAAAACTACCATTTAATAGGTTTTTGCCAATGCCAAATATTATATGAACCATTTTTTTGCATTGCCCATATTTATGAAACGTATATTTTTCTTTACTCTTTCA
Organism: Torymus aiolomorphi; assembly: GCA_036365515.1. Taxonomy (NCBI): domain Eukaryota; kingdom Metazoa; phylum Arthropoda; class Insecta; order Hymenoptera; family Torymidae; genus Torymus; species Torymus aiolomorphi. The sequence goes on along the minus strand of CM070877.1, from coordinate 74,490,023 downwards.
AAACTGATAATTGGAAGAACGAAGAAGAATGGCAATTACTAGGCACAAAAGGATTCAAGGTACCTCTTCCTTATTGTGCATCTTCCGTATCATCTACCTTATTCCTTTATCACTTTGTAACAGTTACAGATCACGCAGTCTGACGGCGGTCACGATTCCATTTCATCAGCCTTTGTCGTAGGTATGAACTCGCGTATCGTCCTTGGAGTAGTATAGTGAGAGGGGCATCAGATTTTCAATTAGGTCATTTGAAGGGTGTTGTCGTTGTAAATACAACTATTTTGAAAAGTCGGTGTCAATAGTAATAAAAAGAACCAGTAAATAATCACAAAACAGTAGCTGATTATTATTTTCTGCATGATGTAATGCCTATTATTTACACTTATTTGCTATTGCTTACATCAATTACCACCGTTTCTGTTAATCTCTGTTAATCTCTACTATTCATTACCACAACATACTTTTAAAACCTAATACTTAATACTGCATCACTAGATTTACTGATATACTATTAAGATGTTTAAAAAAATTATAAAAATGTTAGTTTTACCCATGGCGTGCCCTTTGTAATGCCTAAGTATGAATGTTTCTAAAAATAACAAATGTTTTTAAACTTTGAATAAAATCGGTTCTTTTATTTTTTGTATTTCTGATGTATTTATTATATTTCTAGATTCCGGCAATGTCGCAACATCAAATCAATTAACAAAATCTAACTTAATTTTGAAGAATTCAATTTTTCGATTAATAAGTGATAATGAGAAAAGTAAAACTAAAACTCGTAAAATGAAATCGATTTCTTGCTCAAGTTCTGACGTTAGTGATGAAGACAGTAAAAATAGGAAAAAACGATCAAGCAAACTGAATAATTCCGGAAAGGCCCTTCCTAAAAGAAGGGACAGTTACGACGACTCAAGTGATTCTCAAGATCCTGGTGGTAGTACGGGATGCACAGGAACAAGAAATTTAGAACAAAATTATCAAGCATCAAATTCAAATGAAAAACGAAAACAGAATAAATCAAAGAAAACTTCAAATACAAATACTGGAAAGAAGCACCAGTCTTGTAGTAAAACTACTAAGTTATGTAGAAAAAAATATCAACTACAACATCGAAAAAGTAAGAATTGTAAAACATTAAAATATCATATGAAAAGCTATATGAATATTGTGAAAAAAAGTAAAACTTTATCATTCTTCACAAAATTAAACGTAACACTTTGCTAGTAGAAGTATTAATTGAAGAAAAGAATAAATTGAAAAATGTTATTATGTGCGATATTAGATTTATTGTTATTAAAATTACACCAAATACTTACATGAAGCATTATTGAATTTAATTTCTTTTTGAAATTCACAAACATTAATATTTAGGTAAGTCAATAACGAACAATTATTTATTATTTTTATTAGAGAGAAATATAGTTGTTGCATTTACCTTTTAATTACGTTCTGGAAATGGTACTTCTGATAACAAATAATTAATAATAATTTGCTCCACTATTCAATTATATTATATATATTGGAGCTGCCACTAGAATCATTACATCTTAAACTACAAATAAGGTTTTCTTGTCATCTCTTCAACTAAAATAAGTGTTGAATAAATCAGATGAAATCACAATAAGGGCTCCTATAAAATTCATGCGGTTTATTGTAGGGCAAAAGAGTCTGTGATAAGGGCGTGATGTAGGTCCTCGTAGTTAACGCAGAAGCTCGAGCCGACGTGTCGCTGGGGATGAGAGAGAGAGAGAGAGAGAGAGAGAGAGAGAGAGAGAGAGAGAGAGAGAGAGAGAGAGCCAGTATTGACAAGTGATGGGTTTATTAGCAGCCAGTACGCTGTGGACTTGCAATGCGCTTGTCGCAGCAAGCCGAAATGAAAAATTTAAGATCATTCAAAAAATTTAATATGTCGTTCAATGACTGATTTTCTATAAGTATGCGAAATTTTTAACTTCGATGTTCAACATTCATACACGGGTTCTTATGGAAGTATCTTGCTAAAAATACGAAACACTTATGATGCGCTTCTTAAAAAATGTCAAAAAAATCCAAAAAACTATTCGCATCCTAGCAAATATATAGGAGAATATTCGTACAATATTTACGCAAAACGAAAAACGTTAACGCACAATCGAGTTCTTCAACTGCTGTATCGGGTGCGTGGTAAACGGTGCAACGGCGTGGTGGCGCATGATGCTAGAGAACCCCTTTCCCCTGCTCCGCTCGTTGAGTGGTATCCAACCTTCTTAAAGGGATCATAAACCTATAGGCCTTTGAAGCCAAAATTACCTGAAAAATATAATAAATTATAATTCGTTATATAGACTAAAAATATATTATAAGTAGGCACAATTTCTGATAAAATGGCTGGACATATAATCTGTAGACCAATTTTACTCAGAGATATTGCATTTCCAAGATTTTTGCTTTTGTACAGCTTTTTGAATAAAGTATTCGATAGATTTTCATCGGACACGTCTTAAAGTTTTTGAAATTCACGCCGCTATGGATCTAAGAGTTGGAAATATAAGATTCCTTGAAGCAAATATTTTCTTGTGAACAATACTACTTCTAATTCATGAATTTTATGAATTTTTATGTTTTTTGTGGTTTTTAACATTTACAAATTATTTGCTTCAGGAAATCTTATATTTACAACTCTTAGATCCATAACTGTATGAATTTCAAGTATTTGATGACCGGTCCCATGAAAATCTATCGAATACTTTTTTCAAAAAGCTGTTCCAAAACCAAAATTTTGACAATGCAATATCTCTGAGTAAAATTGGTTTACAGATTATACCTCGGGCCATTTTACCAGAAATTGTGCCTACTTATAATATATTATTAGTCTGTATAACTAACTATAATTTATTAAATTTTTTCAGGTGATTTTGGCTTCAAAAGCCTATAGGTCTATGAGCTTCTTAAGGGGATGTCAGAGCCAATTACAGATTTTACACAAAACTTTTTATTATTTAATTTTGTTTTTCAATTTTGTAAAATTATGGCAGGCATCCACTGTTTACAATGATTTTAGGAACAGTAAACTTGCAAACTTCAAACTTGATATCGTCGGCTGAGAGGTGAAAGGAGACAATTCAGCTGAGCGCTAAGAAAGCAGACAACTCGGTCTAGAGCAAAATGTCTGATTTTCTGTATTAAATAATTTGAATCATTGTAAAAAGTACTTATATAGTATTACTGTAGTATATTATAGAAATACTTATATAATATTAAGAAAGTAGTGATTCAAGTTTAGAATGAATTCTTGATCCAGGTACCGGTAACTCTGATGTCAGTCAGTTATAATATCTATTCAGAAAATTCAAAGTAAGTCAGGTTTGAGCACATTGCTAAATTAGCAAAATAAGTGACATAAAGTCTTCAAATGATACTTAATCACAGAATGGCTTACGGCTGCACGATTTAACATTTTTATGGTTTTTATCAATTTTCAATGTGCTGTAGAATTTTTTCCTTTGCTCTAGCCATAAATTTTTTTTTTAAATTAAAGTATTTTGTCCAAAGAATTGAAAAAAAACTTTGGTGGAGAAATTTGCTACTGGCGTAGTCCTTACTTTTGGTCGATGAAGGTATACCAAAAACCAACCAATCAGCCAGTAACTAATTTATCAGTAGGTTTATTCTCCTCCTTGACTTGATCTTTACAGATAGATTTATTTCGAAAATCAAAATTTACGTATACATGTTCAAATTACAACATTCCTGAAGTCATCTTTTTACCATTTTAACGATACTTCGAAGGAGGTTTTCGAGTATTATTTACAATCGCACCATAATCTACTTAAGTGTGACTGAAAGAGCATAAAAAGAACTTTCTATTTCACTGGGATAGAACTTTAAAAAGTTGAAAAATCTAAGGCGTGTGTTGATTTCAATTTCGCAGATTTTGAAAAAATAGCCATTTTTACAAAATTCAGTGGAAAATTTTTGTAGCAACTCCGATTACGCTGAAAACTATTGGAGTATGTTCTTAAAATATGCCTGAAAGAAGTCCAATTGGAATGCACATGTATATACAACGATTTCTTATTGATTAGATCTGATAAATTATGATATTTTTTTCAATTTCGATGTTCTAAATTACTAAGCACATTCTGCATTTCTAGACCATTTCCTTAAACTTGTAGGATAATTAAAGAAATTTTTTTTTATATTTGATCAAAATATACTTCTGAAGTCATTAATAATGCTTTATGAGATATATCTATGGGGTTCTAAAGCAGATATAGCTGTTTAAAGTTTAGAAAAAGCAATGGTACCGAAAGATGGAATGCGTATTCCCTTATTCGCTGCAGGTTTGTATAATAAACAATACTTTAAATTACTGTAATAATACTCTTAATTACTTAAAATAATATTTCGATTAATGTAATATGTAAGTCAAAGCTGTAGCTTAATTGGCCCACAATAGCTTGAGATACAGCCTTAAAAAACTGTAAAATTGGTTATTTTCTGCTATTTATAGTTCTGCTTTACAAATTTGCTAGATTTGAAATTGAGAGAGGCACATAAACTGTGTGCTATAGTTTATAATAGTTATGCAAGGTGTACCAGAAACACTGTTAATGTTTCCTGCATATGTAGGTATGGAAACAATGTATTTTCTTATTTCCTGTAATCTGTTCCTTTTGCGTGTGGAAATCCTTATTTTTGCGGTATCTTCGTTCGTGAGAGGGATAGCGGCAGTATCTCTTTTCCTTTTTAATAAGCGCCGTGTGCCGTGTACCGTATACAGTGTGCCGAGTAAAAAAAAATGTTGTAAAACACCTATTAATCGATGTAACCACAGATTAAATAGAACCATGTTATGTTGGTGGATTGATCATCTGTGGTTGGGTTAAGTCTCGGAAGTTGAGAAATATACTCTTATATTTTTGATGGATAAATTATGATGGTTAATCACCTTTTCCTCGATGTGGATTTTGAAGTAATGAAGATTAGTTTATTCATATAAGAGTTTTTCGGTAAATTGACCCGGGCTCGTAATGGCCCTTACAAAAGTAACTACTCCTTATGTCGGCTGGAGTGGGACGGAGTTCGCAATTCGGCTGTGAGAATGTTGTCGTGCGTGGCGCACATCGCTGTATTTAGTAAATGGTTAAATTAGGTTAAAGATGATCTTGACGATGAGTCGGGATCATCTTTCTAAACAAAAATTTAATAAACATTGTAACGTAATCCGCTCGATTTCAAATTTGCAAAGTGCTGAGTGTAGACGAAATTTCGACGCGCGTATGCTTTCCCGAAAATTAGTGATGATAATATAAATATCAAATTTAATTTTAACGATACGTTACAGACGTAACAATTGCATAGATTAATAGACCTTCGACATTTTGTCCAAAAAAGTTTTGGAGAAAATGTGTTAGGAATATTGTTTAGCACATTTGGAATCGAAATACACTATTTTTAGAAAATGTCCGTATGGATGTGTGTTTGTATGTGTGCGTGTGGGCGTGCGTGCGTGCGTTCGTGCGAGCGTGGGTGCGTACGTGCGTGTGTGTGTGTGAGGTCTGTATGTGTGTGGGTGTGTGTGTTTGTGAGGTGTGTGTGAGGTATCTGTGTGGTATGTGTGTGGGTGTGTGTGAGGTGTGTGTGTGTTTGCGTGTGTGTACGTGTGGGTGGGTGGGGGTACGGGTGTGTGTGTATGTGTGCTTGCGTCTAGCCATGCGTGCGTGCGTGCGTGAGGTGTAGTTGTGTGTGTGGGTGTGTTTGTGTGTCTGTGTGCGTGTTTGTGTGTGTGTGTGTATTTGTGTGTGTGAGCTGTGTGTGGCTGCGTTTGTGTGTGTGTGGTGTGTCTTGGTGTGTTTATGTGTGGGTGAGTGTGTGTGTTTGTGTGTGAGGTATGTGTGTGTGTGTGTGTGTGTTTGTGTGTATGAGGTGCGTGTGGGTGTGTGTTGCGTGTGTGTGAGGTGTGTGTGTGGGTGGGTGTGGGTGTGAGGGTGCATGTGGGTGGGTGTGGGTCTGTGCGAGCGTGCGTGCGTGCGTGTATGCGTACGTGCGTGTGTGTCTGTGTGAGGTGTGATTCTGTGTGGGAGTGGGTGTGTTTATTTGTTTGTGTGTGTGTGTTTGTGTGTGAGGTGTGCATGTGGGTGTGTTTGTCTGTGAGGTGTGTATGTGAGGAGAGTGTTGATGTGTTTGTGTGTGTGTGTGGCTGGGTGGGTGGGTGGGCGTGCGCGCGTGTGTGTGTTTGTGTATGTATGGTGTGTGTGGGTGTGTTCGCGTGCGTGTGTGTAAGGTGTGTGTGTGAGGTGTGTATGTCTGTGGGTGGGCGCGGGTGTGTGTGCGTGTGCGTGCGTGTGTGTGTGCGTGTGTGTGTGCATGTGTGTGTATGTATGTATGTGGCCGTATACGCGGATATCTCGACCGTTTTTAACCGGAGATGTATCATTTTTTGCGTTTTGCTTTCACAGTTGGGGTCAATAGTCTATTTTTGTCAATTTCGATTTTCTTTTCTTTGTAGCCATTTTTCAATTTTGAAAATGTTTATTTTCTTATTTTTAAATATTTAGAACTAATATTCTTAATATATTATGAATGCAGAATAAAATTTAAAAAAGAAAATGAACGTCGATAGCTATAGTCTGTCTTAAGTTATTGATGAAAATGTCCATTTTTGAAAATAGGTTATATTTCGAAATTGAAAAAAGATATTGACATGAATAATTTTTTGTTGTCAAAAAGAATTTTGAGTACTATAGTTTTCTAAATTTTCATGTTTTTTTATTGACAATTTTTTTAGAAAAAAATAATTTAAAAAATAAAAGTAATTTTGTTTGTCGTTGCATAACTAGAGTAAAATTTACTTAATCGCTTTGAAATTCCATCTAGGGTTAGATTTTGTATACGAATCGAGTCCTTTCTTTGGGCAAAATGATTGGTCCATAAATTTCAGAGATATTTGTGGTTATAATTTTTATCATTTTTTTTTTTAAATCGTAATTTCTCGAGAATAGATCGATGGATTATCCTGAAATTTATATACGAATTCGCATTTGAGATAGGCCGTATGTGTGAAAAATTTAATCATGAGTGATCGATTATTTTCAAAGATATTTACAGCGGGGTAGAAATAGAAACAGCGACAGAGACAATAAAATGAAGAAGGAGTGATATAATTAATGAAATGCAGAGGAATATGGACAGGTAAAGGTAGTTAGATAAAGATATAAAGACAAGGATAGAAACAGAGAGATAAGACTAGAAATAGAGAGATAGAGACGGACGACCCAGATAGAGATAGGGATAGACAGAGTAACACAACTAGAACGATAGAAACCGAAGACCGAGAAAGGTAGAAGAAGACGAAGACAGAAAGAAAAATACGAGCAATCAGGGATATAGAGAGGGATACAGAGACGTTGAACGTAGGTCTCTCTGGTCCTGCCTTATTATCACTATCTCTGCTTGTCTCTTTCCTCCTGTCTCATTCTGTCTTTCTCCTTTCTTTGTCTCTCCGTCTCTGCTGCTCTAGCTGTCGTTTTATTTCCTTCCCTATCCCTCTATTTCTCTCTCTATCTGTCTGTTCCTGTCGCTGACTCTAATACTCTGAATCTCTATCGCTACATCTAGTACTCTGTCTCTATGTCACTTACTGCCTGTGTCTTTCCAAAGCCTAAAAAGAGTCCAGGTAGTTGAGAGTGAGCGACTGCGGATTGGTCTGGAGCGGAAGGGGGCGGTAAGGGGAGCTGCTCAAAATTTTTCATTTTAAGGAGTAAACAGGGGTGCGGCAAGGGAAGCGGTAAGGGGCGAGGCTACGGCCAATAGCTAAGGAGAGTAGCTGGGGAGCTGAAGGAACGGAAACGGACCGATTATTTGAAATGAACATAAAAAGCTATTGTTTCTATTGATATTTTGCTTCCTCATAGAGGAAGCTTTGTGATAGTAAAAAAAAAAGTTTATGAGATAATGTGTTAGAAATGTTATTTAGCAAATTTGGAATCGAAATACACTGTTTTTAGAAAATGTCCGTGTGTATGTGTGTGTGTGAGTGTCCGTGTGTATGTGTGCGTGTGTGTGCGTGTGTGTGCATGTGCGTGTGCGTGTGCGTGTGTGTATGTGTGTGTGTGTGTGTGTGTGTGTGTGTGTGTGTGTGTGTGTGTGTGTGTGTGTGTGGGTGTGTATACACTGATCTCATGATCTACTAATAATTATATAAAACTGTATAGTGTGTGTAACGGTAACCAAATGATGGTTCATAACCTGGCTTGGAGGAAATAACCCGGCCTGCATGTACTTAGTGAGGAACATTGCTTGTGAAGGCCGAGCATTTGTTGAAGTACATAGTGAGGACAGCAAAGAGATTAGTTAGCAATTAATTATTTATTAATTATTCATTATATTAGGGATTAAAATAGGTTTAGCGTTTTATCTCTTTGCGCGTCAACACACGTGCACGCCGGGGAGTAAAGTAACGGATTTCACACCCGATTGGTGAATTCGAGGATTTCGAGTTTTTTTTTTTTATTTAAAGGGTTAACCCACGGAAAGGCTGACGCGGGAATTAGTTTAGAGCGCGCGCATAGTAATTTTGGGATCCGCGCATGCGCAAAACCGAAAATAAAAAGTGAAAAATCACTATCGCGATTTCGATTGCCCATCTCACGGGGAGGTGGGTGCATTCAGTAATTTCGGTGTTGCGCATGCGCAAACGGTCGAAAATTTAAAATTTTATTTTTGAACGCGGAATCGCTCGCGCATTACGCAATAAGCGACAAAACCTCCAAGCGGGCGGGTAAAAGCGAGTTTACGCTGGCCTAGCGTTCGAAAACCAAACCAGCAGTTGGGAAGATCGTTACTTCCTGAGCCAGTGGTAATCTAGTAGGTACCTTGTGAAGGATACCACTGGCCATGCGAAAGCATTTTAAATTTACGGGATTGAAGAGGAATCCCCTTGCACACACACAACCAGCGAACGATGTCGTACAACATCCAGGAAGCTGTGGAGGATTGGGTGTGGTCGATCTCTCCAAGGGAGATCGACAGCCACCTGTCTGAGTTGCAATTGAGGCGACAAGACTCTACATTCTTGAGGATACACAGGCTAAGCCAGTGGGTGCTGGGTAATTATGCGCCTCAAGAGTTCGAGGAGCCGGAAGGGCCGGGAGATGTAATTCCCCGGCGGATGGAGCTAAGAGAAAACCTCTTGCGAAAAATCCTGGCAGAAGACGACGGCTCCTTCGTCAAAACGTCCAGTTGGGATCTACACCCCTTGGACGTAGTACTCAAAAGCGAGCAGATATTAGAGATACTGCGTAGGACGACAGCGGAGGCCGTGTCCAATACCCAGCACTCACCACACCCAAACGTCACAGCTAGTAATAGGAACACTGAAGACACTCAACAACGCAAGGAGCAACGCACGCAACAACCCCAACAAGATCAGAGCGACGAAAACGACGACGACAGCGATGAACAGTAAGCGCAGGCAGGAGAGATGCTTCGCCTCCTGGCAAAGGACGGCTCCGAGTTTTACATTCCTCGGGAAGTCGGCTCGTTATTAGCGGAACTAATAGCGAAAGTCACTGGAGGATCTGGTTGTGAGCCAACAGCGACACGCCGCTTCCAGCACGCACATCGCGGAACCCCGGCAAGGTCTCAACGTGCAATTCGACGACACATACACCGTCAACGGCAACGATGCGTGGATCGGTTCGCCATCGACACCACCGCCAGCTCAGCGTGATGGTCAGGCTGGTTTACAAGGAGTAACACAGCCTGGGTGGGGGGTGACTGCCGAGGTTCGACGAGAGGCTCGAGCTGGCCGACATATGGTGCGCCAGGCGGTACAGGGAACTTCTCGAGGTCGACTATGTCCCACTCGCGAGATATAGGCCAAATCGTGAGGAAATGGCAAATTCGATTCTCTGGGGCGAAGAGCCAGAGCATCGACGTATTCCTAGCGAGGCTTCAGGACTGTCGAGTCCTGGCGAACCTCTCCGAAGAAGAGGTGTTGTCGTCGCTGTCAGAGCTGTTCACTGACACGGCTGCCATGTGGTACCGTAACGAGAAGGAAAAATGGGCCACGTGACAAGATTTCGTAAGTGCAGCGAAACGCTGGTACGGGACGACGAAAAGGTACCAGCAGCGGTTGATAGCAGAGTTTCTGCGCACGTTCGGTGTAATGCCGTTCGCTCGCTAAGTTACAAACGGGTAACACGGAAGTTACCCGGGAATTTGTGAGTAGGTGTGAATGTTAAGCGAATGTAAGGGGGAAACGCGTATATACCCGGAGCTCGGGTAATCGCTGGCTTGATCGACAATCCCGCGTAGGCGGCGGTATTCGAGGTACGAGAGGAATGACGAGGGAAGGGGAGGAAGTGAAATCAGTACTCGCGAACTCCGAAATACATGAAGAACAACTGATATTTATTTAATCAGCAAGTGACTCTAACACGAAGCAAAATAAAATGCGCCACAGTGTTTATACTCGCGAGGTTACGTAGCCTCGCGAATTGCACGCGTTGCGGTTATCGCGTACACACACACACACTCAGAGAAGTGATGCACGGCACGTCACCGTGGCTCGCTCTACTCCGCGCGTCGACGTAGGGTCACGCTCACACGCTAGGTCTGCAGGCAACAACCTTTTCGCGCTGGAACCGGGTCGACAGCGGAATTATTCTTCGCAATGAAAAAACTCTGGCACGAGAGACGTCTTTATTCCTTTCCGGCAATCATCTTAAGGTTATGTAGGTCTGTTGTCCCGCACGGCAAGTTTGTTGTACGGCAAGGGAGCTCTGCCGTCCCTTTTTCGGGGCATCTGCTCAACCGCCGTGCGGCGCACTCGTCTCGGCACGGCTCTTACCCCGACAGGGACGTGAGAGCTTCCTTAGCAGGAACAATAGACCTACGCAATCGTTGGATCGACTTCTGTTTTCGTTTTGGAATGTCTTGCGAGCCAGAGTTTTTTCAGTGCGAGGAGCAGGTGGAGCGTTGACTCTCAGCGGGCCGGAGAAATCGGAGCGGCCCGGCGTGTTGACGACGCTCTCTCTCTCTCTCTCTCTCTCTCTCTCTCTCTCTCTCTCTCTCTCTCTCTCTCTCTCTCTCTCTCTCTCTCTCTCTCTATCTCTCTATAGGCGGCTGTATCCGGTCACCTCAAGTGAACTTCAACAGAGTAGTGACAATAATATTATTAAAAAGAAAACTAGTAATTCAAAAGTCTCACAACCGGAGACGTCCCAGGCTGGCAGAGTGGTGGGAACATCGTGAATGGACTTGGTGGTCGTCGATGGAAGAAGGAGCGGGAATTTTCTCAAAGTGGGTTGGTTTCCTTAATGTAAACTCAATTAGGGCTCACATGGGGAAATTCCGCCGGTTTATCGGGGGCAATCCCTCCTATCATCTATTTGCGATTGCTGAGTCGTAGTTTGGCCCTGTTGTGGATGACAGTTTGGTCAGCCTTGATGACTTTTCGGTTCTAAGACTAGACCGCAACATAAATGGCGGAGGATTAGCCCTGTACGTGCGCAATGGCTTTAAAGAAAAAGCTGGCGTGTTCGAACACGCTAAGCTTGAGTAGGCTTCTCATCCCCGCGTACATGTTCTGTACCGTACAGCAGGGTGACTTCCCCCCCCCCCCATTTTAGTTGGTATAATCTACAGACCCCCCAAGATAGCTATGCAAAAAGATCCCGGGCCGTTGAATGACCTGCGGAAACTCTTTAGTGAGTATAGTCATAAAATTATCTTGGGGGATTTAAATGCAGAACTGTTATCTAAGAAGGACGCGGATGCAAATACCATCAGGAGCCTGGCAAAAGAACTGTCACCCCAAATTATACAGCACGGCCCAACACACCACAAGCGAACGTCACACACATGGATTGACATAATCTTAACAGACGAAAACGATACCATACTTGACTACAAGAACGAGTGGTTACCCAGTTTCGGCAGTCATGTGAACATCTTCTCACTAGAACCTGTAAGAGATTCTTTCTCTTACAGAAAATACCAGAATATCTGCCCGAGAACGCTTAACGAACTGCTTTCAGGCTGCAACTGGGTGGCCATGGACTCAATCGAAACCGATTTGGAAGGCGCTTTATGTAATTTAAACAGTAATCTTAAACTTGTGATAGATAAATTAGCACTGTTGAAAAATGTTAGTCCGCGTAGAAATCATACTCCGTCGATTGGATCGGAGTTGAGGCAACTTATCGATAAGCGCAATGCTACACACAGGCGATACAAATGCACGCAGGGTGCTGCGCTTTTTCGGGAGTTCCTTCGACTCTGTAACGAGGTCGATGACTGCATTGAACGGGAGGGTAACTGCTCTCTTCATAAACAGTTAGCAAACGCTCTTGATGAGAATAAAAACGTCTGGAAGGGAATGCGCAATCTCGGTCTCATACCTAAGCATAAACAGGAGGAACTTCACGGTTTTACGCTTGGCGAGCTGAATGCTCACTTTTCGGGGATCTCTGTCTCTCATCTTGAAAATTTAGAAGAAGCAATGGACATAATTTCTACTGCAACCGAGGATGGCTTTTCTTCTAAGCCAATTAATATCAATGATGTAATCCTTGCTATATCACACTTCTCCTCGCAGGCAAAAGGGGTGGACGAGGTTCCCCAGAGTGTACTTAGAATTGAAAATTTTTGAGAAACTAATAGCACCATCGGAAAGCTGAGGAAAAAATACATCGAAATCACTTGGGGATTATTTTTTTTAGATACATCTTAGCCCTTCAAACACAAGCTGAAAACAGCATGATTTCGCGCTCGCGCGCCGCGCCTGGAGAGCTGACGTGAAACGCCTCATATGCACATGAAATATTTAATTCAAAAATTTTTTCTCGATTGTTCTTTGAAGGTTGAGTGAAATAATATCACCTAAATCGCAATACTGTCCCTTAAAATGGTTGGAGATTCAGAAAATTAAGAGATTGGAAATAAAAAACAATTACAGCTTTTCCTACCCTTGTGATACTCGTTAACTAAGTTTTTAGATAATAAGTGATAATTATTATATAATGATCATTAAAAGAAAATAAGCAAAAGAGTCAATTGAAAAATTAGTATTCTAATATAAGAGAATGAATACATCGATAATTGCACCTTATTTTTGCTTGATTGATTATACTTTGAGTTAAAATGGTTAGGAACTCAGAAAAATGTTAGAAAATGTAGAAAAGAAGTTCATCTTATTAAGTGTTTTTTTCAAAATTTTTCCCATTTTGGATGCTGATATTCAATTTAAAATTATTATGTATTTTTTTAAAGTTAAAATAAAAATTTAATTTCATACCATTTATCTCATTGTAATTTTAATACTCAAGAATTAATTATTTAAAACATATTAGTTTCTAAATTATTATTGGTCCCTCCATTTCCCGAAATTTTTTCTAATTTCTTGTAATCTTCTTGTTATTTTGTTACCAAAGAATAAATAATTTGAAAAATATTAATTTTGAAAAATTTATACAATTACCTATATAATTTCTCATCACCATAGCAACGGTACTATGTTGATAAGATGTCAAATTAATATTACTGATATATAATCGCAATGACATTGATATTGCTATTAGAGGACTATTTTTCCTTAATTGTAGAAGTAAACTGTGTATGTGAATATATATAAACATAAGGATTTTAAAATAACGATTTAATATTTCGTGGCAAGAATAATGCTTGTTCATTGTTGTATTTTTATCAAAAAATAATTTCATTATTAAAATGTAAATACCTTTGTATTGGTTAACTCTTTTCTTTCAAACTTCTTGCATTCTTTTACAAAAATCTATTTGAATTTACAGTTGAGAATTCTTAAAAATGAAAATGGCCTTTTTATACAATTTTATTTTCAATAGGAATTCTGAAGAGATTATGAACTGAAATTAGTTGAATGGGTGAATTATATAGTTGATTTATAAAATTTTTGTAGTTTTTAACGGAACATAATTGAAACTACCACTACTATGATTGTGCCCTGTCGTAAATTTTAAATGTTAATAAGAGTTAATAACTGTTAAAAATTATTTAAAACTATTTAGAACTGTTAAAAAATGTTTATAAATGTTACAAAATGTATGATTTTGGACACTTTTTTTCTAATTATAATACTTTGTAACAGTTTCAAACAGTTTCTAATAGTTTTAAACACTTTCAAACAGTTTCAAATAATTTTAAATTTGATATATTTCAGGAAAAATTAAGAATTAATAAATTATTATTATTATTATTAATATTAATTAATAATTATTTAATAGCCTCATTATTATAATCATGAGCACTCCAAAGGCAAGTAACAGTCAAACAATGCAGAAGAAGCCTAAGGAGTGTTTAATTATACTAATAATTAATTATTACTATTTTAATAATAATAATTAATAAATATTTAAAAGTTAGTAAATAATTTAATAACTCTTACAAACTATTAAAAACTGTTGAAAAATGTTACAAACAGTTACAAACGATTAATAAAGTCCAAAATCCTATATTTTGTAACATTTTTAAACAGTTTATAACTCTTCCTAACAGTTTTTAACATTTTTGAACAAAAATATTTCCGCTAGGGTGAGGAGAAAATATTCAGAATTATGTAATTTGATTTGGGGATCTCCCAGTAAAGAAAACATTGATGTTATTTTAAATGATTTGAAATGTCAAGTAGCTTTCTCGGATATTCAGAACAAATTAATTAGAAAACAACTATAAGTTACGTTTCTTAAGCAATTTAATGAAAAGTATCAAAAAGTATGTCGCAAAAAAGATTTGTTTAAATCATGATTTAAAGATTTCTTAGAAAAAGAATTTGTATTTGATCTTGCTGAGGCTCCACAAAGTGCTGATCCTAAAGATGAAAACGTTCATCAAAATATTAAAGTAGGACGTTCAAAAGTAAGTTCTGATGATTATAGCAAAAGCACTAAGTATAGACGAGCTAAAGAACTTGCATTAAATTATACTCTGGAGGAACTTTCTTTAGTTGTAAAATTGAAACAAAAAGATTTTTCAAAGTAGAGGACAGAGAAGAATCTCAAGCTACTGCAGATACTCGACCAGATCACGAAAAAGAAGAATATAAAAATAAAGTTTTGGCAATGTATGTAGATTTAGATCTTTCAAAAAGTAAATACGAAAACTTGAGAGATCATAATGAAAATTTGTTTGGTGAAAAATTATATCCTACTTAACCTGAAACTGCTGAAATGAAAAAAACCACTGCCAATTCATTGGCACGTAGCTTCCTCAAACTTAATTTACTGATTCCTTTAATTAATTTTTAATACCAATATTTAAAATTTAATACTTCAGAAATACAGAAATAATAAAACTCCAACATAATTTATTCAAATTTTTATAGATTATACATTTCCACAAAATTTCACATACATAAAATATATATCATAATTGTTTATAAATTTGCAACTGATATTTAGAGCTCTATGTATTTGAATGTAATTTATAGCATTCGAAACATAATTAAATTACCTATATTTTCTAAAAAAAATTAATTTTCTAGCTATCACGGTTCTTTTGTTATTAACAGAAATATAAAAATTTAAAAATTAAAAAAAATGAGTTTTGGATGTTCAACTATTACGATAGTAAAATTGTCTTATTCGCTTCAAAATTCATTGTACAGGTATATTATTGATAGTTCTCGACAGAGTTTTTTTGGCAAAATCATTGGTTCATAATTTTCAGAGATATTATAAACTAAAATTATCTTTTTATAAATTAAATTAAATTTAATTATAAACTAAATTAAAAAAAAAATTATAAATTAATCCTCAAGAAATAGATTTTAAAAATGTCTAGAAAAATTTTAACATCAAATATCTCTGAAATTTATGAACCAATCACTTTGCCAAAAGAACTCATCCGAGAACTATCAATAATATACCTCTACAATGAATTTTGAAGCGAATAAGACAATTTTACTCTTGTAATAGTTGAACATATAAAATTCGGCATGGTGTGGTTTGTGCACATAAGAATTATGCACATATTTATTGTGCACACTTTAGCATTAGAGTATACACATAGATATAGATATACACCAATGCTAAAGTGTGCACAATAAATATGTGCATAATTCTTATGTGCACAAACCACACCATGCCTAAAATTCATTTTTTTTCATTTTTCAATTTTTACGTTTTTGTTAATAACAAAAGAACCGCGTAGCTAGAGAATTAATTTTTTTTAGAAAATATAGGTAATTTAATTCTCTTTCGAATACCACCCACCCCATTTAGATACATAGAGCCGTTCTCGAGAAATTACGATTTAAAAAAAAATAGAAAAAAATTTTAACCTCAAATATCTTCGACATTTATGGATCAATCCTTTTGCCCAAAGAACTCCCTCGATTGGTATACAAAATCTACCTCTACAAAGAATTTCAAAGTGATTAAGCTAATTTTACTATAGTTATTGAACGACAAAAAAAATCACTTTTTTTTATAAATTATTTTTTTTCTCAAAAAATAATGAATAAAAAAACCTAAAAATTTAGTAAGTTATAGTACTTAATATCCTTTATAACCAAAAAAATATTCATGTTAATATCTTTTTTTAATTTCGAAATATAACCTATTTACAAAAAATTACGTTTTCATCAATAACTTATGACGAAATATAGCTATCGACTTTTTTTTTTAAATTGTAGATAATTTTATCCTACATACAGAGAATTCATGATATATAAACAATACTTGTTCTAAATATTAAAAAAATCGAAAAAAAAAATTTTTAAATTAAAAAATGGCTATAAAAAAAAAATTAAATTTAAAAAAATAGAATATTGACCCCAATTGTGGAAGCAAAATCTAAAAAAATGATCACTCTCCCGTTAAAATCAGTCGAGTAGATCATGAGATATCAGCGTATACGGACATACATACACACACACACACATTCATACGGACCTTTTCTAAAAATAGTGTATTTCGATTCCAAATTTGCTAAATAACATTTCTAAGACATTATTTCATAAACTTTTTTTTTTACTATCACAAAGCTTCCTCTATGAGGAAGCAAAAGATGTTATCCCGATCATATTGAAATTAGCGATAGAGGAACCAAAGTTGAAATATTTTCATGACTTGAACATACAACCAAAAGAATTTTGAAACTATTAGATAAAAGTATTTTGGAAAATTTAGAAAATGTAAAGTTAACACTACTTGGGAAATGGGGTATGGATGGTGCATCAGGGCAACAAATGACTCGGCTAAAATGGTTTGGTGAAATTCAACAGAATAAAGAAGTAAGTAATGAATTGAAATCAGAATAAAAATATTCAGATAGCACAGTCTTCCTAGTAACGTTCTCTCCCTTACATTTAAGAGCTGGAGATAATATTTTATGGCAAAATGAAAGAACAAATTCTTCTTTTTATTGCCGTACCATAGAATTCATTTTCAGTTCAGAATCTGACATGTTGGTAAAAAATTCTTACAATTTTTATGAAAAACAATTAAATAAAGTTAAAACTTATTGTTTTGAATTTGAAAACATGTCAATTCGGATAAATTTTGATTTTAGACATACTATGATTGATGGAAAAATTCATAATATATTGAGTGAACAACGAGCTTCTAATTCTTATAATATTTGTCTTGTAGGACCCAAAAATATTAACGATATTCCTTACGTTACAAAGCTTCCTTGTAAAACAGAATTTTATAAATTCGGTTTGGCTAGCTTGCATTGCTGGATTAGAACTATGGAATATATCCTCCATATTTCTTACTCTCTTGGTGGTGTAAAACACCTTGAGTATACAAATAAAAAACGAAATAATAAGAAAATCAAAATTTCAAAAGAAGACAAAAACGAAATTGAAAAAGAAAAAAGAGGAAAAAAGAAAGAAAGAGCATTATACAAAAAGAGCTTAAAAATCAATTGTCTTTAACAGTAGATGTTGTAAAGCAAGGGGCTGGAACAACTAACACCGGAAACGTAGCAAGAGTTTTTTTTAATGAAGCTAAAACTGTTTCAGTTATCACAGGAGTCGCTGAAGAATTAATTGCAAGATTCCATAATTTATTGCAATTAATTACTAACAGAAGATTAGTTTCTCATGAGAAATTTAAGAAGTATTCTTTAGAAACTGCCAAAATGTGCGTCAAGTTATACCCATGGTACAAAATGCCACCTTCAGGCCATCGTTATTTAATTCACGGTTGTGACATCATGAAAGAGCTTAGCTATCCATGTGGCTGATTTTCAGAAGAACAACAAGAAGCTTCTCATGAAATATTCCGTAAATGTAGATTACATAATTCTAGAATCCCGAAATGTTATTGAGTACGATCGTAGGAGGCACAGATGTGAAAAGAAAATGACTTTTCTAATTGTGGCAACGTTTCGTCGGCTACTTACGCCAACCTCATCAGGCCCTTTATTCAAAACACATTTATTATTTGTAGCTTTTACATAAATTTACATAAACTTTTTGAGTAACACATTTTTGATTTTTTATATTACCTAGCCTTATAGATCAGATATAATCCGTCGTCAATCAGATGTTATTTGATGACTAAAACCATCAACATTGATCCCATGTTTATATACATGTGTACAGTGTTTACCTTATTTTGAATATGACTATAATAAATTAATAACGGGAAAATACGTGGTACTTAGTTTTTGAAGATCTTCTTTTTTATTAATACTGTTTTTATTATTTCTTATCTGAATCATTTCCGAAATCAATCTTTTTAAATAATTACTTTCAAAATCTAAAATCCGCGTATTATCCCAGTCAAATTCATGTTTATTTTCTACTTGGTGTATACCAACCACCAAATCATTATTTTTATTTTTCTTATGTTCATTAATACGAGTAATTAAGGATCTTTTTGTTTCACCTATGTATGTAGCCGGACAATCTTTGCAATTAAATTTGTAAACAACATTTGTGCAATCCCATTTTTTAGTTACATCCTTACCTAATTTTATGATAGGAGTTAAACTCTTTTTTATCAATGGGATTATGCAAATGTTGTAAGACTTAAGTATATTCGATAAACAATTAAAATTATCGTTGTACGGAATAGAAAGTTTCCGTAGTTTTACATAATAATCTTTATTATCAACTGTGTTCGTACGAAACCCTAATTTATTCAGTCTTTTTTGTATATATTTTCCAATAAATCACCGTGGATAATCATTATTCAGTAATATTGCTTCTACATGTTTTAGGTTTTCAGTACGAAGAAACAATGTCACGCAACACTTAAAGAAAATCATTAATACCGAGGTACATATTTCATATATTGATAGACTCATTTCACAAAAACTAAAATTAACTAAGAACTTCTTAAAGACACATGATGATATATTTTTCACGAAAGCTGACAAAAGTAATGTCACAGTAGCCTAAAAAAATTGGATTATAATGAAAAAATATTAAATCTATTGTCCGACGAAAAAACTTATAAAAATGTTCGAAAAAATCCACTACTATCTTTAAAGAAAGAGACATACAACATTTTAGGCTACTTAAATGATAATGATTTTTTACATAAAAAGTTTCATAAGAATGGTTTAACACAAAATGACACGACCTTAGCAAAAGGTTATGGACTTCCAAAAATTCACAAAATGGATGTACCACTGCGCCCTATCGTATCGTTAATTAATAGTCCCACGTATTCATTAGCCAAAATTCTATACCAAGCACTTAAGAATAGTATATCGAAACCACTTTCACACATTAATAATAGTTTTGAATTGAAGGAAAAGATAAAAGACATAATAATTTATGACGAATATAGATTACTGTCATTAGATGTAACTTCTCTATTTACAAATATTCCGTCTGAATTAGTACAAAACAGTCAATAACACGTTTTTTACTTTTAATGGCCAAATATACCAACAAATTTTTGGCACACCAATGGACTCACCGATTTCCCCATTATTTGCAGATATTGTAAATGGATGATTTGGAAAGGAATTCCCTGTACGAATTGGGAAAGAATTTTGACTGTATCTCTCTGCTTTATTTTAGATACGTGGATGACACTGTTATTTGTATGAAGAAACAACATATTGACGTAGTAATTAATGTTTTTAATTCTTATGACCATAATTTAAAATTTACTTATGAGTTAGAAGACAATAATAGAATTAACTTTTTAGATTTGACGTTAATTAGGCAAGATAACAAAATCATGACAAACTGGTTTCAAAAACCAACATCATCTGGTCGTTTAATCAATTACTTTTCAAACCATCCAAGTCAACAAAAAATGAATATTATATATAACTTAGTAGATAGAGCGGTGTTATTGTCTGATTCTAAGTTTCATACTGAAAACCTAAAACATGTAGAAGCAATATTACTGAATAATGATTATCCACGGTAGTAGGTAGGCTATGGAGATTCCCGATCAATGGGGATTCTGAATCAATGGGGATTCTGGATCAATGGGGTTTCTGGATCATTGAGGATTCTGTATCAAGGGGGGTTCTGGATCACTGACCCAAATGCCCCTGATGCAGAACGCCTGTGATCTAGAATATCCTTGATCTAGAATACCTTTGATCTAGAATCGTGATCGAGGAATCCCCATAGCTTTCCTACTAGTAAGCATTTAGAACTTTTTGTAACCCTGTTGCTCAGGAAAAGTGTGGGTGTTTGTGGAAAATTTTTCGCTACATCTTTTTCATGACGACTTTTTTTTGTCGTTGTTGTGTTGTTGGTAGGGAGCAATGCTTGAGCTGTTTTGACCCATTTTTATAAATGAAGAGTTTCTGTTAACAACTTCTTATTTATTTATTGAAGCTTTGAGTAATTTCATGCGAGAGTACAATATGCTGCAGCCACCTAGTGAGGAGCTATGAAACTAGATAATTTTATTAAAAAAATTTGAAGGTAGATAAGAGCCCCACCTTGCTCCTATCCTGTGAGGTTCTACCTGTCTATCAACCCCACCATTAACCTTCAAATTTTTTTATTCTTCGTCAGATGAAACGTCTTTCCAATCCATAACGTCCTCCCACTCCATGTTGGAGTCGTTCCGATAAAACTGTTTCATACGTTTCACATTGTATAGAGCACAAGTAGTTTTATACGCCCCGTTATGGTTAGTACATATAGTCACTGATCTTGGATAGTCGAAATATGGATAGCCTATTTCAGTGATATCGGTAAAATTAATGTTAAAACGTTCTAACCACAACTTTTTTTATTTCACCAATGACGAAAATTTTGTTAGCATCTTTGAATGCACCTTAAAGAATTTTTCCAATTTTAGTGTAGTCATAATCACCACTATTCCACGATAGTCTATGATAGTAAAGTTCTAACCACAAATTTTCACGTTTATACTTGACTGTTTGTCTTCGCCAAGAAAACGGTGGTTTGAAGAGGTGCACTACAGACACGTCATCGTCGTTGAGAGACACGAAAGCCAACTCTTTTAGAACGAAATCATTGCCAGGCTTTTAACCTTTAGAGGACGGGGATTTGGGTTTACTGTTTTCTCTCACTTTTCTATAGAAATCGAGTTTTTGTGATGTCTCACATCTCAAAACTAACACATGTAAAGGGTCGATCATGGGCATGGCCCGTATAGGGGCCATCCCGTCCTCTAAAGGTTAAAGCCCTGCATATCTACTGCGTAGTCCATGGCTGTAAAAAATTTCGCTTTGAATTCCAAATGACGAATGAAAAGGCGTCGGAGACTCACTCACCTTATATACTGCTCAAAGTTTCTGTACGTAGCCACTTACGGGACTATACTGAACTATGCGATCGTGCAAGATCAAGCAGTAGGTTGAAGTTCCAGCAGGAAAATTTTTCTTTACTTTAAATTCCAGACGAATGTCTACAGGGGTGCTTTTTAAGGACTCGTTTTGTTTTGAGCAGTCTATTACTATCAGCGGTATGTAAGTGAGATATTGCGACTTTTTCAACATCGGTTCTGGATCTTTGCCATAATAAAAATTTTGAAAATTAGCGTACATATCGTAGAGCATGGCAAATTGATTACGATTGATGAATTGAGAAAGAGTTTTACATTTGCAAGATTGCAATGATCAAACTGGCTAGAATTTGCAGGTCTTCGATCTTTTCGATTAGTTTGAAAACCTAAGACGACGAAGCATGGTTTTTCAAGTTGATTTGATGTTTTTACAGTCCATACCTGTCTCGACGTAATCGGAAGTAGTGGATACTCGTACAATTCCCACGTGCGAAAACTCATGGCAACAGGGCGATCTTTCCCCACGAAATCGAGTAAGTGAATTTTGTATGGCATTAGCCATTCGATTCTAGTTATTTCAACATTAAAGTCCTCGTAACACTCTGCATTGTCTACTCGTATAGTTGTTTGTTTAACGGCGTTTAAGTCATTTCTCGATCTCATGAGAACGAGTTCATGCTTTGCATTTACTACAATTTTACGATAGTCCTCTGCGAAGCCAAAAATTAGGCTCAATGGAATCGATACATTAAAGTAACCAGCATCATCGAGTATTTTTTGTGTTTCTTCTACATCGATCCAGCCTGCATTTTCAATGATAAAACTCTGAGTCGGATTGAGTGACACCCAGCCTTTCATGAGAGTGGTTAAACCAACATTTTTACATTTGTCTATCTCAATGGCGCCAACTCATATCTGATTTCTTCAAACAAATGACAAATGGCATTATTCACAAGTTTTGTATTTGTAGTGGAAGTATTATTAGTTTTAACCAATCGACGCAGATATGTAGTGCACTGCGAGAAAGTAAGAGCCATAAATCTTGATGTTGAATAGATATGCGTATTTCATCGCTGTTATTGAATGATGCTGTATACGGTTGGTGAGCGTGAACCTCATAGAGCGCTACAGATTCATCGAAAGTTACAGGTGTTTGTATGCTTAGAATTTCTTCCATTTCGTTGAGAGCAGCAAAATATGATACAAGTTACTTTCCACCAAGTACGACTTTCAATCCTAGACTTTTTAGTTTTTTTATGCTCTGACGTGTTAGTTCCTTCACAGTTCGTTGGTGACTAATGTGCGGGGGACATGTTTCTCTGCTTACATAGTTTCTGTTGCAAATAATTCCCATTATGATTGGCGGATATGCAACCTTATAGTTATAACTTCTCCGCGGAAATTTACTAAATCTCCGTCTTGATCAATGATGCGTACTTATAAGTGATCTATACGCTTTAAGGCAATCGGAAGATAAATAACGTGTGAGGGAAATTCAATGATTTTATACCCCGGAGGTACTGCAGGAAAAAACTCGTGTCTCCTGCGTACTTTTATATATGCTCCCGAAGTGATATTACACTCAACTTTCAAGCGTTGCTTTCGAGAATTGTAACAGGTAAATCTGAATTATGAGCAACGTTCGGTTCCAGAATACGTCTGGTGAAGCCGAGTAGACGACCGAGTGAATTGTCAGGTCGAAAATCTATAAGCTGACTACACTCAATTGTACAGCGTAGAGTATTATTATTTGGCTTTAAATTGAAAATAATGTCGTTGTGCGCTAATTTTTTACTAAGGAATTTGTTACTATCCACAATTTCGTAACTTCCTATTGGAAGAGCGACAACGTTTCCACCTACGTAAAACTTATTATTGTTACTGTCTATATTGGGGATTGAATTAAATGTTAAATGTTCAACAAGCCCTAAAACGTAATTTTTGTTTGGTGATAACTCGATTGGTGGAAAATACTGTGCTTCTAGTGTAGAAGATGTACCTGAAAGTGTCAGAGTTAATGAACCTTCCATGACAGCTTAAATCAGAATGATACAATGTTTCCCCTACCTCTCCTTATATAGCCCCGCACAAGAATTTGAACATAGATGTCCCCAATTGTATGTGTCAAAATCTTGATATCTTTCATGATTATATTTAACTTCGTCTACCCGAGGTATAATATTAAATCTAACGGCGGTCGCAGATTGCCAAAACTATCGAAATATATAACATTTTTGCCTCTTTTTCTATATGCAATCCAGTGTGTGCCAGAGCCGCTAGCGTCATCAAGATTAATCATAGCCGATTCGTAATAGTGTGGGCCAGAAGCCGGCAATGCATTTCTCATAAATACTCTCCGAAAATTAGATATTTTTAAAAGTTTTGCATATTTTAATATGTCGGCATCGGTAAGTGCTCGCTGAGGTAATTTCATGAACTTTTCTTTTTTTTTTAAATGAAGACCTAACCCTTCTTTGTGCGGTTTAAGATACAAGCCATTGCCCAACGCTACACTTTCCATAGTTTTAATATGCCTTTTATTTTCTTCCAACTGCTCCTTAGCGGCTTTTGTGTCGTTTACGGCTTTTACTATTCCAGCAGCACCACCAGCTAGAGCGCCAGTTGCACTCAAGCCTGCAAATAAAGATATGAGAAATGGTAACATACCACCTGTTTTCGCGGGGACTGGCAAAATGCGAGGAATTTTAATATTCTTTTTACCTCCAGCATCTTTAACAGAGCTCCGAGCTTTTTTCAAGGCTGATCTTATGACTGTTAGAGCACAGTTACTTGGGGTTGATTTAAAGGCACCAGCTTTGACAATATTTTTCAAAGAAACTTGCTTTCTTTTCTTTAAATCCATTCCTAATTTTTTAGCCTTATTTTGCTTTCTCTTCTTCTTCAAACCCATGCCAAATCTAGATTTTAATTTCATAGTATTAGTCACAGCGTATGTAGCCGCTTTTTCGCCAAAAGTAGCGTCTTTTGATTTAACGCGATTCCAAGCTTTTTTAGCTAAAATTTTATCTGCGACGTTTCGCGCTTGAACGTTTTCACGATTTTTAGAATAAGCTAGATCGTGCTCTTTACAAGCAGCGTCTAGGGAATTAATTCCAAGATCTCCTCGAGCTAAACGTTTTGCCGACTTAGTGCCGGGACCGCAGTACTGATAACCAGGTATGCGAAGCTCAAACGGAAGTTTATTGATAATTTTATTAACTAAACCGCGTCCGCGTTTGTGAATGATCATCACTCTTCGAAAGTCAACGGATAACTGATGATGACGCTATATAAGATCGCTATTAATACTCATAGCAATCAGTCGTGATTTGGTTGTCATAGAGTAAAGATCATGAACTTTAAAGAGCAATCAGTAAAGCTACCAATAGAAAATTTTGACGCACTCGTAGAACATGATAAAAGAACAAAGAGGTATGGCGATCTACTTCCTGATAGTAAACGAGCCGTCTTCTGCGGCTCATCAAACTGTGCAAAAACAAATAGTCTGCTCTCATAATGCATCCTAATGGCGTTAGATTTGAAAACGTATACGTCTACTCAAAGTCTCTCAATCAGCCAAAATATAAATTTTTAAATAAAATCTTAGAACCTATAGAAGGTGTACAATATTTTCCGTCCAGCGAGCACGATGCAGTTGTCGACCTCGATCACGCACTTCCAAACTCTATCATGATATTTGACGATATAGCTTGTGAAAAACAGGATAATGTCAGGGCCTTTTTCTGCATGGGCAGACATAAAAAGGTTGATTGTTTCTATTTATGCCAAACTTATACTCACGTTCCAAAACATCTTGTCAGAGGTAATGTGAACTTACTTGCTATTTTTAGACAAGATGAAGTAAATCTAAAGCATATCTATGACGATCATGTAAATACCGATATGATTTATATACATTTTAAAGAATTGTGCTCTAAGTGCTGGAGAGATAATAAGCACGGTTTTCTAGTCATCGATAAAGATGGTAGATTTCGCAAGGGCTTTGACAATTTTGCCATAAATATAGCATGCACGTAGGTATCAATCAGCAGTTTCAGACTGAACGTTGAAACGACAACATGGCTGACTTTCAACGAGAAAAAAACGTATTTCGTCTACTCGTTAAAGCACGAGATGCGATTAAACGCAAATATAGAATATTAAAATTTGGGAAAGACAATGTCGAAATAATTTTAAATGAAACATTCAAACCAATAGTTGATCCTCTACAAAAACTTGTAACTCAGAAAAATAAGACCGTTGAACAAAATAATGTCGAAGATAACACCGTCGAACAAAGTAGCGTCAAACATAACGAAAGTTCTGACAGTGAGTTCAATGATACGTTTCAGAATGCCCACGAGACATCTTTCGAAACAGCAGGTTGCGATATCGACGATGACTCTGATTTATACGTCAAGGCCCTGGAGCTCAATCAACCTCAGTATCTTGACAAAATTTATGGAGTACGAAATGAAAAGGGTGAAATTTTTATTGGTAATTTACCGATTAGCTTTCATAATAATAACATTAAAATTAACGGAGTAGCATACCCGAAAACTACAGGATTACTCATAGCGGAACAACCAAATAAAAATAATATAAGTTCAGATGATTTAAAAAATTATTGCAAAATTTTAAAACTATCTTCTGCTCATAAAAGGCGATATGACAAGAACGAAAAGATTCGTGTTCATAATAGTAATAAATTAAATAATATTATTGCTCCATTGTTCAATATTACCTCGAAAACAATTACCGGAGAATCAATTAAAGGTGGCTCATTACCTCGCTATAAAATTGCAAAAAAGCGTACTGCTTTGGACTACGTCTACTGGGACGATCCAAACGAGCTTGTTGATCGTCTTCAATTACTAACAGCTGAAAGATTTGCCGGAAATTCAAGTCACGTAAACGAGATACACTCTATATTCGAAGAATTGCGTGAAGCAGGCTATATATATTGAACGCACACGAATATATGTCTTATTCTTAAAATGAGCGTTGACGTGTTTGGACGTAACCTTGGAAAAACTGAAGGTAGTCGAGGACAACCTTGCGTTGGCTTTAAAGTCATGAATGACGGCCACTACGACATAGAAAATAAAAAATTATGTAATGTTGCCGATCCTCAACAACCGAGTGATGTTGTAAATTTAGAGACTCTATGAAACATTATTCAAATAGAAATTCGAGGAATGATTGATATAACTACGAGACTTAGAACTAGAATAGATGACTTGGATATAATAGTTGATAATCATAGAGATAAACTGGATGCCCAGATATCTCAAATAAAAGCTGACATTTTGACTATAAAAGAGGCTATGACACAGTTAATCAATCATTAATTCCACAAGCATGGAACACGAAAAACTAGTTGAAGAACTGCTCAAACCTGTAAGACGTAACTATACACGTCGGAACTTTGATGCGCGTGGTTTGGACGAAACTTGGCAAGCAGATCTGATTGAAATGATTCTATATGCTCGCGACAATAAGGGCTATAGATACTTGCTCACTATAATCGACATTTTCTCCAAATATGCATGTGCTGTTCCTGTAAAGAGAAAAACAGGCAAAGATGTTTCAGAAGCTATGAAATCTGTGCTTGTTAAAGGCAGAGTACCAAAAAATCTCCATACTGATCGAGGCAAAGAATTCTATAACGCAGATTATCAAAAACTTATGAGCACGTACAAAATAAAGGTGTACTCAACCTTTAGTAATCTAAAGGCATCGATATGTGAACGCTTCAATCACACGCTAAAAAGTGCTATGTGGAAAAAATTCAGTTTGAGAGGCAACTACAAGTGGCTAGATATTTTACCTGATTTACTTACTTCCAATAATCGTAAACATCGTACTATCGGTGTGAAACCAAAAGATGTAACAACCAGTAACGCAGCGGATATACTGCGGAAATTTGCTCCGAAATTAACTAATAAAATTAAGCCAAAATTTAAAATTGGTGACAAATTCCGAGTGAGTAAGGCTAAAGCAGTTTTTGATAAAGGATATGCTCCCAATTGGTCTACAGAGATATTTACAATTGTGCTTATAGCAGCTACAAATCCCACGACTTACCATTTGAAGGACTATCAAGATCAGCCCGTCTCAGGCGGCTTCTATGAACAAGAACTACTAAAATCCAAGTATCCGGATATTTATCTTATAGAAAAAGTAATTAAGAAAAAAGTAAGAAAAAAGGCTTTGATAATTCACACAATAGTTGGATTGATAAAAAAGATATGTAATCATGCAATATTTTTAAACATATTAATTGTATAGAATTAAAAAATAAACAATTGTGTATGTAAATAATTTTTTTTTCAAGTTAAATAAAAAAAATGTAATGGTTTTTGAATAAATAAAGACAAGTTTTTTTCTGTTAAACGAAAGAATGATGTTTTATTCATTTTAATATTCACACGCTTAAACATGTGCATTTACTCATTTGTCTCAAACTTATACATATACTCGCTTACGGGTAAATTTACGTATAGTTATAATAAAAAAACATATTCGCTTACTATTAGATATTTATACGCTTAAACTAGAACTCATTTGGTTCGAACTTATACATTTACACCCTTACTGCTAACTTTATAAATTTACGCATAGTTATAATAAAAAACATTCATTTTCTTGCCACTAAATATTTACACGCTTAAACTAGAACACATTTGGTTGGAACTTGTTTATAAATTATACAACGCGCTTACTAGTAACTTTATAAACTTAGGCATAGTTATAATAAAAACATACATTTACTTACCATAAATATTTACACGCTTAAACTAGAACACATTTGGTTCGAACTTGTTTATAACTTATACTGCGCGCTTACTAGTAACTTTATAAACTTACGCATATTTATAATAATTCACTTGCCGCTGAATTCTATACTGGATTCACCATTGTACTTCAAAAAAAGATCATATTTATTTACTGCATCCAGTAAATCATTAAAAAATTTTTCATCTTCTGCTATGGCTTCTGACACTTTTTTGGGTAAGAAGACTTGGAACTCGTCGTCAAGTTCAGCTACAGCCCTCTTTCCATATTTTGTGTTTACCAGCTTTAACTTCGTCACCAACAAATTGACGCCTTTAGTCAGTTCACTTATCTTTTTGGTGGGTAGAAATCCTCCCCGAGCGATCGCATTCAGCTTTGCAAGATCCATCTATCACATACAGTAAAATTAAGGCGATGTGAACCTCAAAATCAACCCAATTTCATTATTTAATTAATAAACATTCGAACGTTTATTTGGAAAAGCAATTCTTTCAGGCGCTCCGTGTATGTAAATACTATGCTCAGATTTTTTTTTGTGCGATTCTATCAGCATTTTCATGAGAACACTTTTTAAAACTGGCAAAATTCGAAGTATACAGATCCGTACTTATCGGCATTGCGGCTTTTATTTAATTAAATAAATTCTGAGTAAATTTTTGGAAAAACAGCTCTTTCAGGCACTCCGTATATGTAAATACTATACTCAATTTTTTTTGTTAGTAATTCTATTATTATTTGCAAAAGAAATATACATCCTAAAATTTGTCGGTAAGTACACATTACCTTAAATTATTTCTTAAATTATTTAAAAGATAAAGTTATTTTAATACTAACCTTGAAACTATGTAGTCTTTTGTTCCCACAATTTAAATTTCTTACTCAATGGCTCGTTAAGCGAGAGCTGATCGTTCTGCTGGTTTTCAATCTGCTGCTGAACTTCAAGCGATTGCAGTTCTTGTTGTGCAATTGTGCTCCAGCTCCCGCTGCACCTCTTGATATAGGAATGTCCCTGCGGTATTCGGCGGCTCGATTTCCCTCTCCTTAGCTGCTCCTTCCTCATTGGCCGTTGCTTCCCCCACTATTTTGTAGTGCCCCTACAGCAACGTATCTGTTGTTCCAGACTGCAAATACCGTTTGTCATCATGGGTGCTCAAAGCAATCTTGAATTCTTTCTCGGTGTACAAGTTATGATGATGTAACCGGATGTTACGTTGCTCACGGGTTAAAATAACATTTTCACGAAGACACTTCACATAATCATCAAAAGTGATAGTTGCCATCAACACAGAACTTTTCACACCTTTTGCTTTTTTTATCGGTTCGTGTTTCTGCATTCTTACACTGTACATTTTACTTCGCAATCCTAAAAATTCCAGCATAATTTACCGTTACACTCATCTTTCATCAGCCCAACTTTCTTTTTGTTAACTCGAGGCATGTTAAACGGGTTGATCTCGGGATAGTCTGAAGTATCGAATTCATGGATATCTTGACGCATCACGTCATACATATTGATACCTGTTACCTCGTATACCAGACTATGCGTGTCAGTGTACGGTAACTTACCTCGGTTTCCTACACGATCTCGCATGTAATCGTAATGAAATCTGTAGACAAGTGTCTTTGACAAATCTAAAACTGCTAGTCCGATGTAAATTGGTTTGCGAATACAGATCTCTGTTCGCAGCAGCTGTATGGCAACGAGATCATGGTCAAAAATATCACAACTATGAAAATTCGGTCGTCCGATGAGCACTTCGGCTCCAAAGCGATCCTTCCACTTATTAACCAATTTTACATCAATTCGCTTCCGTTCATTTTCCATGGGTTTTCCGTAAACAGCATTATTAAATAGTTTGAATAACATTTTTTCAAACTCATTTTTTGCTTCCTTTCTCTTAGCACTGTTTAAATTTATATACTTCTTAAGCCACCGGCTTTGATTAAACTTTATAGCCCGATGAACTTTCATTAGTACTAAACCATGTTTCAATGCTTGCTTCAGTGCTCTATAATGAAGCACGTAACGTTTTTTGTCATGAAGTGTAGTCATTAGTTTCTGCTGCTTGGAACCTGGAGGTGCCATGTGTTCAATACAAAATGGTAGATCTTTATGAGTATCGTGAAGCGTTACGGGATACTTCAAATCAACTTCGAGAAATTAACCAAACATATGATCCTGAGGGATATTGAAAAAGTTTGGTTCATCAACGTTTTTGACCCATTCAAACCCGCCATAGGGCAACGATTCAGTCGTGGCCAATCCATACAGATTATTGATGTCATAGTACATGAGATATTTCTCATCCTCGGCGTCATTATAACCTTCGTTGATATACGAATTGTTTGCTCTAGCATAGCGGTTGCAGCACTGACTGATTCCTCCTCGTATACCGCGTTCGATAAACAACAGCATGTCAATATCTGAGAGGAGTTCCAGTTGAATCTATTTGTAAAAAAAAGAAAAAAAACATTTCATGTAGAAAGTAATAAAAGTTGTATTATGTTTTTAACAGCAAAATGATATACCTGAGTATACTTAAGCATAGCATCCCAAGTTAATCCATGTGTAGTATAATAGTGAGCGGGGTCTAATTCATAAACTGCTAAACAATTATTTCTAAAATTTTCAAACACTTCAGCTAATAATAGAACATCTGTTTTTAGATATAAATCAGAATATTGCCCTAGATTTCGAATGTCGAAGATTTGCCAAGCATTTTGTGCATGTTCATAATCCTGTTCAGTGATGTGAGTTTGATACAAGCTGCTGAAGAAATCATTTTTCGATGGAAGCGTTGTTTCCTCGAGTTTTTCAAGTGATGTAACGTAATCATACAGAAAAACTCCTTTTCTTTTCAGTAATGCAATGTGCTCATTTGAGAATCCATCATCTTGTTAAAAAGTTTGCTCTAAAATATCATGCTTTTCTAAATACGATGACAACTTGTCTAGAGATGAAGCCATAAACCTAAACGA
Source organism: Torymus aiolomorphi (assembly GCA_036365515.1). Classification (NCBI taxonomy): domain Eukaryota; kingdom Metazoa; phylum Arthropoda; class Insecta; order Hymenoptera; family Torymidae; genus Torymus; species Torymus aiolomorphi. Next base: position 74,458,539 of record CM070877.1, on the reverse strand, counting down.
GTCAACGAATCGCAAGTTTATGTCGGTACCCTCCACAAACTTAGTGAAAGATATATATCTTTCTTTAGTTTGTGGGAGCAGTAAAATGCGTCCTGGTAAGGAAGTTGCAAGCTCTTTGATAAAGAAATGTGAATCATATCCACTTAAGTTATGAAAGAATATCGGAATCGTCCTAGAATCCTGATAATTAATATTGCAAGCATTATGTGCTGGGCCTCAATATCTGTAATAGATATAGTTTTTTTTTAGAAACCATAAAAATTTTAACATAAAATAAAAAAAATACTTACTTTCCCGTGAAATGGCAGTAATCGTGATCTTTCTGATCTTTTTCCGTGAATGATTTCTCACAAATGTGGCATAAGCATGCATTATTGAACTCTATAATTTCGTGAAGCGTTAATTTATTCATCGGTCGTGGATTTTTATAAGTTTCATTTAATTTGAGGACTATAGAATTATGGTTTCTCACAAACGATTTGACTGCTGTTTCATCTTCTTTTTTACCCTGTCTGTAGGATTTGTACTCAGACAAAGTATTGTCAAAGGTACATTTTATAAAGAAACCTACGCTAAATGCATGATGATGTTGATAAGCACGTTCGTTCCTATTTACTGGTTCCAGTACATACTCGAAATCAGCATATATGACAAATGGGACAGTCGCAGCAGCAGCAGCAGTAAGATGAAGTACATCGTCGACGTGCGAGGTTTTAAGGTTACCTTGAATGAATTTGTCTTTAAAGAAGTAGCCATCGTCTCTCTTGAAGAAGATCCCACACTAACAGTCTTTTTTTAAACCACCGCATGCATGGGATAAGTTGTTGGACAAAAACAAGTTCGAAAATCGTTGGCTCGAGGAGAATTTCCATGGAATTATGTGGAGAGCAGGCAACATCCCGTACGAAGAACTTAGAAACACTCTGAGTGGTATACTCTACGGAGCCGAGATATACGTGAAGGGATTGGAAAAAAGTAAATGGCTGAGGAGATTTTTCCCTGATCGGTAAGTTATTTTATAAATAATTGCTTTGAAAATATCACGGTTATTTTCGTGAAAAATGTTCTCACAAGCTTACTAATTTTTCAGATCAGTTTTTAATATCGAGGATATGGGGTGCCCTTCTCTAGAAAAGCTGCCGATGGAACCACTTTCGTGTACAAATCACAGTGCTTGTGATTTTCCAGTATGTGCGCTTCGAAACGCAATGGCTATGAGGAAGTGGATGCTCGAGCAATCGTTTTATTTAATGTACAATTAATAATAGTATTTTTTTTTAATACATTAGTTAAGTGAATAAATTTATTTTTAATATATCTATTTGTTTTGCTGAATTTATTATACATAAACTTCTTTAAACTTATAAAATTAAATACTATAAAAACACTGATAAAAAATGTTATTAATTTTAAAAACATTTTGAATTTTCCTTCATAAGTACCGTAGTTCAGAATTCACACGTTTGTGTATTGATCTTTTAAACTGATTGGCTTTAATAGAATACTTTGAAATCACAATACCGTTAATATAAATGCTTTTAATAATGTACTATATTATAAAAAATCTCTTGATATTACTAATATTGTAATTATATTCCTACAAGCTGAATGTTGCGCGCTAAAACAGCTAGTAAATAAAGAGAAAGCTGTTTTCAGAAGACCGCGCCATCTGCTGGTACTCTGACGCCTATATAACTACGGGTAAGCATCACGCCACATCATTCTTTTCTTTACGAGATAGGGAAGAAGGTGCGCAGCAAGGCACAGCGACTCAAGCGGAATCTTCGACGGCACAAACGTCCGCCAAGCAATACTTCTCAGCCAATACTTCCGCAAGCATTATTTGCTACATTAAATTTTGGTGCGAAGTATTGTCGAGAGGGCTTGGAGGAGTGTGCCCTCGACGAACTCACCAAGCTGCAACGCGAGCCGACGGCCGAGAGGCAGGAGCCTCATGCATCTGAGGAGTGACATGAGGCTAGTTCTCTAACCGAGCAGCCTCAAAAACCGGTGGCGCTCGAAGAGAAGTAAGAGCCTCATGCATCCGAGGAATGACATGAGGCCCTTGACGAAAGGTCTGAGGCTCCGGATGTTTGTGAGCCGCTCATAACAGAGACGATACGCGAGCGTCCTGCTCTCGACAGGGTGAAGTGTCGTCTCTGTTATGACATGGAGTTCTAAATTCGGAGAGAGAAGTAATCAGCCCTTTTCAGGGCTACAAATTTTTTAAACGTAGAACAAATTAAATATTATATTTTTTTTTTTATTTCCACAAAACTTCATGTTCAACTTGTAAAAATGAGAACATTAATAACTTTTCTCACGGGCGTTCCCTGGTGGAAATCCAAAACATTTTATGAGATAAAATTAGTAAATAAATAATATACGAATATTTTGTTGTTACGCCGATCTAAGAAATAGCCAAATAATGGTCGAAAGATGAGAGGAAGGAGTACATGGCCATCTGCTTGTTAACAAGTATCCTTAGAACGAACGAACCTAGTTATCTTGCAGAAAAATTTTTCTTTCCTGGGCCCCAGGAAAGCAGAGCTAGCCGGAAGTCTACTTTAGATCTATTCGTCTATTGGACTCGCATGGATAGTTATTACAAACTCTCCTTTACGGTAGAAGCAGCACATCTATAAAATAATCTTCCGGAGACCATACGTGAAAAATGTATGCACCCGTGTTTCAAAAAAGTACTTAGTGACTACCTTTTGTATCGAACATTTTATTGTTAATAGTGATGTATTACGTTTATTGTGTTACCGAACTGTACTTATGTATATAATTTTTAATTCATTTTGCTTAGTTTATAACTATTAATTTTATTATTTTTTAACTATTTTTATGTAATATTGAACGCCTTATATGTAAGACTTATACATGTACTTTTTTCTAGACTTTATTGGGCCGTCGAGCACACTGCCTTAATAAGCATTCTATTCTATTTTTAAAAAGTCTCTGTGCGTGCGTGCGTGCGTTCGTGCGTGCGTTTAACGCAATGTAAAAAAAAAATGCCTGATAATCAGTACCTTACCTTAAAAGCTCATTGCAAACTTTTCTTGAGATATTCTCCAGGGAGGTTGATTTAATTTATTCGACGGGAATATAGATGGAGGGATAACAAATATAATCATAAAATAATGATAATAATAATAATAATAATAATATTCACATAATAATAATAATAATAATAATAATAATAATAATAATAATAATAATAATAATAATAATAATAATAATAATAATCCCGGGGTCTATCTAGCCATAGATGAGCATTTTTCCATGCTACCAGGCGCGTCCTCAGGTTGCGGATCGGGGAAGGGCCAGCTGGGACTGGTCAGCTGCGAACATATTGAATAAGCAGTCGCGGACAGAGGAACGTGAGAATGGACGAATGAATGGGCACAGTATGAGTGGGCTGCGGCCGACGGTTTGTGGATATTCCGTTCAGACTAGCCAAGGGGAGAGTAGTAAACTCCTCGACCGGGGTGATGCGTCAAGTTAGTACCTAATCTCTGCATGGAGTAATATTAGGGTGCGTAAGTCCCTGAAATACGGGCGAAAATCTAGTGAAAGTGCATGTTCAATGTGGGAAGAACAACACGTATCCACCGACTGGAGCCAATGGAAGGGTTGAACCAGGTCAGGCGGGCGCAGGTGTGAAGGATTACATGGTCAATATTTCCTTATACCCAAAGATGCGTAGGGCAAATCGCACACCGTCTAGCCTGAGGTTTGGGTCGGGTGTTGGGACGGACCCAACATCACCCACTCGGTAGGGGTAACGTTAAACCTTTTGCTTCATTATGGCGCGGGCCTATCCCGTAACCTTTTTCTGTAGAGTCACTAGGTGCCGATAGGAGTGACCGTCCGACAAACCGCTTTTCGGCTTCGGCACCCATAAATAGGGTTTCTTACAGGCGGGGATAGTAGCCACACCGAGGTGTGGCTCCCATAACGGGCGAACCGTCTTAAAACACAGATTGTATGCATGATGACTCACCTCAAAATCAAAGATATAGATGTAGAAATCCAAGGAAGGGAAGGCGGAGCGAACATGCCGATTGACCGCACAGCCCGAACGATCCTGGATGTGGCGAGTGATAACAGATCCGATGGAACTAGCACATTCGCCCAAGAGATGACGCAGCTGGTAAGTGAAAGTAGAGATCTGCGGGACCAATCGGAGAGAATAAGAGAAATCCTGGACCTCATGAAGCGCCTACTGAGCTGCATGCGGGACATGACTTCCAAGCAGGAGAACATCGCAATGCCGGTAAAAGATGGGATAATAGTTCTGACCGCGGCGGCCGAGGCTCTAGAGGAAGTTCGCTCAGCCGGGGTACAACCAGCACGTGGAACGGCAGCAGTTGAGAGAAATGGGGAAGCACCGGTAATTAGGGACCGAGCAGCGGGGAAGGCGACTCCGAGCAAAAAGCGTCGATTAAGGGACAGCCCGATGCAGGATTCCCCATCCAAGAGAGAGAGGACGGACCAGAACGGATTCACCACAGTCACCAGGAAAAAGAAGCCGACGCGGCCAGATAGTGGGAAGATCATGGGTCCTCAACAGCAGCAGCAGGATAGGAAGGAGAAGAAGGTAAATCCTCAGCCTCGACGATGCGTAATACACATAACGTCAACCGGGAAGAAGAGCTATGCAGAGATACTTAAGGACCTGACTTCTAAGGTTAAACCTGAGGAAGCGAAGGCGGTCGTGAGAAACACCCGACTGACTAAAAACGGTGGGGTTCTCTTAAAACTGGAGAAGCGATCGGAAGACAATGAGGCTTCCAGAGGGTTATCCAGGAAAATCTAGGAAATAAATACCAGGTTAAAGGCCTCACTCCAAGGCTTACACTGGAAATAGACGGAATGACGTGCGTGACCACCGAAGAACAGGTCAACGCCGCGATTAGGGTGGAGGTAAGCGACATGTGTAACCTTAGCACCCACGTATTTGACGTAGGGGGAGGAGAGCGGAGGATGGCCATAGTCGAAATGGATGAGACTGCGGCCATAACTCTCCTAAGGATAGGGAGGATTAAAATAGGGTATTTCAGCTACCGAGTTAGACAGCGAATAGTGCTTCCGCGATGTTTCAGATGCCAAGGCTTTGGGCATCTGAAAAAGGACTGTAAGGACGAGGATCGTAGTGCATTACGCAGAAAATGTGGAAAACCAGATCATGTGGCCAGGGACTGTCGCGCGAGACCGGATGGACAGGCCTCCTTCTTGTGTAAAAAACGCGGGGGTGCGGCCACTGAGCTAGCGCATTTCCCGGGCACGGGAATATGCGTCGCTTTCAGGGACGAGCTAGAAAAGTTAAAGCGGCCTAAAAAATGACGACGGTTCTACAAATAAACACGAACGGCGCCGTACTCGCTGACGACCTGCTCACTAATCGGGTGAGCCAGGGGCTCGCGGACGTGTCATTGGTTAACGAACAGTATAGGCATCGGGCCCGCAATACGACCACGTGGTTCGCAGACGAGACTGACACAGCGGCGGTCTGGATAGCAGGTAGACATAGGTCAAAGATTACCGGACAAGGCAAGGGGGAGGGTCTAGTATGAGCGCGCGTCGGGGATGTTACCTACGTGAGCGTGTATATATCCTCCAACTTACGAAGAAACGAATTTCTTAGACAGGTTGAACGCATGGAAGATGTATTGCGGAATATCTCTGGCCTCCTACTGGTTGCAGGAGATTTTAACGCAAGGGCGATAGAATGGAGTATGCCAGAGACGAACAGTAGTGGCAGGGATTTACTCGAGATGGCCGCTAGATTAGGATTGGAGGTTGCGAACGAGGGCATGGTCACTACTTATCGACGCCCCCGGGGTCGGCCAATCCATACCAGACGTCGCTTTTGCATCTGAGGAACTAGTACCGAGGATTAGTAACTGGCAGATCTTAGAGGAAGAGTCTGGCAGTGATCACCAGTACATCACGTTTACGGTTTTAGATAGGGTAGGTGTATCCCAAGCGAGCAGACCATTATCGCGGTGAAACGCCCATCGATTAAACGTGGATCGGCTAGTAGAAGTGCTAAGTGTACCACAAAGGTCCGACGTAAATGATTTATCAGGCCGGGAGCATGCGGAAGCCCAGGTGACCAGGGCAACGTCTGCTATAGTAAGAGCATACGATGCCTCTATGCCGCGAAGCAGAAATGGAAACCGCCGCCAACCAGCGTACTGGTGGACAGAGGAGATCGCGGAGTTACGTAGGGTATGCTTGAGGCTTCGTAGACGGGCACAGCGTGTACGGGAACGACGCGGGGCCACTGTTTTTAACGCTGAATTTAAACAGGCACAAAAAAGGCTAAGGCTCGCGATTAAATCCAGTAAGCGACGATGCTGGAAAGAGGTGTGCGATGAAGTTAACTCCGACCCGTGGGGACTAGGCTACAAAATCGTAACTCGTAGAATAGGGGCAATGAAGCCACCGGAGATAAAGGAAGCGCGGTTGATAAGTGAGATAGTTGACGGGCTTTTCCCTGAGCATCCACCGAGGGAAAAGACTCTGTATGAGGACGTCCGACAGGAGGATATACCCTCGTTTACCAAACCTGAGCTACGGGTAGCGATTAGATCTCTTAAGAGCGGCAAGGCGCCAGGCCCCGATGGGATTCCAGTGGAGGTTTTAAAGGCCATCGCCTCGCGATACCCGGAAACCTTACTGGATACCTACAACGTATGTCTCAGGGAAGGTGTTTTCAGCAGTCGTTGGAAAAGGGCGAGGCTTGTCAAAGCTTTGCTTTTGGCCCCACATCAGGGAAGTAACGGCAAAGGCAGAAGCACGTATAGCGGCGCTAAGTAGGTTAATGCGCAACCTTGGAGGCCCGCGGACATCCAAGAGAAGACTTCTCATGGCGACGACCAACTCTATACTCCTCTATGGAGTGGAGATCTGGGCTGATGCCATGGAAGTTATCAAGTACAGGAAGAGAATGGTGGCGGTGCAGCGGCGAGGTGCGCTGAGAGTTGCATGCACGTATCGGACGGTGTCGGTAGAGGCTGTGGCGGTGATAGCTGGTATGATTCCGATCGACCTGCTCGCACGGAAACGGAAGCAGATCTACGATAGGAGCCTAGAAGTAGAACGGGCAGACGCGGAGAGCGAAGCCCGCCACCAGACGCTACAAACTTGGCATGAGAGTTGGAGGGCGGGGACGAAGGGTAGATGGACCTACCTATTGATTCAAGACATACAGAGGTGGCTGGGACGGAAGTACGGAGAGGTTAACTTTTACCTTACGCAGTTCCTGACAGGACATGGATACTTTCGATATTACCTATTTAAATTAGGTAAAATAAATACGCCGAAATGTAAATACTGCGGGCACGAGAGGGATGACGCGGAACACACCTTTTTCGCATGTAATAGGTAGGCCGCGGAAAGACAACGATTGGAGGTGATGGTAGGGCGACTCTCGCCCGACGTGGTGATCGAATGCATGCTTTCCGGGAAATACCGATGGGACGTGATAAATACCTTCATCGAAGGGGTACTGCTCGCAAAAAAACGAGACGGATGCTTAATAGATTAGATAGGGCATCGTAGAAAGAAAGAACGTAGGAAGGACGGATGACGCCCTCGAGGGCGGTAGGGCTGCGGCCCGACCTGAAGTAATGCGAAAGCGGTTCCGGGTCGAGGCTGCCGTAGGGATAGGTTTTGGGTGTTTAGGGGTAGAAATCCCTCACACCACGGAGTCCGCTACTCCGTGATGGTCTTAGTGGGCCTCCCTTCTTGCTCCACCTCCAAAGCAAGGACGGGCGCCCCGGAAGATTCACCTAGTACCTCGGAAAAACAAAAAAAGTAATAATAATAATAATAATAATAATAATAATAATAATAATAATAATAATAATAATAATAATTATAATAAAAATAATATACATATTAAATAATAATAATAGAATACATTTAGGCTATGTATTTATTGGACGGGAATATAGGTGGTAGGACTATTAAAATAAATAACGCGAGCGCGCGTGTGCTCGCCTAGCCTTTCCCCCTCGACTAATTTCCACCGCGAGAATTTAACTACTATCATACATTATCTCTCGTATTCACATCCGGCCTCAGGGCCAGCTGGGTGAATACGAGAGATAGAAAATAATAATAGTTAAATTCTCGCGCGTGCTGCTGCGTGGCAGGGGAGAGACAGAATGAAAACACACACGAAGAAAGATCGAAGCGCGCACGCAGAAAACGCAAACACACGTGGAGGCGCGGGCACAGGACGGCGCGCGCGTGCTCGCCTAGCCTCTTCCCCTCGACTTACTTTCCACCGCGAGAATTTAACTACTATCATACATTATCTCTCGTATTCACTTCCGGCTTCAGGGCCAGCTGGGTGAATACGAGAGATAGAAAATAATAATAGTTAAATTCTCGCGCGTACTGCTGCGTGGTAGGGGAGAGCCAGAAAGAAAACAAACACGAAGAAAAAGATCGCGACATAGAGACCGAACCGCGCATGCACAGAGAAGGCAACGAGTAAACGTGGAGGCGCGCGGAATCACAAAACATACACATAAACACAATAAAAATTGCCGTAGAGCGGTGGCAGGGTCCAGCGTGTGGCCTCGGCTTCCAGGGTGCGGCTGGTCCACGGTCTACTGACTGAGCTGGGCTGGTGGCTGCTGTTCGTAATTTCCACCGTCCGTAGACGATTGGCTTCTGCGGACGAGAGCGGCCTCGCGCGCGGAATGAATTCCGCGTTCGCGCGCGGCCTACATTTATATACTCGGTTGCGAGCACCAATTCTTTCCCCTTTCATCGAATCCCGACCAATGAGCGCGCTCGAGCGGTCTCGGCATCTCGCTCCGGTGACTATAAAAGAACGTGGCTTTGCACATCGAGCTCATTCGAAAAGTTCGAGCAATGGATTTTTTTTTCAAAGGATTTAGTAGTCAAGAAATTCGTAAGGCGATGGAAAGGCAGCTGGAAGCTCTCGAAGAGGATTGGGGCGCGGAGAGTCCATCATTCTCACCAGTATATCAAGAAGGAACTCCGTCACCTTCGTCGCCACCCCCCCCCCCCACCACCGTCATCGTCTCTGCTGGCGTACGAAGAGAGTTTGGGAGTAGCAGCGCCGCCGCACACTGGGGCCAAAAGGTTCAAAACCACCTAGAGGTCATAATTCTCAACCGAATTTGAAAATTTAAAAACAGGAACTTTTGTGACAAAATACCAAAGACCGCTAAGAAGCCTAATTTTGAAAATATGAACCTATAAACCTAATTTATAACCTATAACCCCAAAATTTACACTTGTGATTCCCAAAAATGCTATAAAACTTCAATTTATAAGTCCTTGACACATGCTCTCTTAACCTTGATTCATAAACGCTTGCACCAATAAACCCATGCACCCATAAACCCTTGCACCCGTAATCCCATGCACCCGTAATCCCATGCACCCATAAGCCCATGCCCCCGTAAACCCATGAACCCATAAACCCATGCATCCATAAATCCATGCACCCATAAACCCATGCATCCATAAATCCATGCACCCATAAACCCATGCATCCATAAATCCATTCACCCATAAACCCTTGCACCCGTAATCCCATGCACCCATAAGCCCATGTACCCATAAGCCCATGCACCCATAAACCCATGCACTCATAAATCCATGCACCCATAACCCATGCATCCATAAATCCATGCACCCATAAACCCATGCATCCGTAAATCCATGCACCCATAAACCCTTGCACCCGTAATCCCATGCACCCATAAGCCCATGCACCCGTAAACCCATGAACCCATAAACCCATGCACTCATAAATCCATGCACCCATAAACCCATGCATCCATAAATCCATGCACCCATAAACCCATGCATCCATAAATCAATGCACCCATAAATTTATCGTATTTTTGCGATTTGCAGGTCAAAAATTGAATTAATTGGTTGATGTGAGAGGATTATATGACTCCTTAGATTTATAGGTTAATTTTTTGGAAAATCAGGCTTCGTAGGGCTCTTCGATATTTGATAACGAATGTTCCTAAGCAAAAATTTTGAGATTCCGTTGAGAATTGCGACCTCTAGGTGGTTTTGAACCAAAAAATCCGTATGGCCCCAGTGTGTGCCGTCTCCACCATCATCGCTACTATTCTTTTCGCCGCCGCGGCCCTACTTCCAAGCGCCGTCTTCGTTGGCCTTCTCAGTGCCATCACCACCACCAACGCCACCGTCACCGTTAACCTTTGATGAGTGGCTGATGGCCATCGCATCGATGGAAGTCGAGGCGCCACTTTCTCCACCGCCATCTCCTCCGTCATCGCCGCTCTACAGAGATGTCTATCCACCCCCCATCGCTTCTCTGGATAATGAACTGCTGTACGACTTCGTGCAGATGACGATGTGGTCATCTTCGAGATTCTGCCACCAAGATGTCGACGACGAAGAGCAGAAAATGCCGATTTAGTGAGGCATCGCCTCTTCGACTAATCGGTCCTTTTTAAGACCAAAATATCAATCGGCCCTTTTCAGGGCCATCAGAAAAATTAAACGTATAACAAACAATTTTATTTACATATATTTTTGTACCATATATATATTTTAATAATTAATTTTTTTCTTTCAGCATTTAAGTTATTTAGCAAGGGAAAAAAATTATTTACAAAATTATTCAGAGTTTATTAAAATATACTTATATTTTTCTAAAATTTTAATAAACTCCAAATAATTTTGTATATAATTTTTTTTCCACTTGCTAAATAAACTAATTTAGCTATGAAGATTCCTCGATCACGATTCTAGATCAAAGGTATTCTAGATCAAGGGTATTCCAGATTACAGGCGTTCTACATCAGGGGCATTTGGATCAATGATCCAGAACCCCCCTTGATACAGAATCCCCACAGATCCAGAATCCCCATTGATCCGGAATTCCCATTGACCGGGAATCCCCATAGCCTACCTACTCACGGTGGTTTATTGGAAAATGTATACAAAAAAGACTGAATAAATTAAGGTTTCGTACGAACACAGTTTATTTATTTATTTATTTATTTTATTTATTTAAACCAGAGTAGCACATGTTGTATTACATGTTATTGCTTACTTCAGGACATAGTTACATGCCTGAAGCAGCAAACATCCTATAGAGGTAGACATAACTACCTATACATAGGTCCGGTGTACTTAAAACTAAAAAAACTTAAGTAACTTATAAACTAGGCATGGAATCAAAGATTCCACTATAAATAATATATTTGGTCCACATTGATTTTCTCACACATACTAGAAGGTTAAATTTTTATTTATTTATTTATTTAATTTTTTTTTCTTTGTTTAAATTCTAGAATATATTAGTACCAATCCAAATTTTTAGCTTTTTCTTATTATAATTTTTTGCGATATCTAGAACTTTAAGATTTGGATTAGATTTCGGAAGACAATTAAGTACTTGTATCGCTCTGACATAGTTATCTTTATCACTGACAGTTTTCGAACACTTTGGTGGTATTATAAGTTTATTTCTAGTTTTGCTAGTCGATGTTAAGTATAAATTCTTAAGTTCATTATAATGATACGTTACACATTCGTAAGCAAAAATTTGTTTTAGATTCAAGGGGTTGTCTCGATTGAAAATATTTTTGTTTATAATTTTTAAAATCCTATTTTGGATGTTTTGTAGTAATTTTAAGTTGTTTTTATATGCACCACCCCACGCAATATTTCCATAGCTAATGACACTATGAAAAAATGCATAATATATTGTCTTAAGTGTGTCAGATTGCATATACGTTGATAACTTGTACAGTATATATATTATATATTTAGTTTTTTTTATTATATATTCAATATGTTTATCCCACTTTAGCCTATAATCAATAATTATACCTAGATATTTACAATACTCTACCCTGCTCAATTTAGTACCCTGTATGCGTATGTTCATATCTTCGGGAACACTATCACAATAGTTACCAAAAGTTATGTACACAGTTTTCTTTATATTTGGTGATAGTTTGTTAAGTGCTAGCCAGATATTTATATCTTCTAAGTACTTGTTCATTTTATTTTCAACTTTCTCCCAGTTATCATCTGTTGAAATAATAGCTGTATCATCCGCATATGAGATGGTACTATCTGTTCTGTTTATTAGTAAATCGTTTACGTAAATTATGGATAAGAGTGGCCCTAGTATAGTACCTTGCAGCACACCTGTAGTTATCGTTTCATAATAGCTTTCAGTTGTTCCTATTCTTACTTTTCGTTTTCTGTTACTAAGATAGATATAAGTGCATGTGCTTTACATCTTATTCCAAATTATATAATTTGTCTAAAAGAATAGCATGGTTGACAGTATCAAAAGCTTTTGCTAGATCTAAAAATGCAATAGCTATTGGTTTACTTTTGCCTAATTTCTTATAGATTATGTTCATTAAGTAACTAAGAGCATCTTTGGTATCTTTCTTTTTATAAATCCAAATTGATTCTGCGCTAACAAATTATTATTGTCCAAAAATGATTGTAAACGAACATATACAATTTTTTCAAATATCTTTGCTACGTTAGAAATTAGAGATATCGGTCTATAGTTTGATGTATCCATTTTACTACCCGATTTAAAAATAGGAACTACCTCAGCTGTTTTAAGCGCTTGAGGCCATGTTGATTTTTCAATACAAAGATTAAAGATATGTGTTAGTGCATTAACAATTTGATATGATATTATTTTTAGTGTTTTGGTAGTAATGTTATCTACCCCACCATTTTTTATTTTCATATTATCAATTATTTGAAGACTTTCCTCGTTATTAGTCGGTTTAATGTAAATTGTATTCATGTTCATTGCTGGTAATTGTAAATGCTTACCCTGGGGTTTTACAATGGTGTTAGTTAGATCTTTTCCAATTCTACAAAAGTACGAATTCATATGATTGGCAATTTGCGTCTGATCCTCTATTGTGCAATTGTTATTTAAAATGATCTTATTTATTGTGTTATTCTTTTTCAAGTTGGTTCCTATTTTTTTGTTTATGTATTTCCAAAGTTGCTTGGTATTATTGATATTGTTCTTAATTAAATTTCTTTCATGTTTTATTTTTACCTCTTTAATAAATTTTTCTAGCCTCTTTGTGTAATTCTTATATTCTAATTTTATTAGATTATTACTTGGTTCATTGCGCATTTTAATATATAGTTGTTATTTCTTTTCACACGAGATCATTATTGCTTTAGATATCCAAGCCTTCCTTGGATATCTCTTGTTATTTTTTGTTTTATGCGCTTCTTTAGACTTTTCGAAGCAGTCTTGTATTTCAGTTATCAAGAATGCGGTAGCTTCATCGGGATCATGCATTGCCTCTATAACATTCCAATTTTTTGTAATGGCTATACTTGAAAGTTTATAGTAATTATAGTGATACTGGATATTTCCTTGTTTTAATTTTGGTGGCTTATTCAGTTTCAAGAAAAGTGGATAATGATCAGTAAAAGGAATCGAGAGTTTAAAAGTTTTAGTGTCTATAGATGTAGCTTTTATGTACATGTTGTCAATGCATGTACCGCTTCCGCCACTATCATTTGGTCTAGCTGTATGTATAAAACCCGGGAAGAAACCCTTTTCCATCATATTGTCTAATAATTCTAAGCTATATTCATCATCTTTCATAATATCGATGTTAAAATCACCAATAATCAGGTCGTTTTTTATATTTCTTTTGCTATTGATAAATGATTTTACATTCAAAATAAATTCAAGGCGCGGTAAATCATGGCATCGATATAATGCGGAAATTTCAAGATTACTGTTGTTATTTAGACTTATACGTGAGTTTAATACTTTGAGTCTACCAATTTCGATTATTTCAGTAATTTCTGATACACAATCTTTTATATATACAACGACACCATCATTTTGATTTAAGTTACCGTTATTGTAGTACAATTTATATCCCTTTATTGCAAAAAGTGAGGGTTGGGTAAATTCCATGTTTCTGTACATACAATTATATATGGTTTGATCTTCAAGCTCTTAATAAGAATATTCAATTTCGTATAATTGTGATTTAGACTTCTAATATTGACCTGTAATATCAAACTATCTTCTTTATTTATATTTTTATTGAGAGTTTTAAGATCAAGAAATGACGTTTCTTCTTGTATTACTTCTTTTTGCAATTCTTCAATGAGATCGACGTGTTGCTCCATTATGTAGTTTGCTGTTTCCTTAGTGTCGTATGTGTTAGAGATGCGGTGCTGGCTCTAAACGGCGAAGTCAGCAAAGTTGCGCTACTCCAGTTATCTCTAGACGGCGAAGTCAGCATAGTTGCGCTAGTCGAGCTGATCATCGGAGTGGCTTGATTGCTGTTTCCTACTTTACCTAAGTATTTTGGTATAGTAGGTCTTATCAGATAATCAGTCATATCTATATATCTATTGAGCTTATTCTTAAATATTGTACATTTCTCTGTGTCATTGGCCATATGTTTAACCTCGAAATTTGTGTTATATTTCGAGTTGCTGTAAAAACAATTGACACGTGTAATGTTGGATGGGTTATTATCACATTGCAAAGTCTTATGCGGACCTGTACATTTTAAGCAGCATAGAGTGTTTTTGCATTTCAATGTGTTATGTCCAAATCTTCCACAGTTTAAGCAGGGCTTGATGTTTATTAAATCCCATACCTTACAGCTTTGATATCCAATGAAGATTCTATTTTGATTGTCACTAATATGTTTATATAGCTCTCTTGGAACTCCAATTATTATGGTTGTCTTGTTTGTAATCTTATTTTTGTCTATATTTAGTATCTTACACTTGTCTTGATATCCAATAAAATTTCTTTTATTTAAGTCCTCTTCCAGCTCTTCTATATTCATATTAATATAGTTGTCTACACCAACTATTTTCATCTTCGGGGATTCAATTTTTTCAATAAATATTTTATAATTGTTAGATAGTTTTTTTGAGAGTAATTCAATTGCTACTTTAGCACTTTTTTCATTCATACTTTTAATCTCAATTTCATTGTCGTTCACTACTTTTAGTTGTTTCATCTGTATATCTTTTTCTTTTATTAAAACGTCACATACCTTTTTCTTAAAGTCATGTGGATTTTTAATGTCCTTTTTAAGATTTTTCACAATTATTTTCGGTATTCTTTTGTTTTTAATTGCTAGTTTGTTAGTTGCTACTTCTGCATATGTTTTTTGGTTATGTTGCTTTATTTCCATCTCCTGCTCATTTTTATCCTTTTTTATTAATTGCTTCAATATGTCGTTTTTTGCCATTAGTTCTTGATTTAATTGTCTTAGTAGTTGAATTTCAATTTGATGTTGATTTTCTAGTTCAGCATTTTCAGTTAGCATCGTAACATTTAGTAGTTTTTCATTATCTACTGATTTATGTACACTATCAGAATTAATAGATATTTCATTTAATATTTTATGTTTTATTTGTTCCTCCTTTTCACTTTTAATTTACGCAATTAATATTTTAGCTGCTTCACAGAGTTTAGTTTCTTGATTTTTTAAGGTTATATTAAGCTCCACGTGGTCTGGACATATCACTAATAGATTACTTATATATTTTTTGCCTTTACACTTTTCATAATCACTTTTATGGTACACGTTTTCGCACACTATGCAAAATACAAGTGACACTTTCCTTTTTGGGTGGCATTTAGACACTAATTCTAGATTTTTATCAGGAGGCTCTCCGGAGGGCAGCCCGCCTTACAGTTGATAATAAAGATTATTATGTAAAACTACCGAAACTTTCTATTCCGTACAACGATAATTTTCATTGTTTATCGAATATACGTAAGTCTTACAACCCCCATTGATAAAAAAGAGTTTAACTCCTATCAGAAAATTAGGTAAGGATGTAACTAAAATATGGAATTGCACAAATGTTATGTTGTTTACAAATTTAATTGCAAAGATTGTCCGGCTACATACATAGGATAACCTATAGAAAACAACACAATTTGTCTAGTCCTTTTATTTCTTTGAATCTCATATAATCAATAAACACTCTCTACAAATGGTAATAATTTTTTTCATAACTGTACAAATAATCTATAAAATAATAATATTTATGATTTTGTAAAAGAAATCAAATAAATACGAATGAAAAAGTCTTTTAATTCTTTGAGCAATTGTTTGCTGAACAAATTATATGTAAGTAAGTGCATTCAAATTGTTCACTGCAAATCAAACAAACGAAAGTTGTGAAATCAATTATCGATAGTCAAGTAATGCAAACAACTCTCGGAAACTACTGTAAGACTGTTCTCAGAAATACATTCAAATTTGTTCATCTTTCTGAGCTATACAAATTAAACACAAGAAAATACTGAAATCAATTTATTGTATTCAATTACCGGCCATAAGTTAACTTAACTGACATAATAGAACTTTTCGTATCTAGCGTGTAAAATTACATTTTACGCCCACGTTGTAACTTCAAAATTATTCAGCCAGCGGGCATAAAATACTACTTAGCGCCCAAGAGGCCCAATAGCTCACATACTCTTACAAAACTTTCTAGAACCTACGCACTTTACGTCCGTGTGGGCGAAAATTATTTTAATTATATAATAATAGTTTTGTTATAATGACATCTCTTTATTTCTAAAAGTCATAAGAATTTTTTTAGATATTTATGAAACGTCAAAGCCTATATAAAAAAATTACATAGTTACCAACACATCACTACTTTTCATGATTCTTTCTCAATTTTGAACTTTATATAACATTACGCACCTTGGGAGGAAAAGAGAAGTCTAGAGCTGCTCTAGCAGGGGTGGTCCTCCGATCTCCCATACATACTTGGCGGGCCCGACGATTTGCAGTTTACCGGTGGGCTACTTAAATATAGAATACAAAATTTTTGCATAAATTCATTAACAATATTTATACCTATAAGTCTACTATAAATAATTACACTGGCTTTAATTTTTAATTGGTACCGTTAAGTACAACATCCCTATATGTGCAGAATCATGATTTACTTTTATTACCCACAATATTTTTCTTTGTGTCCGTCCTTTTTAAACGAGAATAAAATAAAAAATTCATATAGATTTATAGTCTACTTAAAAGTGCTTTACATTTTACTAACCGTTTTATAAGCAACCTATTGTGTATCCTTTTTCCGCGTGTAAATATCATATAAGATCTCATATGAGAATTTCAGGCATCGCATATCTCGTATCAGATATCATATGCGATGTCATCTGCAATTTTGTATATTATGGGATTACATATGAGATCTCATATGATACTTTCAGGCGGGTTTGCACTTTCTATTTAAAAACAGAGTGATAAATTCACGGATCAGTAGTTAATATGTAGAAGCAACACATTTATACATTTTATCTGATCTTTAAACATATGAATATTTATATGAAAATGACCATGTCTTACACCTTGAACTGCAAATCGTCGGGCCGCCCAAGTATGTATGGGAGATCGGAGGACCACCCCTGCTAGAGCAGCTCTAGACTTCTCTTTTCCTCCCAAGATGCGTAAGATTATAGTAAGTTGAAAATTGAGAAAGAGTCATGGAAAATAGTGATGTGTTGGTAACTATGTAATTTTTTTATATAGGCTTTGACTTTTCGTAAATATCTAAAAAAATTCTTATGAATTTTAGAAATAAAGAGAAGTTATTATAGTTATATAATTAAAACAATTTTCGTCCACACGGGCGTAAAGTGCATAGGTTCTAGAAAGTTTTGTAAGAGTATGTGAGCTATTGAGCCTCTTGGGCGCTAAGTAGTATTTTATGCCCGCTGGCTGAATAATTTTGAAGTTACAAGGTGGGCGTAAAATGTAATTTTACACGCTAGATACGAAAAGTTCTATTATGTCAGTCAAGTTAACTTATGGCCGGTAATTGACTACAATAAATTGATTTCAGTACGTTCTTGTGTTTAATTTGTATAGCTCAGAAAGATGAACAAATTAGAATATATTTCTGAGAACAGTCATACAGTAGTTTCCGAGAGTTGTTTGCATTACTTGACTATCTATAATTGATTTCACAACTTTCGTTTGTTTGATTTGCAGTGAACAATTTGAATGTACTTACTTACATACAATATGTTCAGCATACAATGACTCAAAGAAGTAAAAGACTTTTTCATTCGTATTTATTTGATTTCTTTTACAAAATCATAAATATTATTACTTTATAGATTATTTGTACAGTCATGAAAAAAATTTTTACCATTTGTAGAGAGTGCTTATTGAATACATGAGATTCGAAGAAATAAAAGGACTAGACAAATTGTGTTGTTTTTTATAGATTATCCAGAAAAAAAATTTATACTTTCCTTATTTTATACTTTCGTAGAAAGTTTTATATTAGCAATATTATTATTTGTACAGTCATGAAAAAAATTATTACCATTTGTAAAGAGTGCTTATTGATTAGAAGAGAGTAGAAGAATTAAAAGGACTAGACAAATTATGTTGTTATAGAATGTACTTAAAAAATTAGCTTTTAAAAAACGTGTTGATTGTTTTAAAAAAATATTTAAGCTCTCATTAAAGTTTTTGGTACTCAGGTTGACGGATGTTGAGAGAGAGGGAAGGAGAGAGAGAGAGAGTGGGGTGGGAAAGAGAAGGAGGGAGAGAGTTTATACAGTCATGAAAAAAATTATTACCATTTGTAGATTGCTTATTGAATAGATGAGACTAAAAGAAATAAAAGGACTAGACAAATTTTGTTGTTAGAATTTAACGTACTTAAAAAATAGCTTTTAAAAAAAGGTGTTGATTGTTTTAAAAAAATATTTAAGTTCTCATTAAAGTTTTTGGACTCAGTTTCACGGCAGTTAAGCGAGAGGAAGAGAGAGGGGTGGGGAAGAGAGAGAGAGAGAGAGAGAGAGAGAGAGAGAGAGAGAGAGAGAGAGAGAGAGTGGGACAGAGAGAGAGAGAGAGCGGGACAGAGAGTGAGAGAGAGACGGAGAGAGAGAGAGAGAGACGGAACGAGAGAGAGAGAGCGACAGAGAGAGAGAGAGAGAGACAGAGAGAGAGACAGAGAGAGAGAGAGAGAGAGGGCGGGAGAGACTAAGACATGTCTTAGTTTAAACTTTTGTAAAATGTTTTTTAGATATATTTCACAACTTTTTAAGAGAAAATAATAATTACACAGTGTGATAACATTATGAGAGTTTATTATGGTATAGTATATTTTTAATATGATTAGTAAATGGTAGTATTGTTATTCACAAAAGTTTTAAATTTGAATGTTTCTTCAAGGAGCTCGATAAATGATTACATTAGTAAAATTTTTTGAAATAATATAATCAAACACGTATATTCTTAGATATGATGATAATTTAACAATACTATTAATTATTGTAAAGTCATATGAAAATATCATTCTTTTTATGTTTTCAGTTTGCAGGAAAAACTTATATATATACATTATTTTATACTTTCAAAGATTATTATTAAGAAGACAAATTACATAAATACTAAAGGGATCGATATTTTTTTTAACAAATTAGATCTTAAAACGAAGCTTTTAGTTCATATTTTTATAATTTTTTTTCAGAGCATATTATAAGTATTTTCATTTTTTGGTACTAGAAATTGATTATTAAAGCCTTAAGTTAGTTCTACTATAAGACTGCTATATGATAATATTAATTATTTTTGTAGCTTCGCAATTAATTATTGGCATCATGAGCCAATAATTAATTATATTATTCTCAACACTTGGATTTGTTGAAATTATCACTAGAATCCGGTCAAAAATATACAGCTAGGAAACCCAGTTGGATCTATGTCACATGGGAAATCCAGCTGGATCTGGGTGGATTTACACAGATTTCAGTAGATTAGATTAGACCACTTGTATTAATAACCCATCATTGCTACACGACTTGTAAAATGTGAGAAAAAAAGCTTTCTCGATATTCTTTTATAGTAGAAATATAAGTTCTTGAAATTATTATTGAAACTACTTAAATTAATAACCCACCATTGCCACACATAATCTTGTAAAATTTAAAATGCAACCAGTTTATGAACTAAGAATCACTGAGAATAAAAGCTTTCTTGAAATTCTTGTATAGATAAAACTTTTTGAAATTATTATCTGAATCTTGTCTTGAAAAATATTTACTGAGAACTCTGTAACGTTTTGATATCTCCCATGGTGAGAAATCATATATTAGATTAACTGAGCACTTTTATTCGTTGAAATTTTCACAATAACATATCATTTTTACTTTTTTCAGTATTCCCATGTTCATTAGGTATAATCTTTTTATTGGCACTTGAATAAATATGTACAACAGCACAGCACTGATATCGACTAAGTCTTTTGAAGATGACAAATGCTTTTTAAACCAAGGCTCAGACCAATATTTCAAATCGGCATCATAAATTATATTGTATATTTATAACCTCGCATGTCACTCAGCAATATTTTCTTATATACAAAAACTTATTATGAAAATTATGAGCCTCATAACACATAATTATGCAATAAACACTTGTTCTATTCTCAAAACATTTGAAACTGATTTTTAATAGAAGTTTTAAAATTTGATTATAAATACTTCCTGTAACACGTCATAATATATTTTATTTATTATTACACAAAACACTGAAAATTATATTGTATATTTATAACCTCGTATGTCACTCAGCAATATTTTCTTCTATACAAAAGCGTATTATGAAGTTTATGAACCTCATAATATGTAATTACTTATTAATACATACTTGAGCTATTTTCAAAACATTTCAAACTGATTTTAAGTAGAAGTTTTAAAATGTGATATAACACTTCATGTAACACATTTTACCGGTATTTTATTTTTTTTTTATATTACGCAAAACACTGATTAGATGCCATTTTTTAATTACTATGTTATTTGTTATCTATAACATTTGATTATATGTGCACTTCATGCACCACATCATACCGGTATTTTATTTTATTTAACACAAAACACTGATTACATGCCATTTTCTAATTATCACAACATTTTTATTATCAATATAATTTTCAACTAGATAGACGATCTATGAAAATCACAATTTTCTTTTCTTATTTTGAAAAACTTACTTCAAAACATAATACTTCTTTCGTACCTTGAGTCCAATACTGTCTAAAGAAACATCTTAGTTGTTGTTTGTTTTATGTGTGATTCATTGAAAGCAATGAAACTGTCATTTTCTTCATTGACATCCACGTAATCTATTTGCCCTGTCAAATATGAAGACAAATTTTTAACATTCTTCTAAAATTGTATATATAGATACATCTTGAAAAATATTGTGTCGTAAATAGTATTTGCCTGTTCTTCCATAATAATATTGGTTTGGTTTTTCTTTCTTGAGTAGTACTATATTCTTATTATCTTCTTTAATATAAATTATTCTATTCTTAAGCGTCTGTTCTTGTATTAAAATAACTTTTTCTTGTCCACTAATAATAAACCACCAGGGCCATGAGGGCACTCGTTCATTTTTGCTAATTCAAAATTAGATTTTTCAGACAGTACACAATTAGAACTCAACATTATTGGCTATATTACATATATCTCCATATTTCCAAAATGACTCGAAAAAAATCTTCTGGTATAATATCTGTAAGATAATGAATTCTTCTTTGTTAAAAACTATTTTTTAGCAGTGATCTATTTACTTGGTAATATCCTTATATTTTCTGATATACTCTGTAAAAATAAAAACAAGATTTCACAAAGTAACAATACTTCTTACAAACTTTACTGATTCATAACTTGATAATAAAAGTTTGCTACTTATCTGATTATAATATATTGCTATTGCCCATTGATATTCAACAGCTGCTTACATAGGTTATTTTCCAATCCACTTGAAGATTTAGAAATTTCTTGAGACTCATGGGCATACAGAAG
Source organism: Torymus aiolomorphi (assembly GCA_036365515.1). Lineage (NCBI taxonomy): Eukaryota > Metazoa > Arthropoda > Insecta > Hymenoptera > Torymidae > Torymus > Torymus aiolomorphi. The sequence goes on along the minus strand of CM070877.1, from coordinate 74,436,638 downwards.
ATTCGGTTAGCCTACTCTACTTTTTCGATGAACTTGAATAATTAATAATAATTAATGAACTCTTCTTTGTTAAAAACTATTTTTTAACAGTGATCGATTTACTTGGTAATAATCCTTACATTTTCTGATATACTCTGTAAAAATAAAAACAAGATTTCACAAAGTAACAATACTTATTATAAACTTTATTGATTTATAACTTTATAATAAAAGTTTGCTACTTATCTGATTATAACATTATACTGCTTGTTTTCATGATATTACACAGTCTATTTCTTGCAAAACAAAAGCTATCAAGATGTTCCCTGATATACTGTTTATATACACTGACACACATCAATTCATTTTGAAACAAATTTTTTAATAAATTCGCTTATTTATCCACTTCTTTTATTTTCTTCATGTACGTTTTATATTAAACAACACTTTTATGTAATTATAACAAATCTATACTCTTACTAACATAAAAGCCGACAAATATATTTTACTCGAAAGCCCATGGTATTTGTATTACAAAAACAAGTCATTTCATAACGAGCCAACTAAAATTTCCATTGTTTATTTTACAACATTTACTCACATAAAATATGAACTCATTGCAGGGATTCTTGTCATATTGATGTAATATTCATTCTGGTTCCGATTATCTGATTTCTTAATGAAAATTTATACTTTGTATCAACTACCCGTTGACAGAAAAGCCCACAGATTTATTTATTACTGGATGTAACACTTTGCAGTAAAGAAAACTGTACAAAATGCATATTATTGTCCACCATTATCTTCTAATATAGTCCTTATTATAGATTTTTTCCAATTCACTTGAAGATTTAAAAATTTCTTGAGATTCACATGGATATACACAAGATTTCGTTAGCCTATTCAATGATTTTGATAAACTTTTATAATTAAAATAATAATAATAATAATTATTAATGAACTCTTCTTTGTTAAAAAGTATTTTTTAAACAGTGATCTATGTATTTACTTGGTAATATAAAATATAATATCCTTACATTTTCTGATATAATCTGTAAAATAAAAACAAGATTTCACAATGTAACAATACTTATAAACATTATTGAGATTTATAACTTTATAATAAAAGTTTATTACTTATCTGATTATAATATTGCTATTGCCCATTGATTGTCACAGCTGCTTATATAGGTTATATTTTTCCAAATTAACTCCAAAATTCAAAATGAAATAATAATTTATACACCAACTATCATCATGATCTACTTGTCAATGATACAAAATTTTCATCTTATGACGATGTATATACTTAATTAATATAAATAGATAATATATATATATATATATATATATATATATATATATATATATATATATATATATATATATATCAACTGATAAGAATTTTTCCATCGGTCTTACAGTCTTACAAATTAAATTAAAATAATTAATATTTATGGCAGTCAGATTGCCCTTGTTTATAATCACCCCCGCAGAATCTGAAATAAAAACTTAATTAAAATCTGGAAAAAACTTTGTTAGCAAAGGACGATCTGACTGCCCACCACCACCACATTGTCCGACGTTTCGAGCCTGCTCCGGCTCCTCCTCAGGGACTGAAATAAAACCCGCGAGACACCTCCTTATATACCATGCACCCATACCCCCTTCTTTTCTCTTACCCCACCACCCTCCACATTCCCCTCTCCAACTTGCCATTCTCACTTAAATTAATAAAGAATGATAAATGTTATCTAATTTACTTGACTCTATCATTAAATTTACATTATTCCGATTTCTTAGAATGTGAATACTTTCAAGGCTTTCCCTCTTATATTTATTCTTAATCCCCTGTTCCAAAATATCCACACTCCCAAAATCGAAAGAATGCAAACTATTTAAACAATGTTCTTTCAAACCCGATGTACAACTTGAGCTGCGTTAACTATATTGATGTTCATATATTCTCTTTTTCAAATATCTACCCGTTTGACCAATATAACAACCATTACAATCCCTACAATTAATTTTATAAACAACTCCCGATTTCAAACATTTATCATCCTTGTCTTTACAATTACTAAATAACCTTTCTAAATTATTATCATTTCTAAAGAAAACTTGAATATTATGTTTACTAAAAACCCTTCTAATCCTTTCCGACAAACCTCTAACATATGGTAAACTAAAATATGCATTCTTTCCATTTCTATTCCTTGTTTGATTATCTACCCGCTGCTTCAATCCACCATTATAAATATCCCACACTCTCTCATCAATCATTTTATCAATAAATTTTACGGGATAACTATTTATAATAAATGTTTCTCTAACTAAATTTAAATTCTTTTTCCTAAAATCTTTATGTGACAATTTAATCGCTCTGTCAATGACACCTTTGATCGCACCTGTCTTGTTTCCGAATTGGTGGTGAGAATCAAAATTTAAAAATCTACCTGACTATGTAGGTTTTCTATACCAATCTAATTTCACTCTATTATTATTACCTCTAATGACTCTAATATCTAAAAAACTCAATTGATAATCTTTCTCAACTTCTTTTGTGAATTTAATTCTATCATGGATAGAATTAAACACATCCACCATTTCATCCACAAAACATTCTGGTACAACTGCAAAAATGTCATCAACATATCTATTAAAAATAATTGGCTGAAAAACCAACTTAGACAAAGCAATACTTTCCAATTTTTCCATTACTAAATTGGCTATAACAGGTGACAAAGGTGATCCCATTGGACAACCATATCTTTGTTTATGATAACATTTATCATTCTTTATTAATTTAAGTGAGAATGGCAAGTTGGAGAGGGGAATGTGGAGGGTGGTGGGGTAAGAGAAAAGAAGGGGGTATGGGTGCATGGTATATAAGGAGGTGTATCGCGGGTTTTATTTCAGTCCCTGAGGAGGAGCCGGAGCAGGCTCGAAACGTCGGACAATGTGGTGGTGGTGGGCAGTCAGATCGTCCTTTGCTAACAAAGTTTTTTCCAGATTTTAATTAAGTTTTTATTTCAGATTCTGCGGGGGTGATTATAAACAAGGGCAATCTGACTGCCATAAATATTAATTATTTTAATTTAATTTGTAAGACTGTAAGACCGATGGAAAAAGTTGTACCAGAATGTTTTGTGGATGAAATGGTGGATGTGTTTAATTCTATCCATGATAGAATTAAATTCACAAAAGAAGTTGAGAAAGATTATCAATTGAGTTTTTTAGATATTAGAGTCATTAGAGGTAATAATAATAGAGTGAAATTAGATTGTGTAGTTAATTGTCGCAAATGGCAGTCATAGTAGAAAGTTAAGTAAGTTAGGAAGCTGATGGTTCTACTGCCTAGGTAGTAATTAAATAAAAACAAAAGTTTTTAAAAAATTTATTCCGACGTTTCGGACGGTTTATTTCCGTCCCTTTTCAAGGTCTGTGAAAATACACACAAAATACAAGTTTATTAACATAAAAAAAGACACTAAAATTGATAAACACTCGCTTAACAACACTTACCAAAAAACTATATATACAAATATAAATAAGTGGACACAATAAGAGACCACTAGTCAAAGTGAGACGGCGCACGCAATTTCCCAGTATTTATCATCTCTAGAGTATGTATAGGAGGGGTAAGAACTACGAAACACTTTAGCCATAAATACACAATAAGATATGTAAACCTATAATAGTAAGCCTTGTTTATATCAACTTATTATTATTAATAAAAATTTTATAATCTGACTTCAAAAAATTAGTGTCAAACTGTCTATTCAAACTATTGCATTGGGAATGGATATGTAGCATTTCAGATAGTAATCTTTTCTGTAAATTAGGCTCTTGATCTAAAATTTTAATATTTTTGAAATCGATTTTATGATTAGTATTCGCTATATGTCCGTGTAAAACTGACTTGTCTCTCTTAAATTTACAATCGCTAACATGTTCTTTGCTTCTTACAATCAATTTTCGAGAAGTTTGTCCCACGTACGACGCATCACAATCGCAACAATTAATTTTGTATACAACTTGAGATTTTTCATTTTTATGGTATCTATCTTTTCCTAATCTAATTATATGATTGAATTTATTGGAGATTGAATTAATCATAATTAAGTTGTAACACTTACAGATATTTTTTAATTCCGGGTTGATATATTTAATAAATGGGAAAACTAAAATGCTATTAAAATTTATGTTCTTAGAATTACAAGTATTTTTATTATTATTTTTAATGTGTAATATACGTTTATTGATATGTTTATTAATGAAATCCATAGGATAATCATTCTCCAATAATAAATCTCTAATTAGATTAAGATTCTTATCATGGAAGTGTGTATCAGCTAAATTAATACATTTGTCAACTAAAGAACATATTATACCAATCTTATTACTAATCGGGTGGTGAGAATTAAAATTTAGAAATCTACCAGAAAAAGTTGGTTTCCTATACCAATCCGTGGAAATTTTTTGTTCGTTATGAATAATAAGAAGATCTAGAAAACTTATTTTATTGTTGCTTGGTGTCTCGACTGTAAATTGTAAATTCTTATCAAAACTATTAAATAAATTTGCTGTATAATCTATCATATTCGCAGGAACACATACAATAATATCATCAACATATCTATAGTAAAACGGTACAGGAAAGCAAATTTTTGATAAGGCTTGATTTTCTAAGTCTTCCATGACAATATCAGCTAAGATTGGACTTAAGGGGTTGCCCATGGCAGCTCCAAATATTTGTTTGTAAAAAATGTGATTAAATACAAAGTAATTGTTGTGTAGGATAAACCTAAGAACATTTATGAATTCGCTACAGTTAAGTTCGCAAAGATTATACAATTGATTCCAACGTTTTTCTATTGAGTCGAAAATTAAATAATCCGCAACATTTGTAAACAAACTAACAACGTCTAAGCTGATAATGGTATATCCAGCCGGTATAACTATGTTTTCAATTTTTTGTTTTAAGTCTAAACTATTAGTAACGTGTGAATTAGGCCTTTTAAATTGTTAAAGAGAAACTTAGCAAGCATTTTGGATAAATAATATGTAGGAGTGTTAATAGCAGAGATTATCGGTCTAACAGGAAAATTGATCTTATGTATTTTAACGAGACCGTAAGCTCTGGCTATTGTACATTTATTCGAAATAGGTTGTAATTTTTGAAAAAATGTTATTTGTCTTAGGTTTTTTATAAGTGCGTCTGTGTTTTTTTCCAAAGAAGGGAGAGGATTTTTCTTAACCATACAATAATATTTAGAGTCAGATAATAAATTAATCATTTTTTCACAGTATTTTCGTTTATCAATAACAACAGTACTATTCCCTTTATCTGCTCGTGTTACTAAAAGATTATTGTCGTTCTTTAGAAATTCTTTTGTTCTTTTTAAATCGATCTTGAGCCTTTTATCGAAAAAATCTAAACTAAATTTTTTATTCTGATGTTTACTTAAAATATTCATAATCTTATTTCTTATATTCTTAGAAAATTCAGAATCTACAGTTTTGTCATTTAAAAAGTATTCTAAGTTTTTTATAATTTCTAAAACATTATTATTCTCTATTTTCTCCGTGAAGTTGAATTTATCACCGAGCCTTAAAATGTCAATTACAAACGGAGGTAGTTGGACATTAGAAAGGTTCACTAACCATTTATCATTAGATATATTATGCGAAAGTTCATTGACATGCGTATTGTTTTGGTTGAGGTCAATAGCCCTTGCGTTATATGAAGTATCAGATCTATATGTGTTTTTAGTTAAAACTGTATTGTATCTTTGTAAATATAAATTTTCTAATTTACTATCGAGTTTCTCTTCAACTTTTTCCATTATAAACATTAGTTTTGTATTATAAAAATGCGTGAACAAGTTAGTCAGATTTGGATTCGTGTGTTTATTTAATAAGTTCTTAAAGCTCGATATTTTATTTATAAGAAATCTCTTATGGAGGTTTATGTCTGAAATCTCTATATTTAAAATTCTTTTTTCGGTTATTCTAATAATTTTTTTCAGACTACGGAGTTCTTTACAAGAATGCATCCGAAGATAAGATAAATTTTTAGAACTATTACTAATATGTGTCGGAATTAGATCATAAAATCTGCAATTTATTAAGAACTTACATTGGCAACACGATTTCTTATAATCGTATAGTAACACACTGAATTTATAAAAGAGTTTTTTTATAAAAAAACCAAACTTCTTAAAGATTAAGTGTAGAACATAACTCAGTTTAGAGTCTAATCTTTTTGTAAGAATTTCCTCTTTTTTAAAAACTTTTGTTTTTATTTAATTACTACCTAGGCAGTAGAACCATCAGCTTCCTAACTTACTTAACTTTCTACTATGACTGCCATTTGCGACAATTAACTACATATACTTCGCCGTTGGGTTCTCAACACGGCCTTTAATATACTTTCAATGTGCTTCGGATATACTCCATTCATCGATGACTACAACTTAACTTTGGAGGATCGCCATTCATTGATGACTACAACTTAACAGTGGAGGATTCTTTGACTTCTAGCAAGATATTGTATGGCGAGTCACTAATATTTACGCAAGTTTTATTACTTAAATTTTCGACACTTTAAATTGATAGCCATTCTTTATTCAAGATGGTTTTAGAGGAAATTCTTACAAAAAGATTAGACTCTAAACTGAGTTATGTTCTACACTTAATCTTTAAGAAGTTTGGTTTTTTTATAAAAAACTCTTTTATAAATTCAGTGTGTTACTATACGATTATAAGAAATCGTGTTGCCAATGTAAGTTCTTAATAAATTGCAGATTTTATGATCTAATTCCGACACATATTAGTAATAGTTCTAAAAATTTATCTTATCTTCGGATGCATTCTTGTAAAGAACTCCGTAGTCTGAAAAAATTATTAGAATAACCGAAAAAAGAATTTTAAATATAGAGATTTCAGACATAAACCTCCATAAGAGATTTCTTATAAATAAAATATCGAGCTTTAAGAACTTATTAAATAAACACACGAATCCAAATCTGACTAACTTGTTCACGCATTTTTATAATACAAAACTAATGTTTATAATGGAAAAAGTTGAAGAGAAACTCGATAGTAAATTAGAAAATTTATATTTACAAAGATACAATACAGTTTTAACTAAAAACACATATAGATCTGATACTTCATATAACGCAAGGGCTATTGACCTCAACCAAAACAATACGCATGTCAATGAACTTTCGCATAATATATCTAATGATAAATGGTTAGTGAACCTTTCTAATGTCCAACTACCTCCGTTTGTAATTGACATTTTAAGGCTCGGTGATAAATTCAACTTCACGGAGAAAATAGAGAATAATAATGTTTTAGAAATTATAAAAAACTTAGAATACTTTTTAAATGACAAAACTGTAGATTCTGAATTTTCTAAGAATATAAGAAATAAGATTATGAATATTTTAAGTAAACATCAGAATAAAAATTTAGTTTAGATTTTTTCGATAAAAGGCTCAAGATCGATTTAAAAAGAACAAAAGAATTTCTAAAGAACGACAATAATCTTTTAGTAACACGAGCAGATAAAGGGAATAGTACTGTTGTTATTGATAAACGAAAATACTGTGAAAAAATGATTAATTTATTATCTGACTCTAAATATTATTGTATGGTTAAGAAAAATCCTCTCCCTTCTTTGGAAAAAAACACAGACGCACTTATAAAAAACCTAAGACAAATAACATTTTTTCAAAAATTACAACCTATTTCGAATAAATGTACAATAGCCAGAGCTTACGGTCTCGTTAAAATACATAAGATCAATTTTCCTGTTAGACCGATAATCTCTGCTATTAACACTCCTACATATTATTTATCCAAAATGCTTGCTAAGTTTCTCTTTAACAATTTAAAAGGCCTAATTCACACGTTACTAATAGTTTAGACTTAAAACAAAAAATTGAAAACATAGTTATACCGGCTGGATATACCATTATCAGCTTAGACGTTGTTAGTTTGTTTACAAATGTTGCGGATTATTTAATTTTCGACTCAATAGAAAAACGTTGGAATCAATTGTATAATCTTTGCGAACTTAACTGTAGCGAATTCATAAATGTTCTTAGGTTTATCCTACACAACAATTACTTTGTATTTAATCACATTTTTTACAAACAAATATTTGGAGCTGCCATGGGCAACCCCTTAAGTCCAATCTTAGCTGATATTGTCATGGAAGACTTAGAAAATCAAGCCTTATCAAAAATTTGCTTTCCTGTACCGTTTTACTATAGATATGTTGATGATATTATTGTATGTGTTCCTGCGAATATGATAGATTATACAGCAAATTTATTTAATAGTTTTGATAAGAATTTACAATTTACAGTCGAGACACCAAGCAACAATAAAATAAGTTTTCTAGATCTTCTTATTATTCATAACGAACAAAAAATTTCCACGGATTGGTATAGGAAACCAACTTTTTCTGGTAGATTTCTAAATTTTAATTCTCACCACCCGATTAGTAATAAGATTGGTATAATATGTTCTTTAGTTGACAAATGTATTAATTTAGCTGATACACACTTCCATGATAAGAATCTTAATCTAATTAGAGATTTATTATTGGAGAATGATTATCCTATGGATTTCATTAATAAACATATCAATAAACGTATATTACACATTAAAAATAATAATAAAAATACTTGTAATTCTAAGAACATAAATTTTAATAGCATTTTAGTTTTCCCATTTATTAAATATATCAACCCGGAATTAAAAAATATCTGTAAGTGTTACAACTTAATTATGATTAATTCAATCTCCAATAAATTCAATCATATAATTAGATTAGGAAAAGATAGATACCATAAAAATGAAAAATCTCAAGTTGTATACAAAATTAATTGTTGCGATTGTGATGCGTCGTACGTGGGACAAACTTCTCGAAAATTGATTGTAAGAAGCAAAGAACATGTTAGCGATTGTAAATTTAAGAGAGACAAGTCAGTTTTACACGGACATATAGCGAATACTAATCATAAAATCGATTTCAAAAATATTAAAATTTTAGATCAAGAGCCTAATTTACAGAAAAGATTACTATCTGAAATGCTACATATCCATTCCCAATGCAATAGTTTGAATAGACAGTTTGACACTAATTTTTTGAAGTCAGATTATAAAATTTTTATTAATAATAATAAGTTGATATAAACAAGGCTTACTATTATAGGTTTACATATCTTATTGTGTATTTATGGCTAAAGTGTTTCGTAGTTCTTACCCCTCCTATACATACTCTAGAGATGATAAATACTGGGAAATTGCGTGCGCCGTCTCACTTTGACTAGTGGTCTCTTATTGTGTCCACTTATTTATATTTGTATATATAGTTTTTTGGTAAGTGTTGTTAAGCGAGTGTTTATCAATTTTAGTGTCTTTTTTTATGTTAATAAACTTGTATTTTGTGTGTATTTTCACAGACCTTGAAAAGGGACGGAAATAAACCGTCCGAAACGTCGGAATAAATTTTTTAAAAACTTTTGTTTTTATTTAATTACTACCTAGGCAGTAGAACCATCAGCTTCCTAACTTACTTAACTTGAAATTAGATTGGTATAGAAAACCTACATAGTCAGGTAGATTTTTAAATTTTGATTCTCACCACCAATTCGGAAACAAGACAGGTGCGATCAAAGGTGTCATTGACAGAGCGATTAAATTGTCACATAAAGATTTTAGGAAAAAGAATTTAAATTTAGTTAGAGAAACATTTATTATAAATAGTTATCCCGTAAAATTTATTGATAAAATGATTGATGAGAGAGTGTGGGAAATTTATAATGGTGGATTGAAGCAGCGGGTAGATAATCAAACAAGGAATAGAAATGGAAAGAATGCATATTTTAGTTTACCATATGTTAGAGGTTTGTCGGAAAGGATTAGAAGGGTTTTTAGTAAACATAATATTCAAGTTTTCTTTAGAAATGATAATAATTTAGAAAGGTTATTTAGTAATTGTAAAGACAAGGATGATAAATGTTTGAAATCGGGAGTTGTTTATAAAATTAATTGTAGGGATTGTAATGGTTGTTATATTGGTCAAACGGGTAGATATTTGAAAAAGAGAATATATGAACATCAATATAGTTAACGCAGCTCAAGTTGTACATCGGGTTTGAAAGAACATTGTTTAAATAGTTTGCATTCTTTCGATTTTGGGAGTGTGGATATTTTGGAACAGGGGATTAAGAATAAATATAAGAGGGAAAGCCTTGAAAGTATTCACATTCTAAGAAATCGGAATAATGTAAATTTAATGATAGAGCCAAGTAAATTAGATAACATTTATCATTCTTTATTAATTTAAGTGAGAATGGCAAGTTGGAGAGGGGAATGTGGAGGGTGGTGGGGTGAGAGAAAAGAAGGGGGTATGGGTGCATGGTATATAAGGAGGTGTATCGCGGGTTTTATTTCAGTCCCTGAGGAGGAGCCGGAGCAGGCTCGAAACGTCGGACAATGTGGTGGTGGTGGGCAGTCAGATCGTCCTTTGCTAACAAAGTTTTTTCCAGATTTTAATTAAGTTTTTATTTCAGATTCTGCGGGGGTGATTATAAACAAGGGCAATCTGACTGCCATAAATATTAATTATTTTAATTTAATTTGTAAGACTGTAAGACCGATGGAAAAATTCTTATCAGTTGATATTAAATTGCAGTCGACATAAGTAATATTTTTAATAATATATATATATATATATATATATATATATATATATATATATATATATATATATATATATATATATATATATATATATATATATATATATATATATATATATATATATATATATATAACGTCACAGGAAGTCTGGAAAAGCGGATGTGAGGCTGAATCCCATGGAGACAGTTAAGAATCTGAAAGTCGACATAAAAGAAATTCAGTTCTTTATATCTTTTGAACGAGATAAACTTTTTAAATAAAATCTTCTGTTTTAAGTAGAACAATGAAATGGCTTTCGATTCAGAGTAATGTTAAAAAAACTAAAGCAAAATATATATATAGGCGCATTGATTTCATGCACACCCATTTCAATGTATGAGTAGCACGGGTCGCTCCTTTAGGCTTCTTCTATATACTTTATACTTACCTTCGGAGCGCTCCCGCGCTCCTTGATAATCGTTTAACTGTATAAAAAAGAGTAAAAATAATTTATTTATAATAAAAGATATAAAACATCTTTGACTAGATGTAATGTATTTTTAATTTTCCTTCTGTTACTTCTGAATTCCTAAAATTTCACGAAATAGTATCATGATTTTAGACCTAGTATTGCTGCAGTTAGTCCTCAAATTACAGCGGATCAAGAAATATCATGCACAAATAGATTCATTGATTCTCTTATATTAAAATAACTATTTTTCATAATTTTCTAACCTCTATATTGTTTTTTTCTATCTCTTTCTCTTTTCGAATTGGTATAATTATAAATATCAACTAATTTCTACGAAAACTTAGTTTTTGCTATCTCAAAGAGAAAGCTTTGCATCGATAAAAGGGAAAAACGGGGGTTTAAAGTTGAAAACAGTGAATTTCTGCAAAAAATATATTATTAATATACGTCGAAAAGTCATTTTTATTATAGTATATTATTAAAGCTACAAATTAATACATGAATGTTTAGGGTTTAAAGTTTATAGGTTTAGGTTATATGGGTGTATGGGTGTACGGTTTATGGGTATATGGGTTTAGGGTTTATGGATTTAGGGGATTATGGGTTTGTTAATAAGCTGCAAGTAAAAAGAAAAAAGTTTTTTTTCTCACTTTCTTGTTTTTCTAACCTATTTTTAGAGGTGGCATCACTTTTTTCGCAGTGTACCGTTAAAGTACAATCCATCACGACTATTTGAAAAAAAAATTTACTAAGATGGATTAAAAAATGAGACACTTCTCGAATTTTGAAAAAAAATTCTCTCAGGTTTCCCCTTGTGCTCCACCGGCATCCCTTTCACCCCGAAATCGGACCGGAGGGAAAAGAGAATCGCGGAGAAAGAATAACTCCAGGAGATCCGGCAAACCGGCGACGAATCGAAGCAGAAAATCGAATTCCAGCAGCGATTCGAGCGACGAGGAATGTGCGAAGCGACCGTCTAGGATGACAGGCGACCCACATGCACCGGCGTCGGGGGCTTTTAGCTGCTATGGATGCGGTGCGCCCGGCGTAATTCGCCGAAATTGCCCGAAGTGTGCGGGAAACGCACCGCAGACGAAGTAAGCGGGGTATCTGCTTCGTCTGCCGAAGTCCCCGCACCAAAACACCCCCTCACGCCGCGGCCGAGCAGACAACGGCCGAACCGGCGGCCGACCACGATCAGGATTCGAGGTAGTGGCTCCAGGTCGCGATAGGAAGCTACAGACTCCGCGCCCTCTACGATACGGGAGCTTCACGCAACGTAATAGGGGCGGTAGGACTACAGTTCGCCTCAGTGCTAAGGCCGGCCATTGATGTCGAGCTACGGCCGCCGCGCGAAAGTCGTCGGAGGACAGACGACGACTATCGCCGGCTACGTCGATCTGCCGTTCTGAGTAGCTGGCGTAAAGCGGGACATCCGGGTAGCGGTGCTTCCGGATGACAAAGTTGATTGTTACCTAGGCGCAAACTTTGTCAGAGCCTTTGGGACAATCCGCGACATCACCAACAACCAGTTGATCGTCAGCGCGGCAGATAAGCGTGTGGACTTGGAAGTCGCGGGGGTCTAATCCGTCGGGGCGCTCAGGTATTGTCGATCGGCCTCAAGGACGTCTTGGAAGGACAGCGCCAAGAGATGGCAGAGTTGGTCGGTCGGGTTCTTAAAGGAGAAGACCACGCTCTCGGCCGCACGACGTGGACGAGCCACCACATTGAAGTGAGAAGTGCACGCCCCATGAAGCAACGTATTACCCGGTGTCCAAGAAGCTCGAGGAGGATATGCACCGTTAGGTAATCGAGATGCTCGAAATTGGGGTGATCGAGCCTTCGACGAGCGCCTGGTTGAGCCATGTCGTTATGATACGGAAGAGTAACGACAAATACCGCTTCTGCATCGACTCCCGGAAATTAAATGCGGTATCGAAAGCGGATGCGTATACCTTAACGTATATGGACGCGATACTGCGCAAATTGAAGAGGGCTAAATACACATCGACGCTCGACCTCAGTTGAGCTCCGCAGCCCGGCGCATCAACCCGGAAAGCGAGCAACTAGGAGAGGACTTACTCCGTTACAGTGCTGAATTAGTTATTATACTAAATAATTCGAATTCATTGTTTATGAGTCTTTAAATCATTTTTTTAATAATCCTCCTACTTATAACTATTTAGTGTTTATTACATACATTGGCTCTCCCACTTCAACCTTTTCAACTGCAACCTTATATCCTTATAGGATTGACTTTTCTCTTTCCTTGTGACGGAACCGTCTACGTTATTGCATAAATATGAAAAAAAAATATATATATATTACGTATTTGACGAATTATGATCATAACCCTGAACCGCTACTACCCTACCGACACTACTGCATTAAGACTTGTAGGTGTCACCTGCGCTACTCGAAGTTTTCCCAAGCTTCCATAAAAACGACGACGCGGCGCATGTCTTATTTTTAATTTTTAAAATCATGTAACTTTCTTTTCTTTAATTTATATTTCGGCTTACTATTAAACGGACTTGTAAACTTTCTTTTCTTCTTGATGAAGGACGAAAATACTATTTTCAAATAAAATAAAATTGTATTCGATTATACCTACGACCAACGAATGTAACAAACTATAATAGAAAATCTGTTACCAAAGATTACTGCCTTTCTTATACAAATTTAACACCTACCCTAGTAGGAATATCAACAAGAAGTTAATTATTTTTCAGTTAATTTTATGTTTAAGAATAATATTATTCGTATTCCATAATTATTTACTAAGCTGAATAAAATATGATATTTACAGGTCATAAAAATTGGAATAATAAAACCTTTAGTCGTAATACATTATTTCTACAATTTCTACTAAAATGCTTCCATTTTTATTTAATACGCTAGTTATAACTATAGTTAATGTTCTTCAGAGATATGCACGAAATAATAATTTATGTGCGAATTTCCAAACAAACCTCTTCATACGATAATTATAAACACAATTTTTCATTTATATGTTTGACTGAATATTTTCGTATTTTTAAGTTAGCGTTTAACAGTTATTGTCTGTTTGCAACCGTCAAGGCGTGGGATACATAGTTTATAAGGTATAAGTAGATAAGCTACGCCGGTTCTGCGACCCCCCACCACTCGCCCACTGACTCAGAGAAGCGTTCTGATTGGTCGAGACAGACAAGTGTGAATTAATTAGATGTGAGACAGTGACGACATCGAACCTTCTCGAAGATTGCATGCTCTTACGTAATAGCATCCAAAACGTTTTGAAACGTTTGCGTGTGACGCCAAATATCCGACGATGGGTGTCAAATTATAGAATCCAAGAAATAGCAGTTCAAGGTTAGGATATCAAATCTCCTCTCATTATTTGTAATTTGACACCTTATGTGCGGTGCCCCCATCCCTCATCCCTGCATGGATGATGCAATTGCGTTACGCGGGTAACCCATTGGTAAAGTATAGAACCCCCGATTTGCGATGAGGTCATTAAATATTACGCCACCCTATTAAATATTGCAAAATGTTATGCCATATACATCTGTGTGTGTGTGTGTGTGTGTGTGTGTGTGTGTGTGTGTGTGTGTGTGTGTGTGTGTGTGTGTGTGTGTGTGTGTGTGTGTGTGTGTGTGTGTGTGTGTGTGTGTGTGTGTGTGTGTGTGTGTGTGTGTGTGTGTGTGTGTGTGTGTGTGTGTGTGTGTGTGTGTGTGTGTGTGTGTGTGTGTGGGTGTGTGTGTACGTACGTGCATGCGTGCGTGCGTGCGTCGTGTGTGTGTATGTGTGTGTGTGTGCCCCCATCCCTCAGCCGAATGTTCGATGATGTATCATGCGATAACGTCGCATAATGAATAAGCGCGAATGACCCATGAGTTTTTCGACTGCGCGCTGGCCGGTCAGAGCTGCCGTATACAACTCTCTCTCTCTCTCTCTCTCTCGCTCTCTCTCTCTCTCTCTCTCATGGATCGGGTTGATCGGGGTTGCGGTGTGCATCACGGAGCGTATTGCATGAGATGTAAGTAGCATGTAGGTGGGGGATGAAAGTTTGCAGACTGGAGCGCGCAGTCGTCGCGCGTCACAAACTCGACCTGCGGTAGGTCGGTTCTCCACGGCCATCCACGACCCCCTCCCCCATCCCGCCCTCTCGGCCGTCGGCATGACATATTACATCTATTTCCTGTCAACAAGTTTTGCGAGAAAGCCTGTCTCGCCCCTACCGAATGTTCTAGATCGATCTATAATTTCTCACCTCCTGCAGGGTTATCGTGCAGATGGTGCAAAACGTTAGGCGTGCATCCGCCCCCCATTAAATATGGCATCGTATGCTGTACTGCAGAAGAATGAATCATCACTATGATAATTGCTCTATGGTGTATTAAAGAGCAGAGAGCCTATACACAAAAGTTATAAAATACACCATAAAATCCATAAGATCATATATTCATGAATCATGTACCATTAGCTACCAAAATCCGATAAAATATTGAAAACCCCATAAAAACCCCATAAAAACCTCATAAATCTGAAAATTTTTTATGTAGGTACACTTGCTATGGTGCAGAGAGGCTATACACAAAAGTTATAAAATACACCATAAAAACCCCATAGATACCCCATATGACCGTATATTCATGAATCATGTACCATCAGCTTCCAAAATCCGATAAAATATCAAAAACCCCATAAAAATCCCATAACAACCCATGAATCTGAAAATTTGTTATGTGGGTACACTTGCCATGGTGCAGAGAGGCTATACATAAAAGTTATAAAATACATCATAAAACCCCATAGACACCCATAAGACCATATATCCATGGATCATGTACCATTAGCTTCAAAATCCGATAAAATATCGAAAATCCCCATAAATCTGAAAATTTTTTATAAATATTACGCCGCATTCCGAAAGATGAGATAATGCGCATGCTGTACAATGGAATCTGCTCGAGGGTTTGTAGGTCAGCTGATGGGTGAGTATGCAAGGCAGTCTGTTGACAAAATGAGATTGATATGCGCAGACGTTTCAGTAGGGAAAAATAGTCACCGCATGTGTTTACGCTGAAACTTTTAAGGATATTGTATTACCATAAGGTTGTCTCATATCTTCTAATAAACACCTTGCGCGAGAGTGCAGTGTGAGGTACGCATTATGATTCATGCCCCCTGCTCCCTATGCTCTCGCAGCTTAGCGTGCTTACGCATAATAATCGTATAGCTGTTGACACCTTTTGCGTAGCAGCCTTTGAGATTAAATTCATCTCTCAATATATATTCGATAAATTGTTTACAAGTATATCAAAGGGGTAGTATAGCCTTTCAAAATGAGACCGCATCTGTATTAAAATTATCTCGTATACTTTTTCAAAGGATACTGTCTAGAGAACAAATATATCTGACGGTATATTAAAGGGTATAATACACTTCTTAGAATTTTACAGCTTGTGTCTTGTAAATACTTTAGGTGTTATATATTATTTCTATAAGGTTCTAGAACGAGATTATCAGAGATTTTTACGTCTTACACACCCTATAAATATGACGTGACTGCTGCAATTCTTTCAGTATAAAGCAGAATCTCTAAGTGATCATTACGTCTGCAATCGACTGTAAAAACGTTGTAAATTTAATGTTGGAAGCCTTTCATTTCGTCTTATAAAATTAAGGATTATTAATTTGTTACTAAAAATTTTATTTGACAATGTTAATGGGTAGATGGCCCGATAATCACGTCTCATAAGGAACCCAAAATTTGATTATTTTTTCAATATCTTGAGCCGTTTACGAGATATAGAATGAAATGGATTTTAGCATGAGTTTATCGTATATTGATGCCCCGTATATGCAATGCGTTATCTATCGCACCTTCTTTTTGTTCCGATATCCGCACTGCGCGATTCTTGGAACTGGAGTGTATTTCAATTGCGCTCTCCTTATCAACTCCCTTTCGTTTCGTCTTATAAAATTTATAGGATTATTAATTTGTTAATAAAAATTTTATTTGACAATGTCAATGGGTAGATGGCCCGATAATCACGTCTCATGAGGAACCAAAAATTTCATTATTTTTTCAATATCTTGAGCCGTTTACGAGATATAGAATGAAATTGATTTTAGCATGAGTTTATTGCTGAGATTTAAAATAATTTACTATACGTTGAGATGTATAAATGAAATTTTATAACAGTAACAATGTGACATATTGAAAGGGTATCAAATTACAGCCTTTTCTTGTCAACAAGTCTTTGGAAAGAATTTTTGCGGTATATCAAAGGGTAAACGCTTTTGTCAACAGTTCGAATCATTTCATGGTATCAAGTTAAAAAAATGTCGTGAAGAAATCTATGGCCGAATCCATCTCAAATCAGGTGGTCCGCGTATGCCTATGTCATCGATCATTTTGGAATGAAACTATTCATGTTCTTCTCCAAAAATTATTTGACACGTATTTTTTTATTTTTTTGTTTTATCAAAATTTCATGCGTTCAGCGATACCGAAAAATTCCGAGAAAATTCTTACTTAGAAAAAAAATTTTTCAATGTAATTTTCAAACGGCTACTGTTTCACCAGTTTTTTATGTTTTTAAGCGTGAAACACATAATTTTACTCAGTTTTGAGCCATCTTTCGCGTTCTTTATGTTATTTTCAAAAAAAAATAAAAAATGCACGAGTTGTGCACTTTTTACTGAAAAATGCACATTTTAGAAAAATGCATTTTTCTCGAAAACCCCAATTTTTCTTTGCACAGTTTTCGTATATCGTGATAGAAGACCTAACTACCTATCTAGATGTATTTGTGAGATTCAGAACATTTGCACTGGCATAGCGATCACTAATGAAATAACACAGAAACAAATATTTCACGCTTAACGCTTATATATAGTCAATGATATTAGAGTCAATATAAAGGTATTTATAATTTAATTTTATACCTTTTTTTTATTTTTATACCTATTTTACTACCTTTGTTTTTCTGCTTCATTGTTCTTAATTCAGTAAGCGGACGATCAGCGGTCTTTGCTGTTAAACAATGTACTTTATCATCATATATTTTTTTAACCCATATATGAGTTTTTTGAATTCCAGTATACTTTGGAGTTGTAAGCCAATCAATATTTTTTTCTTTACTGAATTGTTCTATTTCAACATCTCGTAAATGTATTATTTTAATAGCATCAGTATATTTTTGAACATGTATTGCAAAATCATTTGCGTTTTGAATAGCTTCTTCAAGGGGCTCTTGAAGATTATGCGAAGTAGCATAATGCTTTATAAGTCCATCCACACCACCTACAGCTCCTTTGCCGTGCTGAGTAGCAGAGAACAACCATTTTATATCATACGGTGCTCGTTTTAATTCATCAATTGAAAACGATTTTGAAAGTGACTAGCAGCGCCGTCGGATACGATGGTAATTTTTTTAATTGAATCACAACAATTTTCTTTCAAGAATTTTATAATTTTTTGTACTGCTAGCAAAGCGTACGCTGAATCATGTTTTCGGTCATCACTTATGACTGCGAAACTTTGTGTTGAATCCCCTTGATAAGACACTGCTATGAAAATAGAAATTTGTTCATGAACCCAAGGATTTCCTTGAACAGCTTTATTATGAATCACAGCCCAGTTTTCAGCGAAGTCTATTTGAAGAACTAAATGATGTGAGTCTTTTTTAGCATTTTCTCTTTCTGCTTTTATAGCTTTGCGTTGTATATTTTTTAGATACATGTGAGTACTAACCTTCATGGTCCAAACCGAAAGTTCATCTTTAAAAGCAGAAATTGACAGTGTTTTTTTAATCAAGTTTCCATTATCCCACAAAGCATATGTAATTTCTTCTGTGCCTTCTATATCTTGGAGTTTTAAAACATGAATAGTAATTCCGTTACTGCCTGGACAAATTTTACATTCTTCTAAATAGCATAAATCAGATGGCTCAGAATACATTGTTGCATTTATTATTTGTGACCGAATTTCATCCAACTCGGTAACGTTACTCCCTCTGAAATTAATTAAGCTCGTAAGAAATAAATCATAATTTGCGCAATAGATATAGAGACGAACTTCTTTGATAGGGAAAAGTAAGACATATTTTGGCCGCATACTATAAAACTTCTATTTACCAATTCTCAATTCGGGATAATCATTTTTAAATGCTTTATACGTTGCTTTCAGACTTCGAGTAAGAAAACGTTTAACTTTCTTCTCTTTCTTATCATTTATTTTAACGATAATAACGTCACTCTTATTGGGACTCTGTCTTGAACAATTAAAATCGTCATTTATATAATATTCCATAATAATTTTTTCGGTCCTTTCATCAATTGGATGGCCTGTGTATGCTTCTGATGGATCGGAATAAACTCCCTTTTCTTGTGCAAGATTTTTCGCTCTTTCTATCATGTACATTGCTATGTCTGGAAATAAGGATGAAATTTCATTTTTCGTTAAGGATGAGGGTAGCAAAGTCAGAATTTTTATTTTTTCTGATACCGTAGAACACTTTTGCAAGGCTAAACCAAGATTTTGTATCAATTCTGTACAATGGCATACAGTTGATTCGTTTGCTGTTATAGAAACGTCATAAACATTGTTCAACTTCACATCAAGGGTATTAGACAATGTTGAAAGTATATTTTTTGCTTCTTTTTTACGTAATTTTCAAGTGATTTTTCACGTATAAGATTTTTTCTCTTAAGAGGCGATACAGAACCTAAGAAAGATGTACTTATTTCATTATTAAATTCTTCGATGCGTTCTGGAGTACTTGGTAAAAAATCTTCATCTCTATCAACTACGTTGTCGGTAAGTTGATTATCCGTTATAAATTCATTGTCAGTGCTACTCATCAATTTTAAAGCACGATTGTAACAATGTTGACACATATATGTAGATGGTGTCAAAGGTAAATTAGGATAGAGGTGCTTCAATGGATGAGCAAGATCCTCAAGTTGTTTGAAACATACGGAACTAGATTTGTAACAGATTTTTTTGTGCTTGTGTAAAAAGTCTGCACATTTTAATCTCTCCGTTGAGTAATATTGAGACATCGTAGTTGAGTTGATAAGGTATAAATATGTAATAATTTTCCAAAGGATGATGGTTTTAAATAAGACGAGATGTGTGATATATAGCAGAAACTGAACTTTTCTTTGTAAATGTTAAGTCAAACCATATCCATCTAGCGGAAAAATGTACTAGTAGATAAACTCATTCAAGTAGGCGCACGTACATGTATATGTACGCACAAAGATAAACATCTTTATATTGACTGTAATATCATTTGCTATATATAAGCGTTAAGTGTGAAAAATTTGTTTCTGTGTTATCTCATTAGTGATCGCTATCCCAGCGCAAATGTTCTGAATCTCACAAATACATCTAGATAGATATTTAGGTCCTCTATCACGACATAAGAAAATTTTGCAAAAAAAATTGGGGTTTTCGAGAAAAATGCATTTTTCTAAAAAGTACATTTTTCAGTAAAAAGTGCATAACTCGTGCATTTTTTATTTTTTTTGAAAATAACATAGAGGACGTGAAAGAGGGCTCAAAACTGAGTAAAATTATGTGTTACACGCTTAAAAGCATAAAAAACTGGTGAAACAGTAGCCTTTGGAAATTACATTGAAAATTTTTTTTCTAAGTAATAATTTTCTCGGAATTTTTTGGTATCGCTGAACGCATGAAATTTTGATAAAACAAAAAAGTAAAAAAATACGTGTCAAATAATTTTTGGAGAAGAACATGAATAGTTTCATTCCAAAATGATCGGTGACATAGGCATACGCGGACCACCTGATTTAAGATGGATTCGGTCATATGATGAACAAGTGTGTCATATTGAAGAGGTATAATGTTACAGCCATTTCCTGTCAACAACTCATCTGTAAAAATTTGTATGTGTTTGCGGCATAGATTCTAAAGCTGTCTTCATGAACACTTCTTAGAATTTGAATTGAAATAATAATGTCTGGTATGCAAAGTATATCAAATTAAAAGGGGATCTTGTAAACAGCTTATGTGAAGGTTCTAGAACGAGATTGTCAGAGATTCCAATCAATTTTTGCGTCATACGCACCCTATAAATACGACATTGCTGCTGCTATTCCTTCAGTATAAAGTAGAATCTCTAAGTGATCACTATGTCTGCAAATGACTGTAGGAACGTTGTCAATATAATGTTGGAAGCCTATAGGCTTCTAGCATATAAACAAATTAATCCCGAGGAAGTTACCGAGTGGATTAAGTTTGGGAATAAGAATTTAAGTCTCTTGAGGTTGCTTTTGCGTAAAAGTACAACAAGTGTCGCTGAAAAACAAAAATTTATATCCACTATTGGTCTACTCAAAGGTGTACAAGACAGACTAAAGTGTTTATTAAAGAGTGGTGCGGGTTTGCGTGATAGACGTAGTGATAGAGTAAGATGGCAAGATGTGGAGTGTACCTTTAATGAACGGCTTCGATCTGGAATCATTACAAATATAAAAAACTTGGATATTACTGCATTCATGAAAGATGCTACAGCATTGTTTAAATCTAGAATAAATAATGCTTTAAAAAAGGGAAAGGCTCTTGAAGTGTATATACTGTGTTATCAGCTGAATATGTCATAAAAAAAGCTGATGAAGAGACAGTAGAAATCAAGTATTTCAATACCAAGGCTGAATCAATATTACCAACAACAGATTTGAAACGGTGATTCACCGATAATGTACAACAGCCCATTCAGAGAGACATGAAGGAGTTTCAAGAGAGAGACTCCGGCTGGACACTTCGTGAAATTCTTAATTTATCTGAGAATATCAACAAGTATAATCCGATGCAAGGTAGCTGATACGTTAGTCTACCCCCACAAATACAAGCAAAACATGCATGTATTAATGTACACAATTTTGACGATGAATATTTCAAGTGGGCTATACTATCAGCTTTACATCCAGTACACCATAATGCAAATGCTAGCAGAGTATCATCGTACAAGGCCTATGAAAATGACTTGAATTTTAAAGGAATCGACTTTCCTATGAGACCAAAACAAATTCCAAAATTTGCAAAACAAAATAATATATCTATTAATGTTTATATATTGAAAAAGTGTAATGGGAAATTCACAGTTACACCATTTTACATTACATCATGTAAAAAAGAAATCCATGTTAATCTTCTTCTAATACAAAATAATTATGTAGATGAGGAGGAGGAAGAGTTGGAGGAAGATAGTTCAGTTATATCCCACTACGTTTGGATCAAAGACTTATCTCGCTTAGTGTCTTCACAACTTTCAAAACGAAGTCATAAACAGTTTATTTGTGACAGATGCCTACATTACTTTAGAGATAGCTCTAAATTAGAATATCATGAACAAAATTGTAAACAAATTAACAAATGTAGAGTAAATCTACCAACACCAAGAGATCAAATTTTAAAACTAACTATTATAATAATAAAGAGAAAGTACCATTTGTCATTTATCCAGATTTTGAGTGTCTTTTGAAACCTATACAAGATGGAAACGCCTATCAAAAGCATGAGGCATTCAGTGTAGGATATTACTTAAAATGTAGCTATGATAACTCTTTATCATATTATCGTAGCTATAGCGGACCAAATCCTGCTGAATGGTTTGCAAGGGAATTGCAAGATTTAGCTGAGAATGTAGAGACTGCATTCAAATGTGCATTACCAATGGAACCATTAACTTTAGAGCAAGAACATGCTTTTCAAAATACAAAAATTTGTCACATATGTGGGGAACTCTTAGGTAAAAAGCGTGTTCGAGATCATTGTCATCTCACTGGAAGGTAAAATTTTATATATGGGAGCGTCCAGCAGAAACGGGCCACCGAGCGCCCGCGGTACCTTTCTTCGCGTAAAAGGCGCTCTGTTTAACTCGTTCATAATCGTATGCTGCGTCTTTGAAAAAAACCCAAGGACCTATATCGATAGATTTTTTCTGCTCTTTCCAATTGCGCCATTGTTTTTATTGCGAAACGCGTTCTTCCGCACGAAAACTCGAGTTGAATATTGAAAGCCATTTTTCTCAAAGTATATCATGTTTCTTTTTCAAAATAAACTGCACCATTGGAAAGTACAACTCTTAAGCTTCAAAACCCTATCTTGGCGAAGTTGGAGAAATGAAGGGTTTAAAAGTAACAACATGAAAAATACAGCGCCGAGGGTCCGCGCGAGCCCCTCGCGCCCGTTCGTACGGCACGTTTAACTGCACGCTCTATTCAATTCGCTAATAATCGTGTACCAAGTCTCTGAAAAAAGAACTAAGGACATATATCGATAGATTTTTTCGTGCTCTTTCCAACGGTGCTATTATTTTTATTCCGAAATGCTTCCTTCTAGTTGAAAATTACATTTGAATGTTTAAACTCTATTTTTTCAATAAAATATCAGTCTTTTCTTCAAAATGAATTATATTCTTCAAAAGTACAAGTCTTAAACTATAAAATATTATATTTTTAAGTTGAAACATGAAAAGTTCAAAAATAGTAAGATCAAAAAGACAGCGGCTGCCTGAACTTTTTACGCTATGCTCAAGGGCGGATTAATACACGCGATGTGCTATTTCGCCCTTTCTTTTTTGTAAATATAAAATGTTTTGTAACTTACAATGCCAATGCGTGGACATAATTTTGTGGATCTAGTTGTAACAGTTAGTATAATATTACAATGAACTTTGTTCATTTATACAACAAAATTTGAAAAACATAATATATTAAACATAAAAATATCCATGAACGCACTGAAAGCAGTGAAACAGAAATTTAAAATAACCTTATAGATTGTTTAATCTGGCATAACAAAATTACCTTTTCCTTTAAATTCTAATTTTTTTACATTTTTTTGATTTAATAAGAATTGTCCTTTTTGCTACATCCGCTTCTTTCTTTGTTTGAGTTTTAAGTACTTTTTCTTTTTTGATCGGTGGATATAATTGAGAATCTTCTGACGCTGAAAATCTTTTAAGTTCTAACTTTGACATCATTTAATAATTTAATACAATGAAACAATTGAGTTCCAGGTATTGCCTTAGCTGAGGCTAGCCTGTTTTGTAGCTTTTCTGTAGCCTTTAAGTAATCGTCTTTTGATGAAAAAAAGCACTGAATTATTTTGAAATACTCAGTTGCCCATTTGTATAAATCTTGGGGCGTCAATATAGAATTGTCGGATACTTTCCGTAAACTTTCTCGTCTGGCATTGCTTTTGTAGCACGCTTGGTGCTTGCCATCTAGCGGGCACTTCGGGTACTAATCCCGAACAGAAGCATTTCGGAATAAAAATAATAGCACCATTGGAAAGAGCAGGAAAAAATCTATCGATATATGTTCTTAGTTCTTTTTTCAGAGACTTGGTACACGATTATTAGCGAATTGAATAGAGCGTGCACTTAAACGTGCCGTACGCACGGGCGCGAGGGGCTCGCGCGGACCCTCGGCGCTGTCTTTTTCATGTTGTTACTTTTGAACCCTTTATTTCTCCAACTTCTCCAAGATAGGGTTTTGAAGCTTAAGAGTTGTACTTTCCAATGGTGTAGTTTATTTTGAAAAAAAACCTGATATACTTTGAGAAAAATGGCTTTCAATATTCAACTCGAGTTTTCGTCCGGAAGAAAGCGTTTCGCAATAAAAACAATGGCACCATTGGAAAGAGCAGGAAAAAATCTATCGATATAGGTCCTTGGTTTTTTTTTCAAAGACGCAGCATACGATTATGAACGAGTTAAACAGAGCGCCTTTTACGCGAAGAAAGGTACCGCGGGCGCTCGGTGGCCCGTTTCTGCTGGACGCTCCCATATATATATATATATATATATATATATATATCGCACGCACACACAAATAAACACTTTACAGTCAATGTGTATTTTATGTTTCAGATATCGAGGTGCTGCTCACGAAGATTGTAATCTAAATTATAAAGATTCACGCAGCATTTCAGTTATTTTTCACAATTTAACAGGCTATGATTCTCACTTTCTCATTAAAAATATTTCTCAAAGCTTCCTGGACGAGTAGATTTGTTACCGTTAAACAAAGAGCGCTTCATCTTATTCACGAAACACATTGATGGTAGTGATATTAACTTTAGATTTATTGATTCCTTTCGATTCATGGCTTCATCATTGAACAAACTGTCATCTTATCTTGGCGAACTTGATATTTTGCGACAAGAGTTTTCTCAAGATGAACCGCTAATCAAACAGAAATTTCAATTACTCAAACGAAAAGGAGTATTTTCTTATGATTATCTAGACTCTGTAGAAAAACTTAATGTTTCAAAACTACCATTGAAAGATGAATTCTATAGTAAATTGAATATCTGTCACATATCAGATGAGGATTACGAACATGCAAAAAATATTTGGATAGCATTTAATATATCAAATTTAGGCGAATATTCAGATTTATACTTAAAAACAGATGTATTACTCTTAGCGGAAGTATTTGAAAATTTTCGCAATAGCTGTCTTAAAGCTTATGGTTTGGATCCAGCACACTATTATACAACTCCAGGTCTAACGTGGGATGTCATGCTGAAGTATACCAAAATACAGCTTGAGTTGCTCACTGATATTGATCAAGTTATGTTCATTGAGCGTGAAATACGAGGTGGAATACGTCAGTGTTCGAATTGTTATGCCCGAGCCAATAACAAATACCTAAGTAGTGACTATGATGCAGAAAAAAGTCCAAATATCTCATGTATTTCGATGTAAACAATCTTTACGGCTGGGCTATGCAACAGTCATTACCATATGATGGCTTTCAATGGATTGAAGATGTAGAGCATATAAATTTTAATATTCCAGATAATGCTCCAATAGGCTGTATACTTGAAGTCGATTTGGAATATCCAGAAAATTTGCATGATGCGCACAAAGACTTACCATTTTGTCCGGAACATAAAAAACCACCAAGCTCCTCACAAGCTAAATTGCTTACAACTGTTGAATCAAAATCGCGATATGTACTTCATTATCGTAACTTAAAGCAAGCTTTATCCAATGGATTTAAACTAACGAAAATTCATAGAGTTTTAAAATTTAATCAAAGACCTTGGCTCAAAGAATATATCGATTTAAATAGTAAAATGAGATAACCAGCTAAAAATGACTTCGAGAAAAATCTTTACAAGCTAATGAATAATGCTGTTTTTGGTAAGACTATGGAAAATGTTCGAAAAAGGGTCAATGTTAAATTACTGACCAAATGGGAAGGTCGATATGGAGCAGAAGCTCTTATTGCCCGACCAGAATTCCATATCCGTACAATCATTGATGAAAACCTTGTTCTCATAGAATTAGAAAAGACTGAAGTATACATGAATAAGCCAATTTATGTAGGTCTTTGTGTATTGGATTTATCAAAGAATTTAGTATATGATTTTCACTACAACTACATGAAAAAGCAATTCGGTGATCGCTGCAAACTGTTATACACTGATACTGATAGTTTAATATATGAAATAAATGATGAAGATATATATAAAGTGATAAAACGTGACATTTCAAATTTTGATACTTCTGACTACCCAGTTGATAACATTTTTGGAATTCCTCAATTCAACAAAAAAGTTGTAGGACTAATGGAAGATGAATGTAATGGTCAAATTATCACTGAATTTGCTGGATTACGTAGTAAAATGTACAGCATTTGTGTAAATGGACAAGATCATGTTAAAAAAGTTAAAGGTGTTAAAACTGGAATTGTTGATAGAACCATTACTTTTGATGACTATGTTGATTGTCTATTAAATTTGTCAATACAACACAGAGAGCAGTGTGTAATACAATCTAAAGCACACGTAGTACAAACTGTAAGACAAAAAAAAGTTAACTTTAAGTCCCTATGATGATAGGCGATACTTAATACCTGGGGAAACAGGTACTTTACCTTGGTGGCATTATAAAACTATTGAAATTAATGAAGATTGATTGTAAATGTAGGTTTATAAATAAAAGAATTTATCTTATATATATACATCACATGTTTATTTATTTAACCTTTACATACCTGATTTGCTTATCCAACTATTGTGTGAGTTATCAAACCCTAACTATTTAACATCAATCTTATTTCCACTCTTCTTAAGCACCTTCTCCACAAGGTAGACATCTGGATATTTAGCTTTGAGCAGTTCTTGTTCATAGAAACTACCGGCAATGGGCTGATCTCGATAGTCTTTTAGCTTGTAGGTAACTGGATTAGTAGCCATCACTTGATTTATTGTAAAAATTTCTGTTGACCAATTAGGTGTATAACACCCTTCTCAAATACTTGCTTTATCTTGCTAACTCGTACTATATCCCCAATCTTAAATTTTGGCTTTTTCACTATTTTCGCCTGTTGAGCAAACTTCGCAAGTACTCCTGCCTCATTGGCCAATGTTATATCTTTAAGCTTCATTCCAGTGGTACGATGTTTGCTGTTATTATACTCCTTTAGCAAATTGGGTAAGATATCAAGCCACTTGTGCTTTCCACGCAAGGTAAATTGCATCCACATCTTCTGCTTAAGGGTGCGATTGAAACGCTGACAAATAGATGCTTTGAGATTACTGTATGTCGAATACAGATTAATTCCATACCGTTGCATGAGACTGAAATGTAGCATTGTAAAATTCTTTACAACGTAATGATCACTTAGAGATTCTGTTTTATACTGAAAGAATTGCAGCAGCTACGTCATATTTATAGGGTGTGTAAGACGTAAAAATCTCTGATAATCTCGTTCTAGAACCTTATAGAAATAAGATATAACACATAAAGTATTTACAAGACACAAGCTGTAAAATTCTAAGAAGTGTATTATACCCTTTGATATGCCGTCAGATATATTTGTTCTCTAGACGGTATTCTTTGAAAAAGTATACGAGATAATTTTAATACAGATGCGGTCTCCTTTTGAAAGGCTATACTACCGCTTTGATATACTTGTAAACAATTTATCGAAGATATACTGAGAGAGAAATTCAATGCCATGTTATCTCATTAGTGATCGCTATCCCAGCGCAAATGTTCTGAATCTCACAAATACATCTAGATAGATATTTAGGTCCTCTATCACGACATAAGAAAATTTTGCAAAAAAAATTGGGGTTTTCGAGAAAAATGCATTTTTCTAAAAAGTACATTTTTCAGTAAAAAGTGCATAACTCGTGCATTTTTTATTTTTTTTGAAAATAACATAGAGGACGTGAAAGAGGGCTCAAAACTGAGTAAAATTATGTGTTACACGCTTAAAAGCATAAAAAACTGGTGAAACAGTAGCCTTTGGAAATTACATTGAAAATTTTTTTTCTAAGTAATAATTTTCTCGGAATTTTTTGGTATCGCTGAACGCATGAAATTTTGATAAAACAAAAAAGTAAAAAAATACGTGTCAAATAATTTTTGGAGAAGAACATGAATAGTTTCATTCCAAAATGATCGGTGACATAGGCATACGCGGACCACCTGATTTAAGATGGATTCGGTCATATGATGAACAAGTGTGTCATATTGAAGAGGTATAATGTTACAGCCATTTCCTGTCAACAACTCATCTGTAAAAATTTGTATGTGTTTGCGGCATAGATTCTAAAGCTGTCTTCATGAACACTTCTTAGAATTTGAATTGAAATAATAATGTCTGGTATGCAAAGTATATCAAATTAAAAGGGGATCTTGTAAACAGCTTATGTGAAGGTTCTAGAACGAGATTGTCAGAGATTCCAATCAATTTTTGCGTCATACGCACCCTATAAATACGACATTGCTGCTGCTATTCCTTCAGTATAAAGTAGAATCTCTAAGTGATCACTATGTCTGCAAATGACTGTAGGAACGTTGTCAATATAATGTTGGAAGCCTATAGGCTTCTAGCATATAAACAAATTAATCCCCAGGAAGTTCCGAGTGGATTAAGTTTGGGAATAAGAATTTAAGTCTCTTGAGGTTGCTTTTGCGTAAAAGTACAACAAGTGTCGCTGAAAAACAAAAATTTATATCCACTATTGGTCTACTCAAAGGTGTACAAGACAGACTAAAGTGTTTATTAAAGAGTGGTGCGGGTTTGCGTGATAGACGTAGTGATAGAGTAAGATGGCAAGATGTGGAGTGTACCTTTAATGAACGGCTTCGATCTGGAATCATTACAAATATAAAAAACTTGGATATTACTGCATTCATGAAAGATGCTACAGCATTGTTTAAATCTAGAATAAATAATGCTTTAAAAAAGGGAAAGGCTCTTGAAGTGTATATACTGTGTTATCAGCTGAATATGTCATAAAAAAAGCTGATGAAGAGACAGTAGAAATCAAGTATTTCAATACCAAGGCTGAATCAATATTACCAACAACAGATTTGAGACGGTGATTCACCGATAATGTACAACAGCCCATTCAGAGAGCATGAAGGAGTTTCAAGAGAGAGACTCCGGCTGGACACTTCGTGAAATTCTTAATTTATCTGAGAATATCAACAAGTATAATCCGATGCAAGGTAGCTGATACGTTAGTCTACCCCCACAAATACAAGCAAAACATGCATGTATTAATGTACACAATTTTGACGATGAATATTTCAAGTGGGCTATACTATCAGCTTTACATCCAGTACACCATAATGCAAATGCTAGCAGAGTATCATCGTACAAGGCCTATGAAAATGACTTGAATTTTAAAGGAATCGACTTTCCTATGAGACCAAAACAAATTCCAAAATTTGCAAAACAAAATAATATATCTATTAATGTTTATATATTGAAAAAGTGTAATGGGAAATTCACAGTTACACCATTTTACATTACATCATGTAAAAAAGAAATCCATGTTAATCTTCTTCTAATACAAAATAATTATGTAGATGAGGAGGAGGAAGAGTTGGAGGAAGATAGTTCAGTTATATCCCACTACGTTTGGATCAAAGACTTATCTCGCTTAGTGTCTTCACAACTTTCAAAACGAAGTCATAAACAGTTTATTTGTGACAGATGCCTACATTACTTTAGAGATAGCTCTAAATTAGAATATCATGAACAAAATTGTAAACAAATTAACAAATGTAGAGTAAATCTACCAACACCAAGAGATCAAATTTTAAAACTAACTATTATAATAATAAAGAGAAAGTACCATTTGTCATTTATCCAGATTTTGAGTGTCTTTTGAAACCTATACAAGATGGAAACGCCTATCAAAAGCATGAGGCATTCAGTGTAGGATATTACTTAAAATGTAGCTATGATAACTCTTTATCATATTATCGTAGCTATAGCGGACCAAATCCTGCTGAATGGTTTGCAAGGGAATTGCAAGATTTAGCTGAGAATGTAGAGACTGCATTCAAATGTGCATTACCAATGGAACCATTAACTTTAGAGCAAGAACATGCTTTTCAAAATACAAAAATTTGTCACATATGTGGGGAACTCTTAGGTAAAAAGCGTGTTCGAGATCATTGTCATCTCACTGGAAGGTAAAATTTTATATATGGGAGCGTCCAGCAGAAACGGGCCACCGAGCGCCCGCGGTACCTTTCTTCGCGTAAAAGGCGCTCTGTTTAACTCGTTCATAATCGTATGCTGCGTCTTTGAAAAAAAACCCAAGGACCTATATCGATAGATTTTTTCTGCTCTTTCCAATTGCGCCATTGTTTTTATTGCGAAACGCGTTCTTCCGCACGAAAACTCGAGTTGAATATTGAAAGCCATTTTTCTCAAAGTATATCATGTTTCTTTTTCAAAATAAACTGCACCATTGGAAAGTACAACTCTTAAGCTTCAAAACCCTATCTTGGCGAAGTTGGAGAAATGAAGGGTTTAAAAGTAACAACATGAAAAATACAGCGCCGAGGGTCCGCGCGAGCCCCTCGCGCCCGTTCGTACGGCACGTTTAACTGCACGCTCTATTCAATTCGCTAATAATCGTGTACCAAGTCTCTGAAAAAAGAACTAAGGACATATATCGATAGATTTTTTCGTGCTCTTTCCAACGGTGCTATTATTTTTATTCCGAAATGCTTCCTTCTAGTTGAAAATTACATTTGAATGTTTAAACTCTATTTTTTCAATAAAATATCAGTCTTTTCTTCAAAATGAATTATATTCTTCAAAAGTACAAGTCTTAAACTATAAAATATTATATTTTTAAGTTGAAACATGAAAAGTTCAAAAATAGTAAGATCAAAAAGACAGCGGCTGCCTGAACTTTTTACGCTATGCTCAAGGGCGGATTAATACACGCGATGTGCTATTTCGCCCTTTCTTTTTTGTAAATATAAAATGTTTTGTAACTTACAATGCCAATGCGTGGACATAATTTTGTGGATCTAGTTGTAACAGTTAGTATAATATTACAATGAACTTTGTTCATTTATACAACAAAATTTGAAAAACATAATATATTAAACATAAAAATATCCATGAACGCACTGAAAGCAGTGAAACAGAAATTTAAAATAACCTTATAGATTGTTTAATCTGGCATAACAAAATTACCTTTTCCTTTAAATTCTAATTTTTTTACATTTTTTTGATTTAATAAGAATTGTCCTTTTTGCTACATCCGCTTCTTTCTTTGTTTGAGTTTTAAGTACTTTTTCTTTTTTGATCGGTGGATATAATTGAGAATCTTCTGACGCTGAAAATCTTTTAAGTTCTAACTTTGACATCATTTAATAATTTAATACAATGAAACAATTGAGTTCCAGGTATTGCCTTAGCTGAGGCTAGCCTGTTTTGTAGCTTTTCTGTAGCCTTTAAGTAATCGTCTTTTGATGAAAAAAAGCACTGAATTATTTTGAAATACTCAGTTGCCCATTTGTATAAATCTTGGGGCGTCAATATAGAATTGTCGGATACTTTCCGTAAACTTTCTCGTCTGGCATTGCTTTTGTAGCACGCTTGGTGCTTGCCATCTAGCGGGCACTTCGGGTACTAATCCCGAACAGAAGCATTTCGGAATAAAAATAATAGCACCATTGGAAAGAGCAGGAAAAAATCTATCGATATATGTTCTTAGTTCTTTTTTCAGAGACTTGGTACACGATTATTAGCGAATTGAATAGAGCGTGCACTTAAACGTGCCGTACGCACGGGCGCGAGGGGCTCGCGCGGACCCTCGGCGCTGTCTTTTTCATGTTGTTACTTTTGAACCCTTTATTTCTCCAACTTCTCCAAGATAGGGTTTTGAAGCTTAAGAGTTGTACTTTCCAATGGTGTAGTTTATTTTGAAAAAAAACCTGATATACTTTGAGAAAAATGGCTTTCAATATTCAACTCGAGTTTTCGTCCGGAAGAAAGCGTTTCGCAATAAAAACAATGGCACCATTGGAAAGAGCAGGAAAAAATCTATCGATATAGGTCCTTGGTTTTTTTTTCAAAGACGCAGCATACGATTATGAACGAGTTAAACAGAGCGCCTTTTACGCGAAGAAAGGTACCGCGGGCGCTCGGTGGCCCGTTTCTGCTGGACGCTCCCATATATATATATATATATATATATATATATATCGCACGCACACACAAATAAACACTTTACAGTCAATGTGTATTTTATGTTTCAGATATCGAGGTGCTGCTCACGAAGATTGTAATCTAAATTATAAAGATTCACGCAGCATTTCAGTTATTTTTCACAATTTAACAGGCTATGATTCTCACTTTCTCATTAAAAATATTTCTCAAAGCTTCCCTGGACGAGTAGATTTGTTACCGTTAAACAAAGAGCGCTTCATCTTATTCACGAAACACATTGATGGTAGTGATATTAACTTTAGATTTATTGATTCCTTTCGATTCATGGCTTCATCATTGAACAAACTGTCATCTTATCTTGGCGAACTTGATATTTTGCGACAAGAGTTTTCTCAAGATGAACCGCTAATCAAACAGAAATTTCAATTACTCAAACGAAAAGGAGTATTTTCTTATGATTATCTAGACTCTGTAGAAAAACTTAATGTTTCAAAACTACCATTGAAAGATGAATTCTATAGTAAATTGAATATCTGTCACATATCAGATGAGGATTACGAACATGCAAAAAATATTTGGATAGCATTTAATATATCAAATTTAGGCGAATATTCAGATTTATACTTAAAAACAGATGTATTACTCTTAGCGGAAGTATTTGAAAATTTTCGCAATAGCTGTCTTAAAGCTTATGGTTTGGATCCAGCACACTATTATACAACTCCAGGTCTAACGTGGGATGTCATGCTGAAGTATACCAAAATACAGCTTGAGTTGCTC
This sequence comes from Torymus aiolomorphi, assembly GCA_036365515.1. Classification (NCBI taxonomy): domain Eukaryota; kingdom Metazoa; phylum Arthropoda; class Insecta; order Hymenoptera; family Torymidae; genus Torymus; species Torymus aiolomorphi. The sequence continues at coordinate 74,403,217 of CM070877.1, read as the reverse complement.
ACTGATATTGATCAAGTTATGTTCATTGAGCGTGAAATACGAGGTGGAATACGTCAGTGTTCGAATTGTTATGCCCGAGCCAATAACAAATACCTAAGTAGTGACTATGATGCAGAAAAAAAGTCCAAATATCTCATGTATTTCGATGTAAACAATCTTTACGGCTGGGCTATGCAACAGTCATTACCATATGATGGCTTTCAATGGATTGAAGATGTAGAGCATATAAATTTTAATATTCCAGATAATGCTCCAATAGGCTGTATACTTGAAGTCGATTTGGAATATCCAGAAAATTTGCATGATGCGCACAAAGACTTACCATTTTGTCCGGAACATAAAAAACCACCAAGCTCCTCACAAGCTAAATTGCTTACAACTGTTGAATCAAAATCGCGATATGTACTTCATTATCGTAACTTAAAGCAAGCTTTATCCAATGGATTTAAACTAACGAAAATTCATAGAGTTTTAAAATTTAATCAAAGACCTTGGCTCAAAGAATATATCGATTTAAATAGTAAAATGAGATAACCAGCTAAAAATGACTTCGAGAAAAATCTTTACAAGCTAATGAATAATGCTGTTTTTGGTAAGACTATGGAAAATGTTCGAAAAAGGGTCAATGTTAAATTACTGACCAAATGGGAAGGTCGATATGGAGCAGAAGCTCTTATTGCCCGACCAGAATTCCATATCCGTACAATCATTGATGAAAACCTTGTTCTCATAGAATTAGAAAAGACTGAAGTATACATGAATAAGCCAATTTATGTAGGTCTTTGTGTATTGGATTTATCAAAGAATTTAGTATATGATTTTCACTACAACTACATGAAAAAGCAATTCGGTGATCGCTGCAAACTGTTATACACTGATACTGATAGTTTAATATATGAAATAAATGATGAAGATATATATAAAGTGATAAAACGTGACATTTCAAATTTTGATACTTCTGACTACCCAGTTGATAACATTTTTGGAATTCCTCAATTCAACAAAAAAGTTGTAGGACTAATGGAAGATGAATGTAATGGTCAAATTATCACTGAATTTGCTGGATTACGTAGTAAAATGTACAGCATTTGTGTAAATGGACAAGATCATGTTAAAAAAGTTAAAGGTGTTAAAACTGGAATTGTTGATAGAACCATTACTTTTGATGACTATGTTGATTGTCTATTAAATTTGTCAATACAACACAGAGAGCAGTGTGTAATACAATCTAAAGCACACGTAGTACAAACTGTAAGACAAAAAAAAGTTAACTTTAAGTCCCTATGATGATAGGCGATACTTAATACCTGGGGAAACAGGTACTTTACCTTGGTGGCATTATAAAACTATTGAAATTAATGAAGATTGATTGTAAATGTAGGTTTATAAATAAAAGAATTTATCTTATATATATACATCACATGTTTATTTATTTAACCTTTACATACCTGATTTGCTTATCCAACTATTGTGTGAGTTATCAAACCCTAACTATTTAACATCAATCTTATTTCCACTCTTCTTAAGCACCTTCTCCACAAGGTAGACATCTGGATATTTAGCTTTGAGCAGTTCTTGTTCATAGAAACTACCGGCAATGGGCTGATCTCGATAGTCTTTTAGCTTGTAGGTAACTGGATTAGTAGCCATCACTTGATTTATTGTAAAAATTTCTGTTGACCAATTAGGTGTATAACACCCTTCTCAAATACTTGCTTTATCTTGCTAACTCGTACTATATCCCCAATCTTAAATTTTGGCTTTTTCACTATTTTCGCCTGTTGAGCAAACTTCGCAAGTACTCCTGCCTCATTGGCCAATGTTATATCTTTAAGCTTCATTCCAGTGGTACGATGTTTGCTGTTATTATACTCCTTTAGCAAATTGGGTAAGATATCAAGCCACTTGTGCTTTCCACGCAAGGTAAATTGCATCCACATCTTCTGCTTAAGGGTGCGATTGAAACGCTGACAAATAGATGCTTTGAGATTACTGTATGTCGAATACAGATTAATTCCATACCGTTGCATGAGACTGAAATGTAGCATTGTAAAATTCTTTACAACGTAATGATCACTTAGAGATTCTGTTTTATACTGAAAGAATTGCAGCAGCTACGTCATATTTATAGGGTGTGTAAGACGTAAAAATCTCTGATAATCTCGTTCTAGAACCTTATAGAAATAAGATATAACACATAAAGTATTTACAAGACACAAGCTGTAAAATTCTAAGAAGTGTATTATACCCTTTGATATGCCGTCAGATATATTTGTTCTCTAGACGGTATTCTTTGAAAAAGTATACGAGATAATTTTAATACAGATGCGGTCTCCTTTTGAAAGGCTATACTACCGCTTTGATATACTTGTAAACAATTTATCGAAGATATACTGAGAGAGAAATTCAATGCCATAGGCTGCCAGATATATTTGCTCTCTAGACGGTTCCCTTTGAAAAAGTATGAGACAATTGTAATACAGATGCGGTCTCATTTTGAAAGGCTATCCTATCGCTTTGACATACTTGTAAACAATTTATCGAAGATATATTGAGAGAGGAATTTAATCTCAAAGGCTGCTACGCAAAAGGTGTTAACAGCTACACGATTATTATGCGTAAGCACGCTAAGCTGTGAGAGCATAGGGAGTAGGGTGCATGGATCATGATGTATACCTCACACTGCGCTTTCGCGCAAGGTGTTTATTAGAAGATATGAGACAACCTTATGGTAATACAAAATCCTTAAAAGTTTCAGCGTAAACACATGCGGTGACTATTTTTCCCTACCGAAACATCTGCATATATCAAACTCATTTCGTCAACAGACTATCTTGCATACTAACCCATCAGCTGACCTTAAAACCCTCGAGCAAATTCCGTTGTACAATATGCGCATTATTTCATCTCTTGGAATACGGCGTAATATTTATAAAAAATTTTCAGATTTATGGGGTTTTCGATATTTTATCGGATTTTGAAAGCTAATGGTACATGATCCATGAATATATGGTCTATGGGTGTCTATGGGGTTTTGCGGTGTATTTTATAACTTTTGTGTATAGCCTCTCTGCACCACGGCAAGTGTACCTACATCAAAAATTTTCAAAATTATGGGGTTTTTATGGGGTTTTTATGGGGTTTTCGATATTTTATCGGATTTTGGAAGCTAATGGTACATGATTCATGAATATATGATCTTATGGGTTTTATGGTGCATTTTATAACTTTTGTGTATAGCCTCTCTGCTCTTTAATACGTCACAGAGCAATTATCATAGTGATGATTCATTCTTCTGTAGTACAGCATATGGTGCCATATTTGATGGGAGGCGGATGCACTCCTAACGTTTGGCACAATCTGCACGATGACCCTGCAGAAGGTGAGAAATCATAGATCGATCTAGAACATTCGGTAGGGGTGAGTCAGGCTTTCTCGCAAAACTTGTTGACAGGAAATGGATGTAATATGTCATGCCAACGGGCGAGGGGGCGGGGTGTGGGAGGGGGTCGTGGATGGCCGTGGAGAACCGACCTACCGCAGGTCGAGTTTGTGAGGCGCGACGACTGCGCGCTCCAGTCTGCAAACTTTCATCCCTCACCTACATGTTACTTACATCTCATACAGTAAGCTCCGTGATGCACACCGCAACCCCGACCAACCCGATCCATGAGAGAGAGAGAGAGAGAGAGAGAGAGTTATATACGTTATATACGGCAGCTTTGATCGGCCAGCGCGCAGTCGACAAACTCATGGGTCATTCGCGCTTATTCATTATGCGACGTTATCGCATGGCTCTACCGCACCGCTCTACTCCCGCTGCTCTTTCGGGGGATGAGGTCGTCGGAGCGGGGACGGACCGGCGCCTGTGTCGGCCGGCCTTGAAGGTCCCCTTCTAGGCTCCGGTGCCTCTATCTCCTCAATCACTATGGTGGAGGGTTATTCCACTGGTGGAGGTTTCAGCGTCACCGCATCTATCCCCTCCACCACCTGCTCCAGGAAGTCGATGACGGCGGGGTCAGGTTGACACTGGATTAATCCAGCGATCATCCGCATCGCCGTCTCCGCTACCTCTGGAGTCAGGCCTGGCATATCCTGCAACAGGAAAATTGATCCCGGAAAGAGGTGAGTATGAGGATCGGAAAACAAGGACGAACACAGGTTAGTACGGACGGCACAATTCTTGGACGGCACAATTAGCGCTTTTTGGATGCTCGAGTTCGACGGGGGCTAATTGGCCCGACAGCAGTAGGTGCAGGCTTCTTCTTCGAGCCCTTTGGCCTCCCTGGGCCTCGCTTGGACTCTGGTGGACCGGCCACACGCGTAGGTCGGCCGTCGCTTGCACGCTTTCCTGGCCTAACTAATAGCGCGGTCTTACGAGGTGGACCGCGCCTCTTAGCCGTCGCCCGAGGCTGAACATTCCCCTGGCTAACTCTGTTGCCCGCTGGCACGTTACATTCGGCTGAAGAGTCCTTCGGTGGTAGCGACTGGGCTACTTCTTGACTACTTTTGTCCAAGTAGTTCTTGGGCTCTTCTGCGGAGATGTATCGCTTGAGTTGCTTCGCATGGACGGGACTGATCGTTCGACCATCCTCACCTTGGATCTCATAGGTGTTTTCGCCAAGAATATTCACAATCGTGTTGGGCCCCGCGTACTTCGGGGCTAATTTGGCAGAAATCCCCTCAGCTGCTGAAGATAATACCTTATTCTCTCTCCATACACGATCGCCTAGACAGAATTCTGGAGGTCGACGATAAGCGTCATAATATTTGGTTTGTCCCGCCTGCTCCGCTTGCGCGTCGGCCGCCGCCCGAACGTGTAATTCGCGGAGCTTGTCCATGCGCGCCACCCAATTATTTATCGCCTCTTGCTGCCCTTGCTCTTCGGCTAACCTGTCTTTCTCCCGCCTTAGTGTCTTCGGTGGGTCAGGCTGTCGGCCGTAAATGAGCATGGCAGGACTTATCTTGGTAGAGCTGTGTTCTGCCGTATTATACGCGAACGCCAGCTCGTTCAGATGCTCATCCCAGGCCCGGTGATTCTCCTCAGCGTAAGACATGATCATGGTTTTCACCGTTCGGTTCACACGCTCAACAGGATTGGCTTGAGGGTGATATGGTGGTGTAAACGTGTGATGCACGTTTCTCTCCTTTAAGTATGCTTCCAAGGGTGCATTCTTAAATTCAGTCCCATTATCCGAGGGAAACATCTCGGGGACTCCGAACCGTAAACATACTCGTTCGTTGAGCCCTTTTATCACCGATTTGCCATCTGCCCTTCTTATCGGAATTACTTCGATCCAGCGTGTGAACAGATCCTGGAAGATGAGAATGTATTCGTGGTTGTGCTTGGTTTTAGGGAGGAGTCCCATAATGTCGCTGGCCACGATTTGCCATGGACGTTCTGTAATGCGACGTCCCATGAATCCTGCTGTAGCGTGCTCTTCGACTTTGCACTGCTGGCAAATTTGGCACTGGTTCACGTATCTGGCCACATCTCGGGACATGTGCGGCCAATAATACTTCCGCCTTACTCTCTCTAGAGTTGTAGCGGCCCAAGTGCCCAGCAGTTGGAAAGTCATGGCATTCTCTCAGTACTTCGCGTCGCTTTTCATGAGGGACTGCTAACTTCCATGCATCGTCGTCGCCGAGAGATTCGTCTATGACTTCATTAGGGTTGTACTTGTACAGTCTCCCCCACCACCAGCTTGCACGTGAGGAAGTCTCGCGGTTTCTGTTGAACCTCTTTCACGATCTTGAGGTACCAGTGGTCGTCTGTATCGCGCTCGAGCTCTAACGCGGCGACCGCTGGCTCTTCTTCCTCCAACATCCGTGAAAGGGCATCTGGGACATTGTTCAACGAGCCATTTCGATGTTCGACCGTGAAACTGTGGTTTTGCAGCTCCAAAGCCCACCTAGCTAACCTGCCGGTCGGGTTTTGGAGGTCACGGAACCACTTCAAGCTGCTATGGCCCGCGATAACCTTGAAATCGTAGGCCTCTATATACGAACGGAACTTTTGAATTGCCCAGAGAGTTGCTAGACATTCTCGTCCCGTCACGCTATAATTCTTCTCGGTTTCGCTCAGAGTTCGACTCGCAATCTCTAGGACTCTTTCATCGCCGTCAGTTATTTGGTATAGCACCGCTCCCAGACCTGTATCGCTCGCGTCAGTTTGCACCACGAACTGCGCGTTAGATACCGGTCTGTGTAGAATCGGTGCAGAAGCTACTAGCGCTTTCAGCTTTTGGAAGGCCTCTGCTTGTGCTGTTGACCGCTCATATTTCTGATCCTTTTTCGTTAATTCGGTCAGTGGTTCAGCAATTGTGGCGAAGTTCGATAAAAACTTTCTATACCACGAGGCCATTTCTATGAAACGTCTCAGCTGACGGAGGTTCTTCGATACCGGATATTCCATGATGGGCTTTATTTTCTCGGGGTATGGCTTAAAACCATCTCTATTTATTATGACCCCGAGATATTGGACCTCATCGCGACAGAAGACGCTCTCCTCGCGATTTATTATGAGGCCCGCGTCCTGTATTCTGTCCAGAACTCTTTTTAGAACCTCTTTATGCTCCTCGAATGTCTCTCTGACTATTATTATATCGTCGAGATACGAGTAAGCAAAAGGTTCGAGTTCGGGGCTGATGACTTTGTCAATCAGCCTCTGGAAGGACGCTCCGGCATACGAAAGACCGTAGGGCTTCTCGTAAATTGGAAAAGCCCTTTGCCTGGCACGGTGAAGGCCGTAGTCTCTTTGGACTCCGAACTAAGTGGTATATGGTGGTACGCACTGCTTAAATCCAACGTGGAGATGTATCGCGCTTTCTGCAGTTTGCGCAAGATACTTTCCATGTATGGTAACGGGTACGCGTCTGGCCTTAACGCTGCGTTCACTTATCTGAAGTCCACGCAGAAACGGAACTTCCCGTTGGACTTGCGTACGATTACCACCGGACTTGACCAGCCACTTGTCGAGGGTTCTATTATTCCCGCGACTAGCATTTCCTCCACCTGTTTGTGCATCTCTTCCTCGAGTTTCTTAGATACAGGGTAGTATTGTAGATCCGATGTCTATTGCATGCTCGATCCACCAAGTACACCCTAGTGGTGCCAGGCTGTTACCGATCAGTTGAGCTACTAAAGCTTCTACCTCTTTGCGCTGTTCTTCTGTTGGGTCCGCCAACCCTATAGCTGATATGGACACGGTGTTGTTTGCGGTTATGGCGGCTACTTCTAACTTTACGCTTGCATCGTCATCCTTGAGATGCAGCGTGTTATCTGTGGGGTCTAAGGCGGCGCTAAATTCTTAATGAAGTTTACCCCCATGTAGCACTCCGTATCTAGATCTGGCATTATTGCGACGCGCACTTCTTTGCACACGCCAGCCACGACCATAGGTAGATACACATAGCTAACCACTGCTATGCTTTACCCGTTTGCCACCCGTGCCGTTAGGCCGCTGGCTGGGATTAAATCTTTTCCACAAGCCGTAGCGAGCTGTAGACCGATGGAATTCATCACAGTCCAGGAAGCTCCTGTATCGAAGAGTGCTCGTAGCCTGTAACCGGCTACACATACTTGAAGCCACCATCGCGAGCAAGTTTCTTAGTTGACTTCATTCGGTTGAATCACGGGCACTTTTTCGCTCTCCACTCCAGACGATTTGACCGAGTTACCCTCGGTCTCTGGTGAGAGAGCTGGGGGCAAGTATGTGGTCGTGTTTACCTGCCCCCCTGGCCGTTTCCCTGTCGGTTTCCGGCAGCATTGGGCTTGTTGCCTCCCTTCTGCTCATATCCGGGTTCCCTTCGGTACTCTTGCCTTTGTGGAGGTCTGTTATTTCTAGGACTTTGCGGCCTAGCCTGGTGGGACGAGCTACTACCCCCACTAGGCTGGTTTGTAATTTGCCCGCCCTCCCGCCGCCTATTTTCGCAGTTACCCTTCTTCTTAGGTTTTCTGGTTGGCGGCGGGCTAGGCTTTTGCACCTTGTTCTCATCAGTGCTTGTCTTTGTCAAGGCCGATAAGCATTCGGCCATGACCCGACGGAACATAGCCTCGAGGCTCTCTCGTGGCTCGCGCAGTTGGTGTGTGCTCGGGTGGTGGTGGCGAGTGATATACTTTATCTGCCGCGAGCGCTAATTCGGCTTCCCGGGCCAGGACCAGGAGCCCTCGGTAATCGGTAATTTGATTTCGCATTACCATCTTTTGCTGTTCTGGCCGCATGTTCCGGTGTAACATGTCTAACTGTTGAGCAATGCTAGGCACCAGAACCAACTTGAGGATCATGGCTTGTAGATTTACTACGTAATCACGCGTAAGTTCATTTCTGCCTTGAGTCCTCGCGTTTCTTTCCGCCATGACGCGTTGCTGATGTCCCCTGACCCCGCCATACATGTGCGTTATGGCCTCTTTGAAATCTGGCCACGATCGCCATTTATGGCGGTTACTCCGGTACCAGGTGGCTGCTACCCCCATTAGGAGCTCTGACAACGACGAAAGCACCTCGTCGTTTGTCAGATTAGCTAGAGTTCTGCATTCCTCTATTCTTGTGAGGAATAACTCGACGCTCTGCTCCTTTGAGGACCCTGAGAACCTGATGTGCCATTTTCGGACTATCTGGCCCGCATCACGGTTCGTCTGTTGAGGCAAATACGTATGCCTCTCAGACGGGTCCTGGGTCGCACCACTCCCAGTCTGGCGCTGGGAAGAATTTCTGGTATCATTCCTCCCAGCCTCTGTCGGGGACTGGAGACTTGGGCAGCTGCTGTTAAACTCCGCATACGTGAACGTGTCTTGGAAGTTCACATGCGGTGATCCTCGTCTACGGCCCGTGCTTGGGGGCTGTACTCCCTCCAAGTGCGTACTTGAGGTTGGATGTCGAGCTCCTTGCAGTATTCGTACATTTTCTTTAAGCTCTTCAACCTCCTCGACGAGTGTTTTGATCACCGCCAGTAGCTGCTCCGATAATATGCTGTCTCCGACTGCTATCCCGGCAGTTCGCGACTCACGCTGTCGTGGCCACTCCAGGTTTTGCGACTGTGGCGGGTTTCGCGATTACTGCCAAAACCCGTGCTGCCCATTTCGTGCTAACGACTCTTCTTCGTATTTGCGCTGTCATTGTCGCTGCCTGCGCTACTCTTCCAGGAGCACTTGCTGCCGCTGCTGCTGCTCCTGCTGCTGCTCTTGCTATTGTTGCTGTTGCTGCCGTCGCTGCTGCTCCAGCCTTTGTTGCTTCTGCTACTCCAGCTGCTGCTGCTGCATTTGCTGCTGCTGCAGTTGTTGCTGATGCACTTGATGCTGTTGGAGCTGTTGCTGTTGAAGCTGTCCCTCGGCTTCGGCTGGAGATGTCCCGGTGGGTGCTGCAGAGCTCAATAGCTCTGTCCCGGGACCCTCCTGGCCGGTTGCCTCTTCCGCTGGCTCTACCACTGCATTAAGTGCTTGTTGTGGAGCGTTCATTCTCCGAAACTCCGAGAGTTTTTGCATCACTATCGCATCATCAAGGAGCGTTATGAACGGGTGCGGGTGGTCTGGGTCAGTATTGGAATCCACAATAGTCGACCCAGACTTGTTCATCAACGTTAAGTCGATGAACGCCCTTCGGGACTGCTCGTGTTTAGCAAACGCTTGCTGCTCCGACAGCTCCGGCTCTGGCACGAAATCGGCGGCAATATAATCGCCCATAAGCCACTTGATCGCTGTCAGCATATTTAATGACTGCAGATCTGACTTCTGTAGACCAAGGGCTTGCATGGCCTCGTTTATTTCCTCTTTGGGCTGTGTATAGGCCCAATTGAGTATCGCAGATTCCGCAAACTGCGATGATCGGGCCATGGTGTCAATTGGCTGTGCGCTTTCCCACGAACTTATTTTACTAGCGCGAGTAGTATCTGTTTTGATGGCAGAGAGAGTTTACCTATTCAACCCGTGAGCTAGCTTTTTCACCGCGAACCCGGGTTTTTTTCTGAGAGCTACGGCGGTTGCTCTTAACCTCGATAACGCACGAGGGTTTCCCGTATGCGGCTCTAAAAAAACAAAACCTATTTTTGTAATTAATTACTATTTGTAATTAATTACGCTCAACTATTCGCACTTGTAATTTTAAAATAAATATATGTGAATATATATATATATATATATATATATATATATATATATATATATATATTTATGTTTTATGTTAGTTTCCAGGACATTCCAGATGTTTAACGTTGGTTTCGGGGACATTTGTTAGTTTTGGGGACAGTCCCTGAATATACATATGTTTAACGTCAGTTTTGAGGACATCGGCCCCCATAAGAGACATTATTTCTTTAGTCACGTATAGGTATACAGTAACATGGGGTCCTGGGAACTAACGTTATACAAGTTTATATATATATATATATAATTATCCCCCCATCCGTTTATGGAGCCCATCCCTGTATATTAGTACCTACAGCCCACAGATCCCTATGGCAAGTGACTAAAGAAATAATGGTCCCTGGGGTTATAGACTCTAGATCGGGCTCCATAAACGCCCGAGAAAAATATTTTATGGGACCCGGGCTCCATAAAAGAAAACGGGCTCCATAAATATGCTCATGTGTATAAAAGGGCTCCATAAATCTGTTAAAACAAATGTATATATATATATATATATGTGTGTGTGTGTGTGTGTGTCAAAACGGACAATATCACCAAAAAACATAAAAAATAAATACAATTTTCACCTAAAAAAAATAAAAAACAATTTCAAAGTTCGAGGGGATTTTTGCGCTCGAGTTTTTACTCAGGCGTACAGTCAACTTTTTGTTCCGAGAGTGCTTGCGACTTTCTCTCGGTTTTCTACTAACAGCACGAGAAAAGAAAAAAAATGTTATTTTTCGTCCACTAAAAAGTAATTCGTATCGAAAATACGAGAGGAGAAAAAAAAATTTCGAGTCGAGAAAAAATTAATTAAAAAAAATTAATTATGGCTTAAAAAAAAAATTTTTGTCGTTAAAAAAAAATTTAATTAGATAATTCAATTACCCAACGTACAAAAATTTCGCGATCGAGATCTCTCCTCGCCGGCACTCCAGGTCGAGAGTTATTGGCTATCGCTCGCCTAACCTCTCGACCGCACTCTCGCAACAGCACGGCTGTGTCACGCACACGCACACACGCGCCTAGGAGCTGCGGCACGAAGAGCCTTTCTTTGCAGCTTACGCTCAACTACGCTGCTGAGCTTCTTCGCGCCAAGCTTCGCCGCGAATCACATACGCGCCGCGGATCCTTCTCCACCCCCAAAACGTTGTGGCGCCAGTTGTTCGGGATGGCTAGTGGGGGAAAATCCTAACAAGCCACAGGCCAGCGATGCCCTAGAACAAGGTGCCGCGGGTGTCAGACTAAAATGACTTGCCCGGGGATCTACTCCTGGAATCCCGAAAACAACGCGAAGATCGTACACGAACTTCGCTTTCCAACTAATTGGATCGCTGAGTGAAAAGCGCGCGTTCAAAGCGTAAAGCGCGCGGCCGCTATGCTCAGATATGAAAACGACCGGCGGAGTCGTTTTTCCGCGGAGGCGGCGGTATCCGGGAGAAAGACAGGTTGTAATGAACAACGCGACGAGTAACTAGATATCATAGTATATTAAAACCAATAGTAATTACAAGCACCTAGCAAGTGCTCGTTAAAACAATAAGTTAGTTCGCGCGCGACAGTTAAGATTCAAACGCGCGAACAATACGGTGCGCGGCGAAGCTGCTAATATCGCGCGCGGTGTTAAAGTACGGCGGGCTGACACACACCCGCACGTACACGGTACAGAAAGCTTGCACGGGGCGATTTCCGTACGAGTCTTTACAATAATCACGCGAGAGATGAGCGTATAAGACTTACTTTTGGAGGGAGCAGCCGGTGCACTCGACTCTCTCTCTCGCTCTCTCTCGCTCGCACAGTAGTTGAGCGCTATGTCTCTCTCTCTCTCTCTTACTCGCTGTATAGGGTCGGCAGGCGGGCTGGCTGCCGGCTCCTCGCTCGCTGTCTCGTGTGGCTCACGCGGCTCGGGATCGCTCTCTCTCTCCGTCTCTCTTTCACGCGCATACACTATGTTCGGCGCCTCCACTACACTCACGGAGACTATAAAAAAGATAGGACGGCGCGGACGAGGTAACTCAAGAGAGACACGGAGGAGATGTTTACCGCGCGATGGCAGACACGAAGATGGCTGCCGTGACTCGCATAAAGCCGTAGCAGCTTCGCGGGTACGCGACGGGCATATTACACGTCGCGAGACCGTTCTAATCCGGTCAGAATGCTCGCGCGCTGGCGCCCCCAGTGAGCATGCCTGCTTAATTCGAATCTCGAATTACCTAACTCGAGCACGCGTTACAAAATAAACAATAGAAAGTCCACGAAATGTATAAAGTCAATAAAATAATTGAATGAAGCAATTAAAATTTTAGTTAGAATGGACAACTTAATATTTTATAAGGTTTGCATAAAAAATTTCACTAATTAAATAAAATAATAAATTTTATAATACGAAAACCGTGACTGAGGCTCTATGCAGGAAGTCTTGCACATCTGGAAACTCTTATCATTCCCTAAGATGCTGCATAGCTAATACAAGCATCGAAAATACGATCTTTTTTCATTTCTTTACCCTGCGACAAAATATTATTTTTTAATTTTAAAACTTGTAAAGCTTATTTTTATTTAACTATCTTCCATTTTTAATTTCTGACAAGGCAATTCAGCTGCAATAATTTTTTTTTTACATTTTCATATAACATTAATACCTAGTCTCAATCCTTAAAAATTATTAGTTATATATAATTTCATTTATTTATGAATATTTTTCTTATAAAATCTTAGTAATATTGTTTTAAAACAATTCTATTTTTCTGATAATTACAAATATTCACATCCAAACCTTAATAGGAATGATTAAAACTTGTAAAGCTTATTTTTATTTAACTATCTTCCATTTTTAATTTCTGACAACGCAATTCAGCTGCAATAATTTTTTTTTACATTTTCATATAACATTAATACCAAGTCTCAATCCTTAAAAATTATTAGTTATATATAATTTCATTTATTTATGAATATTTTTCTTATAAAATCTTAGTAATATTGTTTTAAAACAATTCTATTTTTCTGATAATTACAGATATTCACATCCAAAGCTTAATAGGAATGATTAACTAATTAAACAATGAATAAATATGAAAATTACAAATTTTATGATTGGAAATAATCTGAAAGCATATTTTTATACAACCTCGCATAAAATCTTCTATGTCTCTGCGTTAACATTAAGTAGAACTCTGTAAACAATAAACAATAGCGATATTTACCACAATCTTGTAACCACTTTTATAACATTATACTTGACTGTTTGGCTTTATCATTTCTACAAGACTTCATAATTTTTAAATAATTATATTAATTATTATTCTCTAAAATTATCTATTATGTCTTGCGATTTTTTGTAACCATTATAACTCTACTTCTAATCAACATATAATCACCGCTCAAGTTTGTAATATTTTGTTAGAAAAATATCTAGTAAAGTAAAATTATAATTAATTTGTGAAATTGCGATCTCTAATAATTTTAAACAAAGTGAAGAAAACTGTGAAAAAAGACTCATCTCTCTTTCTCTGTCATTCATCTAGCGTTCTCTCTCACTCCTTAAAGGAAATACGAGCCGCCGGAAAATACCCTATAGAAGGGATGAGCGCTCGCTCTCCGGATTAAAACATAGGATTCTCCCCACTCACCTAAAAATCGACGTTTGGAAGGGATGACACACCCACACCATTGGATACCGCTTTCCCGCACCACTAGCCCAATTTGACATTACGAGATATGCAAAGCATCAACCGCCGTCGAACACATCATCAATGATTCGTTGCCTCAAGATGACGCACCCATCCGATTCGACACCGCAGCTTTTCTAGCCAAAGAAGAGGAGCAATGGATTTAAATACGCCGAGCGCGCACTGCTCAGTGCAGATCAACACAAGTCTCACAAGCTTTCCTAGATTCTGTACAAAATCACAAACTCTCAAGCTTTAAAGATTCTGTACTAAAATCAAATTCTCAAAAATATATTCAAAATTCTTTTTCCCAAATCTAAAATCTTCAAAAATTTATTTTTTCAAATCTTCTAAAAAAATTCAAAATTACATTAAATCCAAAAAATTATTCAATTAATTATATTCTGTGTTTCTTCTCTAAACCATAGTTGTTACGACCCTAAGGATAAGCATACTCCTATTGGTTTAGCAAAGAATTAAGTGAACATAACGGCAGTTGTACGACCCTACGGGTAAGCCTCGCTGGTTATGTTTACAAAGAATATTATTAATTTATAATAAATTTTACTACAATTCAAAAGAATATACAAAGAGAAAAATAAAGAATGCAAACTAAGAAGGTAAATAAAATCATCAATTAATTATATTCTGTGTTTCTTCTCTAAACCATAGTTGTTACGACCCTACGGGTAAGCATACGACTATTGGTTTAGCAAAGAGTTAAGTGAACATAACGGCAGTTGTACGATGCTACGGCTAAGCCTCACTGGTTGTGTTTACAAAGAATATTATTAATTTATAATAAATTTTACTACAATTCAAAAGAATATAAGCAGGTGAGCTAGGATAGTTCTGGCGCAGTTACCCTCTGAGCTGACGCTCGGCCGATAAGATAGAGCGCCACCTTGCCGATGGCCGGTAATAGCAGGGCGGTTAATAACCCAACATTACCAACAGTAGATAACACAAATCTACCTTATCAACAGAGCAGGATACTATATAGGTAGTTAACCCAATTTAAAAAATTTGAATTCCGCCCCGAAAGCGCCGCTCCACCGAGAGTGTAGTTCCGCGATAACCCAAATCTACCTTACCAACAGACCAGAATACTATACAGGCTGTTAAGCCAATTTAAAAAATTTGAATTTCGTCACATCGTGTGAGGGCAGGTGGTATTTTGTTAAATAATTAATTAATTATTATTTTTTATTTTTTATTTTTTTCATTTTTTCCTTTTTTCATTTTTTTCATTTTTTCTTTTTTTCATTGTTTCCTTTTTTTTCATATTTTTCTTTTTTTTTTCTAATAAAGTCATACCATAACTCATAAAATTTTATTCGTTTCGTCGTTCGATTTTTCCCTTTACAGTAGCATGCCCTCTGAAAATTGGTGTACGTTCGAGGTTATGTTGTCATTGTCATTTTGAGGTTATGTTTCTGTTGATACCTACTCTTTCGTAGCGCCATCTGTAGATGGATCACGCATCTCTACCTTTCCGACAGAGCAGTATGCAATACCCAACTCTGCCTTGTAAACACTTTGAGGTTGTGTTTCCATTGATACCCACTCTTTCGTAGCGCCATCTGCAGATGAATCAGCCATCTGTACCTTACCGACAGAGTAGTATACAATATCAGATAGGCTATCCAACTTTACAAATAGAGCCGTATGAGATAGCCCCAAACTCACCGATAATTCTGATACTTGTTAGATGATATACACGACATGCACTATATATACTGCGCGCTCCACTAGATGGCGAGCCGGAGTCGACGCGCTGCCCACTGCTGAGTAGGCGCACAACCGGCTACAAGTCAGGTTGTGCATATCATCAACAACCACCACCTACACTCACACATCGTGTGAGGGTGGGTGGTGGTTTGTTAAATAATTGATTAATGAATTTATTTATTTTTTCATTTTTTCTCCTCTTCTTTCTCCTGTTCAACAAGAGGAGCAGAAGCGCTTGAGTTTTGATTCATATGATGTTAGGGACACAAGTATCTACTCCCAATCCATGTATAGATAATACACGAAGCATGCATACTATATCCCACCACCGCTCAATGGGTTTCGCATCTTCAAACCTTCACAGAATTCTTGGAAAAACGTTTTGAACAGGTTGAGATGGAGCTCGCTGATGCAAGTTCAAACCTGTATATAATTCTTGGAAAAATGGCATGGAGCTCTCTGATTGGCCGAGCATCGCTATCACTACAGAGGCGAGGTCCGAAATTCTTGGAAATTTCGGAAGTTGACCTTGAAGCGTCTTAACCACTCTCTCCTGATTTCATCATGAACAAATACCTTCGTCGCATCATACAGATTATCTCGAATGATTTTCTCCCCGTCAGTGTAGAGAACGTGTCCAGATTTCCAGGCAAGACCGTGATAGCAACGCCCCAACCATGTATTCTCGTGTCGGTACTTGTCCGTGAGTAGAAGCCACAGATACGGTGCTCGAAACATAAGCACCAGAGGTTCAGATTTGTCGTCTAGAGGAAGTATGGCGAGTTCTTTGAGAATGAAATCGTTCACTGATTGATTGAAGCCCTGCATGTCCACGACGTACTCCATTCTGAATGATCGCGCTGTATGCTACTTAAACCAATCAGAAGGCTTTTCGCAGGTTGTGACCTGATGATTGATTATTGGAAAATTTAACCCATTATTATGTGACGACGACCTCAGCAGGCTGATATAACCGAAGCCTCGCCTAACCGCTTGCGAGAGCACTTTCATTTTAAAGCAACCTAGTGGTCAGTTGAGCAACTACTACACTGGCTTTCCCAGACATCTATGTATGCTAACCTAAACGAAATTTTTTATTTTTTAAATGGTGAGAGCCCGAACAATCGCTTCCACCTGTGAGGTACAACCACATATAATTACCTCCAAATCAATCTACATTCCTTTACCATTTAATATATGAGTTTTGCCTCGCGAAGTTCATTAATAATAAAATAGATTTCTGAACAGTTATTTACCTTATTTTGCTCAACAATGAGTACTCGTAGGAGGAAAACTGATTTGTTAGGATCATCCCAGACATTGAGATCATATGCAGTTGCAATATTGCCATGCAATGACGAAACAACTTCTTCCTCCTCCTACTCATCACTAGGCCACAGTCTTTTTTCCCATTTAGATCTCCAATTAATCAAGTTCTTATTTTTTATTTTGCATTTGTCATATTTTACTTTCCAAAGTTTTCTCGATGAATTTTTATTGGTTGAGAAATCAGATGCATCTTTATTAGAATGATAAGCTTTGCAATAATTATGCACGTTATTGGCAGTTTCCACTAGAGAATGAGTTTTTTGTAAACACCGTATACCTTATCAAGATGCCTCTTTGAATTACGTTTGAGCTGGATAAATATTGCTTGACAAGTGAAAACATTTTCTTATCAGCGTCAATACCACTGGCATATAGAACACTATCAGTACTATCTATATCCGCCGTTCTCTTTAAATAAGAGACATTATTTCTCGCATTATCAAGAGAATTGTAGATGCTGTTTTTCAAAGAGATAGATTTTTAATGACATCTTTGAATATACGAAGACTATCAGCTTTTCGCTGAGGATATGACATGTTTATGCTTTTAGAGTTCAGCTCGAACTAAACTTATATTAAAGCTGCAGCTGTTATCTATAGTCAAATCCATTCGCGGCGTACATATTACAAAATCTGAGGTGTTTATGTATCAACACTTCAGCTGAACTCTACTATGAACCAAACGAACTCTGACTAATGATACTTTCATATTCTTTACTACATATATATATATGGGTCGTTCCTGTACTTTTTTTAAAAAGTGTGCGCGGGGGGGTCGTCGATTTTGTCGACGATTTTTTTTATGAAAGTACATATAAAAAAATAGCTTCTGCAAAATTTCAGCCCCTTAGCTCATTCCTAATTCCTGCTGGAATTTTTTTAAACCCTGATTTTGACCTGTTTTTAGCCAGTTTTCAAAAAATTCTAAAAGGCTGAAATTTTAACAAAATGAGGTCGGTGAGGTCTCATTTTTTTTGTCTTTCTTCAAATTTTAAGAAAAAAAATACACTGATATGAAATGATGATTTAGGTTTCATTGACGATCTGTGATATGGCCATTGCATTTCATCATTTTTAGATCATCTTTAAACCTCTATATCTCGTAATTGGTTCCACATTTTTGAGCTCACTAGATCTCATTTTTTTTTGTCTCAACGAGACCTTTAATTTCTTTTTTTGAGGACCTAAATTGATTGAATAGACTTCAAGATACAGCCTTTTGAAGTTGACGTTTTTATCAAAAATTGCGAAAATCAACCGTGTTCATGGTCACAGTGTCAACCGAATTTTAATTAAAAATCATTAACAAAAGTATTTTTCATTAGAATATGATGTTATCTAACTATACTCTTTTCCTATCATAGGAAAAAGTCAAAAAATAATTTTTTGTCGAGCATTATAATCTAATTATTCGATACCTAAAATAATCAAAAATGGCTCTCTACTGACATGAATTCTACCATCTTATAATTATTTTTGACACGTATACGTAACATAGATACAAAGGTGGTTTCTAGACCTTTAAAATCCGTAGTCGCTGATTTTTCTAGGACCACTAGAGCCAAAGTTATAGCCGTTTTTATAAAAAAATATTTTTCAAGTGGTAAAATTAGAGCTTGTGAAATATAGGAAAAGTTTTATTTACAAGATCAACCATAAGTTTGACATAATTGTCCTAAAAAAAGTACTGAGGTTGCATATTTTGAAGATCTTAGGCCGTGTCTACACTATGCGAGAAGCACGTGCGATCAGCCCAAGAGATGCGAGCAAGCCATGCGCGCATGCGACGCGAGCAAGCGATAGTAATGGCTTTAGGTTGATTAAATTACCTATGCAGACTTTATAGATAATTAAAGTTGAAAATAAGAATTTAAGTAAAATTTTTTTTGTAATATTCATTTTATTTTAACTATTTTATAATCATTATCAAACGAAGTAAGTTTTGCTTTTAATCTTGAATCATCAATGGGTATAAAGCAGTTATATTTTCTTGTATTCTGTATAGTTCGGGTCAATTTAAAACGGCATTCTAGTACTTTACGCCTTTTCTCAATTGTTTCTTGACTCACCCAAATAGATCTAAAAACCAAATATTCTATATTTTTATAACACATAATGATTTATTATTCAAATACATAATCAAATAATATAGTCAAAAAATCTAAATTATTTTATTTTTATCTTATTCCATCAATATTTTCACTAACGTAATCATACATGTCTTTTGGCTTTAAAATTGGTTTTTCTGATGTTCTTTGTAAGGATGCCCTGCGTACTGTTCGTTTAACCACTGCTCCACATCCATCACACGGACTTTTCCCATGGCTAGTAGAAAAAAAGTTGTGCGACTTAACTTTTAAGCCAAAATCCTCCTCATGATGGCAGATATTAATGAAACTGTTTCTACAGTAAATAAATACTATCTTGAAGGTAAAAATTATAAAAAATAAAATAAATCTGTTTAATATTGTGTACATAATAATACAAATTATTTGAACTTGCATCGTAGAAGTTGTTGCTTTTTTTAAATTTGATATACAGAAAAAATAAAGAACTGTTTTAGTAATTTTATCTTTAAAGCTGTTTTCTACATAATGTAAAATTTTAACTCGGGTGTAACCTGCAGGTCCAGGATCTTTATGGATTTTGATGTTTTGGGTCTCAAAATAGTTTTTCACACAAATTAAATATACTTTCAGAATATTACTTTGACATATTCTTAATAATTAAAATTAAATTTTTTCAGGTCCTTTAATGAACAAAAATCTAAAGGTGTCTATTTTGTTCATATAATACGTATTAATATACTACAATAAAAGTACTCTTACTTGTTTTTGTATTGGGTAGGTGCTCCATCTGACATATAATGTACATTCTCAATAAACGGAAAATCTCGTTTTAGAAGTAAACAATCACTAATAACACATACAGATAAGGTTTGTAATTTGTCGTTATTGTCTTCTTTATAATACACTACAAACGGGTGTACAGTTGCTTGTGTATTATTAAAATAAAATGCTTGGATCGAGTCTTGACAAACAAATAAGAAATTTTTCAGCAAAATCTTGAAGTATAATACATGTATCTGGAGTAATAATTGTTTTGCAATGTTTTAAATAACATTTTTGCATTTCAGTCACATAATGATGCTTTGTTAACTCTCATAAGTCATTGGCTAAATTTACAATAAAATTTCTTGTAGGTTCTTTTACCATAATAAGACTGACTCTATTATTCTATTATTAGATTGTGATTCAGCATTATTTACCCAATTATGATATTCAATCTCTGAAACATCTTCGCATGAGCTTGATTCCAATATTTTCAGAATTTCTGCTTTACCAGGACAGTTTTTACAAAGATGTAGCATACAATCTCTCCAATCTGTTGAACAAACACAATCATTTAAAATTACTCGGTAGGCTAAATTTGTGTTGATGGCAGACAATTTTAATTTGACATTTTGGTGTATAGGGCATACACAAATTGTATGTGTACCAGGTGCTCCGGCACTAATACATTCTTTTGGCCTTAAAGAAGCAAATATACTGAAACCTGGTTTGCGCTGATCTTTAAAATGCTGTTCATATTCTTCTTCCACCCAATTGTTGTATAGATCCTTCAAATCATACATCAACAGTTTTTTTTGTAACTTCTCTGTGATATTAGTAATAGGATTTTTAACACTGAAGCAATCTTTAATGCCGCTACATATTCTACTATTGTTTTCATCTCTATAATACTGAGTTACAGATTCTCTAACTTCATTAGAATGAATGCTGTACACTTTACGCTTAATAGTTCCTAAGACACCTGGAAAAATATATTTTGAAATTAATTTCAAATAGTGTATACTTAATCACAAAATAAAATCATAATAACAATATTATTTTTTTTAATTTAACGATTATCAAGACGATCAAATTTAGCTCAATGTTTATTCTATTTTAATTACTATGACTTGTTATATTGGAAGAAAAGAAATAGTTTAGAATTAATTTATTTTTTTTTATTTTTTTTTTATATTAATTTTAATAGTTCTTTTAAAATCCAATAATTACTTTATTATTTTTTATCTAATAATGAATAACGAAGGGTACCCCATGTTAAGATAGGCAAAATGCCACTATTAATGAAAGCGAAAAATGAGAGTGATTTCATAGAAGTATACTAAAAAAGAATTTTCTACGATTTTTCCGGGGACCTATCTCCCTCCTTATACCAGTAAGGCCTAAAAATCGCATTTTTTGGAAATTATTTTTTTCTCCCGTTCCTCAATGTTAAAAAATTAAAAAAAATATGAGATTACAGCTTGTAAACAGAGAGAACATTGAGATTTCTCAAATATAGATTCTTTCTAATTAAATCGGATTTCATTTAAATGTTTAAATTACAATTCATGTATTATTTTACTTAATCCGTAAACAATACTTAAGCAATACGTAAGCAATACGTAAGTAATACATAAATAATAATACTTAAGTAATAATACATGAGTAATATAAATAAATAATTATGAGGATTTTAAATTAAATATTTTATAGGGGTACCCTTTATCATTATAGTTGCTTGAACAAAAATTACATAGATTTTAATAAATTAAACTAAAATTTTCTATTAATAATTCTCAAGTGTAATATAACATATGTAACCTAATGTATAAAGGATTATCGATTCTATATGTTTACACTATGTCTATAATCAAGATATTAAGAATTTATTACAACCCATTTTTTAACTTACCTACAGTAATTTTAAGTTCTTTTGCTTTATTAAACATATAACGTGAACATTGGAAATAATGTTTTGCTTGTTCAAATTTCCAATGATTTGGAAGTAATGTCAATAACGATATTTTTTTACCAAAATTAGTTTCTTCATTATAACACTTAATTATGTTTCCAATCATTCCGTGAAATGACATACTATCCTCTTGTAGCTGTTTAAGATTGCATTGAGTTGGCAAATTAAGATTCAATGTTTTATTAACTGTTGTACAAAATTTCGTATTCATTGATTCTAAAACACTGTATGTTTTATTTTCCAAGCGATAATCACTAAGTTTCTCTCGTTTAAGAGGAGGTTCATCAAATCCATCGAGCATTTTATTTAAACGTTGAAATCCTTGGCTCAATAATATATCTTCTGAACTTTCTGATGTACACACTTGGCTACTTGAAGAAACTTGACTACTTGAAGAAAGCTGCTCATTATTATTTACGTTTAAACCATCATTCCCAGTGTTTTCATCTTTTTCTGCATTTTTTGTTATTATTGATGTAATTTTGAACTCACAGTTTTTACAGTACTTATTACCTGGATCTAAATTTATATTACAAATGTTACGAAATTTATCACATTTATCAGCACTAATCATTACTAAATTATTCTCAATGGATTTTGAATGATTATTAAAACAATTGCAACACTTCCTTTGTCTACTTGTATATCGAGTATCATATTTATGAAGATGATGGTCGCAAATAAATTTATTTTCTACATTAATATCAAAATTTTTAATCCTAAATGATAAATACAGCTTTAATTCATTACTAAGATTGCTAATTAGATTAAGAGATTTATTTCTTGTGTAATGCTCTAAATGACATTTATCATCCTCATGCAATTTACCAATATAGCACATCATTTTCTTTCAATTCCTGAGAAGATAACACTTACAAAACAAAATTTTACAATTTATAAAACTCAACCGAACCAATACTGATATACTTGGTAATAGTTCTGCTCAACTACCTTCACAATTCTACTTAGAAATATTCATTTCATTTTTTATTGTAACTTGCACTCATTGTTTAAGGACATTCCGTGCCGTGTGTCGTGTAACGGATGACGGGTTCACGGACGTCTCGCACAGAAAAATGGATGTCTGTCATCTATTAACTTACGTCAACACAGGTTAAATGAAACTATCTATGTATGTTTCATTTAACCTGAGCTTATACGTATAACGCACGTAAAACTATAGAAAACCTGCATTTAAGACCATGTCTATACTAGGTATGCGAGAAGCGCAACCGGTGCGCGCATGCGACAAGCCATACGTTTTGCACAAAGTACTTGAAATACTTAAAATGATAAATAATATCGTTGTATACGATTGAACGTAAACGTGAGTTTATATTATTAGGGTTTGTCAGCCAGAAGAAATAAACGGGAAAATTAGACTTCAAGAGTCTATGCAACCAACTCTACTCGAAAGTGAAAGTTGATTGCAGAAAAAGGTATGAACGCTTATGCGTACGAGTAAACAGGCAATAAGGCATTGTATAGGTAAAACGGAAAGTGGTAAGGTAAAAGGAATGTGCATAAAGCACGTAGCGACTAGGCGCCGCAGGACTCTATTTAAGACCGCTGGGTGATGTTTTTCATAGTGGGAGCGCATCGGACGCTTGCCATCTAGCGGGCACTTTGGATACTTCAATCCCGAACAATCGTAGTAGATCAGTTAGTAGATCTATATTTAGCGATAAATAATATCGTCAATAATATCGTAGTGAAATGATATTATTTATCATTTTAAGTATTTTAAATATTTTGTCCAACACGCATTGCTTGCTCGCATCGCTTGGGCTGATCGCACGTGCTTCTCGCATAGTGTAGACACGGCCTAAGATCTTCAAAATATGCAGCCTCAGCACTTTTTTTAGGACAATTGAAGGGCCGGATGCAATAAGGGGGTTAGCGCTCGAAAACCCGTAAAAGTATTGTCCAAGTGACTAAAATTTCAATGTAGCCAAATTAATTTTTAAAAAATATCACCTTGTAGGTAATGAAAAGAACTATTTTTACCTAGAAGGAATTTTTTTTATTCGACTTTCTTTTTAATATAAAAATTAAAAACTGAAAATTTTGTTCATCTATTTTTAATAGCTTTCAAAAACATTAATCGTCCAAACTTGGTCAAATATGATCGAAATATTTTGAAATTTGACAGGGACGTGCAGAATACTCCAGCGTTGTCTATGGGATTGATAAAAGGATGTAAGTCGATAATTGTTAATAATTATTTAATTGCAAATATATTGCAATCGGTAATTACGTTTTCCTAACTTTAACGGAAAAAAGTATCGAGGGAAGTTGAAGCTAGGAAAAACTTCCAGCGAGACATTTGTTCCTTAATAGTCTAATAAGTTTCTGTCAAAGTTTCAAATTGATTTAATAATAAATGACTTAAATAGAGCGTTATTAATAAAGACGCGCGCTAGCAACATCGGCGGCGCGGCGCGGCGTGAGCTCAGACTGCGTCGCACACGTTTTCGCAGTGGCGTATCACGTTTATAAAAATTAAAGAATTATTACGTTATTGTGTGTGTGTGTATGTGTGTGTGTATGTGTGTGTGTGTGTGTGTGTGTGTGTGTGTGTGTGTGTGTGTGTGTGTGAGTGTGTGTGTGTGTGTATCCTTATGATAGTATTAATGAACATATTAAATTTTAAAGTACAAATTTATTTATTAACATACTAACAAAATGTAATTATATGTACAGTGCATTGACTTATAAACTGTGTTTTTACGTTATATAAAACATAATATCGTTACATAATAATTCGTTAATTTTTATAAACGTGATACATCAGTGCAAAAACATGTAAACACAACTTCCCTCGATACTTTTTTCCGTTAAAGTTAAGAAAACGTAATTACCGATCGCAATATATTTGCAATTAAATAATTATTAACAATTATCGATTTACATCCTTTTATCAATCCCATAGGCAACGCTGGAGTATTCTGCACGTCCCTGTCAAATTTCAAAATATTTCGATCATATTTGACCAAGTTTGGACGATTAATGTTTTTGAAAGCTATTAAAAATAGATGAACAAAATTTTCAGTTTTTAATTTTTATATTAAAAAGAAAGTCGAATAAAAAAAATTCCTTCTAGGTAAAAATACTTCTTTTCATTCCCTACAAGGTGATATTTTTTAAAAATTAATTTGGCTACATTGAAATTTTAGTCACTTGGACAATACTTTTACGGGTTTTCGAGCGCTAACCCCCTTATTGCATCCGGCCTTTCAATTATGCCAAACTTATGGTTGATCTTGTAAATAAAACTTTTCCTATATTTCACAAGCTCTAATTTTACAACTTGAAAAATATTTTTTTAAAAAAACGGCTATAACTTTGGCTCTAGTGGTCCTAGAAAAATCAGCGACTACGGATTTTAAAGGTCTAGGAACCACCTTTGTATCCATGTTACGTATACGTGTCAAAAATAATTATAAGATGGTAGAATTCATGTCAGTAGAGAGTATTTTAGGTATCGAAAAATTAGATATTATAATGCTCGACAAAAAATTATTTTTTTACTTTTTCCTATGATAGGAAAAGAGTATACTTAGATAACATCATATTCTAATGAAAAATACTTTTGTTAATGACTTTTAATTAAAATTCGGTTGACACTGTGACCATGAACACGGTTGATTTTCGCGATTTTTGATAAAAACGTCAACTTCAAAAGGCTGTATCTTGAAGTCTATTCAATCAATTTAGTTCCTCAAAAAAAGAAATTGAAGGTCTCGTTGAGACAAAAAAAATGAGACCTAGTGAGCTCAAAAATGTGAAACCAGTTACGAGATATAGAGGTTTAAAGATGCTCTAAAAATGATGAAATGCAATGGCCATATCACAGATCGTCAATAAAACCTAAATCATTGTTTCATATCAGTGTATTTTTTTTCTTAAAATTTGAAGAAAGACAAAAAAAATGAGACCTCACCGACCTCATTTTGTTAAAATTTCAGCCTTTTAGAAGTTTTTGAAAACTGGCTAAAAACAGGTCAAAATCAGGGTTTAAAAAAATTCCAGCAGGAATTAGGAATGAGATAAGGGGCTGAAATTTTGCACAAGCTATTTTTTTTATATGCACATTTTATACCCATAATGTTAATAAGTTAGATAAAATCTTGAAAAAAAATAATTTAAGAATGCTAATAAATGATGCCTATATTTTGATGTATGAACTTGTATCTTTACAGTTGAAGGATATTGATCATGTTATGAACAAAAATATTAATCAATAAATAGATTAAAATATCAATCTTGTTTTTCCTTACCTTCGGCACGTTAGGTATATGACAGTAATAAATTAATTATATTTCAATTAAAAATCTGCTTGTTTCTTAATTATCTCTATTTTAAAGTAATAAACTTAGCATAAATAAATCTGTCGAAAGTGGTGGTGGTAGTGGCGAAAGGCTCACGAAGTACATTAAATAGTTTGATATAACACATCAAACTTTTCGATTCACATTAGGCTTATTGATTCACATTAAGCTTTTCGACTCATATTAAGCTTTTTGGTACACGTTGAGCGCGTTTATCACAAGTTTTGTAGCTACAAAACAGCTTGTCACTTCAAATTAGCTTACCACTTCAAATTAGGTTGTCACTTCAAATTAGCTTGTCAGTTCATCAGCAATCTGATTTCTTGAGCAGCTTGTGACACGCGCGCCGCCTTATAAAAAATATTATCTGTTTTGATGAAACAGTTTTTGTCATGGATCCACGGTGGAAACATCCTTGGACATCTATGGTTTACGGTCCCACATCATGTGGGAAAACCATGTTCGTTCAAAATTTTTTAAAACATATAGATAGCATGAGTAACGTGCACTTTGATCGAATAATAGTTTACTATTCCGAATGGCAATCAACGTACAAAGAACTGGGTGATGATATCGAATTTCATGAGGGTTTACCCAAAAATTCAGACTTTGTCGACGACCCCAGGCCAAAATTGATAATTATAGACGACTTGATGCGTGAGTCTTCGAGTGGTGTTATTGCCAATCTTTTTACCAAGGGCAGTCATCATAATAATTTAAGCGTAGTATTCATCAGGCAAAATCTTTTCCATAAGGGCCAACGTGAAATCTCGTTAAATTCTAATTATATAGTTATTTTCAAAAACTCTAGATAAATCTCAGATACACTATCTGGGATAAATCTCAGATACACTACCTAGCTCGCAAAGTGTGTCCTGAAAATCCACAATTTTTACAAGAGATTTATCCTGATGCAACTAAACATGCACACTCCTATTTATTACTTGACTTACGTCAAGATCTACCTGATATTTGTCGTTTTCATAGTAATATATTTCCTTATGATAAATATGACTATGTTTATGTTCCCAAGAAATCTATAAAAGGTAGCGATCTTGGAAACAATATACCAGTCATACGTTTGTAATGGGTTCAAGTAGACGCAAGCATCTTGGACAAAAACATTTAAATACTTGAAAATCTCTGCTTCATTTCGATAAAAATCATCGACGTGTTTAATTACGTGAAGCAGATAAAAAACTTGTTATTCTCATTTGCGAATGTGGTTTAAATATTTTACGTGGTAACGTGCCTTTGAACAAAAACTATAAAAATAAATTGAAAAAGTACATTTTATTTTTAAGAAAATTAACTGATTCTTCGCAAAGTTTGAAAAATAAAAAGAAGTTGATTATCAAATACCAAACTTGTTTACCACACATCTTGGAACCTGTGATAAAACTATGGAGCATGCAAGAAAAATGATTTGGATCCCTAAACAAAGTATAAACAACTTGCACCATCGCTTATCAAGTGAAAAATTGGCTACCATGCAAACACCGGATACACCTACGTCGCGAGTAGACAAAGAAATGAGCGAAATTATAAATTCGACCTCAATTCAAGATGATCGTGAAAAATATGCAATGTACTAACAAGCATTGGAGCGTTTTATGTATTATAAAAAAATGATACAAACAAGTTTCAAGCGAGTAGTGTAAATACCCCCGGAGATACTAAAGAAGGAGGCAGAGGAAATGTCGACGGAGATACCAATGAAGAAAACAGCAATGAGAGTATAATAAACTGTGTACCACCAACGTTTCAATTTAAAGCAAAACAGTTATTACAACGATTACATGATTTTGGTGATGTCACATGGGATGCTCGTGGTAAGATTACGATAGATGGCAGTATCGTCAAAGGTGGAAACATAGTAGACTTGATTAACGATACTGTGAGAAATAGAAAACAGACGTTGTCAAATGGTTATGGTCAGTTTGCCCAAACACCTCGTAAAGCAAATATACCACGAGAATTTATTGTTAGCAATAAAATTTGGGAGCTTGTTTCCTCACCACAATCTGCCAGCAGCGAGGAAGAAACTCAACATTCTGATAGCGAAGAAACAAACGAAAAACCATCCGATAAAAACACTCCAAGAAAGTTGAGAAAAAGATTACGTCCCGAAGAAACACCTAGGCACGTTACAAAAGTTCGTATTCTTCCATGGAATCGCCTGGAGTAAACATTGAAGAAGATTTTATCACACACCCAGAGTCGAGTCTCGTAGATAATTTAATCAATCTTTTACGTTTTGAAATACATACTCCGGGGTACCATTTTTGTGGACCCGGTACGCGCCTAAACGAAAGATTAGCGAAAGGTGAGAAAGGTGTCCCCACTTGACGATTATTGTCGTGAACATGATATAGCATATGCAAACAGTGTTGGTGGTGATCGTAGCAAAGCTGATTGTTTGCTGGGCAAGCGTGCTTTTGCGCGTTTGTTGTCTGAAACAGCTACAACTAATGAGTGAAGTATGTCTTTGGTCACAACTTGTTGTATGTTTAGTAAAATAACTTTTGACAAGTTTTCTTTGTACATTAAAAAAATAATTAAAAAAACGTAAAACAGAAACTAAAAAATTTTAAGAATAAGATAAATGGAAAAAACGTTAAATAATTTTTTTTTATCGGCCACCGAAATCATCAGCCTGTGCCGGTGCATACAATCTCTTAAAAACAGTTGGTAAAAAACATGATCGCAAAAAAATTATCAAATGGCTTGAAAGTCAGGATGCTTATACTCTACATAAACCTATACGTCGTCATTTCCCACATAGGACTTATGACGTTCGTAACCCTTTTGATGTGTGGGAAGGAAATCTCGCTGATTTACGATCATTAAAAACCTATAACGATGACAACATGTATCTGCTTGTGGTTATAGACGTTTTATCAAAATTTGCATGGGTTGAGCCAATTCGTAGCAAAACATCGAAAAGTGTCGCTACAGCTTTTGAACGTATTTTGACACAGTTAAGGGACAGAACCCTATGCTTTTTCAAACTGATAAAGGTGAAGAATTTCCCGGTAAGGAGATGCAACAAGTTTTGAAAAAGAATAGTATAAATTACCGTGTGGTTAGAAATCCTGATATTAAAGCGGCTGTGGTGGAAAGGTTTAATAGAACATTGAAGGTTCGATTATGGCGATATTTTACTCAAACAAACACGTACAGATATATTAATATTTTACAAAAAATTGTTGATGCTTACAATAGTTCTTGGTATTCTGGTACTAAAATGGTTCCTGCTAAAGTTAATTTGTACAATGCCGCAAAAGCACACCAAAACCTAGCCCAACGATACAATACGACCCGTATTCGATATCCTAAATACAAGGTGAGTGACTTGGTGCTTGTCAGTCATGCCAAACTAGTGTTCAAGAAAGCATATGAAAGTGGTTGGACTTTGGAATTGTTCCGAATTATACGTATATCTACTGACAGGAAACCACTTGTTTATACTTTGTACGATCTTGACGGTGAACCAATCGAAGGTTTTTTCTACGAAGAAGAACTTTCCAGAGTACAAAAAGATTTGCATACCGAATCATTTCAAATAGATAAGATTCTAAAAACTAAATATAAAGGGAAAAACAAAAGATATTTTGTAAATTGGAAAGGCTATCCCGATAAATTTAATTCCTGGGTTCCTGCAAACAATTTAAAAAAGATATAATGAGAGAGCAATTTTATAGCATATTATCTAGGAACAGCAGTGTATACGTGTTTCCTAAAAACAAAACAACATGTTTTACCACACAGTTACCTCAAAATATTTATTTACACGATGAGTGGTCGGTAGCTCTTTGTGAGATTCAGATACGCCACACATTTCAGCATACTTCGATCAATAACTATGAGGGTATGGTTTGTGTAAAAACAATTGAGTCATTTTCATCAAATGATTTGAGACACGAATCAACAGAAAAGGATATTGTTGCACACTTATCACCACGAATCTATACAGATATAGAAAATATTTTACAAGAAATGAATAATTTACCTAATATGAAAAGTCACTTACAATTCAAAATATAACGTGGAGGATTTATAGAAATTGAACGAATTTGTCAGGATACTTGTGAGACAAATTTTGTGAGTAAAATGCTTTTATTTTAGCGTTACTGAGACCTGGATAATGATCTGACAAGTATTGGAAACATGCCCCTTCTTTACCTAATGCTTTAGTAAACTGCTTCATTAAACCAAGTTTAATGTGCAGTGGAAGAAGAAGGATTTTTAATGGATCGAGCAATGGTTCTTGAGGCACGTTGTAAGTACCTGGATTAAGCGCATTTCTTTTTGGCCATTCTCTCTTCCTGTAATGATTTATGCGATCTCCGCTGTCCAATAAACATAGAAAGCACGGAAACTTTGTAAAACCTTACTGTTGTCCTAATATGATGGATATGATTTATTTTCTCTAGGACATACTTCATATTTTCATATCTTTCTTTTAGTTTCGTGGAATGCTATTGGGATGCTTGCGTATTTATTTCCATTATGCAGCAAAACTGCCTTTAGACTTTGCTTTGAAGAGTCTATGAAGAGTCGCCATTCACTGGACTTGTAAATATTAGGTTTTAATTCATTAATCAGACTCTTTACAGCTGTACAATAAACTAATGTTTTATCCTCATCTACAGTGAAATATTTTGTAAACTCTTGTTCCCGTTTTCTATAAACGGAAGATTTAGTTCCAGGTTCTACTAATTCCCGCCTTTTAAATTCCGCTGCCATGAATTCTGCAACATCTTTCGAGTCGCCAGTATTGCGAAAAAAGTCATTTAAATCTTTTTGGTTAAATGGTTTAGGATTGCATAACATAATAGAATATGGAACATACTTGTCTTTACTTTCATCCATTTCACATTCACTAATCTCCATTAATTCACTTTCACTGTCATCTTCATTGTTTCTTATGACGTCTTCTTCAATATCTTCTTCCATAAAATCTTCTTCTACATTCATAAGTTCACCAGCATCACAAATGGTTTCCTCTCTTTCAAATCCATTGGATATATGAATATCTGATTTCGTAATGGGTTTTATTGTTGAAGAGACATTAGCGTATTTTATTTTAGATTTATTTCTCGAGTTAAAGCCGCTTGTAATAGCAGTCATCGCATGACTGTGGTTTCTGCCATATAGTTGGCGTGGTAAATTGTAAAACTTCCTTTCCATTGCTTTTTTTTCATCGATTCAACATCGTTAGACAAGTCATCCACCTGTGAAGAGCTGCGGTGGTATGATGACGACGGCTGCGGGCCCGCTTGCTTACCCTGACCAGTCGCCCTGGGTTTCTGAAGCACTGCATCGTGAATATATATCACTTATATCTGCACCCAGGGCACCTCCCCGTGGTGACGGTGGGCAAAGGATAAATTTTTTGCTGGTTTTTTTTTTCACTTCGGTTTTTTGTATAAATTTTTTGTATATTCTGGCAAAGTTCCTGGAAAAGGGCGTTTCGCCGTCATGGCAGATATAAGTAATATATCTATTACGATGCAGGGCTTCGGAAACCCAGTATCGGCGACTGGTCAGGGTGAGCAAGCGGGCCCGCAGTTGTCGTCATCATACGACCGCAGCTCTTCACAGGTGTATAACTTGGCCAGTGTTGAGTATAATGCCACAAGAAACCCCTCAAGTAACCACGATTGCCTTGGAGAACCAAATCGGTTTTGCTACATATGTGGCAAATTTGAGGTAGCAAAGTACCGCAGACCTATTACGGATTTAAATAGAAAAATTTTTCTTGACTGCTTCAAAATGCAGATATCTGTTGAAAATACATGGTGGGTTCCTCAAGTGATGTGCTGTACTTGTCTAACGATGTTGAATCGATGGAAGAAAAGCAAAGGAAAGAAAGTGTTACAATTTACCACGCCAACTATATGGCAGAAACCACAGTCATGCGATGACTGCTATTTTTGCAAAACTATTACAAGTGGCTTCAACTCAAAAAATAAATCTAAAATAAAATATGCTAATGTCTCTTCAATGATAAAACCCATCATGGAATCAGATATTCATACATCCAATGAATTTGAAAGAGAGGAAACTATTTGTGATGCTGGTGAACTTATGAATGTAGAAGAAGATTTTATGGAAAAAGATATTGAAGAAGACGACATAAGAAAAAATGAAGATGACAGTGAGAGCGAATCAATGGGAATTAGTGAAAGTGAAATGGATGAAAGTGAAGACGAGTATGTTCCACATTCTGTTACGCCATGGAATCCTAAACCATTTAACCAAAAAGATTTAAACGATTTTATTCGAAATACTGGCGTCTTTAAAGATGTTGCAGAATTCATGGCAGCGGAATTTAAGAGGCAGGAATTAGTAGAACCTGGAACTAAATCTTCTGTTTATAGAAAACGGGAACAAGAGTTTACAAAATATTTCACTGTAGATGAGGATAAAACATTAGTTTATTGCGCAGATGTAAAGAGTCTGATTAATGAATTAAAAGCTAATATTTACAAGTCCAGTGAATGGCGACTCTTCATAGACTCTTCAAAGCAAAGTCTAAAGGCAATAGCTCATTCCACGAAACTAAAAGAAAGTTATGAAAATATGAAGTATGTCTTAGAGAAAATAAAATATGAAGAACACAAGTGGCAAGTTTGTGGAGACTTGAAAATCATATCCATCATATTAGGGCAACAGTCAGGTTTCATAAAGTTTCCATGCTTTCTATGTTTATGGGACAGCAGAGATCGCATAAATCATTACAGGTAGAGAGAATGGCCAAAAAAAAATGCGCTTAATCCAGGTACTTACAACGTACTTCAAGAACCATTGCTCGATCCATTAAAAATCCTTCTTCCTCCACTGCACATTAAACTTGGTTTAATGAAGCAGTTTACTAAAGCATTAGATAAAGAAGGGGCATGTTTCCAATTCTTGTCAGATCATTTTCCAGGTCTCAGTAACGCTAAAATAAAAGCAGGAATTTTTGACGGTCCTCAAATTCGAAGAATGTTTCGAGATCCTAATTTCATCAACACAATGAACGAAACAGAAAAATTAGCATGGCTCAGTTTTCAAAGTATTGCTGAAAATTTTTTAGGTAATCAGAAAAGTCAGGAATATAAACAAATTGTTTCAGATTTATTCGATAACTACGAACGTTTAGGTTGTTTGATGAGTGTGAAATTACATTTTTTGCACTCACATTTGCAATATTTTCCTGAGAACTTAGGTGACTACAGCGAAGAGCAAGGTGAGCGGTTTCACTAAGACCTAAAAGAAATGGAGAGGAGATATCAAGGCACTTGGGGTGTTAATATGATGGCCGACTACTGCTGGATGTTGAAAAGAGAAACTAATCAAAGTGATAGAAAAAGATCCAGAAATCCTTTACACAGGTCATTTGAGGATAAGAGAATCCGCTATAAGCGAAAAAGAGAGAATTGAATTAGTTTTTTAAAGACGCAAGGTTTAATGGTTGAGGGTTTAAGAGCTGAGGGTTTCAGTTTTCACTTCTAAGGGTTTTGACGGACAGTCAAACCATTAGGTTTCAAGGTTGATGTTTTAAGGAGGGGTTCAGAGTTTAGTGGTTCATCGTATAAGGGTTTAAGTGTTGAGGGCTTAAGGGTTCAGGTTCTAAGGGTTTAAGGGTTTAAGAGTTCAGGGTTCAACAGTTAAGGGTTAAAGGGTTGTGGGTTCAATGTTTAAGAATTTTATGTTTGGGGATTAAAGGATTCAGGGTTAAAGGGTTCAGGATTTAAAAGTTCAGATTTAAGGGGTTCAGGATTTATGGGCTATGGGTTTAAAGGTTCCAGGATAAAGCGTTAAGGGTTTTAAGGTTTCGGGTTTAAAGGTTATAAGTTTAAGGATTCAGGGTTTAAAGGTTAAAAGGGTAAAAGCTGAATTTTTCGAATTTTTCGGTGTTGGGAGTGGTTTTCCGTGATTGAAAAAAAGGAGAGGGAATGTCGTAAATCTCGTTTGGAATTCGGATTCAGTGCCTCAAAATATGTATAGCAGTAGATTTGCAGTCATTTTTAGGCAGTTTATACCAATTTGCCCAATGTTAAAAGCGGAATATTCCGGCTTTTTCACTTTAGGGGTGGTTTTCCACGATTTAAAAAGAGCTGAGGGGTGATGGCACAAATCTGCCTTTGGATTCGGATTTAGCGCCTCAAAATGTATATAGCTCCAGCCTGCAGTCATTTTTAGGCAGTTTATACCAATTTGCCCGACTTTAAAAGCGGAATATTCCGGATTTTTCAATTTAGGGGTGGGTTTCCACGATTTAAAAAGAGCTGAGGGGTAATGGCACGAATCTGCCTTTGGATTCGGATTCAGCGCCGCGAAATGTGTATAGCTTTAGATCTGCAGCAATTTTTAGGCAGTTTATAAAAATTTTCCCAACGTTAAAAGCGGAATATCCCGGATTTTTCGATTTAGGGGTGGTTTTACACGATTTAAAAAAAACTGAGGGGTGATGGCGCAATTCTGGCTTCGGATTCGGATTCAGCGCGTCAAAATGCATAAGAGGGTGTATGTCAAGTCTAAGTAACAGACCACTTTTTTTAAGAGATTAGTTGTAGTGGGGTAGGTGGAGGGGTATGTGGAGGGGTAGGTGGAGGGGTAGGTGGAGGGGTGTGGAGGGGGCGTGGATGTGGGTGGAGGGGTGTAGGATAGGGGAGGGGGCGGTGGGGAGTGGAGGGGGTGGAGGGGCAGACGCCCTTCAAAATAACGTAAAATTTGAAAGAATTTAACGGTAAAGAGTGGAGGGGAGGTGGATGGGTGGTGAAGGGGGTGGAGGTGGGTGGAGTGGAGTGGAGGGGCTGGGGGTGGAGGGGGTAGGTACCCATTTTTGCCCTTACAACTATATAATATAGGAAGATATATATATATTGTAAAACAAATGAAAGTATCATTAGTCAGAGTTCGTTTGGTTAATAGTAGAGTTCAGCTGAAGTGTTGATAGATAAACTCCTTAGATTTTGTGATATATACGCCGCGAATGGATTTGTCTATAAATAACAGCTTTAATATATGTTTAGTTCGAGCTGAACTCTGAAAGCATATACATGGCATATCATAGCGAGAAACGGATAGTCTTCGTATATTCAAAGATGCTATCAAACAAAAATCTATGTCTTTCAAGAACAGTATTGACAATTCTCTTGATAATGTAAGAAATGATGTTTCATATTTAAAGAGGTCGGCGGATCTAGATAGTACTGACAGTGTTCCATATGCCAGTGCTGCTGACGCTGATAAGAAAATGTTTTCACTTGTGAGAAAATATTTATCCAATCTCAAACGTAATTCAAAGAGGTATCTTGATAAGTTATACGGCGTTTACAAAAAAGCAAATATTCTTATGATTGGTAGTTCACCACTGACTGAGGGCTTATTACAGTGTAGAAAAAATCCTAATGGAAATCGCATTAATTCAGCTGATCTGAAAAATTATAGAATGATCATAGTAAATTCGTGTGCTCATAAAAATCTGTACTGTGCAAATAAGTCGATTCGGCAACTAAAAAGTAACAAATTTTATAATTTTATTTCACCAATGTTCGAACAATCATCAAGATTATTACCAGGATTGAAAGATACCCTTTCTGAAGTTAAAAATGCTAGTAATGTAATGGGTGAGAAGTATAAGACTGCCGAGCGAAAAGAATCTGCAGTGGTAGCCAAATTGAAGGTCAATCCTCTAAATCTCACAACTTTCAATCAAGAAAATTCTCAAATTTACTTTCTCTAGTGGAAACTGCCAATAACGTGCATAATTATTACAAAGCTTATCATTCTAATAAAGATGCATTTTATTTCTCAACCAATCAAAATTCATCGAGAAAACTTTGGAAAGAAAAACATGACATATGTAAAATAAAAAATAAGAACTTGATTAATTGGAGATGTAAATGGGAAAAAAGGCTGTGGCCTAGTGATGAGGAGGAGGAGGAAGAATTTGTTTCTTCATTGCAAGGCAATGTTGCAACTGCGTATCAACTCAATGTCTCGGATGCCCCTAACAAATTAGTTGACCGCCTGCGAGTACTTATTGTTGAGCAAAATAGGGTAAATAACTGTGCAGAAATCGATTTTATTATTAATGAACTTCGCGAGGCAAGACTCATATATTAAATGGTAAAGGAATGTTCATTGATTGAGAGGTAATTATATGTGGTTGTACCTCACAGGTGGAAGAGATCGTTGGGGCTGTCACCATTCAAAAAATTCAAATTTTTTTTAGGTTAGCATACATAGATATCTGGGAAAGCCAGTGTAGTAGTTGCTCAACTGACCGCTAGGTTGCTTTAAAATGAAAGTACTCTCGCAAGCGGTTAGGCGAGGCTTCGGTTATATCAGCCTGCTGAGGTCGTCGTCACATAATAATAGGTTAAACTTTCCATAATCAATCATCAGGTCACAACCTGGGGAAAGCCTTCTGATTTGTTCAAGTAGCATACAGCGCGATCATTCAGAATGGAGTGCGTCGTGGACATGCAGGGCTATAATCAACCAGTGAACGATTTCATTCTCAAGGAACTTGCCATACTTCCTCTAGACGACAAATCAGAACCTCTGGTGCTCATTTTTCGAGCAGCGTATTCGTGGCGTCGACTCACGGACAAGTACCGACGCGAGAATACATGGTTGGAGCGTTGCTATCACGTTCTTGCCTGGAAATCTGGAGACGTTCTCTACACTGACGTGGAGAAAATCATTCGAGATAGTCTGTATGATGCGACGAAGGTTTCTGTTCATGTTGAAATCAGAAGAGAGTGGTTAAGACGCTTCAAGGTCAACGCTATCGACGTCATCGAGTACGGGTAACCCAGCTTTTGACGAGCCCAACAAGGCGGTGACTGTTTGCACCAATCACAATGGAGCATACAAAGCTGTATGTGCACTTGACAACGTCAAGCTGATGAAAAATTTTTACTTCAAATACATACATATAGATTATGAATAAACTCTATTAATAAATGATGGAGAGGTAATGTACCTCGCAGGTGAGATCGATGGTTGGGGCTCTCATTATTAAAAAAAATTTACCATTCGATGCTCCACGAATTCCTGCGGGAATGGCAAAAATTTTTTCCAGCCTCTTAAATTTCCTGTCCTTTCAAATTATCCGCCATTTTTAAATTTGCTACCATTTTGTATTTCCCACCCACTCTGTCGCTAAAGTAGACTCCTATCTCATCAATCGTTGATAATGATATCGTGGTGGGCAGAGTGATGGGTATAGAGTGCAAGTATGTATAGTTTATGTAGTACACATAGTATACATAGTATATGTAGTACATATAGTATATGCAGTATACATAGTATATGCAGTATGCATAGTATATGCAGTATACATAGTATATGCAGTATGCATAGTATATGCAGTATACATAGTATATGTAGTACAGATAGTATATGCAGTACACATAGAATATGTAGTACACATACTATATGCAGTATACATAATTTATGCAGTATACATAGTATATGTAGTACACGTAGTATATGCAGTATACATAGTATATGTAGTTCACATAGTATATGAGTGATTCTGCCATAACTTCCCCAGATTAGGTCTAACTTTTTTGTTTCAAAACCAACTTTATAGGCGTTTTGAGGTTTCACCTCCTCATTATAACATTTAAAATAAGTGCCCAGAACGAATCCACTACAAAATATTTCGGCTATATTTTACGTAACATTTTATGATCTTGGTAGGGGACGGAACTGACCATTATTGTAAAAAAATCTCGAAATTAATTCTAAAATATTTAATACGACAAAAAAATTCGGTAAAACAATTTCGAACAAGAGCTTGAAAAATAATATTTTATATAACCAAATTAATTAATAATATCAATTTCCGTAATAATATTAAGAGTAACTCTAGTGGAAAAAATTTTTGTGCCGTAGAGTGCTAAAGTATGTGAAACGACATAGGCTGATTTGTGCACGTGAGAAGTGTGCACCGATTTATTGTGCACAGAGAAAAGAAAAGAAAATTTTGTTCACAAAACGTTTTTACTTTTGCACAAAAAATTGTGCACTTTACGGAAAAAGATGAAATTCAGTAATGTGCACAAGATTGTTGTGCACAATAACATAAAATAATATTTCAACCAAAAAAGTCTAATATTTTTAATGAATTTATTTGTGCACAATCGCCCAGCCCTATATTACGTGCACGATAAATAAGCACAGTGTGCAATACTTTTTTTGGTTGAAATATTATTTTATGTTATTGTGCACAACAATCTTGTGCACATTACTGAATTTCATCTTTTTCCGTAAAGTGTACAATTTTTTGTGCAAAAGTAAAAACGTTTTGTGAACAAAATTTTCTTTTCTTTTCTCTGTGCACAATAAATCGGTGCACAATTCTCACGTGTACAAATCAGCCTATGTCTGTGAAACTGTACAAATATGTGCCAAAGTATGTCTAACTATGCGAAACTGTGCAAAAGTGTGCTCAAGCAGGTAGATTTCGGACATTTTACACAGGTTTAGCACAGATTGGCACATTTTTGCACATTTTACCACACTTTGGCACAGTTTAGTACAAAAAGCTTTTAGCCATTAAAAATAAATTTAGCTTGATTATTTGGCACAGTTTAACACACTTTGACATACTTCGGCACAGTTGAGCACAGTTGTGCACAGTTTGGCACAACCTTAGCACGCCTTAACACAAATTATTGTTAAATTTTGAAATTAACAACCATCACTTATTATTAACAATATCAAATCTTTTATTCAACCATTTATAGTCATTAGATTCAAGAATTATTAATTTTTGAAAATCTATTGAGTTTAACTATAGTCAAGTATGTCCATTTATTTCTAATTGATATTACCTATACTTAAATCTTCAAAATTATTGTTAATAATACATTCTTTATATTTTTACTTATATTGTTTTAATAAGTGAACAATATTTTGTGTGCTTAACTGTGCCAAATTGTGTGAAACTGTGAAAAACTGTGCAAAACTGTGCCACAGTGTGTCAAACTGTGCACTACTGTGCCTAATAATAAACCTAATTTTATTTTTAGTAACTCAAAATTCTTTGTGCAAAACTATGTCAAAATGTTCTAAAGTGTGCTAAACAATGCACAACTGTATCGAAAATCAAATTATATTTATTTTCAACAGCTGAAAATGATTTATGCCAAACTGCAAAAGTGTGCCACATTATTCTAAACTGTGCCAATATGTGATAAATCTGTGGAAAATGTC
This sequence comes from Torymus aiolomorphi, assembly GCA_036365515.1. Lineage (NCBI taxonomy): Eukaryota > Metazoa > Arthropoda > Insecta > Hymenoptera > Torymidae > Torymus > Torymus aiolomorphi. The sequence goes on along the minus strand of CM070877.1, from coordinate 74,364,007 downwards.
CGAAACCTACCTAGTTGGGCACAGTTGGGCACAGTTTGGCACAGTTTTGCACAGTTAAGCACACTTATGCACGATTAGGCGCGAAAATTATTTTCACTAAGGAATCAAAATGATAATTTATGATAATTTATGCAAATTATTTTTCATACAGTGTTTTGATTTACATTTTATTTACAATATTAAAATAATATTACAATTAATATTTTCTGTTTACATTTAAAATTAATTTAATAAAATATAATATTTAATAATTTCTTAATGCGGTCTTACACCTATAGGCCTTTATATCCAAAATTACCTAAAAAATGATAAAAAATATTATTATAATAAAATAATGAAAATATATTATACAATAAATATAACTTATCTTGAATAAATGAGCCTAGACAGAGGTCCTTAAACTCATTTTATTCTCAGTTACAGCATTTTCAAGAAAAAAAGTTTGTTGTAACTTTTCTCTGATACCTGATGGATTTTCGTGGGACAAAGTGCAAATTCACTGAATTACGAGTCCATCCATCAACAGCTTTCTCAGCATTTTGAGATTTTACTTTTACTGATTTTCTTTGTTTAACTTGATGCTTTTTCTTCAAAATATTTGCGTTTCTCGTGGTCGGAGACATTTTTCAAAATTTATCTTATAAAAGCAGATAAATAGAAATTTTAAAGATTTCACAATTATGTAAATCATTCATTATTTATATGAATTTACTCAATCTTATATATAATTTATGATTTGAAACCGTATGGAATATCAGTTTTATTATAAGAAATAAAAAAAGTCCGAACACCAAAGATTTCAGTTCAATTAAAAAAGTTTTTAACATTTAATAATGAATTTTAATCTTTTATGGGACGAAACTGACAGGGATGGAACTGACATTTTTAAGTTTAAAAAGCTCGCACGTCGCTTATACTCAATATTACCTTTTCTCAGTGTAGGTAGTTCTTATATCCACCAAGTACTATAAAAAAATGCATTTTACTTACCATTAAACATAATCTAAACAGCGGATTACACGGGGGATGGAACTGACTAAAATATTTGTACACTGTGAAATTAGAAAAAGAAGTGGTTCGCGTTTGCGGATATTCTAATTTTTAACGGTTTTGCCGCTTCCATCATTCGTCCATGTGCTCGCGTTGGAGGAATCGACCGCTGGATGGCGTTGTGGAGCCAAGTAGCGCTGTTTTCAAAACAATTATTGCTATTATCAACATTTTCGTCAAAATCGCTGGACAAAAAGTATCCATCGCGATTTAATAGTAGTTTGTTGAATTTGACCTTGAAAATAATGGAAACATATATTAAAAACCCTGCAATTTACAATGTGTATGTGGGAATTAGGCTTCTTCGCTTGATTTTCACGTGGCACAAGGTTTCATATTGAAAATCTTGTTTAGGACAAGGGACGGAACTGACATTTTGACTCTATTTTATTGATTTTTTTTAACGGACAGTTAAAAAACGCTATCTTCCAAGAAAGTCAACGTCATTATATATAGATTAGAGCCTGTGAAACATTTATTTTTATTCGCACATCTTTATGTAAGCTCTGGACGCCATCTAGGGTAGTTATGGCAGAATAACCCATATGCAATATACGTAGTATATTTAGTTCACATAGTATATAATGCATTCTTTATATGTCATCTTAAAAGCTAATGTATTACGATTCTTACAATTACCGATGGAGGTAATCAGCTCGTATGTAATATAGTGATCTGAGACGTGAAGAAACTTGTCTAAATTTCTAAGATTTTCGGACCTCGCCTCTATAGTGATGGCGACGCTCGACCAACCAGGGAGCTCCATGCCATTTTTCCAAGAATTATATACAGGTTTGAACTTGCATCATCGATCTCCATCCCAACCTGTCCAAAACGTTTTTCCAAGAATTCTGTGAAGGTTTGAAGATGCGAACCCCATTGAGCGGTGGTGGAATATATTATGCATGCTTCGTGTGTTATCTATATATGGCTTGGGAGTAGATCCTTGTATCCCTAACATCATATTAATCAAAACTCAAGCGCTTATGCTCCTCTTGTTGAACAGGAGAAAAAAGAGGAGAAAAAATGTTATCGCGGAACTACACTCTCGGCGGAGCGGCGCTTTCGGTGCGAAATTCAAATTGAGAGTTAAGCAGCATTCGGATGGTTGACAGCGGGAAATGCATTCGGATATAGTATATATAGTATATAGCATATAGTATATATAGTAGATATAGTATATATAGTATATATAGTATATGGGTTATCAACTGCCGGTAAACTGCTCTGCCGGTAAGGTACAGCGTTCTGTCGTAGAGTTGGGTGATAATGTAGACTACTCTGCCGGTAAGGTAGAGTTACTGACTATTGGTAAGGTTGGGCCACCCTGCCGACAGCGCTTTATCGGTTGGGGGTTAACAGCCTATATAGTATTCTGCTCTATTGGTAAGGTAGATTTGGGTTATCGACTGCTGGTAATGTTGGGTTATCAACCACCCTGTATTTACCGGCCACCGACAAGGTAGCGCTCTATCTTACCGATCGTGCGCCAGCTCAGAGGGTAACTGTGCCCGAATCCCCATAGCTCACGTACTAATATACAATGAAAAAAATAAAGAATACAAAATAAGAAAGTAAAGAAAATCTTCAATTAATTATATCCTGTGTTTCTAAACCATAGTTGTTACGACCCTACGGGTAAGCATACTCCTATTACTTCAGCAAAGAATTAAGTGAACATAACGGCAGTTGTATGACCCTACGGGTAATCCTCACTGGTTGTGTTTACGAAAAATATTATTAATTTATAATGAATTTTACTACAATTCAAGAGAACATACAAAGAAAAAAATAAAGAATACAAAAATAAGTGGTAAATGAAATCTTCAATTAATTATATTCTGTGTTTCTTCTCTAAATAATAGTTGTAACGACCCTACGGGTAAGCATACTCCTATTGATTTAGCAAAGAATTAAGTGAACATAACGGCAGTTGTACGACCCTACGGGTAAGCCGCACTGGTTGTGTTTACAAAGAATATTTTAGTTTATAAAAAATTCCAGTTTGTAACTTTGAAACAATTTATATTCGAAAATTAGTAAAAAAAAAAAAGTATATCATAGAAAAAGAAATAAAATTCACATGCGAGCTCTGCTCTTCATAGAGAAGGACGAGCCTAAGAAATAACCTGAGACCGGGAAAAATTATAAAAATCCCAAACCCCAGGTATCCAAAGGAAATTGTGACCCTATTCTTTGTCCATACAGGGATACGTGCGGCCAAATGATCTTTACAAGACGTTCGTGCTATCCACCGTTGGTCCTTATGAAAACCAAATCCTAATCCAAAAATTAGTCAAACTTAGATTTCTACGTTAACAGTGAATTTGATATTACACTCCTTTCCTCAGCTCGTCCGAGGTTTACTAGCTAGCGTAGCTAAGGCCTAAAAGAGCATAACTAATTTAAGAGAATAACTTATAATTGACTTAAACATCCAAGTCGTGTAGTGTTGGGAAGTAACATCCTCTTCAACTGGAACCTTGTTCTTGGTAATAAGAATTAATATATTAGGTAATATAATAACAACATTAATTTGGTTCTCTTTTGATAATGTAAATTTCTTCGGAGCAATAAAATACAGTTACATCTATTTTATGTGCTGAATTGGTTATTACACTGAATAATTCGGATTCATTGTTTTAGAGTTTTTAAATGATTCTTTAATAATCCTCCTACTTATAACTATTTAATATTTATTAAATACGTTGGCTTCCCACTTTAATCTCTTTAACTGTAATCTTATGTTCTTATAGGAATGACTTTTCTCCTTCCTCTTCAACTAGAACCATATCTTCTTGGTAATAAGAATTATTACATTAGGTAATATAATCACAAAATGAATCTGGTTTTCTTTTAATAATGTCAATTTCTTCGGAGCAATAAAATACATTTACATCTATCGTTAAAGTACGTTCGTGGTATTTAAGTTTTTTTGGGAGAAGCGAACATCAAACGAACCAATGTTTAGCGAATATTGTTTTTTTATTTGCCGACGTTTCGGTAGCGTTAGTATACTCCCCTCTTCAGGGCTACAAGATATGTAAAAATGGTAAATGTACACAGCGTCATGATATTTTTTATATAAGAAAACAAGTCGGAGAATTCCATAAATTTTTTTTACCATAAACAGTTTTTCAGTCATTAACATAACATTCGACTCTGCCACACATAAATAAACACGAACTGCACCAAACTTTAAAGACAACGTCAAGAAAATTCGAAATTTAAAAAATTTTATAAAAAAATTATTGTATTTAATTAAGAATAAAATAGCGATCAAACCGTAACTTACAACCAACTTTTGAGTAATTCTCTCATGGTTGATATCGGATAAGACGAGTGTTGTCTTCCATAAATCAACTAACAATGAGAGGCATGTGTGACTTGATGTGGCCGAATGATTAGGAGCGCACGTGAACATGGAAGTGGGACATACTAGCGCGTTCACCTAACGAGGACTCTCACGCTGTATAGGCTTAGCTCCGCTCACTTCCTCGTCTCATGCTCTCCTATCTCCCTCGAACAGCTTCGTGTTTCGTTTCTCCCACTTCCCGCTCTTCGCCTCCCTTCCCCTGATCCCCAACGGTTTTTCCAAATTGCCTATTGTTTCCCTCGTTTAACAAGTCACACATGCCTCTCATTGTTAGTTGATTTATCGGAGACAACACTCGTCTTATCCGATATCAACCATGAGAGAATTACGCAGAAGTTGGTTGTAAGTTACGGTTTGATCGCTATTTTATTCTTAATTAAATACAATAATTTTTTTATAAAATTTTTTAAATTTCGAATTTTCTTAACGTTGTCTTTAAAGTTTGGTGCAGTTCGTGTTTATTTATGTGTGGCAGAGCCGAATGTTATGTTAATGACTGAATAACTGTTTATGGTAAAAAATTTTTATGGAATTCTCCGACTTGTTTTCTCTTATATAAAAAATATGACGCTGTGTACATTTACCATTTTTACATATCTTGTGGCCCTGAAGAGGGGAGTATACTAACGCTCCCGAAACGTCGGCAAATAAAAAAACAATATTCGCTAAACATTGGTTCGTTTGATGTCCGCCTCTCCCAAAAAAACATTTACATCTATTTTATGTGCTGAATTAGTTATTACACTAAATATTTCGAATTCATTGTTTTTGAGTTTTTAAATCATTCTTTAATAATCCTCCTACTTATAACTATTTAATGTTGATTAATTACGTTGGCTTTCCCACTTTAACCTCTTCAACTATAATATGTTTTTATAGGATTGACTTTTCTCATTCCTCTTGAACTGGAACCTTTTTCTTGGTAATAAGAATTAATATATGAGGTAATATAATAACAGAATTAATCTTGTTGTCGTTTATATGTCAATTTCTGCGGAGCAATAAAATACTGTTACATCTATTTTATATTAGATTGTTAGTTGCATCTAATGGTAGTGTTCTTTATATTAATATATAGTGATCCTAATGGCTTTTCTACCATGTAATGTTTTTGTAAATAAAAAACAACATTTGTCGTGTTTCGACGTTTCGGACACTTTTATTTGCGTCCATTATCAGGATTCTATTCAACAAAATTTTTTTATACATAAATTATTACAGGCATGTTAAACTTAAATAACTAAATCACATTAAATATATGAACAAAAACTTACAATGAGACAGTGTCAATCTAGTTACGCAGAGAACAATCCGCTCGTCAATAACTAGATTTTACAAAATTCACGCTTATATACTAACCTAATGTGTGTGTATTCGAAAATATACTTTATTACAGATATAACTAATATATATAAATGAAGACGTGAAGTAAAAATGGTGGGAGAGGCGTCGCTAACAGAGCTTATAGACGGAGAGAGGTAACAGGGCGACACACACAGGAGGAGGTGGCGCTATCGATGTTTTAATAAACGGACTAAGCCAACGTCCACGCTGTGTAGTCATACCTCCTACATGTGTGCGTTCCTGATACCTTTACACAGTCATAGAACGGCAAGTACATTATTTCGGAGATGAGAAATCGAAATTTTTAATAAACGTATTATATTCGTTAGGTAGCCTTGTAATTTCGAACTGTTTATTCATAAAATTTGATTGTGTGTGTACAAAAATGCCTCGGAAAAAAGCCTTTTTCCATTATTTATTTCATTATCTAATATTTTTATATTCTCAAAATCTATTGTGTGATTTGTTTCATTAGTGTGCATAAATAATCCGGAATTTTGATCTCCATCTTTATATTTTTTTGCGTGTTGTTTTGCTCTGACTTGTAGGCGTCTACTCGTTTGTCCGTCATAAGAAGCGTTGCAACCGCGGCAATTGATCTTATATACGATATTGGCTTGATTCACTTTTTCTGTTTTATCTTTACCTAACTTTACAATATTATTTAACTTATTTGTAGTGCTATAGACAACCTTTGTACTAAATCGTTTAAAAAAGTTATGATTGAAAAATTCCAGTTCCTTAACATAAGGCAAGCTAATGATGGCTTTATTATTAACAGGTTCTGTTTGTTTAAAATTTGTTTTAAATTTTATCTTCCTTAAACGTTTTTTTTTATGTGAAAATCTATAACTTTTAGCGGATAATCATTCAATCTTAATACCTTTTTTATAAATGATATATTTTCGTTGTGGAAACTGTTATACGATAATTTTATGGCTCTATCTACTAAGCAATATATAATAGCTATTTTATTACTGAGGGGGTGGTGTGAATTATAATTTAAATAGCGTCCTGAGAAAGTTGGTTTGTGGTAAAAAGAAAGCCAGTAATCTTTGCACGGGTATCTAAACACTGCCCGTTCAAAACTGACTCGCTTTACACACTAGTTGCGTAATGTACTATATTGTCATACATTGCGCTCACAATGACGAAAAATAATGTTCGTACACCCGAGGTACAAAAAGTTCTATTATGTCAGTCAAGTTATCTTACGGATACTTCACTACAATAAATTGATTTCCGTACTTTATTGTATTTAATTTGTATAGAAGGATGAGAAAATTTGAATACATTTCTGAGAACAGACATACAGTTATTTGGGAAAGACGTTTGCATTACTTGACTATTGATCATTGATTTCAAAACTTTCGATTGTTTAATTTGCAGTGAACAATGGGAATGTACTATACATAAAATTTGTTGAGCATAAATTGGCTCGAAGAAGTAAAACTTTTTCGCTATTATTTATTTGATTTCTTTTACAAAATCATAAATATTAAACAGGGAGAGCCGGAGGAAGGGAGGGAGGGAGAGAGGGCGGGAGAGAGAGGGAGAGAGAGAGAGGAAGAGAGGGAGAGAGAGAGAGGAAGAGAGAGAGGGAGAGAGAGGGTGAGGGAGAAAGAGGGAGATGGAGGGAGAGGGAGGGAGCGGAAGAGAGCGAGAGAAATAGATAGATAGATAATCTCTTTATTCGCCTGTAGGGCAAAACTTGATACATAAAACAACAAGCGAAATACATAGAATAGTAATATACTATACAAAGACAAATTAAAACAATTTCAAAATACGAAATAAAATCAAGAAAGAGATAAATATAACAATAAAAAATAACAAAGGTCGCAAATACATAAAGATATATCATTTTGTAATACAATTAATGCAGTTAATAGTTTTGCCAAAAGTAAAAGTATAAAAAGTAAAAAAGTAAGAGTAAAACAAATATTAAAAATTTAAATTAAATGTAAAATTAAAATTAAAATATTACAGTTCATTATATATTCTAGGTTAATATCACAGTATAATGCCACTTGGTAGAGTCATAAGGACTAGAATCGTAGTAAAAAGCCACTGGCAGAGTCATAAGTTATAATAAATTTACACGGTCTATTTACTAGAAGTTTCTAGAAGGCTCCTTTCCCACCAAGAGAAGCTAAGGATCGAGTTCAATAAAATGTTGATGCACCGCCCTCTTGAATGATGAAAATGAGGGTAGGTAGCGTATGGAGCGAGGAAGGGAGTTCCAGAGGCGAACACCTTGGGCCAAAAACGCCTTATCACCCGTTTTGTAATTTATGGCCGGAAACTCAAGTTCCGGCTGCACTCCCCTACTGGCCGGCCTAGGCTTATGCTTCGTGAAAAATGCACCGAGACTCGCGACTCCGCTACTAAATGAGATAAGTTCCCCAGATCGCAAACCAATGCCTGGCAAACCCGATGAGCTCACATGATTAACTCCAACTTTGGAGCCAAACACAATTGCTTTTGTCTTGCCAGCATTAAGATGCAAACCAGAGCTCTCCGCCCATCCAGCCACCATTCGCGCTGCATTAGATAGCCGAGCAATGCCTTCCAAGATTTCATCCTTGGTAGTGTGTAGGTAAATCTGTAGATCGTCCGCGTAGAAAATATGTTTGATAGTTTCACCGTCAAGTACGTCTCGTATTGACGTAAAGACAGAAAAGCAAATGGTCCAGGACATAACCCTGTGGAACTCCTAGGTTAGTACCCAGGGAATCAGAACTGCCACTCTTATTAGAGATAACCATTTTGGTGCGACCTTGTAAATACGATTTGATCCACAGGAGGGCTGACCTTGAGAACCCTAGCTGACTGTGTTTATGCAATAGTTTTGTCGGTGAAATGGTATCAAAGGCCTTGCTAAAGTCAAATAGTAACAGTAGCGTCAGTTTTCTGTTACCAATGCCTAACCGAATGTCATCATTCATTCTCAGAGAGGAAGAGAGCAAGAGAGAGAGGAAAGTTGCGTAAAGTCATATGAAAATAATTCTTTTAATTCTTACAGATTCCAGGAAAAACTTATACTTGCCTTATTTTATGCTTTATGACGGAAAATAATTCTTCGTCATTTTCTCCTCTCTCCGCATTATCTCTGTATTAACATATTGAGATTGTTACAGGTGCAGACGATACAGAAGGATGCCTAGCCAAGGGAGAGAGAGAGCACGCGAGAAGCGCGCGCGACCTGCTTAGACTCTGGAGAGAGTCATTCTCGTTTGGGATAGCACCCGCGCTCCTCGTTCCAAGTACGGAAGTGTATATCGTGATTTGGCGACGCGTTCCCTGTGAGAGTGTGTATTGGTGCGCACCCGACCACGACTCCGTGGCCTTCCTCAGCCCCAAGGCGACCGAAAGCGAGCGACGCACCAGGGGTTGGATCTGGCGCTATTTAAGGCCGGCGACAGCGATACTACGCCTCGTTGTAAGTACCGGCTCGCCTCATCTCTCTCTGTCTCTCTGACCCGCGGCAACTCGGGCCCCTTACGCGCCTGCTGACCGCGCACCACAAAGTGTCCCTTCTTCCTGATTAGTTGAATAAACGAAGACTCTATTTTATACGCGCGAGTAATTATTTACCTTACCCCGTTCTCCCTTAATAACTCACTCATTAAGATTAATGCGGCGTGCATTGCACGAGGTGCGCTAGCCTCGCCGCCACATGCACTATATTTGTAGCTGGATAATTATCGAGCAGCCGGAGAATTAATTATGCTTCGTGTCTCATTCTTGAGATCACTAGGTAGTACCGCCAGTGTACACAGATGTCGCCACAAACTTCAGCTATCCCCACTTCTAAAACTCGGCTGCTGGCTCGCCCCGCCAGGCCGGCCGGTCTCTCTCGTCATAACGCTTTTTGTGCGCGTAGAGTGTGCCACGCTTTAGCTACATGGCGGTAGAAGAGAAGCCTTCGTTTTTCATCCTTTACGGAAGGATTATTGATGAAGATTTCCCGACCGCCGTATTCAACTGTGGAAGCAGATAAATAGTGCTTAACCTTTCGGACGATGTCTCAGATTCAGAATCGTCGTTATTTGGATTAATAAGTAAGTATACGTTCCAGGACGTTTTTGTGCGGCGGCGTGTTAACACGAGAAGTTATAGACATGCCGCCCAAATCTCAATGGACTGTAGTTATGCATGTGTAAGAGAAAAGAAAAAATATACTTCACTTATAAACTGCATAAACTATAGATCTTTATTGTGTTCTTTTTAAGCCGTTAGACGGTTTGGGTTGTAGTCTCTGTTTTACGGCGAGCTCACACGAGAGGTGAGACAGGTCGTATGTTTGACATAACCTGTATTATCATGACTACATGATCCTTTGTTTGGCAGTGAGCTCACACGAGAGGTGAGACAAACTGTACATAACCTGTATTAACATGATCTTTTGTTGGCAGTGAGCTCACACGAGAGGTGAGGCAAACTGTACAATTTGACTAGAGTTATGTAATGCGTCTGGCTACAGACAGCACATAACCTAGATCTGCATATTGCTCTTCCAGATTCGCAAGTGAGTTGATAGATGGCGGCGAGGTAAACAAGAATCACAATCTCGCAACGGTAATGCAGCTTATGCTTACAAGAATCTGGTAGAGACAGAGTCTGTAAAGACAAATTAATTTTCAGAAAAACAAGGAAATGTTCGGAATTTAGTTACTGGTAATTTTCCTTATCTCATTTATAATGAGTAAAAATAAATGATAGGCTTTTTCATTGAGTAAAAGACTATCGGTTTTATGCGATTACATTACCAACTTATTCAAGGAAGAAACTGCCGAACATTTCGACGGTTTTTTCGCTTAAGCGCACTTAGATGGCTATGCCCGAATGTACGATTAAAGGAATATAATCTTCCTCCTAATTTCCTCAATGAGTAAGAGGCCGAGAACCATCTCAAGCGAGATACATAAGGGCGATGTGAGGAAAAAAGTCCCTGCACCAGAGAGAGCAGGTTCGTTTCCCAAATCAGGATCGATTTTACAGCAATACACAGTTCTCGATCTACTGCTTGTCTCGTTGAATACGAAAGATAGGCGCATGCAGCTAGTGCTATATAACTCATGTACTGAATGGTCATGAAGTTTAACCTTAATGCTGAGCCATTGGAGTGTTACATTTTAAAGCATATTCTTAATATATAAAAATATATAGAAATATAAAAATCCTATTCTTGAACTATCGTCTTATCGATCATGTAAGCAATCGAATAAAATTTTCGAGAAAAAGACAAACACAGGTGTGCGTGCGCGCCAGTTAACGTTAGCCATTATAAAAAAAAAAAAAAAAAAAGACAAGCCGTAAGGACTGGTTCGTCTAAAGAAAATTTTATTTCTAATTTGAAAGCATTTGGCAAGAGAAATATTGGCGCGTGAAGCGCGTGCATGAATCTTTCTAGCCTGATCAAAGAATGGATAGAATAAAGTATAAAGGGTGCTTTGCGACCCCGCTCACTTCCTTTTCAATTTCTTATATATATTGCCAAGCAGTGGGCTGTCATGTTTTTGATGATCGTTAATTCTTTTTTTTTCATAAAATAGTACGATTCAAGATTATATCAATCGATAGAGGAATAAATTATTGAAAACAAAAAATAAATAAATAAATAAACATTTGTGTGCATAGCACTCCTATTAACGCAAAATTATATAATAATTACTTTGATTATAATATTGTAATAAAAAGGTAATTGTAAATGCATAGCATCAGATTCTTTAGAACGTTTTGAAAACAGGCTGACGTTCGTTGGTTATCATACTGGTTGTATACATGTAAATCAAAATGTGTCAAAATTTTAATTTTAAGTTAATTAACGATAATTATCGTGGTTTGATTTCGAGTCTTTCAATATGGATTTCTTGCGGGTATAAAAGTGACTCTTCAAGAATTACGAGATATCGAATTCAAACATTTCTGTTACTAAATTTTGTCAACGCGATTATCAACTTACAAATAATAATTATATTATTATAAAGAGTATAATTTATTCTTTACTCATATGTATTACTGATAATGTTTTTAGTCAATTCTGACTAGATCCGTTGGGAGCAAGAAAGAAAATAAATCTCCCAAGATGTTAAATATTTGCGACGTTTCGTCGACGGATTTGTCGACCGTGAATACGATTAACAACTTAGATCATATTTATTACTCATTAGCTAAGGCTATATACATTTAAGGTTATTTATATATTTTTCATATTTATTAATCAACCAAGATATCATAATCTTAAATTTTTTACTTTAAGTATTTGTTACGCTACTTAAAGTATATATATACTGCCTAATTTCTTACTGACCTATGATATGGGTTCGAGTAATCGATGAATATTCAATTGTAGTTGATGTCTAGGTCTTATAAAGGCATTTTTAACAACCCCTTCAAGATTCTTACAAACTGATATGGATAAACTATTATTTGAATCAAGTAACTGGTGGACTCAGTCAACACCAAATCTATATCAAAATGTTATTTCGATGCTTTAGTTCGTCTAAATTTTTCTATAAAGGTAAAATATCAGGTGAATTATCGTAGATTATTTGTTTATACACTGGAAAAAAAAATTTCCAATTGAATCATTTAAATACATTTTATTGAAAGAAATAGTAATTGAAAGAATTGAGGCGTCATTGAAGTTATTACACGACTCATTAATTCAAATATATATAATGATTGTCTTAATATTATATTATAATTCTCTTCATTTAATATTTTTGTTATCACATTGTGATTAAATATTTCATTGTCAGAAATAAATTCTTCTCTCAGTGTAGGTAAAAGAAACCAAATTAATTTAGTTATTATTTGAATTGGAACTTTTTCTCCTTATTCAAGTAAAATAGAACGATAGTAGTGTCTATCCGTAATCTGACTTTAGTATTACTAAATACTTAGTATTTTGTGTATTTAATCAATATATATTTATATAAGAAAAAATCTCGCGAGTTTGTTGTGATAATTTAACATAATTATAATTCTTTTTTATGATTACAAAATTCTAAAGAAATATCGTACATAGTCTTAGAGAACAAAGATATTCTACAAGAGTATCAGGTATGGTTGATTTCAGTTGGATTAATCACATTATTAAGTGAATAATAATAATAATAATAATAATAATAATAATAATAATAATAATAACAACAAGTTTTGAGAGACTCTAGTGATTGAATAATAATAATAGTCGTTTACTGTACATGTAAAAGATTTAAAAAGTTTTAAAACATTGCGTAATAATAACATCTTTTTCAATACGAGAAAATTACATAAAAATATAAGAAATACACAATATCCCTTCTTAAAGTGATGAGCGGCTATGTTGAAGCATCTAAAGGTTTGATTTTGATTGGTCGATAAGAAGAAGGCGCGAAAAATTTACTGTTTGGAATTTAATGTTTGAATTTTTTTATGGAATTTTTACATTTAGAGTAGTATAAAAATGATTAAGTTCTGACTTTGAAAAAATTCTTAAATACGTTAAAAGTAAAACGTAATGAAGATAGCATAAATAACTCAAAACAGAAAACTACGCGCGAAGTGTGTTTGAATATTGCTTGTACATTGAGATTTCAATGTGTCAACGACTAATTTTCAGTCTCCTCAATATCGTATCTATGTTATAATATCACAGTCAAAACCTAGAAACTAAAATGTTAGGTTTGAAAGTGTTTTAGTTCAGATGATTTAATTATTAAGATAAACAGTGGGATGTAGTTCGATTTTATAAACATAACTATTACATGTGGTAGATTCTGATAAAGCTAGTCCAGTAGCTGATTCTGATACTTAAAGTACTTAAGTTAAATAGTTTTCTTTTTCAAACGAAGTTCGTAATTATCTAGAATTTAGAATTACTGAAATAAAAGACTGAATAGTCACTCTGAACATCTACCTAGTGATCTCAAGAACGAGACACGAAGCTCGATCATAATTATGCAGAGGGTCTCGTTCGAGAAGATCACATCCCACCCTTAAATAAATTTTAATAAAAATTTATAACATAAAAATATATATAATAACATATATTATTCATTTAACATTATCTTAAGAACGTTCCCACCCATTGATAACATATGGACAACATAGCAACTGTAAACTATATGACGAGAGAGACCGGCCGGCCTGGCGGGGCGAGCCAGCAGCCGAGTTTTAGAAGTGGGGATAGCTGAAGTTTGTGGCGACATCTGTGTACACTGGCGGTACTACCTAGTGATCTTCTCGAACGAGACCCTCTGCATAATTATGCGTTACAACTTTCGTAGAAAGTTTTCTGATTTCTACTTTAAATTAGTTTTAGATAAGTGATAAATCAAATATATTTTCGAGAAAAAGATGTTGATGCTTTCTTTTCAAAGGAAACATTTTTCATAGATTCTGTATATCTTTCAAAATAATTATTGGTAAAAAAATCATTTGTTTTCATAAAAAATTTTTGGAAAGATTTTTATATAGTTTGCAAAACTTAAGGTGATTGTTAGTAAGAAATTACATATATGGAATACTAAATCAAACTTATTCTTGCCTAAGTTTTTACTTTTGTGGAAAAAATTTTTTAGAGAGATTTCACAACTTTTTAAGAATAAAAGTACATTAAATAATGTTAGTTAAGTATAAAACTACATTGATTTCACAAAGTTTTGGGTTTGAGTTTCAGTATCCGCGTGAAAGAAATTTATTTCGACTTTATAGAACACAAAAATTTATGATTTATTCGTAGAATTCCTTTCCATAAAAATAAAACGTAAATAACTTTTAAGGATTGTGTAGGTTTCGGAAAATAATTCTTATGGTTTCCGAAAAAAATTCTTACGGTTTCCAAAAGTTATTTTAAGAGGATTATAAAGGTTTCGGAAAATAATTTGTCGTTGCTTGCAAAAGTTTTTAAAGGATTGTCGAGATTTTGTAATTTAATTTATCAAAGGATTTTTTAAAAGATGTAGTGATAGGCCATTTTTGGAGATATTTTATAGAGAAAATAATAATGAGTTATTTACAGAAATGATACTGTTATTGAAATGTACGACTTTAACTTAATGAGTAATACTATACACATAAGAAAAATGATTTTTGTAAGAAAAAGAAAACATTTTCATAGCAACTTTACAAGCAAATATTGTAAACAGATAAAGAGATAATTTAAAAATGAGAATGAGATACTGCTGATAACAAAAATCAGTTTTTTGAAAAATAGAAAATGTTTTTTAAGAATTATAGAAAATACTTAAAAAAAAAGTTTTTTAAAAATGTTTATTAATTATTTGAAAAAATATTTAAGCTTTCAGTTAAGTTCTTTCTAGAGAGATGGACAGATGTTGAGAGAAAGATTGAATAAAAACATTGAATTTTTATTAGTATTTTAAACCAAGAATTTAAAGTTATTAAGAGAAACAATTATAACAATAATATATCTTTTCTTTGTAGCTATTGCAAGGAATAAATTAAGAAAAAAGTAAAAGTTTAATTCAGAATTACAATTTAAGAGGGTGTGGTACTTATGTACTCTGTTTTACCGGCAGAACATGGTAAATTCTATATTATTAAAATAAATATATCGAGTTACGTCTTATAAAGAGATAGTTGCCCTGCGCAATGTAATAATCTACCAGCCTACGCAGTTTTGAGCTCAAATATCAACAGCATCCTAAAAAATTTTGCGAACGAAATTTCGGTTATTTTTGTTCGCAAAATTTTTTAGGATGCCGTTGATATTTGAGCTCAAAACTGTGTAGGCTGGTAGATTATTACATTGCGCAGGGCAACTATCTCTTTATAAGACGTAATTCGATATATTTATTTTAATAATATAGAATTTACCATGTTCTGCCGGTAAAACAGAGTACATGTGTACCACACCCCCTTAAATCTCTGGTATCACCTGATTCTTTTACTTTTATAAAAATAGAAGCTCAAAGTTGGCTAAGAAGTTGAGTTCTCGTGTCAACTACCATTTCCATATCAGCAGATCGTAAAAAGTTTTTTACAAAATACTCTTTCGCATCCATTTTTTCTGAAATCACCTGATCCTCTAGCCTTTACAAAATGAGAAGCTTAAAGTTTGCCAAGAAGTTAAGCTCTCATCTTAACTACCCTTACGTAACAGCATCTGATACTAAGTTTTTTCACAAAACACTCTTATGCATACATTTGCTCTTGTTCTTTTGCCAAATTATTATTACATCGTTCTTCTTCATTGTACACGGATACAATAACACTGGCATTCAATGATTATAAATTATAACCAGGTTTTGGCTTAGTATTACATTGTAATACTTTTATTAAGATTCCTCTGCTTCTATATCCGACCGACAGATTGATCGATCCTCCTTCATAACTAAAGTCACAGGTCCTGCGCCAACTCCCATTGGTAGAGTTGATAGTTTACCTTTAGAAATCATAGGGTCAGTAAAGCATCGATAATTAAAATCCCATTAAGTAGAATGAGGCTCTGCTAGAGAAATATCTATAACAGTATTTATCTTTGTCTGTACCATAGGAGGGTTGTGTATATAACTTCTTAAAATTTGAACTTAATCTTGTGTAGAAAAAAATTTACTGAGGACTCCTCTGAAACATTTTAGCATAATCTCCTACTATGAGCAGATAAAAAATTGTATTATGCTGAGCACTTCCATTCGTGGATATGATTTTCACAATAACCCATAATTTTGGCTTTTCCCAGTATTCCAATGTTATATTTTACATAAATAACTTTTGACTGGTCCAAATTTGTACAACAGTTTAAGAGACAGCAATCAAAGACTTGCAAAGGTACTAGATCTAGTCACACTACTGCATTACAATCCGCTAGCAAATTAAAATATTGGTTGCAGATTCAAAAACTAGCCATTACAGTAATTTATATTAAGGCTTTATGTAGTGTAATATTTACAAAACAGATGGCTTCTCTGAAACATTTCCCGCCCCCCATCATAAGCCAATCATTAATTATATTGTTCTCAACACTTAAATTTGTTGAAATTTTCACTTGCTAGACATCTTATAAAATTAAAAATAAAAGTTTATAAACTAAGAATCATTGTAAGAAAAAATCTTTCTCCATATTCTTTTATAGTAGATATAACTTCTTGAAATTATTATTGATTGAAACTACTTAAATTAATGACCCACACATAATCTTGTAAATTAAAATCACAACCAGTTTATGAAATAAGAATCACTAAGAATAAAAGCTTTCTTGACATTCTTGTATGGATATAACTTTTTGATATAAAATACTTGAGCATGATGCTCTATGCTAAAATTTCAATTATTTATTAACATTTACTCACATACAATATGAACTCATTGCAGGAATTCTTGTCCTATTGATTATGGATCCATATAGATTATCTAATGTTTTAATGAATTTATGCTCTGTATCAAATGTTACTTTAAGTAAAAAATAAAGATGAACTGAACTCTATTCCCTTAACAGAAAAACTCACAGATTTACTTCACTTGGCACAAGACTTTGCAATAAAGAAAGCTTTGCTAAAAAAATGTTATTATCACCCCACATTATCTAATACTATCAAGAGACATGATCGATATTGCCCATTGATATTGATTCAAAAATTTTTTTATAGATTATTTTTCCAATCCACTTGTGAGATTTTAATGATTCCAAAAAAATCTTCTTGTACATATCTGTAAAAAATAATAAAAAATTCTCCCAAAGTATCAATTCTTTTATGTTTTAAAATTATTTTAGCCTTTAACATTTAGCCATTTAATATACTTAACTAAAAAAATTGATTTGCCCCGTTGATGCTCATAAATAAAAATTCTTTTAATCAGTCGACTTCCTGAGATCTTTGATTATTTAAATAATATATATATATATATATATATATATATATATATATATATATATATATATATATATATATATATATATATTCACATCTGGGACGCATTTTGAGGATTATATAGATCATATATACTGAATTTTGAGGATTTTGTAGGCATTTTGAGGAGTCTCCTCAAAAGTCCAAAGCACTCGAGAGGCATTTTGAGGATTTTTCAGCGGTTTCCACAATAGTGTGTTAATACATCGATTTCGGAAATTCCGTGATATTTTTCCGTAAAAGCGGGCGCCGCAGGCGTCGTGGTGTTAGTCAATAACCTTAGGGTCATTATTTCTTTAGTCACGCGCTTGTTTATTGGTTGTTTATAACAATGTTTATATTTGTGTCACCACTATTGTACAAATTCTTTATGAAATCCTCAAAATACCGTCCAATGATATATATATATATATATATATATATATATATATATATATATATATATATATATATACTAGGGGGGTACCCCCCCTACTCGCTCCGCTCATCAACCATCCAATTTTGACAAGTAAATAATTTATTTATTTTCAACGTAGATATTTTTCATATGTTGTATTAATATGGTATTTTTCATATTTTGTATGGATAATAGTTTATACAAATGTATAAAAAGTCTAATATTTTTAATTAATTTATTTGTGCGCAATCGCCCAGCCCTATATTACGTGCACGATAAATAAGCATAGTGTGCAATACTTTTTTTGGTTGAAATATTATTTTATGTTATTGTGCACAACAATCTTGTGCACATTACTGAATTTCATCTTTTTCCGTAAAGTGTACAATTTTTTGTGCAAAAGTAAAAACGTTTTGTGAACAAAATTTTCTTTTCTTTTCTCTGTGCACAATAAATCGGTGCACAATTCTCACGTGCACAAATCAGCCTATGTCACACTTAAGAGTAGTTCTTAATTCTTAATTTGTGAAACGAAAGAATAGATTATTGAGATTTTTCATATTTTTTATGGATGATAGTTAATACAAATGTAACACTTAAGAGTCGTTCTTAATTCTTAATTTCTGAAACGAAAGAATGGATTATTGAGAAAACTACATTAATTATATATTAAGAAAATATATTGAAAATTATATATTTTATTCTATTTTTTCCACATCACTTTGGAGGTAAATAGAAAGATGCATTTTATTTTTAAGTGGTATCCCCAGTAGGCCTAATCCACTGTCTTTGTCACTATAAAATTTCAGAGAACATTAAAATTGTTACAATAAAAGTATATTTTTTTAGAATATAATATATATTTTGTAAAATTAAATTTAATAATTAAATGATTTGAATTACCTGGTAATAAGTTAAATTCTTGGAAATGTTTTATTCAATTTTTGAATTGTTTTTTTATTTTTTTTTTTTTATATTTAATATTTTCTGATATGCTATTTAAAATTTTCCAACGTTATTTGTATATTCTATTGTCCTAAATGACAGAAAAAATATTGTTGTTTTAATTAACTAAAAATTAATTAAAAAAATTAATTAATTAATAATTATATAAAAATTTACCTAAAAAACAAAATTCAATTATTGTAAAGAAAGATTTTTAAATTCTTCTAAAATTTTGTCAACTTTAAGTTTTCCAATTTTGAGTTTTGTATTTTTATTGTTCTGTTGTTTTCTTGTTTTTTTTGACTGATGATTTTTTTTTTTAATTTATCTTTTTCAATAATTTTATCTGATTCTAAATTAATCATGTATTCCATATAATTTTGTTCATATTCTAAATAGTCCAAAACTAATAATTTATTATGTATTTATTATTATTATTGAATAACGAATAAATATATTGTTATTTTTTATAATTTACTTTTGTTCTGTGTAGTCGACATATTCTAAAAAGAAAAATATTTGAAAATTAATTATCTAAAATTTCTTTCCAAACGATATTTATAATTTCTTCTTTATTTTCTGAATTATTTTCAACAAAAATTTTATCTGGGTTTTTACATCTTGATAATACTACATATAATTGACCATGAGAAAATAATGGTCTTCTAATATATATTCCAACACTATCAAAACTTTGACCTTGTGATTTATTAATAGTCATAGTAAACGCTAATATTAAAGGAAATTATTTTCTATATAAAATAAATGGTAATGATGAAGAATTGCCAGTGTTTAATGTAATTCGAGGAATAAAAACTATGTTTCCAGAGTTTTCACCTGTTATTATTTCTACTTCTATGTTGTATTTAAATAATTTAGTAATTTTTAATCTTGTTCCATTACATAATCCATCGTTAAACTTAAATTTCTTATTAACATTACAATAGTATTTATTTTAAGTTTTAATTTATGTGGTGATAGTCCTTCCGTATATTGTTTAACGTTTCAATCGGGTAATTAATATGGATGTTATCATCAGATAAATCTACATCTTTATGAGTAGCATAATCTAAACTATAATACGTATTTTCTTCAGTATTTAATAGTTTTAAAATTTTATTATTTAAAATATTTGCATCTTCATTATGTGATGTTAATATAACTCTATTTATTGATATACTAC
This sequence comes from Torymus aiolomorphi, assembly GCA_036365515.1. Lineage (NCBI taxonomy): Eukaryota > Metazoa > Arthropoda > Insecta > Hymenoptera > Torymidae > Torymus > Torymus aiolomorphi. The sequence goes on along the minus strand of CM070877.1, from coordinate 74,343,848 downwards.
AATTTATATTTTCATATATTTTAAAACAAACATCGTTTGTTTCAAAACTATCAGGTATAACAAATGAATTAAATTTACCTTCTCCAATATCTAATAAAAAAGAAGCAAACATGATATCTTTTGAACGGATACTTGTTTTCAAATACATTATATTAAATAATGACCAAAGATTTGAATATTTTATTGTTTCTTGAATTATTGTGCTTCTACAACCATTTTTAACAACAGGGAGAATTTGTCTAAAATCACCTCCTAAAATTAATAATTTTCCTCCGAATGGTAGATTATTATTACAAACATCTTGTAAAGTTTTATCAACAATTTCTAAAGCTTTACGTGGAATCATTGACGCTTCATCCCAAATAATCGCAAAAACTTCACGAAATTTTTTTTTATCTGATTCAAATTTTAAAAATGCACTTTCAATATTGTTTAAATCTGAAGGTAATCTAAAAGTTTTATGACTGGTCATACCTTTTGGTAATAGTATAGATCCAAGCCATTGATATAATTTTTTGTTCTATTGACAAAAAATAATAAATTAAATTTTTATATAAAAACGTTTTACCTGAGCCTCCAGGACCATCAATAAAGTTAATTTTATGTTCATTATTTAATATTTGTGTTAAAATTGTTTTTTGGTCTGTGTTTAATTGACTATAGTAATTATTAAACATTTGTTTACAGAATAAAATATTTTCTTTATTATTTTCATTATTTGTATCGAAAATTTCATCAGGTTCAGGTAATCCAAAATCTTTACAAGACATTTCTTCAACTTTTAAAATTTCGTTTATATGATGAAGAGCTCGGTTATTTTTATTATTGTCAAAATCTTCTGTAAAATATTTATTAAATTTTGGATTCGCTGATTACGAATCATAACTCAGATTTTCAGAATTCAAAATGGCTGATCGAAGATGGAGGCGAAATATTCAAATACTACTGGATTTGCTGAAAATTGCATAAAAGGGATTTCTTGATTCACTGATTACGAATCTGAACTCAGATTTTGAAAATTCAAAATGGCGGATTCAAAAATGGTGGTCAAATATTGAAATATTATTGGATTTTGCTGAAAATTGTACATACGGAATTTTTGGTTTCGCTGATTACGAATCTGAACATATATTGTAAAAATTCAGACTGGTGGACCCAAGATCGCTAACAAAAATTTTAATTTTACTTGATTTTGCTAAAAATTGTATAGAGTGGGTTTCCGGTTTCGCCAATTAGGAATCGTAACTCACATTTTGAAAATTGAAAATAGAGGATACAAGATGGATGCCAAAAATTTTATTATTACTGGATTTCGCTGAAAATTGTATATAACGGGTATCTGGATTCGCTGATTACGAATCGCAAATCATATTTTCAGAATTCAAAATGGCTGAACGAAGATGGAGGCGAAATATTCAAAAACTACTGGAATTTGCTGAAAATTGTATATACGGGGTATGTGGATTCTCTTATTACTAATCACAACTCAGATTTTCAGAATTCAAAATGGCGGATTCGAAGATGGTGGTCAAATATTCAAATATTATGGATTTTGCTGAAAATTGTATATACCGGATTTTTGGTTTCGCTGATTATGAATCTGAACATATGTTTTGAAAATTCAGTGTGGTGGACACAAGATGACTAACAAAAATTTAAATTTTACTCGAGTTTGCTAAAAATTGTCTATAGTGGGTTTCCGGATTAGGCAATTAGGAATCGTAACTCATATTTTGAAAATTCAAAATAGAGAACCCAAGATGGCTACCAAAAATTGCAATATTACTAGATTTTGCTGAAAATTGTATATACGGGATTTCTGAATTCGGTTATGACGGATCTGAACTAAGATTTTAGAAATTCAAAATTGCGGCAAAATATTTAAATTATACTGGTTTTTGCTAAAAATTGTATATAGGAGGTTTCTATATTCGCTGATTATAAATCTGAACACATATTTTCAGAATTCAAAATGGGTGATCGAAGATGCAGGCCAAATATTCAAATATTATTGGATATTGCTGAAAATTGTATATAGGCGTATCTGGATCCGCAGATTATGAATTTGAACTCAGATTTTGAAAATTCAAAATAGAAGACCCAAGATGACGGCCAAAAATTGAAATTTTACCGGAATTTCCTAAAAATTGTATATTATGGGTTTCCGGATTCGCTGATTAGGAATCTGAAATCAGATTTTGTAAATACAAAATGGCTGCCAAAAATTGAAATATTACTGGATTTTGCTGAAAATTGTATGTTGGGTATTTTGATTCACTGATTATGAATTAGAACTTAGATTTTCAGAATTCAAAATGGCGCATCGAAGATGGAGGCCAAATATTCAAATATCACTGGATTTCGCTGAAAATTGTATATAGGGAATCCATCTGGATTCGCTGATTACGAATCTGAACTCATATTTTGCCAATTCAAAATGGCTTCCAAATATTGACATATTGCTGAATTTTACCATTGCATATGGGAAATTTGTGGATTCGCATGATGATGAATCAGAATTGAGATTATGAAACTTCAAAATGGCATACCCAAGATGGCGGCCAAAAATTGAACTTTTCTGTTTTGCTAAAAATTGAATATACTGAATTTTTGGAATTGCTGATTACGAATATGAACTCAGACTTTAAAAATTCAAAATGGCAGTAAAATATTGAAATAATATTGGATTTTGCAAAAAAATTGTATGTTTGGGGTTTCCGAATTAGCTGATTACGAATCTGAACACAGATATTGAAAATTCAAAATGGCGGAACGAAAATGTCTGCCACGTTTTGAAATATTACTGAATTTTGCTGAAAATTGTATATACACGGAAAGAAGCATTCAGAGCTCTAGGCCGTGAGTTATAACAGAGTAAGCGGGTACCTTCTCTGCCACCGTGTGACGGCGCGAATTCAGGCATGTCACCGATGGTCTCTAGGCAACGCTATACGGGATGACTGCCGCAGTCGTCAGACGTGCCACTCACGCTTGCCGCCGTGCGTATTAAAGCTTGAACTCAGTGATAATCACGGCCTACAGCCGTGTCACGCGAGCACCGTTCATCGAAATGACCACAGTCACAGTCATAGACGCATATGTCACAACATCCGGCGATGCTATATGGCACGCTATTTCTTTCTCGCGCGTGACAGGCTACAGCTGTGAATTCTTCTTTCCGTATGCGGGATTTCTGGATTCGATTATGACGGACCTGAACTCAGATTTTAAAGATTCAAAATGGCGGCAAAATATATAAATTATACTTGCTTTTGCTAAAAGTTGTATATAGGAGGTTTATATATTCGCTGATTACGAATCTGAACTCAGCTTTTCAGAATTCAAAATGGCGGATCGAAGATGGAGGACAAATATTCAAACATTGATGGATTTTGCTGAAAATTGTATGTACGGGATTTCTAGATTGGATGATAACGAATCTGAACTCAGATTTTAAAAATTGAAAATGGTTGCAAAATATTTGAATAATACTGGATTTTGCTAATAATTTTATGTAGGGGATTTGTAGATTACGAATCTCAACTCAGATTTTCAGAATTCAAAATGGCGGATCTAAGATGTCGGACACATATTGAAATATTATTGTATTTTGCTGAAAATTTTAATTCAAACTGGTGGACCTAAGATGACTAACAAAAATTGAAATTTTACTCGAGTTTGTTAAAAATTGTATATAGTGAGGTTCCGGATTTGCTGATTAGGAATCTGAACTCAGATTCTGTAAATATAAAATGGCGGCCAAAAATTGAAATATTACTGGATTTTATAATAAATAAGTTACAAATAAAATCAGAGCTGACGTAATGAACTACATATATATTCTGCATTATTTTGTTAAATATAATATACTTAGTGTTTCAAAAATTAATAAATGTTAAGAATAATGTTTTTAAAAAACATTACAGAAATTTTAAATGAAAAAATAAGTGTTTCATGATATTATGTAATAGAAGATTATCCTCATTTATTATTATTAATATTTATCTCTAATAATGGGACTGGCGAGTGGAGCGAGTAGGGGGCGTAGCTCCCTATTATATATATATATATATATATATATATATATATATATATATATATATATATATATATATATATATATATATATATCTTTTGCATCCTTTGAGGATTCTATTCAGCAACATACCGATACTTTGAGGATTTTTCGGCACTTTGAGGATTTATCCTCAAAGTGCCAAGGTATGAAACGGTACTTTTGAAGATCTATATTAGTACCTTGTACCCAGAGAGGGGATTATTTCTTTAGTCAAGCGCGCAAGACTCTGGCGAAAGAAACTCTAGATCCTCAAAGTTACGGGTATGAATAATGTGTGTGTATATATATATTTCTATATTATATGTTTTAAGAAAATGTTTACGACTCTTCGCCCCCTCACCCCCCTCGCGCCCCCTCGCCATCCCTCGCGCCTCCTCGCCCCCTCCTCAGCCCCCCTCAAAATAACGTAAAAATGTGACTGGTTATACGTTTTTTTAAAAGAAATTGTTAGAGGCTCACCCCCCCCCCCCTCAACCCCTCCTCGCGCCTCCTCGCCCCCTTCAGCCTCTCCTCAGCGCCCCCCCTCAATTGTTTCAGTTATAAATCATAATATAATTAATTAGAAGAGTTGTCGAGTATCGCAAGTTCTATGTAATAATATTGATATTTATTTATTTGTATATTTATTTTTTTTTTAAATTGATTTAACTATAAAGATTGGTTGAAGAGACGAACAGTTTTCCACGTCACCCTGGAGGTACTGTTCATTGACGCGTTGGATTGTTATTTTAAGTGGTATCTTTCGCCAATAGCCATATATAACCACACTCATAATAGTATTGTTCTGAAGAAATGGACACTATCAAAGGACAAAAAGTTTTTGTTATCGGGGACATTTTAGAATAACAAAATAATGTATTATATTTACACGTGCAAAATTATAATACTATCAAAGTTGTGGATACTTCTATAACTCCTTTGGATAAACTTTAAGAAGGATATAAATCTATAGTCAGTAGCACTGAATATTTATATTATTAAAAATTTTATCATTGTTCTGAAGAAATGGACATTATCAAAGGACAAAAAGTTTTTGTTATCGGGGACATTTTAGAAGAAATGGAAGATATATCGGACATGTAATAAGGAATATTTAAAGCCTCTCACAATTTCTTTCAAAAAAACGTATAATCAGTTACATTTTTACGCTATTTTGAGTGGTGGTGAGGGGAGCGCTGAGGAGGGGGGCGAATGGACGCGAGGAGGGCGATAATGCTTTTGCATCATTTTTATTAGATATTGGAGAAGGAAAAATTGATCACTTTAAAATTCCAGATAAATGGAAAACAAATGATGTTTGTCGTGAAATATATAAAAATATTAATAAAAATTATCATTTTTCAAAAAATGTAATATTAAGTTCACATAATGAACAAGTAAATATATTAAATAATAAAATATTGAACTAGTGAATTGAACATAAAACTGTAACATATTATAGTATAGATTATGCAACTCATAAAGGAGTAGATCAAACGGATGAAAATATACATTTAAATTTTCCGATAGAAATGTTAAATAATATACGAGAAGGTTTACCTCCATATGAAATAAAATTAAAAAAACATGCAATTGTTATGTTAATTCGTAATCTTAGCATCGTTGATGGACTATGTAATGGAACACGATTAAAAATAACAAATTTATATAAATATAATATTGAAGCTGAAATCATTATTGGAGAAAATAAAGGAAATAAAGTATTTATACCACGCATTACACTAAATACTTGTGAATCATCACCGTTGCCACTCATTTTATATAGAAAACAATTTTCAATTGTATTAGCATTTGCTATAACTATTAATAAATCACAAGTACAAAGTTTTAGTAGTGTAGGAATATTAAAAAAAAACAATTATTTTCCCATGGATAATTGTACGTAGCACTTTCATGTTGTAAAAATCCAAACAATATATATATATATATATATATATATATATATATACATATATATACACTGTAACGGACTAGAAGCTGTCCTCGATGCACTATATCTCAACGCGGACTTGCCGATGAACGGCGCAGCAATTGACAGGCGCGAGCACTTACTCGTGCCAACCCTCGATGATTAGCGGCCCGTCAGCTCCGTGCTGTTGCTCGCCGTCGGCTGCTTTCAGCAGCAGCCGCGCCTTTTCGCTCCGTTACAACGCGCGGCTTCGTCGTCGCGCTCTCTCTCGAGCGTGCTGCCCCAGCTGCTCAGTTATCACGCGAGTCCTACGTACTCGCGACCGCGGAGGACGGCGGTATTCTTCACCGTGCCACCGAATACGGAATTGAAAGTAGGATGCGAGAAATAATATGCGAACAAGTAAAAAGCAAGTTAACTTTAATATAAAAGAATTTCTTCTTACTGCCCCTGGAGGCTATCCGCAAATTACATTCGCTTATTACGGCGCGTGCTATTAGTACGCGCCGCACAGTGTTCTATTTTGAAAAAAAAATGGACAAAATGAAATATCTCGCGAACGGATATCGATAGCCGGATGAATGCAACTGCATTTTAAAGTTGAAGTAATGTACAACAAAGGAAAAATAGTCCAGTACTGATCATTTGACCCTGTGACCTTGGAAATGAAAAATGAAAGTCGAATAAATAACGTATTTTCGGCTTTTTCATTGTAGACTTCCTGGCTATCAATTTTTTCGATCAAAAAAATATGTACTCCTGTAGTGTTTGATGCAAGGTATCCGAATTTGATGTCAGAATTGTCCTATCGCACACCAATTTGTTTTTAAATCTGAAAACTCCATAAAAAATACAAAAAATTCACCTTGAAAAAATGGAGCATTATTGAGTAATTTCGACTTCAAATTCGGATTCAGCGAATCAAAATACATGGGTACATAAATATAAGTACACAAATTTGCTTTAAAAACAAATTGGTGTGCGATAGGACAATTATGACATCAAATTCGGATTCCTTGCATCAAACACTACAGGAGTATATATTTTTTTGATCGAAAAAATTGATAGCCACAAAGTCTACAATGAAAAAGCCGAAAATTCGTTATTTATTCGACTTTCATTTTTCATTTCTAAGGTCACAGGGTCAAATGATCAGTACTGGACTATTTTTCCTTTATTGAACATTACTTCAACTTTAAAATGCAGTTGGATTCATCCGGCTATCGGTATCCGTTCGCGAGATATATCTCACTTGCACTCTCGGTCGTGGTTGAGCGTGGCTCTCTCCCTCTCTCTCAGCCACGAGGGAACTCGGCTCTCGGCGCCGTGCTGCGTCTCTCTCTCCTTCGCTGCACTATTGCACCGCTCACTGCGGCGTCTCTGTCTCTCCCTCTCGTGCACTACACCCTGACTCTCTCTCCGAGTCTTCGTGCACGGGAATCGAGCAGCTGCCTAAGCTACGGCGGGAGCGATACTGCCGGGCTCTGTCTCTCGCTCTCCTTCCCCCTCGCGCAAGGTTGTCGCGAGTTTTCATTTCGGGGCTCATTATGTGTCGTAGTTGCGCTCGGTACTTTTCGCACAGCTACACGTGCGAGCAACTACACACACACACACACACGCAAGCCCCCGGAGTCATACGAGGACAAGCCCGACTCTACTTGCGAATACTCATGCCGCAATTGTCGGCCTTGCCTTCTCCAAGGCCGCGGTATGTTTATGTTTTCGGTCAACTACCTGTGTGTATACCGTGCGTCGGAGATCGGCTCGATCCGAGCTCCATGTTCGCGCACATACACACACACAGATGCGCCTGCCGTTACACCCCCCGTCCAGACGCGGACTATACCCTGGATAGTCTGATCTGCATCCTTGAATCCCTTACACGGGGGCGCGTCGGCTACCTCCCCGGAGAGATATCGCAGGAGTCGAACTTCCGTCCGTTCCTGCCTCGAACCGATTTACCTCCCTCTCCTTTTCGTCATTGCCCTCGGAACTTCCGCGTTCTATAGGCCTTTCGGGGGTTTCTCGGATTCCTCCTCCTGCCGTCCGCATCGCGACGCGAACCGAACCGCGCGGGCGTCCCCGGGGACGCTTTCACCCGATCGCATGACGCTCCCTGCTCGGCGGCGCTCCGCCGGCTTTCGGTGGATCGCTCTTCACCGGTCGATCCCTCGGTGGTCGCGATCTCTCATCCTTGAACGGCTCCTTCGTCTTTTGGAGGGGATGTCTCGTTTATCCCCCCTTCTGCTGATTCGTCCGATGGAAGGATTCGTCTCCCTCGCTCCGTACCCGACCCATCAGTGTTCACAAGTTCACTGCGTGTCGTCAGCAGACGAACTCGTTTACCAAGGGCCTCTCGTTCGATTCGGGCACTCTCGGCGAATGTGACCAGGGACCTGGCAGTCACAGAACTTTCACGGCCCGTACGCTGCCACCCTCGTGCCGACTGTTCCGTCGGAGCCTGTGCCTGCTCGGTCGTCGGTGTTCGTCCCGCTACTCGAGCTGAACGGGTCGCTGCTATCCGAGCTCTCCTTCCGATATCGCGGAAATTTTCTGTTCTTCTTCTTCTTTTTCTGGCTCTCTGGCGATTCGGTCCGAGACGCAGACGTCTCCGATGAAGAGGCTGACAGCGCGTATCCGGAGCTGATCTGCTTCATCCCTTCCAAAATCATTTGGGAGAAGCGCTCCAGCACCTCGTCCATCGTTTCGTTGCTCTGGGGGGACGGTATCGCGGCGGCTCCTTGTCCTCAACCGCCGCTCTCTTCCCCCTTAACGGTGCCGCTTTTGGTGCCCTGTGCGCTAACTCAGCGTAAACACGAGCATCTGATGGAGGCGAGGGCTTATAACGCTTTTCGGCGTGCCCCGCTAACTCGGCCTCCACCCGCTGTGTCGGATAGCGTATCGACACCGGCGAATTCCACTCGTCTAACCCGCTGCTGCAGCCGTGGCTTCGTATTTCGACGAAACGTTCCCAGCTGGGTTTTGAGGGGCGGTGGTGGCTCCATCTTACTCATCATTGCCTCGGAGCAGGTGATGAAGTCACGCACCGAATCGTCGGGTCCTTGGGTGCGCATCGCCACCTCGTGGGCTAAACGCTGATGGAACCGGTCTTTCACGCCGACCCATCGATGAATTTTCCGGCGAAATTCATTCCACGTGGACCAACTCTGTCTATGGGAACGGACCCACACCCCGGCCACCCCGATGAAGAGTTCGGGCAAAGCACTTAATTTCTCGTCTTCCCGAAGCTTCGTCAAAGCCCATTTCTCTTCGATTCTATCGAGGAACAAGTCGATATTTTCCTCTCGATCTCCGGCGAACCTCATTCCCCAACGTCGAACTATTTGACCGACATCCCTTGGTGTTCCGCCGATAGTATCTTTGACGTTGGGTCTCGCCGTCAGCAACGCCGCATCCCGCGAATCGCGCCGCACAGTGGGCTAAAACCCGATTTTTTTTTTCAAAATAAAATAACTCCACACAAAAGCCACCGATTTGGATGATTTTTACTTCTACTTATAGCAAATTAAATGTAGATTAGAGGAAACATAAAGAAAATTGTTAAATAAATTTTTATAACCTCCAAATTCAACAAGAAACATAGGTATTTTTCTAAATTTTGTAGAAAACCGTATTTAAGTTTTAGAAAAATGATTCTTTTTGGGATAAATGTTGCCTCCTCTGTAAATCCATGCATAATATATAATCTCTATACCTGTGAACCATAACCTAACAACTTGAAGATGAACACTTCGCAGCAAAGTCAGGTTAATACGATAATCTGTAATGCACTATAACTTTGTAAAGTATTTATGACAAAATAAGTGATCTGTAACATTACAAACTTTTAATGACCATAACCTAAACCTTTTTAGAGATTACCTTATTATTTTGATTTAGAAAAAAAGTAATTCCACACAGAAACCACCGATTCGGATGATTTTTGTTTGTACTTATAGCTAATTAAATGTAGATTAGGGGAAAAGTGAAGAGTATTGTCAAATCAATTATTATAACCTCCAAACTCTACAAGAAACATAGGTATTTTTCAAAATTTTGTAGGAAACCGTATTTAAGTTTCAGAGAAATGATTCTTTTTTGAAAAAATGTTGCCCCCTGAATTCCTCCATGTATAATATATAACCCCTACACCTTTGAACCATAACCTAACAACTACGTTGAATACTTCGCCGCAAAGACATGTTAATATGATAATCTATAATGCACTATGACTTTGTAAGTTAGTTATGAAAAATTAAGTGATCTGTAATATTAAAAACTTTTAATGATCATATCCCAATACTTTTTACCGATTAGCTTATTAATTCGATTTAGAAAAAAGTTATTCCACACAGGACCCACCGATTCGGATGATTTTTGTTTTTTCTTACAGCTAATTGAATGTAGATTAGGGAAAAATAAAGAGTATTGTCAAATCAATTATTATAACCTCCAAACTCTACAAGAAACATACGTATTTATCAAAATTTTGTAGGAAATCGTATTTAAGTTTTAGAAAAATGATTCATTTTGGGAATAATGTTGCCTCCTGCGTTCATCTATGTATAATATATAACCTCTACACCTAAGAAACATAACCTAATAGCTCTGCGTGGAATACTTCGCCGCAAAGACATGTTAATATGATAATCTGTCATGCACTATGACTTTGTGAGGTAGTTATGAAAAATTAAGTGATCTGTAATATTAAAAACTTTTAATGATCATATCCTAATAATTTTTACCGATTAGCTTATTATTTCGATTTAGAAAAAAGTTATTCCAGACAGGAACCACTGATTCGGATGATTTTTGTTTGTACTTACAGCTAATTGAATGTGGATTAGGGGAAAAATAAAGAGTATTGTCAAATTAATTATTATAACTTCCAAACTCTACAAGAAACATACGTATTTATTAAAATTTGGTAGGAAACCGTATTTAAGTTTTAGAAAAATGATTCTTTTTAGGAATAATGTTGCCTCCTGCGTTCATCTATGTGTAATATATAATCTCTACACCTATGAACCATAACCTAACAACTTGAAGATGAATACTTCGCCGCAAAGTGAGGTTAATACGGTAATCTGTAATGCACTATAACTTTCAATGTAAATGTAGTGCTGGTCGTTCCTTCAGGCTTCTTCTATACTTGCCTTCGGAGCGCGCCCGCGCTCCTTGATATTCACAGGTCTAATGGTAATATATTATATATGGACGAACTCAGAAGTAAACATTTTTACCACTAAGAATCATTTTTCTAAAACATAAATACAGTTTTCAACCAAATTTAGAAAAATTTAGAAAAAATGTTTCTCGTACAGTTTGGAGGTTATAAAAATTGATTTGACAATACTCTTCATTTTTCCCCTAATCTACATTCAATTAAATGTAAGTACAAACAAAAATCATCCGAATCGGTGGTTTCTGTCTGGAGTAACTTTTTTTCTAAATCCAAATAATAAGCTAATCGGTAACAAGTTTTAGGTTATGGTCATTAAAAGTTTTTAATGTTACAGATCACTTACTTTGTCATAAATACCTTACAAAGTCATAGTGCATTACAGATTATCGTATTAACCTGACTTTGCGGCGAAGTATTCCACGTAGAGTTGTTAGGTTATGTTTCTTAGGTGTAGAGATTATATATTATACATAGATGAACGCAGGAGGCAACATTATTCCCAAAATGAATCATTTTTCTAAGACTTAAATACGGTTTCCTACAAAATTTTGATAAATACGTATGTTTCTTGTAGAGTTTGGAGGTTATAATAATTGATTTGAGAATACTCTTTATTTTTCCCCTAATCTACATTCAATTAGCTGTAAGTAAAAACATAAATCATCCGAATCGGTAGTTTCTGTCTGGAATAACTTTTTTCTAAATCGAATTAATAAGCTAATCGGTAAAAAGTATTGCGATATAATCATTAAAAGTTTTTAATATTACAGATCACTTAATTTTTCATAACTAACTTACAAAGTCATAGTGCATTATAGATTATCATATTAACATGTCTTTGCGGCGAAGTATTCAATGTAGTTGTTAGGTTATGGTACAAAGGTGTAGGGGTTATATATTATACATGCAGCAACTCAGGGGGCAACATTTTTTCAAAAAAGAATCATTTTTCTAAAACTTAAATACAGTTTCCTATAAAATTTTGAAAAATACCTATGTTCCTTGTAGAGTTTGGAGGTTATAATAATTGATTTGACAATACTCTTTATTTTTCCCCTAATCTACATTCAATTAGCTACAAGTACAAACAAAAATCATCCGAATCGGTGGTTTCTGTGTGGAATTACTTTTTTTCTATATAAAAATAATAAGCTAATTTGTAAAATGGTTTAGGTTATGGTCATTATAAGTTTTTAATGTTACAGATCACTTATTTTGTCATAAATACCTTACAAAGTCATAGTTCATTACAGATTATCGTATTAACCTGACTTTGCGGCGAAGTATTCATCTGCAAGGTGTTTAGGTTATGGTTCACAGATGTAGGGGTTATATATTATACATGGATGAACTCAGGAGGCAACATATTTCCCAAAAAGAAACATTTTTCTGAAACTTAAATACGGTTTCCTAGAAAATTTTGAAAAATACCTATGTTTCTTGTTGAATTTGGAGGTTATAAAAATTTATTTAACAATTTTCTTTATTTTTCCTCTAATCTACATTTAATTTGCTATAAGTAGAAACAAAAATCATCCAAATTGGTGGCTTCTGTGTGGAGTTATTTTATTTTGAAAAAAAAAATCGGGTTTTAGCCCACTGTGCGCCGTTGCTCAGAATCGGAAGTGTTCCGCACTTGATTCTGAGCTCCCCCCCCTCTTCAGGCATCACCGAGGCTCATTCGGCGCGGGAGCGGGATGGTATCACCGGGGGATGGTTGCTGTATCCTGACTCTTCTTATCGTTCTTCCATCTTGTCCGGAGTTCCTCGCTGCGGTTTCTTCTTCCTGTGGCAGACAAGAGGGCGTCGAGTTTGCCGAATCGTCGTGATTGGCCTCTCCACCTGTCCCGATGAGCTCTGTCGTGTCACTCGTCGGACGGGTTGTTGACTTACCAGTCAATGTCCGAAGGGTCTCTTCTATCCTCCGCAATCTAGCTTCCATTCCCTCGACATATGCTTCCCACTCGTTCGGGACTTGAACCGTCGTACCGTTCGCCATCGTAATCGTGTGCGTTGTGCCATTTTCCAATTGACGTCCGGTACTCTCCTCAGCCTCGGTCGAGTCGCCCTCAACTTGTGCACCTGGGGCATCCGCTGTTCGTACAGTGCTTCGCTCGAGGCACTGTGCTTTTGTCGCGTCCGACTTCAGTATCTCGAGTGGATGTAGCTTGTCACTGGTGGAGATCACGTGATCCACGAACGCTACACGTGCGTTCATGCGCTCGAACAGTGTCGAATCCTCATCATCGGCGACTAATCCCGCAAAATCCCTGGGATCGTAGTCGCCGGATAGCCACCGGCTGACGCGGATCAATCTCGTGAACAGTCTGCCATCCACTCTTAAACCGAGGACTCGCATGTATTGCTGTATCTCTTCATCGCTGAGGCACTTACACCAATCCTCGACGGCTTTTCTTACCGAACCCGCCATCGCTCATTCGACTAATCGCTGTCAAAATCTATTCAGCGCAACTCGTTTACGGGTTATTAGCCGCACGAAACTCGCTCTCAAAAAGTTCTAATCTCTCTCGGGGTGTACCTGTGCGCGGCTAATCGATCGCACGCACGTATCTGGTTGGCGCACCAAAAATACAAAATGTAAAAATTAATACAATTTAGTTTTCCCGCCTAACCAGGTAAACTCCGTCTGAGTGCGTGTGTGTGTGTGTGTGTTTGTTTCGGTTCGACTCCCAGTTGAGGTCTTACAATTTTGTACCTTCAGCTGAGAGACGCTAAATCGCTACTTTTATCTCAAAATTAAATAAAAATTTCCGCGAAACCGGTTCCAAAATTTTACATCCCAATTTCCCGGTTGAGAAAAAAAAATGTATTTCTTACTGTCGGTCTCCTGTACCGACAGAATCCACACACACACGCTTACACACGTAAGTTACCACGCGCTCACGAAATTTGGTACGCGACGCGTCGCGGTTATCAGCACCACCCGCTTTTCCTTCGATCCGTAGGAAAAAAAAAACAATTTCCCTGCACGCTCGTCAGTGGCAGGTGTCCGTGTTTCCACACGTTATGGGCGCCAGTTGTAACGGGCTAGAAGCTGTCCTCGATGCGCTATATCTCAACGCGGACTTGCCGATGAATGGCGCAGCAATTGACAGGCGCGAGCACTTACTCGTGCCAACCCTCGATGATTAGCGGCCCGTCAGATCCGTGCTGTTGCTCGCCGTCGACTACTTTCAGCAGCAGCCGCACCTTTTCGCTCCCAGCCCCGTGTTCGCGCACATACACACACACAGACGCGCCTGCCGTTACAACAGAAAATGAATCTGAAAATAAAATAAATAAACTAATAATGGTATAAATAAAATAATAACATTTTAAAATTTATTAAATATAAAATAAAATATTCATATGATATTTTAATATTATGATCTTCTTAACGATATTAGAATAATAACATAATATAATTGATCAAAATAATTTAAGAAAAAATATAAAACAATAATTAATTACATAATATAATTAAAATTTACTTTAATTATACATTTAATGTAAATTACTTTTCTTAATGTAATTAACTATTATTTAGTAAAATATAAGATGGGTGAACAAGGCGATTCAAAACCTAGTCCATTAAGATGGGATCCTGTGCAAAATATGTATATTGAATTGTGAGTAGTATACTACACGCAAGAGAATTAGATGAATTAAACGAACAGTTACAGAATCATATAAATGAACAATACAAATGTGAAATACATTTAAATAATTATATCAATGAATATAATAACAATATTACTATGATACAAACACCGTTAATTTGGGATCCAACACAAAATAAATACATAGAAGTATATAATTTAAAAGATGCTACAAAGTTAGACAAATTGAATGAAATAATAGAAACCCATGAAAAAGAAGAAAACAAGTATAATAACTATTGTAATAATTTACTTATAGAATATGATTTAAATTATTTACAAAATTTAATTAAAAAATATGAAAAATAAAATAAATCAAAAGCAAACATAATATTTTCAATATACAATTTAAACTGAATTTTTTAGTATAAAATATTTGAAATTTCACAAAAATAGTATTAAGTTATATTAATTTTTAATTCTATTATTTTACATTAACTTCTTTCACGTATGCAATATAATGTTTATAAGCAAAAATATATATAACAGAAAAAATAAAAATATATATTTCCATATTATAAATAGCTTACAAAAACGTCACAGGATATGTTAAAGAAAATTTAATTAAAAATTTGAAAATTATTTTTTTATAAATATTTTTGTAAATTGTAAATAGAAGTAATAAATATAAAAATTCAATGAAATAAAAGAAAATTATTATTAAGGAAATTATTATAAGTATGAAAATGGAATATTTGAAATTTAAGGAAAATAAAATTATATTAATTTTAAAATCATTTACAATAGATTATATTAAATTCTTTCATTTATCCAATATAATGTTTAAAAGCGAAAATATATATAAAAGGAACAAATAAATATATATGGTTCTAAATAATAAAAAGCTTAGAAAAACATTCAAGGGTATATTAAAGATAATATAAATCATATAATTTATTTTCAATTTATTATTTTCCTAAATTTAAAATGTAATATAAATGATATAAAAATATATTTAATAAAATTTCATAAAATTTTAGGTATAGTGGTAATGTAGGGCTATTGGCAAAGGATACCACTTAAAATAACAATCCAACGGTCCATGAACAGTACCCCCACGGTGACGTGGAAAACTGTTCGTCTCTTCAACCAATCTTTATAGATAATAAAGTTTATATAAAACGAATTAACGCAATACAGCAATTGGTTAAATTTAAAACATTGTTCAATATTTATAAAGTAAGTAATAAAATAAGTATAATAATTTAAAATAATAAACATCAGGGTGATTTGATCTCTTATTCCAAAATATAAAATTTTTTAATTTATTTTATACGGGGGTTGACGAGCGGAGCGAGTAGGGGGATACTGCCCCCTAGTGTATATATATATATAAATATATATATCTGTGTGTATGTGTGTGTGTGGGTGTGTGTGTGTGTGTGTGTGGGGGTGTGTGTGTGTGTGTGTGTGTGTATGTATGTAAAATCACGATGAAGAATGGGTCATCCACGATATTTATTGTGTATATATTGTAACGTGATATTTTGTGATGTTTCTGCCCTGCTCTCTTTTTGGCGTTGCAACGACCGAGATCGCGACATGGGAGGTTAGGAGTGCTAACAGGAGGGGAACTTGATTTTCTGTTTCTGCCTCTGTTGTTTCCCCGCCAACGGATGCGGGCGGCGAGACGAAGGCAAGCGCAGGCACATCAAGGTGGTCAGACCACCGGCCGCAGATAAGTAGAGTTAAGAGTGCATGGAGAGAAAAAAAGAGAGAGAGCGCGCGGGCCAACGTTTGAAACTCGCGCGCACGGGCGGGCGACCGCGACGGAGCACAGGCGGCAGCACCGCGCGGATCGTCACGGAATGACGAGCACGAGCGTGCTAGGGAGTTCGCCGAATTCTGAGAAGCGGAAGGGGAAAGTAACGCGCGTGGCGAGGATTTTCGAGCAGCCGGGATCTTCCTCTCGTGGAGGACTTGGCAAGTGATATGACAACGTGGAGGCAGAGAGTGATTGTAGGAGACGAGAGAGCGCGTATACGGCGAGGGTGGGAAATTCGCAGAATCGGGGTTTATCGACAGACGTGGAGAGAAAGAACGTGAGAGACACGGGAGTGCGCCTACGCGGCGAGAAACGTGATTCGCGGAATCAGGGTTTTGGAAGCGATGTGAGAGAGAGAGAGAGAGAGAGAGAGAGAGAGAGAGAGAGAGAGAGAGAGAGAGAGAGAGAGAGAGAGAGAGAGAGAGAGAGAGAGAGAGAGAGAGAGAGCACGTGAGAGACACGAGGGTGCGCATATGCGGCGAAAAACGCGATTAATGGAAGCAGACTTTCGGCGGAGCGTGGCGAGAGGGAGAGATACCGGAAGAGGCGAGAGCGCGCTAACCCGGAGAGCAATTCGGCTTCCCAGGCGCGCGGATTCGAGACGTCGTTACGCGAGGAGCCGATTGAGGATTCGCGTCGGTGCGTGGGCGCGCTGGCGACCGCGAGTACTCTTGGTGATATCGAAGAGGGTCTCGGTGATTGCGAGAGAGAGGGAGTGCGAGAAAGAGCACGCGTCGCGCATTCGGCGTGCTGTCGATACAGCGCCGCGCGAGACACCCGGGGGGAAGAAACCACGAGGGGTGATTCTCCGGATCGTGCAGCGGCAAGTGACGCGCGCGTGGGGAGGTAATTCGTTTCGTGGAGAGTAGAGAGACAATACGAGCATGAGATCGCGATAGGCGCGTTTTATTTTACTGGTAGCAAGAGGTGGCGAAGAAGAGAATGGGAATAAATGCGATAACGTGCGTAAAGTGTAGAGCGCGAGTGCTCATGTAAGATTGATTTTCGCTGATGTAACGGTGAATAAATCATGAGATGTTTCTTTTGTATTTCGGTGTATGAGTGAGAGTATTATTTCGAAAATACCCTTCCCAACCTTTCAGGTGCGGTCGCTTGCCCGAGGGGCCACCATTACAGCAGAACCTCCTTTTGGACATAGTGGTAAGTTACGCGAGGGGGGTGGGGGGGAGAGAGGAGGAGAAAGAAAGAGATTAAAGAATTATTTGCGCGGTGTTCGGGCCGAGCGTCTGACGCTTTAGCACACCGTCGCAATATGTGTAAAGATATGTAAGGTTAGGTCGTCGCCGCCCAGACACGGGAATATATAGGTATATATATATATATATTTATATAAACTGAAACAGGAAACCGGAAATGGGAACAAAACAAAGTTTGACGATGAGAAATGAAGAAACTTTAGAATCGGAAACCAGGCATAAAATTTTTCAGCATTTAATATCTTTAATATGAGAACATCTTTTTACATGAAACTTTTTGTGCAATATAGTATAGCCAAATAGCATGTTATTATTTTAAATTTGAGTTAAATACAAGTGATTGAAAATTGCAGTTAATATTTGAAATTCTCGGTCAGGCATTTAAATGTATATGTAGCGCGGTCGACCCTCAGGCTTCTTCTATACTTGCCTTCGGAGCGCTCCCGCGCTCCTTGATATTTGCATAATTTATTTTTCAAGCATATTTATCGGATTTGTTTAAATCAAGCCAAGTAGTTAGTGTTGTTTTTGATTTATCTAAAACTTTTTCAATATTATTTTCTTGAAAAACAATTTTTTGTTGATTTTCAGTGTGAACTGCTAGTCTGACCACGGAATGGCTTCTGCCACATAATGGAAATTGTTGTATACACCATGCTGCTTTCATTGGGCTTATGTATCTACCATCTATAAATTGGGTAATTTCATCATATATATCGTGTTCAGATTCGCTATCAATTTTGTTTAGTTTACAACAGGCTTTATCTCCTCCTTTGTGAAAGTAATTGAATATATATTTAATACTTCCGATTGATACACAATGTTCAACATTTATATAACAATTATATTTCTTTAATATGTAACGGGATGGCTTCTGGGGTAGGATCCCAAAAAGCCACAGGCCAGCGATGCCCTAGAACACGGTGCCGCGGGTGTCAGACTAAAATGACTTGCCCAGGGATCTGCTCCTGGAATCCCGGTAACAATGCGAAGATCGCACGCGAACTTCGCTTTCCAACTAATTGGATCGCTGAGTTAAAAGCGCGCGCTCAAAGAGTAAAGCGCGCGCTCAAAGAGTAAAGCGCGCGGCCGCTATGCTCAGATATGAAAACGATCAGCGGAGCCGTTTTCCCGCGGAGGCGGCGGTATCCGGGAGAAAGTTGTTTCACAGCACAATAACAAGGTCTATTCAAAATAATCCTTTACATCAAAAACGCGTCGCGTTGCGCGCCGGCAAGAAGACGGGATGCGCCGCTAGGCGCGGGCGGATCAAGATATCTATTTTCGCTGGGCCGCTGAACGCACCACCGGCCACTCGCCGCTGCGAGTCGAAAATACAGAAATAAATCACTGCGCGGGAAGTACAAAGAGGCTTACCGGGAGAGGGGTGCACTCCTCTCGTCGCTCGCTCATGAATCCGCTCCTGCGTCAGGCCTTATCCTCCGGTCGACTTCGGAGTGTTCAGGCCGAGTCCTAACGTCCAGCGTTCACCTACATACAACAGCAGAGCTTGCTCGCTGGAGGGAGCGCTTCACAGACCCACCCACAGGCGTCTCGTGGTCTGAGTCGCTACGTCCCCCCGTCGTACTCGCTGGAGGTGTGCTCTTCTAGAGCGATGAAGGTCGTTGAGGCTGCCACGGCTGAGAGCGCAGAGCAGAGAGCGCCCGCAGAGGCGAAGTCCCCCGTTGCCGGTTGCTGGGACCGTTATCCACCGAAATAGCTTCTACGTAGCGTGGAGAGCGGACACCACACGGACCCCCCCATGTCGACTCAGGGTTGAGTCTGGACGAGAGAAAGCCCGCCCAACTTAGTGTCGGCCATACCACCCAGATATGGTAATTGGGAAGGAAAAGGAGTCGGGGGATCAGGAGTGATCTCGTCACCAAAAAACAAGGCAAGGGTAAAGACCTTGCACCTCGTGGGTATGTTAAATAAAACAATTATTTAACTGTCAAAAGTGAGACTTTATTCAACTCAATAAAACTGGCAAGGATGCCGAGACCATCTACATAAGGAGGATGTCCGAGTAAACAAGCTATCGGGGCTGCGGTCGCGCGTGCTTATATCCAGCGCGTGCCATCGGATTGACTGCGGGAGCCGCCCAGAGAGGGGTCGCGCCGCGTAGCGGCAGCGCGCGAACTAGACTCTCGCCGGCGCCGCGCGCGAGGCGGGAGATTCAAATTCGAATCTGTCGCGCCCTTATCGTTTGTATTGCAAACCGGCGCGAAGAGTCTTTACAATTTAATAATAATAATTATTATTAGTTAGGCGTGTATCAAATTGCTGAAACAGGCTGTGGGTCGAGGGATCTGCGTTGTAGTTCGCTTCTGGAGCTCTGCTTGCGTTGAGGATTGTTCCGTTGATGTACTTATTCCTCAATTCGAGTCTCCTTGTGAACTGCTCAATTGCACTTCCACTTATTTCTTGTGTGAAGTGGGCCGGGTTGTAATTTCCCATCAGCCATTGAGTGATTCTCCTAGAATCTCCCTCGATACAACCAGTGCTTCTTAAATTTAGAGCTATATTTGCTTCTATTACAGCTTGGAAGCTCAACTCTAGATTTTTGCGGCACTGCTCCATCGATTCGGCTAGTTCTTCTGAGGTCGATGATTCCATCTTCTGAAGCTAGACCGATTATACAAAAATTTCTCGACGAATTGTGTGTGTGCGCCACTAACTGCTGAGATTCTCTCTCGAATTGGCCGTCTGTTACGCAAATTACAATGTTAGAATTCTAACTACCACACACAATTTTCCCAAGCCGCTGGAGAACGACGTATCTCGATGCAGCTAGCTAGGGAGAGAGCGTGGCAATTCCAAAAAAAAAATTTTTAGCGAAGATACCGATTTGACTAAATCCCGCAATAAAAAAAAGGAATGAAAGTGTTCTCACTTTCGACCGGCTGCACGCACAGGCATGGTCACTCTATTCCAAAAATATCGCGTGAAAATCACTTAAAATCTCGCTTCAAAAAAAAAGGAATTTAATTTCGCCACATATGACGACGAAAACAACTACAATCGTCGTTTAAATGCTCTCGCCCTGGCTTTACAGCAGTTTAAAAGGCTCGGGACGAGTATACACAATTCTTCCCGAGCATAAACATAAACACCTACAAAAACAAGCAATTTGCTGTTTTGTGTTTATGTTTCTATGCGCGCCGCGAGTCTTCTTGTCTGTTTGTTTACGCCTGGCACCTCGACTTGGCGAGTTTAAATCACTGCGCCTATCAGCTATAACAGCTTATGGCCACTGGCCGTCTGCTGATTAGTCCGGTGCAGTGATTCGCGCGCGGGCGAATTTAAACGAAACGCGATTTGAATAGGCCGGTCTCGAATGTACCGGCCGCTAACCTTCTCCTTAAACCCAAAACGTTAGGGCGCCATTGTAACGGGGTGAGTGAAAAAAAAGACTTTACAGAAAAATACGCGTCGCGTTGCGCGCCGACAAGAAGACGAGATCCGCCGCTCGGCGCGGGCGGATCAAGGTATCTATTTTCGCTGGGCCGGTGAACACACCACCAGCCACTCGCCGCTGCGAGTTGAAAATACACAAATAAATCGCTGCGTGGGAAGTACAAAGAGGCTTACCGGGAGAGGAGTGCACTCCTCTTGTCACTCGCTCACGAATCCGCTCCTGCGTCAGGCCTTATCCTCCGGTCGACTTCGGAGTGTTCAGGCCGAGTCCTAACGTCCAGCTTTCACCTACAGACGCTTCGGACCCCAGGAGTGGCTCGGATTGCTCACGTGCGCTGCTCTTCGTGGTCGGTACGTGTACGGGCGCTGCTCTGCACCGGTGAGGACGCACGATACCGTTTTCTTCGCGGACAATCAAATTAACTCGCGTACGCGCGGTTTGACAGCCCGAGAGAATCTGATTGAAAAATGAATCAAGCGCGACTTTGCAACTGCCAAAGTCGCGCAGTCCCCGCGCGCAGCTCGCGAATACATCGTTCGAGCGATGTTAACAAACGCTCGAGATGTACGAATTCGCGGGAACGAGAGTCAAACGAGTTCGATAGAATACGGAGAACCGAAATTCTTATTTTCTCTGTATTTTATCCTGGAACTCCGTTATAAATAAGAAGCTATTATAAGGCACAACCATGGAATTATCTACTGGAATAATTTTATCAGTTGTTTTTAATTGGTATACATGACTATCATTTATTATTTTTTCGTTTGTATTCAGGATAGCGATTATTTTGTAATATTGTATATTTTCTGTAAGGTTTTGGAAATTGTTTTTTACATATACTTTTGCTTTTTTCGTAACAGCCCAGTTGGAAGTAACCAATAAAATCCAATAAAAAAATTTTGCATAAGATATTATAAGTATTTGCACCAGTAAGATCTTATGGAAACAAATAAAATGTGTGTATTAATCGGCATAAACTAATGTTTTTATTAGCTTAAACCAATCAATAGATTATGCCGATGTTGTTTATGCAGATGGATAGACACATTTTATTTGATTTAATAAGATTTTACTGGTGCAAATACTTATAATATCTTATGCAAATTGTTTTTATTGGATTTTATTGGTTACTTTCAACTGGGAGGGGTGCTTTTCACTATGTAGTCCATGTAACATGTGTTTAATTACTAATTTTTGTAAGTGTTTAGCATTTGAAGATGGTATTTCAGCCAATATATGTTTATCAATAGCTTCTGCTGTAAATAGTTTACAATTTTGATATAATGTAATAATTATATGTGCATTACTTAAACCTCTTTTCTGAAATTCTATCGAATAAACATAAGAGTTACATCACCAGAAAGTTTATTCTTAACTATTGTTACGTGTATCCACACACACGAATATGAAGGAACGAAATAAGCAAGGCATCCGATGACAATATGACGCCGAATAGCGGGAAGCCAAACACTTGCTGCCGTGGCTTGTTGGTAGTGTTTCTGACTCGGGTGTCTTGCGGCTCTGGTTCAATCCCAGGATCCGCACTTTTTATTATTAAAAGTTACGATAGCTCACTCGTAACACTATATCATCCAATAAAATTTTAAATTTTGTATAAAATAGTCTAACTGTAATATTAGGTATCTCATTTGACGATGTTCCTTTTGGAAATTTTGACAAAACTTGTTTGATTTCTTCCCATTTTGGGTTACATGTCATTGTTATAAAAAGATCAGGTTTGCCTACATATCTCATAATTGCCATAGCATCTTGATAAGGATCTTATCTTATACGGAGCTTATCTTGATTTTTTCTAAAATAGTTCATTCAGTTGTTTTCTATCATAATATATCGATCTGGGTATGCAAAATTATTTCAGAAGGGAATACCTCTAAAAACGCGCCTTTCTATCTACCTTCTGTGTGGCGTGGAAAAGATAGACAACTATTATATTACTGTTTACATTATATCTACCTTATGAGTAATGTACAAATGGTAAGTGCAACTTACAACATAATCGTTCGCATCGCCGAATATCAAACTATAACTGGAACAAAATGAAAAACTTAACTAATGAAGTAGACGACACCATTATTCAAAGAGAAGATATAATAATCAGTACATGGCTTCTCAAATCTGCTACTAATAGAAATAAAATCAATGGACGTAACCGACACCTAAGACACCTCAAGTAACTCTGAGAAAAAGTAATATCAAAGAAATTTTTCTACGATAAAATATGATCAGTGTAATTATCCCAGATCTTCATGAGAAAACATATACATTTTATAAAAAGAACCACAATCACGGAAGACAATAGGAAACACAACAAACCAAATTATTTATCCACTGAGTCAGTTTTCTCCAAGATTGGCAAAATGGCAGAAGAAAATAGCGACTTGGTAAAATTAAAGAGAGTAGGGGATGCACCGGGGAAACAAATTTTCACCAACTCCATATAACCTCTGGAACAACAACCTAAATATAAGGACCTAGTAGTTATTGACGATATAGTATTTACATCTTCCTGTAAATGCGATTCGGCTAATGAACACATGGGGATGTTTCTTCATTACAGAGTATCTTGCGTGGTTGGTCTTACCTGTCCAGCTAGTTTGAACATCGAGAAAATAATATATGCTAGGGACAGAAATGCCTCCTCAGAGAAATTCACATCGGCTAGATCAATGTTAGATAGATTTTGGTGAAGTTTAGAGAAATATAGAATAAAAACGAACAGAATTTGTATTCTTATAATAAAAGAAAATTATAATTTATAAATTGTTAAATAAGAGAATATTAATTATTAATTATTGTTAAATTTTATACCACTACCAAAAATTGGGAATGGGCTTTGCTAAGTATTTCTAAGAATATTTAAGCAGTAGCAATTGCTATATCTACTATGAAATTGTAATCTACTAACCAAATTAATTCTAGTTTTATTTTAAGTTAGTTTTAAGTAAGGCGGACCAGCGAAAAGGAAAATATTTTTCCTCTGCTGGATTACTGTTGTAATGTAAGCTATATATAATGGTTACGAATTTTCTAATTTATTGTACTTTACAAATATATGAAAAGAACGCAAATAAATTTTTTCGAGGCTAGGTTTAAAAGTAGACTGGAATTAGGAGTCTTATCTGAAAGTACTTTTGATTTCCTGTCCATTCATATCTTTCCGTCCGAATGGGATAACCTTAAGTCGTTTAAAAAAATAACGTAAAATCTGACAAATTAGAAAATAATTTTTTCCGAGGCGAGGTTTAAAAATAGGGTTGAAGTAGCAGCATATTCTGAGAGTACTTTTGACTTCCAATCCATTCATATTTTTTTCGTCCATATCGGATAACATTAAGTGGTTTCAAAAAAATAACGTAAAATAAAATATCAGAAAATCGAAACTAATTTTTATCGAGGTTAGGCTCAAAAATAGATGGGTATTAGGAGTCTTATCTGAAAGTACATTTGACTTCCTATCCATTCATATCTTTTCGTCCGAATCGGATAACATTAAATCGTTTTAAGAAACTAAAGAAAAATATGAGAAGATTGAAAATAATTTTTTTCGAAGCGTTGTTACAAAATACAGTTGCGTGCATATCTGTTTGGCCACCCTATACTAAAATCACTCAATATTAAAAGTTTTCTAGCTCCGTTAAAAATCTATGCTTATAAAAAATCCAATGCGGTTCTTAGAGTAAAGCAACACCTTTCATATCCCGTCCGATTAAAAAAAAAAATTTTAATTGCATTTTTTACATTAAAAAATCCAAAACTGTTTTTTTCATTATGTTCCCCCTCAAAAAAATTCTTCTAACTTTTGAAGCAGTCGACGGATTTTCAAAAACCAATATGGTCCATTTCTATCGAGCCGATAAAAAATTATGCAATTTTTTGTTAAAAAAAATCTCTCTTTTCAAGTTCGATTATCTTTGAATTTATTTTCTGCTATTTTTAACCAATTGAAGGAAATGCCCGTCGATTTTATGTTAATTTTAATAATGAATCTAACGGCTATTCGGGCAAAGATAAGGAAGGTAACTAACTTATCAACCACTTTCTTTATATGTATTTCAATACATCTTTAAATTTTAGAAGCTATTTGAAACATTAGTGCAGTCAAGAATTTTTTAGAAAGGAGAATACATGGAAAGGGAAGGTGGTAAAGGTAAAGGTATAGGATAAAAAACGAGAACGAAAAAAATAACGGCCCAGGTCGGGCTCGAACCGACAACCTTCTGCATACCGGGCAGCTACGCTACCATTTGCGCCACTGGGATGACGATCCTTTCACGACCCTGACCGCTACTCATCGTTCTCAATCTATTTTCCCAAATCCCCCCGTCTGCATTATTTCAGCCGAAGCAGACAATATTATATTTAATCAATTGAAGGAATGTTGTTTTCTGCTAAAATGAACCACGCAAAAAATTTACGTAATTGAGAAGGTAGTATAATGTGACACGCTTCTTCAAATATATTAAAAATTTGAGAGTCATCTTGAATTAAAGCCATGGAAATCGCAGTTTCTTAATATATTTCGTAAGTTATATCTTTATGTGTACGAAAATCGGTAAATGAAGTAGCACCTTTTACGCGATTTAAAATTAATTTCAAAAATTATCTTTCTGAATCTTTAGGAGATACAACGTGTAAACGTCCGATAGCGTAATTTTTTTTCTCGTTTGCGATTAATTCAAGATTTTGTCAAGTGAAATTTGTAATATTGTGAAATGTTAACATATTTTATATTATTAGCAAATTTATATTTTCGATTCAAATCAAACCATGCTGTTAACGTTGTTTTGCAATTATCAAGGGCTTTTAATTCCTTATTCTCTTCGAAAATTATTCTTTGCTGATTTTCTATATGAACTGCAAGATGTATTACAGTATGACGTCTTCCACATAAAGGGTATTCCTGCAAACGCCATGCAGCTTCCATTGGAGTCAAATATCTATCGTCAATATATTCTGTTATTTCATCCTACACTGAATTATCATTGCTATCATGATCTTTCTTGATTTTACAAAATACTCTGTCACTGCCTTTGTGAATGTAATCGAAAATATACTTAATACTTTGAATAGAAGCACAATACTCAACATTTATATGACAACTGTATTTTTTCAAAAGAAATTTATTATATGGAACTACCATAGAGTTGCTTACTGAAACAATTTTTTTGTTTGCTTTCATTCGATATATATGATTTTCAGAACTATTATCTATTCGTTTATATTGAGGATAGCCATTTTTTTTAAACGATGTGAATGACTGAAAAAAGTAATCAAGAGTCAATCATGATTATCAACGAAATTTAAGGATAAAAGGACAGTGAACAAGAGCTTAACTAATATTCATTATCAGATATGTATTATTTTGTTTTTTATATTGATCCTTTTTTAAAAAAAGAGTAATCCTTTGTGTTTTTTCGTGTTATGTTTCAGGATTTAAAAAACAGCTTTAACTATTCACCTACAACACCATAAGCCAATTTTTATTTTATTTTAAAGATATTGAAGTATTGCCGTAGCTCTTTCTCATGCATTTATGAACATTACGGACCAATGAATACATGAGTTTATAGAAGATTAGGCTGCAGAGGAAGTAAATTAAATAAGAATAAGAGATTGTTTTAGGTATGAGAAGCAAGGTTAAGGCACTAAATGTGAGATTTGAAATACAAATATCACAACTATATTTAAAATTAATACGCTTTTAACTTAAACATCCTACTAAGAAACCATGATAAAATCTGAGGTGAAAAGCTAATCGGAAGGAGTAATAGCAATTAGCAATATTATACTTATTTGTCAGCTGTACTTGAAGAGGTTGTCAAGGAGCGCAAATGTAAAAAAAAAAATAGAAATCAGATCCAAATGTATTCGACAAAAGCGAAGATTTGAAAATTATTTTGATAAAGTGAATATTATTCATAACAATAGTGATCTATGTAATCAGAAAATCTGTGTGAATAAATAATGTGCATAATAATTTAAATGTTATGAGGATCCTCGTAAGGGCCAATTCCCAGAAATAACTTTGAAACAATCTTGAATATTAGATTGCAACGTTTCGTCAGGAAGTTCCCTGACCTCTTCAGGCTTTATTAAAAATATACAGAGTTAGAACACATACACAAATAAAAATAAAAAACTAGTCAAATAAATTAAACACAATCTATGCAAAAACATTTACCTATAAATAGCTAAGTCGATACTGGTAAGATACACCAGTAGAGTCGAGATAGTACAGAACATAATGCACGCTTCGCTGGGGCTTATATATTATTACGCTTGTTTACCTTTTTAAATGTAACGTTCTTAACAGCTTTTTGTATATATTATTCAAATTTTGTGTATCTTCTATTCTATTGATCGTGTTATGATTTAAATTAATATGTAACATTTTGGAAATAATTCGTTTCGTGTAATTGTTTTCCCTGTCTAAAATTTGGATGTTTTTCCAGTCAAGGATGTGTTTCATAGTTCTTTGGTGTGTTGCTACCACTGATTTGTTATCTTTATCTCTTTCATGTTCTTTAATTCTAGTTTTTAACATTCGCTTAGTTTCTCCAATATAAGTCGATGTACAAGACATACAATTTATCTTATAGACTACGCCACATGTTTCTGATTTTTCTATTTTATCCTTTCCTAATTTAATTATATTGTTCAATTTTTTGTTGATCAAAGGTACTGTGCGGATGTTATATTTGTTTAAAATATACGAACATTTTTTATAATAAGTATTATTATACGGAATGCAAATTGTAGTTAGTGGACGGTTCTCATTATTAGTCTTTTTATTGTGATATTTGAGTTTTCGAAGCCTATTTCGTATGTGTATGTTTATAAATTCGGAGGGATAATCATTACATAAGAGAAGTTCTATAATTTTGTGTATATTCGCGTCATGAAAACAAGTATCGGATAAAAGAATTGCTCTATCCACCAGGTTCGCAACGATGTTTATTTTTTGTTGTATGGTGTGGTTAGAATTATAATTTAACAGTCTCGATGATGCTGTTGTTTTTTTATATCAATTAATCAAAATTACAAATTGGCGCCCCTCGAAAAATCCACAGTTTCGAGAGTGGGTATTATATTCGGTTAACGATTTGAATTCGCGTGCACCGGAGTGCGGAAAATTGCAGCGCGCGGTGACATTGGTTCACGCAGTGCATCAGTGTATTGAACACTGGCAATCAAACACCGGTGGGGTGGATGCATTAAGCATCACCGCACTCCGGAAAAAGCAGCGAACGCGCATTTTTAAGTTCAAGACCAGTGTCGAATATTGCATTCGACAGCCGTCGCGCACACGCGCAGCAACGGCAACCGCGGACATTGTTTACATTGCGCGCCGATACAGGACTCGGGCCGCGCAGAACGTAAACAAAGCGCGCCTTTCCAGCACACAAGTTTTCGTACTATGTGTTGGAGAAAGACAGATTACTCCGAATATTATATTCGGAGCAAGAATTATTTCGTGCGCGGCTGAATATTATTTCAGCCTAGGCGCTATTCGAGCGAGACTCAACACGCGACGCGCATATGACAACAATGCGCCTTATGTACACTTACTCTTTTATTGTTTGATCACGAGCTTGAAATCGACCTCGCATTAATAAGTGTTGATGAATTGCATAAATTTGAACACGCGTTATCGCAAAATTAATAAAAATAATTGAAATCTGTTTAAACAAGTTAACTTTTATTATACTTTAAAATTAATAGGAAATTTTTTTTTGTCTTCTCTTTTGGTAATTACCCACCGACATCAATTTAAAATTGGAAGTAAATTAAATTTTGGAATTACTTTCAAAATTACTAAATTTAATATTCAAGTTAAATAAAAATTTGAATGATTATTGAAAAAAATAAAAATTTGCTAACGCGAAATAACGCAGGTGCGAATTCACTGTTCAAAACTCAATATCTAGGCACACGCAACGTAGCTTGCGGATCGCGATACACAGCAGCGTGGAAGCAGCAACAGCTGATCGCTCGGGAACTATCGTACCCCGACGGCGAATAACGCGAGTGCCGTATAGTCACCTAGTAGGCAGCTAGCGCAGACTATAGAATTCGAAGGCGAACTTTCGCAACGTCCTGCATTTAAGTCAGGTTGGAAAATTAGATACATTTACCATATTATCGATTAACGTATAAAATTTAAAACCGTACTAAATCGAAATACACACGAAATCAGAACATTAAACTTACAGAAAACGAATTAACTTAGAACTAATAGCGAGAACGCATATACGTTCTAAACTATTTCAGAGAAATTCGGATCATTAACGTTATGAGAATAAAACAAAAATTTTTTTTTCTCTCTTTCTCTATTATACTGAAGTATTAAGCCTTCAATAATATTTAATAAAATAGCCTTTGGAATTTTAAGTCAAACCAAATACCCTTCCAGTTAAAATTAAGACCACAACAAAAGTGGCATTTTAATAATTTATTTCATTTTTTTTAATTAACACTATTATTATTCTACCTAATTTAGTAATAAATATTCTTTTTTTTTTCTTTTTTTTACAATAAAGAGATAAATTAATCTAAATTACCTAATAAAATATTCTCAGAATATATTTATAAATTCACAGAATTTAACGAACGTAATTTACCTACTGCAATAAATTATCGAATACGTATGTCGCAAGTGCAAATCTGAATGCGACACATTTAGAAAAAGCGCAAATGACCCCACAAACAGTATAAATTATTATAAATTATTATAAATTATTAATAAAAATAAACTTCCGAGAAAAAATTGGATTACTAGTGCTATTATAGTCTCGTGTACTACTAAAGAGACACTGTATATCTTATGGAAAAACAATCCCACTTCTGAAGCCCTAAAAAAAGAGTATACAAATTACACTAAGATATTGAACAAAGTTATTAAAGAAGCAAAATTTAAATATGAAAAGGAAATGGTAAAACGAAATAGCGGAAACTTTAGGGAATTATGGAACATAATTAAAACTAAATTAGGGAGAAATAGTGTGCATGATAATCCAATAAATATATATACGAAAACAATCAAAAAATCGAAAATAAAACTGATATAGCAAATGCTATGAACACCTATTTTTGCAAAATAGGATCAAATTCGAGTGCTCAATTTGCTAATATAAATAATAATAACCTGAAACTTCCAGATAGGAATCCTGAATCCATTTTCTTTCGTCCGACAGATTTTGCTGAGATATACAAAATAATCAATACATTGAAAAATAAATCTGGAGGTGTAGACAATATTAACGTTAAATCATTGAAAATTCTCTCTGAGTATATATGTGTGCCCTTAGAATATATCTTCAATTTATGTATTGTGAAATCTATGTGGCCTGACGAGCTCAAAAATGCTAAGGTAGTCCCTATTTACAAGGCTGGTGAAAAATCTAATACAGTAATTACAGACCAATCTCTTTAATATCGAACGTTGCAAAAATTTTTGAAAAAATAATTTATAATAGATTATACCACTTTTTTGAAAAACATAACATAATATCAGAAAAAAATACGGTTTCGTTAAAAATAGGGGAACTACTGACGCATTAAATTATATATCAAATATCATATACGAAAACTTAGATAAAAGTAAACCAATAATTGTTGCTTTTCTAGACTTAGCCAAAGCATTTGACACTGTTAATCATAGAGTTCTTTTAGATAAGCTTGAACGATACGGAGTAAGGGGTAGTGCCTTAAAACTGATGACTAGCTATCTCACAGATAGGCGGCAAAGAGTAAAAATTCAAGACTGTAAAAGTGAATATAAAGAATTTACTACGGGTGTTCCCCAAGGAACTATATTAGGACCATTACTTTTTATACTTTATGTCAATGACTTACTAGAAAGTATGCAAAATGACACAATCATGTCCTATGCTGATGACACGGTTATCATATCAAGTGACAACATGTGGTCCTCAGCTCAGGAAAAAATGTGTGCTTACCTTAATCATGTGGCCAAATGGCTTGCACAAAATAAACTGTCGCTAAATATAGATAAAACGGTCTATATGACTCTCGGAAACTACTGTGATAGTGTGCCTGGCACACTAAACATCAAAATAGGAACGCAATTAATAAAAAGAGTTGAAAGTCATAAATACTTAGGGCTGTATTTCGACTACAATATGAAATGGGATAAGCATATAAGATATATCATTAAAAAAACCAAATACCTCATTTTTGTCTTTGCCAAGATAAAAAATATGATGGATACAAAAACATTAATGATAATATATTATGCTTTCTTTTATAGTCTAATCAATTATGGGGTAATTGCCTGGGGTGGTACGTACGATAATAATATGAAACTAATACAATCAACACAAAACAAAATATTGAAAATCATAAATAAAAATAAATTCTCTCAAACTAATCCACCTCTTGAAATAAAAAAATTATTCCAGTTAGAGTCAATATCCTTACATTATTCTACATTAAGAAATAAATATATAAACAGTGCGAGCAAGACCAGAAACAAAACAATTCAATTACCTAAATGTGATAAAAGAATTAGTGATAAAAATAGCTACAATGAAGCTATAAGGGTCTTTAATGGGCTATCTAAGGATCTCAAAGTTATGAATTTAAGTAGACAATTAATGAAGAAAAAATAAAAAATGTTTATAGTAAAAGATGCAATATAATTTCAAAATAATAATTAAATCTTAACCAATATATCTAACAAATTATTTAACTGTTATTTATGTACTACAATGGATTTTTTCGATGTTAACAAACACTACGCACATACCATTATATAGTTTTTAAGAATTTTGTAGTTTGTAATATTTTTTTTAGTTTGTATGTTTTCTATGTACCAGATCTACACACAGGCAATAATATTTGCCTCAGTAGGATTTACTTACTTATGTATATTTCGTATATAATAATGTAATGTAAATATTTTCTGGAAATAAATAAATAAATAAATAAATAAATATTATAAATTATTATAAATTATTATAAATTATTATAAATTATTTGAATTTATCCCCTCTTGGTTTTACAAAAATTGCCTTTTGTACCTCTACCAACTCGGAGGGAAATTTGAGTACCCCGAGTCAACCAGAATACTCACTCGATGGTATTTACCCGTGGGTCTGGGTGGATTCCGCATACGCGCGCTACACGATTCAGGCGCATCCCGAACCACAGTAGCCCCCTTTGGCTTGCAGATTGCGACCGCGTGTGGCAAGCAGATTACGCCGCACCGCGGAAGTGACGCACGCCTCGCCAACGGCAAGATCGCGGCGGTGCTGGGCCACGTAGACTTGCCTTTTGACGTGGCAGGTGTGCGACATTACCTCGACGTGGTGATCCTCGAGGAATTGGACGCAGACTATCTGCTCGGCGCCGATTTCATGCGGAAATTTAATGCCGTGCTGTGGCCGCGCGACTCGACGCTTAGCATCGAAGGAGTCAAAGAGCGAATTCCGCTAGAACTGGCTTTACTAGCTCACGACGAAGCAAGCGCTCTTCACCTCGCTTCGGTCGGTCTCGCCGATGTTGACGAGGCCCAGCGGCGACAGTTGCAAGAGTTGCTCGACCAACTGCTGTCCGCAAGCGACGCGCCATTAGGATGCACCAGCTGGACCGAACACAACATCGAAGTCTCGAGCACTAGGCCCATTAAGCAAAAATATTACCCCGTCTCGAAAAAGATCGAGGAGGAAATGCACAAGCAAGTGAGAGAGATGTTCGAGGCGGGCATTATTATCCAATCGACCAGCGAATGGTCGAGCCCTGTTGTGATGCAACGGAAAGCGAATCGCACATATCGATTCTGCATCGATTATCGCAAGTTGAACGCGGCAACGAAGGCGAGCGCGTACCCGCTCCCTCACATGGATGCGATTTTACGCAAGCTCCAAAACGTTCGATACATAACGACTATCGATCTGAGCAGCGCCTACCACCAAATTCCGTTGCGGAAGGAGGCGTAGGCGCTAACCGCGTTTACTGTCCCTGGAATGGGCCTCTTCAAATTTACTCGAATGCCTTATGGGGTAGTGGGCGGACCAGCGACCTTCCAGGAGCTTTCGGACCGCATTATCGGGCCAGAGATGGAACCTCATGCGTTCTCCTACTTGGACGATATTATTATCGTCACGGAGACGTTTGAGGAACACGTCAAGTGGCTTAGCCACGTTCTCCAGCGTATTAAAGACGCAGATCTCACGATTAACCGTGAGAAAAGCGAGTTCTGTTACAGCGAGGTAAAGTTTTTCGGGGTCTTAGTTAACCAAGCGGCTTTAAGCCTGACCCAGACAAGATCGCTCCAATTTTGGAATATCCAGCGCCAAAGAATCTCAAACAGTTGAGAAGGTTCCTTGGCATGGCATCGTGGTATCGCAAGTTCTTGCCCGACTTTGCGACGATATGGAGTCGCTCATGCAGTTAACAAAGCACAACGTTGCGTGCGTGAGGAGTGACGCGGAGCAATCCGCATTTGAGCAGATTAAAGCTCTCATTGCGTCTGTCCCGGTATTACACCGGCCGTCGTTTGAACACCAGTTCGTGATTCAAACGGACGCGAGTGATACTGGCCTTGGAGCGATACTCACGCAGACAATTGACGGCGAAGAGCGAGCTTTATGCTTCGCAAGCCGCACGATGACTGTGGCGGAACGGAACTATTCCGTCACAGAACGCGAATGCCTCGCAGTTTTGTGGGTGATTCGCAAGTTCCGTGCTTATGTCGAAGGGTATCACTTTAAGGTAATGTGTACTTACCGACAAATTTTAGAATGTATATTTCTTTTGCAAATAATAATAGAATTACCAAAAAAAAAATTGAGTATAGTATTTACATATACGAAGCGTCTGAAAGAGCGGTTTTTCCAAAAGTTTACTCAGAATTTATTTAATTAAATAAAAGCCGCAATGCCGATAAGTAGGGATCTGTATACTTCGAATTTTGCCAGTTTTAAAAAGTGTTTATCTCATGGAAATGCTGATAGAATCGCATAAAAAAAAATCTGAGCATAGTGTTTACATACACGGAGCCCCTGAAAGAATTGCTTTTCCAAATAAACGTTCGAATGTTTATTAATTAAATAATGAAATTGGGTTGATTTTGAGGTTCACATCGCCTTAAAGTGATAACGGACCATAGTAGTCTGAAATGGTTATGCAATTTGCATAATCCCACCGGACGCTTAGCGCGGTGGGCGCTTGAAATGCAAGCGTATGACTACGACGTCGAGCATCGTAAGGGTTCACTAAACCACGTGCCTGACGCGCTCTCTCGCATGTTTGAGGACGAGGAAGCGCCAGACCTCGCGGCAGTGGACATCTCCGAAGAGACAGACGACGCCTGGTACAAACGCATGGTCGTCGCCGTCGGATAAAATCCCGGCGACTATCCATGGTGGAAGATAGTTCACGGGCGCCTCTACAGCTACCGTCCAACTCCTGCAGTCGAAGATTTGCTCGAGGACGAGGACGCTTGGAAATTGGTCTTGCCAGTAGAGAAGCGCGAGAAAGCAATGCAAGAGAGCCACGGAGAACCTACCACGGGTCACTTAGGCCGAGCGAAAACGCATGCGCGCGTCACGCTCTATTATTACTGGCCTTCGCTGCGCAAAGATGTCGCTGACTTTGTGCGGAACTGCTTGATCTGTCAGCAGTGCAAAGTGCAGTAGACAGCGCCGGCAGGCCTCATGGGCAGCCATCGCGCATTACACCCGTGGCAGATCGTTGCAGGGGACATTATGGGGCCTTTCCCCAGGTCCGCTCGAGGTTTCGAGTACCTTCTAATCTTCCTGGACTTATTTACTAAGTGGATCGAATGCGTGCCGCTTCGCAAGGCGAACGCACGTACCATCAAAAAGGAACTAGGACAACGAATCTTCCTACGCTTTGGAGTACCCGAAGCTTTTCACTCCGACAATGGAACGGAGTTCAAGAACAAGGCTCTGGACTCCTTCCTAAACAAGTGTGGAGTTGTGCATGCGACGATTCCGCCGTATCACGCGCAGGCGAATCTTGTGGAGCGAGTGAATCACACGGTGAAAACCATGATCACCGCGTTCCTCGAAGAAAACGATAAGGATTGGGATTTGCATATCCCCGAACTAATGTTCGCGTACAACACTGCGACTCAGGAGTCGACGGAGTCGAGCCCAGCTTTCCTGAACATGGGCCGGCAACCGACTCCGCCCGTTTTCTTGAAGCGCCGCGAGGGGCGCGCAGCAGAAGAGCTCGCAGAAGCGGTCGAGCTCGAACGCTGGCGCACGCGGTTGCAGAAGTTGCGAGACGTGCAACAATCCGCCGCGAAGAACGCTTCAGCAGCACAACAGCGACAGTCGCATTATTATAATGCATCTCGCCGCGACGTTCGCTTCGAACTGAAAGACAAAGTTTGGAAGCGCAATTGCATTCTCTCCCCGGCAGCACAAGGCGTAGCAGCGAAACTAGCGCCGAAATACGCCGGTCCGTACGTAATTTCCGCCAAGCTAGGCTCGAATGTGTACGAGCTGCAAGACCTCGATGGAAAAGACAGCGGCAAGGTCCATGTAGAAGACCTTAAACTCTACCATGAAAAGGTTGATCTTACCGCTGAGGCAGGGAGCTCAACTGACGTTAACTCGGCACGCGATGACCAGGCTAGGGAAGATCCCGACGACGACGGATCTCCCAATGACCTGGCGAGCCAGCACCAGCCCGCACCCCGCAAGAGGGGAAGACCACGCAAAGCACGGTTGGTGGAAACGCGAACCACACGCGTCATAGGGGCCCAGGCGAGCAAGCGCTTGCCAGTAACCGCAGACGCTGACGAGCGAAAGCCGCTACCATTCGCGACAAACGCAAGCGCAACGCTACCCCGAAGCCGCGGACGGCCGAAAGGCTCTCGGAACGCAGCCCCAACGAACCGCGTCGCGACATCTTCCCCCCGATGCACGCCCGCCGCAACGCGCCGAGCACGTCACTAACCCCTTAACCTCACGCCTCACCATTGAACATAGTGACCAACTCTTTTCCCGTCAGGGCGAATCATCCAGGAATGAGCCGATAAGCGCCCACGCAACGCGCGAAGGATCGCGACCCCGCAAGACCACGGGCCTGCGAGCCACCAAAAGAAAAAATGTAAAAGGATACCCGAGTTGCTTACGTTTTTCCCCTCTTTGCAATCCCAAAGCCTATTGCATGGCTCATCGAAGCTCTAGCCCCTATTGCATGTTGCATGGCGGAGAGAGAGATTATCTCGAGCTGATACGTCGCCCGCAGCCAGCGTCTGGGGAAGGGGCATATAACGGAAAATTATTCTCCGTCATTTTCCTCTCTCCCCGCATTAATAATGTATTAACCTTTATAGTTGTTACAGGTGCAGACGATGCGGAAGGACGTTCGGCCGAGATAGAGACAGAGAGAGAGAGAGAGAGAGAGAGAGAGAGAGAGAGAGAGAGAGAAAGCGCGAGGAGCGCGCGCGACCCCGGTGGACTCTAGAGAGTCTAGGCAGTCTCGTTTTGGATAGCGCCCGCGCTCCTCGCTCCAAGCACGGAAGTGTACATTGTGATTCGGCAACGCGTTCCCTGTGAGAGTGAGTGTCTGGGAGTGTGTGAGCACCCGATCTCGACTCTGCGGCCTTCTCTGACCCCAAGGCGAGAGAAAGCGACGCACCAGGTGCTGGACCCGGTGCAAGCTAAGGCCGGCGCAGCGATACTACGCCACGTGTAAGTACCGGCTCGCCTCATCTCTCTCTCTGACGCGCGGCGACTCGGGCCTCCTTCCTGCACCTGCTGACCGCGCATCGCCAAGTGTCCCCTCTTCCCGAACAGTTTAATAAACGTAAGTTTCCATGTTATATGCGCGAGTGGTTATTTGCCTTACCCCGTTCTCCCCGAATAATTCAATCACCAAGCTCCGAATGCGGTGTGCATTACACGAGGTGTACTAGCCTTGCCGCTGCATGCACTACATTTGTAACCGGATAATTCCGAGCAGCCGGAGGAATAAATTATCCGTTACAATATGTACTTCTATCTCTCGACGTTTGCTCTCTCTTTACAAATATACCGTGCGATTTAGTATTAGAAAACATAGACAGACGTTACACACATACTCACAATAAATGCAAAATTCCTTTTCATCAGATTCGGAATATAGTCTGTTTTTTATTTGACAACACATATTTCAATTTCAACAATAGAACTTAAAAATAAATATTTGGCACACCTATGGGTTCTCCTATCTCACCATTATTCGCCGACATGGTTATGGAAGATTTAGAAATAGACTGCTTGCGCGAATTAAAAATTACAAACGATTGTATTCCGCTCTTTTACCTTAGATATGTAGACGACACAATTTTATGTATAAAAAGCGATCGAGTTGATACAGTTCTACAAGTGTTTAACGCGTATAATACTCATCTGAAATTTACATTCGAATCTGAAATAGACAATAGTATAAATTTTTTAGATCTAAGTCTTACGAGAAAAAACAATCAAATTTTGACTAATTGGTATCAAAAAACAACAGCATCATCGAGACTGTTAAATTATAATTCTAACCACACCATACAACAAAAAATAAACATCGTTGCGAACCTGGTGGATAGAGCAATTCTTTTATCCGATACTTGTTTTCATGACGCGAATATACACAAAATAACAGAACTTCTCTTATGTAACGATTATCCTTCCGAATTTATAAACATACACATACGAAATAGACTTCGAAAACTCAAATATCACAATAAAAAGACTAATAATGAGAACCGTCCACTAACTACAATTTCCATGCAGTATAATAATACTTTTTATAAAAAATGTTCGTATATATTAAACAAATATAACATCCGCACAGTACCATTGATCAACAAAAAATTGAACAATATAATTAAATTAGGGAAGGATAAAATAGAAAAATCAGAAACATGTGGCGTAGTCTATAAGATAAATTATATGTCTTGTACATTGACTTATATTGGCGAAACTAAGCGAATGTTAAAAACTAGAATTAAAGAACATGAAAGAGATAAGGATAACAAATCAGTGATAGCAACACACCAAAGAACTATGAAACACATCGTTGACTGGAAAAACATCCAAATTTTAGACAGGGAAAACAATTACACGAAACGAATTATTTCCAAAATGTTACATATTAATTTAAATCATAACACGATCAATAGAATAGAAGATACACAAAATTTGAATAATATATACAAAAAGCTGTTAAGAACGTTACATTTAAAAAGGTAAACAAGCGTGATAATATATAAACCCCAGCGATGCGTGCATTATGTTCTGTACTATCTCGTCTCTACTGGTATATCTTACCAGTACCGACTTAGCTATTTATAGGTAAATGTTTTTGCATAGATTGTGTTAAATTTATTTGACTAGTTTTTTATTTTTATTTGTGTGTGTTCTAACTCTGTATATTTTTAAAAAAGCCTGAAGAGGTCAGGGAACTTCCTGACGAAACGTTGCAATCTAATATTCAAGATTGTTTCAAAGTTATTTCTGGGAATTGGCCCTCACGAGGATCCTCATAACATTTAAATTATTAAACATGGAGGGTGCCACTCAACATAATAAATGTGCATAATAATTATAGTTTATATATAAATAAGAAAATTTAGTGTTGTGGAGAGTAGTGAGGAAACTTTTCAATGTAGCTCACGTCAAATTAGAAAATACTGTATTATTTCTGATTGTTTGATATTTTTCTATGTGCTCTTGAGAAAATCAGGTACTTCTGATTATTGGGTAATGGTTTAAACGTAATTATATGTGTAAAAGTTTGACAAGTGTTGCAAATAGTGGAAACAAAAGAAATATTATGCATTTGTGGCATGGGATGTTATTATTATTAAATTTCATGACTAATTACCTTGTGACACGTGTGCATGTGCTTTTATGTACATGTAATATGAATCAAATTATAGGTTAAAGTGAATAAATTTATATAAAAAAAGGGGAAATAGTCAAAAAGAAAAAAGTGGAATAAGGAAGTTATAATAAAATAAATGTAAAAATAAGTTCATTATGTTACAACCACGGCTCAATTTATTTAACATGGTAGCAGAGGACCGTGGTTGGTAAGTGTTAAAAAAAGACTCTGATCCAACACAAGCCTCGGCGAGTATTGGAGGCAGCTTAGTGCTTATATCAAGACGGCGAACACCAAGGAAGAGAAAAACTCCGAGCACGAAGGCACGTTCGAGTCAAACAAACAAGCCACAACATCGAAGGTCAAACAAGAGAAAGATTCTGAACAAGAAGGAACATTCAAGAATAATCAAGAAGACGAAATGGAAAGAAAAGATATAACAATACTAGTATTCGATGGCGGAAATTATAGTATGTGGAAAAAGAGAATCGGAATGTTTTTGAAATTTAAAAAATGTGATGTAGTGATAAAGAGGGCAAAAACTGCAAATGATAAGGAAGATTGGGATGAACAAGATCTAAAAGCAATAAATTATATATACAGCTCTATATCAGATAAACAATTGGAGTATGTGTATCAAGAA
The DNA here is from genome assembly GCA_036365515.1 of Torymus aiolomorphi. Taxonomy (NCBI): domain Eukaryota; kingdom Metazoa; phylum Arthropoda; class Insecta; order Hymenoptera; family Torymidae; genus Torymus; species Torymus aiolomorphi. The sequence continues at coordinate 74,304,094 of CM070877.1, read as the reverse complement.
AGCTCAGCATACGCAATAATAAGGAAGTTTGATCAGATGTATTTGAAGGAGTCAACGGCATTACAAATTGTTTGCAGAAACAAATTAGATAGAATAAGACTTGAAAAGTATAGTGATACAGAATCATTTTTCAACGAGTTTGAAAGCTAGTTAGATTTGAAAAGCGCGGGTGCAAAAGTTGGTGAAAAAGAGAAATTGAATTACATGCTAAATACATTACCGGAGTCATTGAGTTACATAGGTGATTTAATAGACACTCTAAAGGAAGAAGAGCAAACAGCAGATTACGTCAGAAATAAGATAAAATTGGCGGAAATGAAAAACAAAAAGGACAGAGCAGAAAGAAATTCAAACGCATTTGCCGCAAATAAAGAAGGATGTTACAAATGTGGTAAGCCCGGACATTTTGCAAGAGAATGCAAGAATGAAAGCCAAGCGGGACGCAGCGGCGAATCATGGCAAGGGTCAACACGAAGCAGAGGACGCGGAGGAAGCGGCCAAGGCAGCTACGGCAGAGGACGCAGAGGCAGCAGAGGTCAGCGCAGCCAACAAGCCAGCACGAGTCGACAAAGCAGCGAAGGAGCCAACGCATGGGTAGCTACGACGGCACACGCGGCGCAGAGCGACGAAACGAAAAGGTTATATAATGATGATTATGTAGTAGAGTGGCTTCTCGACAGCGGGTGTTCAGACCACATTATTAACAATGAAGCATTTTTTGAGAAATGTATTAGTTTAAAAGAACCGATAAATATTTATCTCGGCGATAATAGAGTCATAAAAGCAACAAAGATAGGAACTGTGTCTCTTTATTTTGTCACCTTCGGGAAGCAAAATAAAGTTAATATTAATAATGTTTATTTTGCTAAGAAAATGAATGCTAATTTAATAAGTGTTGGAAAATTAACGAATAATAAGAATACGATAATTTTGAAAGGAGAAGTTGCAAAAGTTATAGATAGTGATAATAAATTAACTGCAATAGCATTTAAATTTAATGATACATATAAGATGAAAAGTAAATTGGCAAGGAATATAAATTTCGTAAATAGTGCCGAGAGAAATAATAATACGAGTCAAAAGGAAAGGTGGCACAGAATGCTAGGGCACGCAAACTTTGGTTATTTGAATACGATATGTAAACAACAGTTGCTTAACGGTATTCCGAGTGAACTTGAAACGGAATTTATGAAATGTAAAGTTTGTATTGAGAACAAAATGCATAACTTACTGTTCGAAAATAATAGAAATAAAGCAAAGGAGATTTTAGAAATAGTTCATACGGATGTTTGCGGTCCATTTAAAACTACAGGGTTTAATGGGGAAAAATATTTTGTTTCTTTTATCGACGATTATAGCAAAATAGCTAGAATTTATTGCATAAAATCTAAAGATAAAGTTCTTGATTGTTTTATTAATTTCGTTAATAAAAGTGAAAATTTAACGGGAAAGCGAATTAAATTCTTGAGATGTGATAACGGTAAAGAATATTTAAACAATCAGTTTTATAAATACGTTAAAGGAAAAGGTATTGTCTTAAACAATTGTCCAGCATATGTTCATGAATTTAACGGAACAGCCGAACGGTTTAATAGATCAATTATGGATATGGCGCGTTGTTTATTAGCCGAAGCAAAAGTACATAAATGTTATTGGCCAGAAATAGTTTGCGCGGCTGCATATTTAAAAAATAGAACTTTGACAAATACAATTGAAAAGAAAACACCTTATGAAATCTTCTTTAATAAAAGACCAAATGTTAAAAATTTAAGGTTATATGGGAGTAAAGTTTTTGTAAGAAATCCAGAACAAAAAAGATTTTCGAAATGGGATAAAAAATCTAATATGGGAATTTTACTTGGGTATAGTGAAGTAGGATATAGAGTTCTTTTAGATAGGAAAATAGTAGTCGCGAGACATGTAGATATAATTGAAGACGATGTAAAATGTATCGGTCTAGATCTCGACGAAAACGAGACGGATTATACTCTTCCTTCTACTCCTACCTTCGGGGAAAGTAGAAGAAGTAATGATGATAATGACGATAATCCGGATGATAATGTCTTTGAAAACGCAGATGAGTCTGAAAAACCAAATGATAAAATAAAAGATGGACACAATAAAGATCAGGGGTTGAGAATTCCACGTAGATCCGAACGTGAAAGAAAAAGTACTGGAAGATATCCGGAACCAGAAACTTATAATATCTTTGTAAATTATAGTAGAGTAGATACTCCTTGTACATTTGAAGAGGCGATGAATAGCAAAGATAGTAAAAATTGGCAAGAAGCCATGGATAAAGAAATTGACTGTATTAATAAAAATAAAACTTGGTCGTTAGTTGATAAAAAAGAAAGAAAAAAAATACTCGATGTGAAATGGGTTTACGCTAAGAAATAAGATAATAGATATAAGGCTAGACTAGTTGTAAGAGGCTCTCAGCAAACTGATGTAATTGATGACATATGAGGCGTTTCACGTCAGCTCTCCAGGCGCGGCGCGCGAGCACGAAATCATGCTGTTTTCAGCTTGTGTATGAAAGGCTAAGATGTATCTAAAAAAAAATAATCCCCAAGCGATTTCGATGTATTTTTTCCTCAGCTTTCCGATGGTGCTATTAGTTTCTCAAAATTTTTCAATTCTAACCTCAAAAAAACATAAAATGTGTTATATCTCAAAAACTATATTTTTAATATTTTTGTGACCTGCTAGATCGAAAGAGGAGGGAATTTTACATGGATATAGCCTTTTTCTACATAGGAGTTTTTTGATTTTTTCGAGATATTATTCAAGAAATACAAGGCGCTCGGCCAGCCGCCGCGCGCGGCGTGCGTCACTGCAGCATCGGCGCGCGGCGGCATTTATTCATTCATTCATTAATTATTTAACCACCGCTAGAGGGCTAGTAATTGCATTTAGATACCCGTAAGTAATTATGCAGCACGTAGGACTTATATACGAGTGATGTGTAGCATTGAAGTATTGGTTTTTTGGAAAACCGTTCAATATCTATACTATATTGTGCTATACTGCGATTTATCTGTCTTTCATGACAAACTTACTGCTATCCCCCTTCAATTGATTTATCTTTTTTTTTAAACAAACATGAGTTTTTCATTAAAATGTGTGAATCCTTTAGGAAGGAATGAACACTCTAATGAGTTAACAAATTTCCCAAAATCATTAGCACAATCATTTCCATCAATACCAGATGGAGCGAAAGTTTGTCTTATGTGCAAATTTTTGATTTATAATAAACGCAAATCGAGTGAATCTTCTCCGATACCAAAAAGAATTAAATCGGATTGTGATGATGATGACCACAAAGCTGCCATGGCAATATTTGAAAATTTAAGAAGTAAACTTTCTGAGACAAAGTCAAAAGATGAAAGAATGTTATTACTTTCCCTTGCCCGTAGATTTTGGTCTCGTAAAAATTTAATAGAAAGATTAGTTTGTACGGAATGGGAAGCAAGAACAATACTAACTGAAGCTACTGGTGGAAATATTTTGACGGTACCGTTGAAAAATAAAGGAAAAGAGCTTTCTAATGAAACCAAAAATACGGTAAAAAACTTTTATGATCGTGACGATATCAGTAAATTATTGCCTGGAATGAAAGATTTTATTTCAATAAAACAAATTACTGGTGAACGCTTACACGTTCAAAAAAGATTACTTCTAGGTAATTTGAATGAAATTTATATTTTATTTAAAAATGAATATCCGGATATTAAGATAGGCTATACAAAGTTCACACAATTCAAACCAAAACATTATGTGTTGGCTGGAACAAGTGGCACACATAATGTATGCGTATGCGTACATCATGAAAATGTCAAACTTATGCTAGATGCAATTAATTTGAAACATTTGACAAAGAATAGTGATTCACCTTTAGAAAATTATAAAGATTGTATAAATAAAATTGTTTGTAGTCAACCATCGGATAAATGTTTCTTGGGTGACTGTTTGGATTGCGTAGCTAATTTTTCAAATCTTCAGGAAATTATGATGAAAAGTTTTAAAAATCATGGCATTAAAGAAATTAAATATGAAGCATGGAAGCAAACGGATCGCTGCTCAATAATATTTGAAACGATAAAAGTTTCTAGCTTTCTTGAAATATTGAAAGACAAATTGATTAAATTAAAAACGCACGATTTTTTTGCTAAACAACAAGCACTGTTTATCAGAAATTTAAAAGAAAATCTTGAAGATGGAGAGATAGTAATTAGTTTTCATTTTGCTGAAAATTACGCTTTTGTTGTTCAAAATTCAGCTCAATCGTTTCATTGGAATAATAATCAAGCCACTATATTTACAATTATAGTGTATTATAGAGAAAACGATGATCTCAAACACGAAAGTGTAGCTATTATTTCTGACAATTTAAATCATAATACCGTTTCCGTATATGAATATCAAAAAATTATTCTAAACTATTTGAAAGGTCATCATCAACTAAAAAAAATTTATTATATAACAATTGGTGCAGCACAGCATTTTAAAAATAAAAATAATTTTCAGAATCTTCTTCATCATGAAGAGGATTTTAAAATAAAAGCTGAATGGCATTTTTTTGCCACTGCACATGGCAAAAGTGGTTACGATGGTATAGGTGCTAATTTAAAAAGGGGAGCCCGTAGAGCTAGCTTACAGCTTACAGTAGTTCACAAAATCCTTACAGCCTACGATCTTTATAATTGGGCACAAAATTATAGTAAAGAAACAAAGATTTTCTACAGTAGCAAAGAAGTTTATGAAAAAAATTCTTTGGAATTAAAAGTTAGATTCGATAAAGCAAAAGCCATTCCAGGTACTTTGAAATACCACGCTTTTATTCCAATAGATGAAAAGACTCTGCAACTTAAAAAAACTTCTTTAGTATCTAACTATGATTTATTTCCTAAATTAAAAAAGACTAAAAATGTTAAAAAGATTTGAATATTTAAAAGCTTATGAACAAAAATTGTTATGATGTTAAGTGGAGCAGCTCCGATCGCACAGCGACTCTGCAGTGACGCACGCCGCGCGCGGCGGCTGGCCGAGCGCCTTGTATTTCTTGAATAATATCTCGAAAAAATCAAAAAAACCCTATGTAGAAAAAGGCTATATCCATGTAAAATTTCCTCCTCTTTTGATCTAGCAGGTCAAAAAAAATATTAAAAATATAGTTTTTGAGATAAAACACGTTTTATGTTTTTTTGAGGTTAGAATTGAAAAATTTTGAGAAACTAATAGCACCATCGGAAAGCTGAGGAAAAAATACATCGAAATTACTTGGGGATTATTTTTTTTAGATACATCTTAGCCCTTCAAACACAAGCTGAAAACAGCATGATTTCGCGCTCGCGCGCCGCGCCTGGAGAGCTGACGTGAAACGCCTTATATACGCTCCAGTAGCTAAGAGTCAAACATCAAAAATACTTCTTTCATACTGTTACAAAATAGATTAATAATAGAGCAAATGGATGTTGAAACTGCATTTCTAAATGGCAAAGTGATTACAGAGGTATATGTTAATCAACCCAAAGGTTATGAAGATGACACGAAAAGAGTGTTAAAATTATATAAAGCTTTGTATGGATTAAGAGAAAGCCCAAGAGATTGGTATGAATGCTTTGACGAGTATGTAACAAAAATAGGTTTCAAGAAAAATAATGTAGAATTGTGTTTATATGTTCTCGATGAAGGAGACAATATTATTTACCTACTATCTATGTAGATGATTTGTTAATTTGCGGAAAAGATAAGTTGAAAATTCAAAAGATTAAAAAATTATTGTCAGATAGATTTAAAATGAAAGATTTAGGCGAAATAAAAGAATATTTTGGAATTCAAGTAGATTATGATTATAATAAAAATGAAATGAAATTATATCAGACAAAATATATAGAAGAACTGTCGGAGAAATATAATATAACAAATAGTAAATTGTATAATACTCCTATGGAGACGAACTTAAAGCTGGAGAAGGCTGAATAATGTAAATCAGATATAAAATACAGAAATTTAATTGGCGCAATATTATACATAAGTTCTCGTACGCGACCAGACATAAGTTTTAGCGTGAATTACTTAAGCAGGTACCAAAATTGTTACAATGAGACGCATTATAAATATGCTCTACGTGTATTAAAATATCTATATCAAACTAAAGAATTATATTTGTGTTATAAAAGAAATAAAAACATAAACCTAATGGAATGTTATGTAGATGCAGATTGGGCAGGTGATTGTACTGATAGAAAATCAACTTCAGGCTATGCGATTATTATGTATGGGAATGTGATTGACTGGAAATCGCGGAAACAAAAATATGTCACGAAAGCGTCAACATATGCAGAGTATATTGCACCATCCGAAGTAGTGAGTGAACTGAAGTACATCAAAGAATTATTAAAGCGTTTAACATAAAGTTAAATGAACAAGTGAAAATATATGAAGACAATGCAAGCACGATAAGTATAGCGAAATTCGGTAATTTTACGAAAAATTCGAAACATATTGAGATTCATTACCACTATGTACATGAGAGTATTAAAAACAAAGAGATTGAAATTGTAAAAATCGACTCAGAACATAATGTAGCCGATATATTTACGAAAGCATTATGTAAACATAAGTTTGTTAAATTCAGAGAGTTATTAAATGTAAAATAAAGATTGAATGCGCAATATAAATGTAAGGAGGCGTGTTAAATATTGTACATTCTATATTGCGTAATATAGATGAAAAGGTCGCGTATGAATTGTATACGCGCACTCACACAAGTAAGTGTGCGTGTGCTCCCCTCCAGTGCGCATCACGTGATCGGTGCGCGAGCAGCAACGGCCGACTCGCGCAAAACTCTCTCTCGACCGTTGGACTCCAAGCGACAAGCGCCTCGCGCCGCGAGCATGAGGCTTGCTACATCAATGTATTATTTATTTAATCAGTGTTAAATAAACTATTCCTTTTTACAACCACGGCTCAATTTATTTAACAATAACATTTGGCAACTACTGTGATAGTGTTCCTTTAAATATGAATATATATATACGAGGGTCATTTGATAAGTACCTAGCCTACAAATGAAAACACCAAAATTTTACAAAAAATAAAATTTATTTTTCAATGTAGTCTCCTTTTAGTTGAATACACTTGGTCCAGCGGTGTTCCAATTTTTTTAACCCCGTTGAAAAAAATGTTTTCTCTTGGTTTGCAAAATAGGCCTCCATGGCGGCGATTATTTCGTTATTGGAGTGGAATCTCTCCCCGGCGAGCGAATTTTTTAGGTTCGGAAACAAAAAAAAGTCGCACGGAGCCAAATCTGGTGAATACGGTGGATGGGGCAGCAGTTCGTAGCGTAATTCGACCAATTTAGCCGTGGCGAGTGCAGAAGTGTGAGCCGGTGCATTATCGTGGTGGAAAAGCACTTACTTTTTAGACAAATGGGGCCGTTTTTCTTCTAACACGGCGTCAAATCGGCTCAATAGTTCGGCGTAGTACTGTCCTGTGACCGTTTTGCCCTTCTCCAGATAGTCAATAAAAATCACACCTTGAGAATCCCAGAAAACAGTGGCCATCACCTTTCCGGCCGACGGGACCGTCTTCGCCTTCTTCGGAGCAGGTTCACCGGGTAAGGTCCACTGTTTTGACTGCTCCTTGGTCTCTGGAGTGTAGTAGTGAATCCATGTTTCGTCGACGGTCACGTAACGACGCAAAAACTCTTTTGGATTGCGATTAAACAGCTCCAAACACTGCTCTGAACTGGTCACACGGATGCGCTTGTTGTCTGCAGTCAGCAAACGCGGCACCCACCTTGCTGACAGCTTCCTCATGCCTAAAATCTCATGTAGGATATGCCACACGCGTTCTTCTGAGATGCCTACTATCGCAGCTATCTCGTGCACCTTTAATCGGCGGTCTGACAAAACGATATCGTGTATTTTTGTCACGTTCTCCTCCGTAGTGGCTGTTTTCGGAGCACCTGGGCGTGGATCATCAAAAACCGACGTACGACCACGTTGAAACTCGTTATACCAAAATTTAGCGGTCGCCATTGAAGGAGAAGCATCCCCATACACTGCATCCAAGCGTTCTTTAATTTCACTGCGCGATTTTCCTTCCAAAAACAAGAATCGAATCACCGACAGATATTGTTCTTTCTCCATTTTTTTAAAAATCAACGGACACATTTGCTTTCACACGCTCTCAAAAATAAACTACAACTCCGATCCGGCTGAAATTTCGTCTGTAACCGTTTACAGGAAGATACTGCACTGTAGTGTATTTCTGGTGCGATAGTGGCACCATCTGGCGGTGAGGCTAGGTACTTGTCAAATGACCCTCGTATATACAGGGTATAAAAATTAGTAGGGTAGAATATTGTAAATATTTAGGCATTATCTTTGACTATAATCTAAGATGGGAGAAGCACAATGAACATATCGTAAAGAAAGTATTTAATATATATTCTATATAAAATGTCTAAGTATATGCAATACGATGTTTTAAAGATAATATATTATGCATTTTTTCATAGCATTATTAACTATGGAAATATTGCATGGGGGTGCTACCAAAAGTGCCTTAAAAATACTACAAAAAACACAGAATAGAGTATTAAAAATTATAAACAAGAATAAATTTGTACAAGATAACCCGCCAAATCTAATACAAATTTTCGCATATGAATGTGTTTCATACCACTATAATGAACCTAAAGGCTTATACTTCACTTCAGTCAGTAGAACTAGAAACAAAATTGTAATACCACCTAGGTGTTCTAAAACTGTTAGTGACAAAAACAATTATATAAGAGCATTTAAAATTTACAACTGGTTACCAAAAAGTGATCCAAATTTAAAAACTGTAAACATTACTATAAATTATAATAAAATAAAAATTAAGAAATGGATATGTAATAGCACATTCTCCTAATTCTAATACAAATAATATCATTGTTTAAGTTTATATACTGTATATGAAATATCCTTATATTTATACTTAATGTTTTTTCTTGAGAGCTTTTAATTTTTAATTTTTAAGTTAGATTTAGTTATTTTAAGTTATATTATATCAGACCTATGTACAGGTAGCGTTGACTACCTATATAGGATGTTTTTTGCTGCTTCAGATATATTTTGTACATCTAGATATCATTGATAACATATACTACGATTTGTATTACTCTGAAATAAATAAATAAATAAATAAATAAATAAATAAATAAATATTTTCATGTTTTAGCAAATTTTTTTATTTGTATATCATATTTCATCATTCTTACAATTATTATTAGGTATTATTGGGATTGAATAATAAATAAATAGAATAAAGTAATATATTGTAAATAATTTGTTTATATAAAGATCATTATTTTTTGGCATTTATCCAAACTTCTTCCTTTTCAACAACAGCTAGCATGGATGGTAAGTGATTCGTGCTTTCGAAATTGAACGTGTTTCCCATCTTTTCTTTCTTTATTAGCCCGTATGAAATTTGTTATTGTTTCACCTTTGATAATTCGAACGGATCCACTATCTAAGTATTTATCACAAATCATACAATTTTGATTTTCTTCTTCCATCATCTATAAAAAATACATTAAATGATAACAAATTTTCATTATTTAATATAACTAATAATATTTTTAGTCAATAAAAATGCAATACTTATGTACTATTCTTAATAGTAATAATATTCAGATAAAGTATTTTGAAAGATATATTACAAGAATATTTTAAATGAATGTCCAAAGGTGATGTATCGTATTGTATGTAAAATATTACCGTCCATATATATATATAATTATCCCCCCATCCATTTAAGGAGCCCATCCCTGTATATTAGTACCTACAGCCCAGAGATCCCTATGGCAAGTGACTAAAGAAATAATGGACCCTGGGGTTATAGACTCTAGATCGGGCTCCATAAACGCCCGAGAAAAATATTTTATGGGACCCGGACTCCATAAAAGAAAACGGGCTCCATAAATATGCTCATGTGTATAAAAGGGCTCCATAAATCTGTTAAAATATATATATATATATATATATATATATATATATATATATATATATATATATATATATATATATATAAAGTCATTCCACTTTAAAAACATATGGAGTTTGTTTTGGTACATATTCAAATGCCGTAAGTCTTTACGTACTTTACTCACACGTGTTTAGATTTGTTTGTATGTGAGAGAGTAAACGAGGGCGATGACCGAGCTGTGTGACGTCAGCGTATCCGTAATTTAAAAACAGATGGAATAGTTTGTTTTTTTTACACATTTAAATGGCTCAAGTCTTCAAGTGTACTCAAACTTGTTTATATTTTTTGAATATAATTAACGATTTTGCTTATCCTTGTTACATGTATCTTTTTGCTTCCTCCTAGAGGAAGCTTTGTGATAGTAAATTTTTGAGTTGTTGTAAACACATGTTATAATTGTGTTCCGAGGTGTTAGGAATCAAAATACATGGTTTTTGGAAAATGTCTGTGTGTGTGTGTGTGTGTGTGTGTGTGTGTGTGTGTGTGTGTGTGTGTGTGTGTGTATGTGTGTGTGTGTGTGTGTGCGTGTGTGTGTGTGTGTGTGTGTACGCCTGGATCTCAGCTTCTACTCGATCGATTTTAACCGGACAGGTCTCATTCTTTTTGTTTTTTTTTTGTGTGATGGCGGGTCAAAAATCCGTTTTTTAATTGGGCCGATTCGTTTTTGTTTTATTTCGAATTTTCGATTTTCTCAAAATTGTTTTTGGCTTTTTTTCAATGATAGAATCGAGATATTTAAATCTGATGGGTAGCATTCGAAAGAGCAAAAAAAACTTATAATTTCAAAAAAAAAAAAAAATTTCTCTAGCTATCCCGGTTCTCTTGTTATTGACAAAAACGTGTTTTTTTTTTTAAAAAGCTTATAACTCCGAAACTAAACGGTTAATTTTTTTGAGAAAAATCACGATAATGCAGAATATAAATAGCTATAAGCTCTAAAAATTTGAATCCATTCTTTTGGTTAGTTTTTGAGAAAAAAATTGAAAAATGAAAAAAACGTGTTTTCTATGTCCAACGATTACGGAAGTAAAATTGACTTAATCGCTTTAAAATTCCTTGTAGAGGTAGATTTTGTATAGTTCTCGGTCGAGTTCTTTGGGCAAAATGATTGGTCTAGAAATTTCAGAGATATTTGAGGTTAAAGTTTTTTTAACCTTTTTTTCAAATCGTAATTTCTCGAGAACGGCTCTATGTATTTGGATTGGATGGGTAGCATTCGAAAGAGAATTAAAATATCTATATTTGGAAAAAAAAATTTATGTCTAGCTATCACAGTTCTTTTGTTATGAACAAAAACAAAAACGTGTTTTTTTTTCAAAAAAGCTTATAACTCCTTAATCCTATCTCCTATCTTCAAAAAATGATGGGTTAGTTATGATATCAATTTATTAGTGGTTTAGTTGGTGGGTGTAACGGGTTACTAGGTCACAAAAACAAAAGTGGTGTAGTTTCGATAAAATCGCAGCGCTCACCGCGCGCTTCGAGAATACTAGTGATGTTATATATGTATATATTATGTTAAACCTGGAACGTTCTTGCCGGTTGATATAAATAAATAAATGAATGAATAAATTTGAAAATTAATACTTTTTAATCTTTAAAATAAATTAAATTATAATTATGGCATAATTTGTTGCAAAAATTATAAATTTTGTTATTAAAAATTAATTAAAGGAATCACAAAATTAAGTTTGAGGAGGCAACGGGCCAATGAATTGGCAGCGGTTTTTTTTTTATTATAAAATATAGATATTTTACTTCTATTTCAAATGATAACTTTATTTATGAGCTCAAAATTTATATAAATTTGATATAAATAAATAATAAATAAATAAATAAATTTAAAAATTAACAATTTTTAATATTCATAAATGAATTTAATTATAATTATGCAATAAATTTTTTAAAAAATTATAAATTTTGTTATTAAAAATGAATTAAAGGAATCAACAAATTACGGTTGAGGAAGCTACGGGCCAATGAATTGGCAGCGGTTTTTAATGATAACATTGAGATAAAAAAAAATTCTCTAGCTAACACGGTTAAAAAACCTATTTTTTTTTTTTTGAAGCTTATAACTACCAAACTAGACGGTCAATTTTTTTGAAAAAAATCATGATAATGCAGAATATAAATAGATATAATCTGTAAAAATTCGAATCCATTCTGTCGACTAGTTTTATATGTGCGAATTTTCACCAAGATCGTACGATTACTTTTTGAAATATTTGATATTGAAAATTTTAGTATTTTACAAAGTTTCTTTCTTGGTCGCTTGATAACTAAAGAAAAAAAATCGGTTTAATCATGTTGAAATTTTGTGGAAATGTAGAGTTTATATATTTATTGTATAAGTCCTTTAGGTAAAAGAATTGTCTTATGATTTTTAGAGATATTTGAGGTTAAAACTTTGTTACGTTTTTTTGATAATCGTAATATCTAAATGACAACTCCATGTAGAAGCTTGAAATTTATAGACTATTTTGTTTGCGATATAGGTTATTAAAAACTACATTTGGTTAAAATTTCAATAAATTTTCTTCATTTGTTTTTGAGAAAAAAATCATTTTATTAAAAACTATAAAAAAAGAAATTGATAAATTAGTTTGAGGAAGCTACGTGCCAATGAATTGGGAGCGTTTTTTATATACTAACTGATATCACAAAATATTTTACGGTTAATATTATAAAGAAATGAGATTTTTGTAAACAATATAATATTTTATTTACCTATATTTTTGTGGAACTCCACTTTAAGTAAACAAACGTGTAGCAATTTCAATATAATATACGATCAACGAGATAGATGTTGTATTTAATCAAAATTATAACGTACACCACTCGATTACTTCTGTAATAAAATGAATAACAAGCATTATTTCCCCACTTCAATACAAGCAAAATAACAATATCAATTTTTAACTTACTTATATATTCTGGTGCACACTGCAATTTAACATAGTACAAACGTGAAGCAATTTTAATATAATATATGAATAACGATATGATATATTTAACTAAAACTATAATGTACACCGCTCGGCTGCTTCGGCAACACTGACTGTACTTAGCTAAGCTGCTACAGAAACGTTATACGTTAGGTATAATAGATGCTCACTAAAGTACGTTTGCTGAAATGGAGAGCAGGTCAGAAATTTTGAATGAGCCAATGAGATCTTCACAGTTTTCGTTAGAAGCAATCCTTGGACAGATTTGAAAGTAGGCCTCAACATACAGGGGAATCTTCATAAAAGAGAAATTGGCGGCACTGTCGTCAGGCTTCTCATTCGTATACCTGTGTGATTTTTGACTGATGTATATTGTGGAAATGGTCAGGTAAATGTCCCGGCACTTAAGCTTAAGGATTAAAAGACTAATAAAATAGCTCTACCAATTACATGTATTTCTTGAATATGATAATTTTATGGCACTCAAGCATTGGAATATTTATATAATCATCTGCCTAAAACTAAAGATTGGAGACATCGGGGATCGAACTTCACCGCACTGGCAGTACAATGCTACCTACGACAATAATGGTTGCAGTCAGTGCCGATAAGTCAGGAAACTATGCGCTGACTAGCCCCAAATCCGTTTTTCAATATTTATTTAAAGTGTAAATACAAAATATTATTTTTTTTAATATGTTCCCGAGAAACATATTGAAATAAAAATAAAAAAATTTTCCAAAACATGAAAATATAGTTAAAATTATTAAAAAACAGTAAAATTTGTTAATATTTTTAATCGACGGTATGATATTCGTTCTTTTCTGACTTTTCTACATCAGTTTAAAAAAAAATCGTCTCAATCGATGCATCCATTGCTGAGATAATGATAACTTTGCAACGTGAGTTCAAAAATTACATAGCGTAATCCTTAAGAGGTAGATATAACTACCTGTACAAGGGCTGGGATATACAAAATAAAAACTTACAAACTAACTTAAAATTACTTTAAAATTATAAATTTCCAATAAAGTATAAACACCCAAACAAAACAGTAGTTATATAATCTATGTTTTTTGTATATAATTAATTAGTTTTTTCTTTTTTATATATTTCCCAAAATTACCATTACAGGTAAGACTTTTTAATTCATTAGGAAGACAGTTAAAGATCTTCAGCGCTACCATGAAACTACTTTTTTTACTAACCGACTTATTTATTTTTGGTTCCTGAATACTCTTATTCCTAGTTTTAGATGTACTTTTTAAATATAATTCTTTCAGTTCTTCATAGTGATACATTAGTGCTTCCAAATCAAACACTTCCCTTACGTTTAGAAGTCTTCTTTCTACGAAAGAGTTTTTGTATATAAGTTTCAAAATTCTTGTTTGTATATTTTGTAATCGCATTATATTATTATTGTAAGCCCCACCCCATGCTATTATTCCATAATTTATGTAACTGTGAAAGAAGGCATAATATATTCTTATCAGCGATTTAATGTCCAAGAGATTTTTAATTTTTGCAAAGATAAATATTAGATATTTGGTTTTATTTATGATATACTGAATATGCATATCCCATTTCATATTGTAATCGAAAATTATTCCTAGGTACTTATAATTAGTCACTCTTTTTATTTCTTATTTCTGTATTTCAATTTTAATGTTTTTTGGTACACTATCACAATAACTACCAATTGTCACATAGATCGTTTTACTAGTACTTAATGAAAGTTTATTAAATGCTAACCAATTTGCAACATTTTCTAATGATTTGTTCATTTTTTCCTGCGCATCAAACCACGTATCTTCACCAGAGATGATGATAGTGTCATCTGCATAGGAGAGGATTGAATCTTTTTGCATATTTGTCAATAGATCATTAACGTATATAATAAATAAAAGTGATCCTAATATTGTTCCTTGTGGAACTCCCGTTTCTATTTTTTTTCAGTACTTATTTTATCTTCTAATCTAACTATTTGATTTCTATTAGACAGATAGCTAATCATTAAATCAAGCGGTTTTCCTCGTATTCCATAAGTTTCTAGTTTTTCAATTAGAATTCTATGATTAACAGTGTCGAAGGCTTTCGCTAGGTCAAGAAAAGAGATTATTAATGGTTTACTGTTATCTAGATGATTGAATATAATATCCGTAATTTTGTTGAGTGCATTAGTTATACCTCTACCTTTAATAAAGCCATATTGTGAATTTGATAATATTTTACATTGAATTGTAGATTTTTTCACCCTCCATTATTGTACTTGTTGATAGAATTTTTTTCTCGATCAGGCGGGGGTTATTTAGAAATAAAACAAGTTTTATTTCTGGCGAATATTTAGCGAGGTTTCGTTGGCTGGTCTGCCAACCTCTTCAGGCTAATTTTTATTAAAAAAACCGATGTTAGTTTTTTTACACTTAATTATACAACACATAATATCATTTAACGCAACAATACCTTCAAAAGTTATAATGTTAACACGTGTTAACAAGTCAGTGATCGAATTTTATTTCGTCAATAATGAATTTTGAAAATACGACAAAATACACATAGGAACCGGCGTTTATATACCCCGTTGAGCTGAGTATACACACAGAAACCAAAACAATAACAAGTCCCAGCTAGCATTTAAATTTCCTCAATACCGGAAAGTACGTTTTATTCAGTGTGAAAATATCTTCTTTCTTATTTATGCTATTCAAATGACATTTAATATGTATCATTTCGGATGTGAGTCTCTTTTTGTAATTGCTCTCGTTATCCAAAATTTGAACATTCTCCCAAACGAAGTGGTGATTAAACTCATTTTGGTGTGAGACCACCACTGACTGAGTTTTTGTTGTTTTTATGCTCCTTAATGCGCTTTTTTAAGGTTCTTTTGGTTTCACCTATATATGTCGCCGGACACTCTTTACATGTGAATTTATATACAATATTCGTTCGATCCCATTTATTCGTAACGTCTTTTCCCAATTTTATAATCGAGTTAAGAGTTCTTTTCACTAGTGGAATCGACATAATATTATGTCTTTTAAGAATGACAGACAATTCTTTGTAATTATTAATAAGAAATGGCAACTGAACTCTGGGAAGATATTTAAACTTGTTATTGTTATTTTTTTAGGTAGGGAAATAATTGATGTTGATGAGTACAATCGTATTATTATTAAAAAACGTGCGACGTTTCGGTAGCTGGTTTGCTACCCTTCTCAAGCACTGAAAGTTTATTTATGAAGTTAACCACAAGTCAAATTAAACTATACATAAACATCACAATATTGCTCGTCATTCTTACCTAAATTTCAGTTACAACTTATTAACATCGTCGAGTTTTATTACAAAATAAGTACTTGTACTCTGTCTAATAACGAGAAACAATAATGAGAATTTAATATGAATCTTTGCAAAGAGGTTAGTTTTCAAGTGAAATTAATCGTTACCTACTTCTTTGGTATAAATATTCTGAATTTGAATAAATCCATTCTTACTGTTAACTAAAAAGTGGGACAATACTAAATAAATTAATACAAAGGACGAAACAGCTTAATAAATTAACACAGAAGAAAGCAAAAGCAGTCAGAATTTTAAAGACACGTAAACAGGTAACTGTCAACATAACTTGTCTTAATCAAAACAATTACACTCGAATTACCTGCGGGGTCGGTCTTCGTTGGTATAGTACTGCCACACGGGCGCTGCAGGTCGGCGGGCGCACATCAAAACTTTGGTGTGCCCATGCAGAGGTGTAGTGCCTAAAAATTTGCGGGAAGATTTGAGAAGGCAGAGGTTTAAAGGTGGAATTTTAATTATTATTATTAATTTTTAGATAATTGTAAAGTTTTAAATTAATGACATTGTATATTAAATTAATAATTGGGACGTTTCTTTATCAATTTGACTAATTAAAAGGGATTTTATCTTATCAGTTGACTTTTAATTTAGACAGTATTATACGGGTTTGATTACTTATCGACATATGCTTATTATACTCAGTGTAATTGTTTTGATTAAGACAAGTCATGTTGACAGTTACCTGTTTACGTGTCTTTAAAATTCTCACTACTTTTGCTTTCTTCTGTGTTAATTTATTAAACTGCTTCGTCTTTTTTGTTTTAATTTATTTAGTATTGTCCCACTGTTTAGTTACCAGTAAGAATGGATTTATTCAAATTCAGAATATTTATACCAAAGAAGAAGGTAACGATTAATTTCACTTGAAAACTAACCTCTTTGCAAAAATTCATATTAAATTCTCATTATTGTTTCTCGTTTTTAAACAGAGTACAAGTACGTATTTTGTAATAAAACTCGACGATGTTAATAAGTTGTAACTGAAATTTAGGTAAGAATGACGAGCAATATTGTGATGTTTATGTATAGTTTAATTTGACTTGTGGTTAACTTCATAAATAAACTTTCAGTGCTTGAGAAGGGTAGCAAAACAGCTACCGAAACGTCGCACGTTTTTTAATAATAATACGATTGTACCCATCAACATCAATTATTTCCCTATCTAAAAAAATCAACAAAATGAGTGAATACAGAAGAAATTATATTATTGTTATTGTTCTGTTTATATTTAAGAGAAATTCTACGATTGCGTATGATTCGGTTAATGAATTCTAGCGGATAATCATTATTGAGTAACATGGTCTTAATCTTACGTAGGTCAACTTTATGGAAACTTTTTTGTGACAACAGTAATGCTCGGTCTACCAAATTATAAATGATGTTCCTCTTTTGCTGTATTGGATGATGTGAGAAATAGTTTATGACTCTGCCAGAAGAGGTCGGTTTTTGAAACCAATTAGTGATAATCGAATTATTCTTTTTTATGATGGTTAGATCTAAAAAGTTTATGTTGTTATTGTTTTCTAATTCATGCGTGAACTGTAAACTATTGTGATATGAATTGAATATTTTTATAACATGATCAATATGTTCCTTTTTTACACAGATAATAGTATCATCCACGTATCTGTAGTAAAAAAGGAGGGTACAATTATGGTTACTTTTCAAACTGTCTAAACATGTTTTTTCCAGATCATCCATTACAATGTCAGCAAAAAATGGGGAAATCGGAGAACCCATCGGTGTACCGAATGTTTGCCTATAATATTCATTATTAAACGTAAAATATGTATTAACATACAGAAAATGAACGCAGTTTTTTATTACGTCTACTGGAATCATGCAATTCGGAACAATAGAGTGTGCTCGCCTATCTATGCTGTCGCACACCAATTCAACCGGAATATTGGTAAACAGGGATTTTACATCTAGCGATAATAACACATGATCGTTGTCTAATTGCATATTTTCAAGTTTGGTTTTCAATTCAAAACTGTTATTAATATGAGAAAGTGGAAGTGCGCTGCATTTTTTTAACTGTTTATAAATAATATTTGATAACAAATATGTCGGACTATTTACTAAAGAAATAATTGGAGGTAAGGGAGCATCTTCTTGATGAATTTTGGGTAATCCATAACATTTCGCCAAAACTGTGTCCGTTAACGTGAGTTGATTGTTATGAAATTTTTTTTGGAGGAATTCGTTATCATTAAGGGATTTTAACATTTTGGAAGTGTTTCTTTGTAATAAATCCAACGGGTTTTTGTTTATTTTCTGATAAGTATTTCTATCAGACAAAAGGTCTAACATTTTGGTTTGATAATCAGATTTATTGAGGCAGACCGTTACATTGCCTTTATCAGCTTTAGTGAATAAAACGTTCGGGTTATTTTGCTTCCTCATAGAGGAAGCTTTGTGATAGTAAAAAAAAAGTTTATGAGATAATGTGCTAGAAATGTTATTTAGCAAATTTGGAATCGAAATACACTATTTTTAGAAAATGTCCGTATGGATGTGTGTGTGTGTGTGTGTATGTATGTCCGTATACGCTGATATCTCATGATCTACTCGACCGATTTTAACGGGAGAGTGATCATTTTTTTAGATTTTGCTTCCAAAATTGGGGTCAATATTCTATTTTTGTAAAATTAAATTTTTTTTTTATAGCCATTTTTTAATTTTCAAAATTTTTTTTTTCGATTTTTTTAATATTTAGAACAAATATTGTTTATATATCATGAATTCTCTGTATGTAGGATAAAATTATCTACAATTTAAAAAAAAAAAAAGTCGGTAGCTATTTTTCGTCATCAGTTATTGATGAAAACGTAATTTTTTGTAAACAGGTTACATTTCGAAATTAAAAAAAGATATTGACATGAATATTTTTTTGGTTATAAAGGATATGAAGTACTATAACTTACTAAATTTTTAGGTTCTTTTATTCATTATTTTTTGAGAAAAAAATAATTTATAAAAAAGGTGATTTTTTTTGTCATTCAATAACTATAGTAAAATTGGCTTAATCACTTTGAAATTCTTTGTAGGGGTAGATTAGATTGAGATAGGGGCAAAAGGATTGATCCATAAATTTCGAAGATATTTGAGGTTAAAATTTTTTTCAATTTTTTTTTAAATCGTAATTTCTCGAGAACGGCTCTATGTATCTAAATGGGGTGGGTGGTATTCGAAAGAGAATTAAATTACCTATGTTTTCTAAAAAAAATTAATTCTCTAACTATCACGGTTCTTTTGTTATTAACAAAAACGTAAAAATTGAAAAATGAAAAGAATGAGTTTTATATGTTCAACTATTACAAGAGTAAAATTGTCTTATTCGCTTCAAAATTCATTGTAGAGGTATATTATTGATAGTTCCCGGATGAGTTCTTTTGGCAAAGTGATTGGTTCATAAATTTCAGAGATATTTGAGGTTAAAATTTTTCTAGACATTTTTAAAATCTATTTCTTGAGGATTAATTTATAATTTCTTTTAATTTAGTTTATAATTAAATTTAATTTAATTTATAAAAAGATAATTTTGGTTTATAATATCTCTGAAAATTATGAACCAATCATTTTGCCAAAAAAACTCTGCCGAGAACTATCAATAATATACCTGTACAATGAATTTTGAAGCGAATAAGACAATTTTGCTATCGTAATAGTTGAACATCCAAAACTCATTTTTTTTTAATTTTTAAATTTTTACATTTCTGTTAATAACAAAAGAACCGTGATAGCTAGAAAATTAATTTTTTTTAGAAAATATAGGTAATTTAATTATGTTTTGAATGCTATAAATTACATTCAAATACATAGAGCTCTAAATATCAGTTGCAAATTTATAGGCAATTGTGATATATATTTTATGTATGT
Source organism: Torymus aiolomorphi (assembly GCA_036365515.1). Lineage (NCBI taxonomy): Eukaryota > Metazoa > Arthropoda > Insecta > Hymenoptera > Torymidae > Torymus > Torymus aiolomorphi. The sequence goes on along the minus strand of CM070877.1, from coordinate 74,283,860 downwards.
GAAATTTTGTGGAAATGTATAATCTATCAAAATTTGAATAAATTATGTTGGAGTTTTGTTATTTCTGTCTTTCTGAAGTATTAAATTTTAAATATTGAAATTAAAAATTAATGAAAGGAATCAGTAAATTAAGTTTGAGGAAGCTACGTGCCAATGAATTGGCAGCGGTTTTTTAAAAAGGTTTTGGTTGTATTTAATTTATTTTTAAACGATTTTTCCTCAATTGAAATGTGATTTACTTTTTTAAGTAATTTTTCCCGGATGTCATTTTTGATGGTATGGTTCTGGAGCGGATATGAACTCAAACTCCACAGTGAGTTTCTTCAAGATCGTCGATACACAATATGGTAGACGCACCATAAACCTTTTGAAAGAATGGAATAATTCCACCCAAGACCTGGCCAAATGCACATCACAACGGCTGTTTCTTCAAAAATTCCGAAACGACAACATCATTCCGAGACACATCACAAATATCAGTAAGAGACAGTCGTACATATCGTTTCATAGCAACACGTGCAAAAAGAAATTCGATTATTTTAACAAATACTTTTCAAACAAATTACTCAAGTTGGAAATTCAGGACATAAACTTACACATCAATTTTCTCATCAAAATCCGTAAAAAATTCATGAAACTAATCCTGGATTCGAATATAGACCTAGTAGCCTCAGATACATTTTTTAATTTGTCCGCATCAAAATTCGTAACAGTCCGGAAAAAATACGACTATAAACAATATAACAAATTTTTATCATTAAAACCAAAAATCTTGAAAACCGTGAATAAACACCAGTGGGTAAAGAACCTCAGTGACACAGAAATTCCACCGGATGTTTTCGACATTGTGGCCTTAGGCCCTAGCTTTAGTAGTGCTTCAAGTGTAACCAAAGATGATGTTTGTGTGATAGTTAAGAATGTGGAAAACTCTTTACAATCGTTAGACATAAACCATACCATCAAAAATGATATCCGGGAAAAAATTACCAATAACATCAATATGACGCTTAAAAAAGTAAATCACATTTCAATTGAGGAAAAATCGTTTAAAAATAAATTATATGCAACCAAAACCTTTTTAAAAAATAATCCGAACATTTTATTCACTAAAGCTGATAAAGGCAATGTAACGGTCTGCCTCAATAAATCTGATTATCAAACCAAAATGTTAGACATAGAAATACTTATCAAAAAATAAACAAAAACCCGTTGGATTAATTACAAAGAAACACTTCAAAAATTTTAAAATCCCTTAATGATAACGACTTCCTCCAAAAAAAATTTCATAACAATCAACTCACGTTAACGGACACAGTTTTGGCGAAATGTTATGGATTACCCAAAATTCATAAAGAAGATGCTCCCTTACGTCCAATTATTTCTTTAGTAAATAGTCCGACATATTGGTTATCAAATATTATTTATAAAAAGTTAAAAAAATGCATAGCAATTCCACTTTCTCATATTAATAACAGCTTTGAATTGAAAAAAAAACTTGAAAATATGCAATTAGACAACGATCATGTGTTATTATCGCTAGATGTAAAATCCCTGTTTACCAACATTCCGGTTGAATTGGTGTGCGACAGCATAGTTAAGCGAGCACACTCTATTGTTCCGAATTGCATGATTCCAGTAGACGTAATAAAAAACTGCGTTCATTTTCTGTACGACAATACATATTTTACGTTTAATAATGAATATTATAGACAAACATTCGGTACACCGATGGGTTCTCCGATTTCCCCATTTTTTGCTGACATTATAATGGATGATCTGGAAAAAACATGTTTAGACAGTTTGAAAAGTAACCATAATTGTACCCCCCTTTTTTACTACAGATACGTGGATGATACTATTATCTGTGTAAAAAAGGAACATATTGATCATGTTATAAAAACATTCAATTCATATCACAATAGTTTACAGTTCACGCATGAATTAGAAAACAATAACAGCATAAACTTTTTAGATCTAACCATCATAAAAAAGAATAATTCGATCATCACTAATTGGTTTCAAAAACCGACCTCTTCTGGCAGAGTCATAAACTATTTCTCACATCATCCAATACAGCAAAAGAGGAACATCATTTATAATTTGGTAGACCGAGCATTACTGTTGTCACAAAAAAGTTTCCATAAAGTTAACCTACGTAAGATTAAGACCATGTTACTCAATAATGATTATCCGCTAGAATTTATTAACCGAAACATACGCAGTCGTAGAATTTCTCTTAAATATAAACAGAACAATAACAATAACAAGTTTAAATATCTTCCCAGAGTTCAGTTGCCATTTCTTATTAATAATTACAAAAAATTGTCTGCCATTTTGAAAACACATAATAGTCGATTCCACTAGTGAAAATAACCTCTTAACTTGATTATAAAATTGGGAAAAGACGTTACGAATAAATGGGATCGAACGAATATTGTATATAAATTCACATGTAAAGAGTGTCCGGCGACATATATAGGTGAAACCAAAAGAACCTTAAAAAAGCGCATTAAGGAGCATAAAAACAACAAAATCTCACACCAAGATGAGTTTAATCACCACTTCGATTGGGAGAATGTTCAAATTTTGGATAATGAGAGCAATTACAAAAAGAGACTGACATCCGAAATGATACATATTAAATGTCATTTGAATAGCATAAATAAGAAAGAAGATATTTTCACACTGAATAAAACGTACTTTCCGGTTTTGAGAAAATTTAAATGCTAGCTGTGACTTGTTATTGTTTTGGTTTCTGTGTATATACTCAACTCAACGGGGTATATAAACGCCGGTTTCTATGTGTATTTTGTTGTATTTTCAAAATTCATTATTAACGAAATAAAATTCGATCACTGACTTGTTAACATGTGTTAACATTATAACTTTTGAAGGTATTGTTGCGTTAAATTATATTATGTGTTGTATAATTAAGTGTAAAAAAACTAACATCGGTTTTTTCAATAAAAATTAGCCTGAAGAGGTTGGCAGACCAGCCAACGAAACGTCGCTAAATATTCGCCAGAAATAAAACTTGTTTTATTTCTAAATAACCCCCGCCTGATCGAGAAAAAAATTCTATCAACAAGAATATTTTACATTTTTTAATAAAGTCATAAAGTCTATTATATATTATTTTCTCAAAAATTTTTGCAATATTTGATATTAAAGATATAGGTCTATAATTTGAAATATTAGTTTTGTTACCTGCTTTGTGTATTGGCACTACTTCTGCACTTTTTAAGGTTTCTAGCCATATTGCCAGTTCAATTGATATATTGAAAATATGTTGAAGAGATATTAAGATAAATGGCGAAATTATTTTTAGAAATTTCGCATTTATACCATCCACAACTCCTGCTTTTTCTTTAAGATCTTGAATAATTTTCTTATTTCGTCAATACTAGTAGGGGATATAAATATTGACATTGCATTTCTTGCAATTTGTTTTATGTAAACATTTCTTAGTTGATTAATATTCCTACTTAAATTAGTACCAACCTCACAGAAATAAGTGTTCATAAAGTTAGCTATGTCTTCTTTATTTGTAATTTTATTATTGTTCACATATATATGATCGATTGTCTTGCTCGATTTCTTTGTTTCTCCTAACTTATTATTAATTATTTCCCATAGTTTTTATTATCTTTCCTACTTTTTTCGATCTTATCTCTTTCAAATTTAAATTTAGCATCTTTTATTACTTTACATAATAATTTAGAGTAATTCATATAATTATTCTTTAATTCAGTACAATTAGGACTCATTTTCCATAATTTATACAGTTTTTCTTTTTTTTTTTATAAGATTTAATGATTGCAGAAGAGATCCAATTTTTTCTTGGTATCATCTCCCTATCTTTTCTTTTAATGACTTTACTAGTTGTAGCACAATTTATACAATTTTTAATCCTATTTATTAATGCGCAGGCTGCTTCATTTGAATCGTGAATCGACAATATAGAGTTCCAGTCTGTTAATGTGGCTTTATTAAAAAGCTTTTTATAGTTAACAATATTTTGTTTGCACTATTATCTTGTTTATTTAAGTTTACGTTGTCAAGGGCAACTATTAATGAGCAATGGTCACTAATTTCATTAGTGCAAAGTTTACATGATTTTGGAAAAAGTGACTTTGATTTTATAAAAATATTGTCGATACACGTTCCATTACAGCTGTTAGTTGCAGGCCTGGTTATTCCTAGAAAACGTGGTATATATTCTTTTTCATAAAAATTATTTAGAATCTCCTGACTATTGTTATCACAGTCCATAATATCTATATTAAAATCACCAATAACCATATGGTTCTTAATATTAATATTGCTATTAATGTATTTTTTAATTGAGTAAATCTACTCAGGTTTTTTTATGGAATGTAATCTATACGTTGCGGAGATCCTTATGGTTTCATTATTATTTATAAGGATATCCGCATATATGATACTTAACTTATCTATCACCACAGTTTCAGTATATTCTACGATATCGCTTTTTATGTACATAATAACACCATCCGCTTTTTACTTTTCAATATTTATTTAAAGAGTAGATAAATAATATTATCATTCTTCAATACATTCCCGAGAAACATATTGAATTAACTTGTCCGGCGGTATTTTTTTTATGACGGTATGTCGTTTTGTTTATCCGTAAGGAGCGATTAACTTTAACGTTTGATATCTCCGAGCCTAATAAAGGGATTCAACTCGTTCAGTAATTAAATTAATCAGATTTCAAAGCACTATAAGTATATGAAACGAAGAATTTTGTTCGATAACTTTTAATTGAGAAATTTCATTTGTTAATTAGCGTTAGATATTTAAAAAAATTCTAAAACGGTTGTAAAATTAAAAAATCTATATACTTTTTTGATTTTTTATAGTTGTTAATGTTGTAAAGAGTACGTAAAAAAATCAGGAAGTGTCTGAGGGCCTCGCTATAGAAGTTACATTTCATCAAAGTTTTCAAATTTTTTTAATTAAACAATTGATTGTGCAAAAACTATTAAGTGCACAGCAGGCGGGTTACGCATGTAAATTAAGTGTATATTGAAGTCTTCAAATCTCGATTTTCATGAAGAATCATTAAGATTTACCTTGTGTATCGACACTGTGAAAAAAGTCACATTTTAATTTGCATTTTTCCATTTTGCAATGCAAATTTCCTCCCCTAGGAGCTGAAGGACCTTGTCGAGTGCCAGGCGGGTGACCTACCTTGGTAGGGGACCCGGATGGCCCGGTGGGGAGGCTCAGTCGGCGCATGAGGGCAAAGGTAAGGCGTAGCTGCATGCATGTAACGCCCTATAAACGGGTAGTCCTGGAGTGTGAGATCCCCTATAAACGGGAGGCCTAGTGTGAATATGATGGCAACCCGGAACAGGGTTCGTCCAAGTGAGTGTAGGGCAGGTAAGTCCCGGCTACCACCTAGCCCGGTCCGGATCGCGCCGATGGCCAACAAGCAGCCCCCCATCCAAGGTGGTGGACTGGATGGGTATATACACCTCCTGATCTGAAGGTGTCAGGCGACCAGTTCCGATAGAATTCATGGCCCTCGGGGTATTGGAGGGTCTCTAACGGAGCCTCAGAGGCACCTGGCGCAACCTCTGAGTATCTTAGTCGCCTTACCGCCGCAAGCGGGGCTCTGCGGCCGCGGATCTTTAGTTCCCTAGCTACTCGTGGGACTCAAATGGAGAAGTACCTAAATATGAAAAAATCACCAAGGAAGGCGACTGGGGAGGTGGAGGAAACGAGGGGTCAATCCTCAAATCCCCACACCCTGGCAGCCCCCACAAGAGAAGAAATGTCGATGACTCCTGAGGTCATCGCCCCGTCTACTTCGGCAGACGGAGGAGAACGCGCCCAGGACGAACCGACACCCAAACGGGAGGATTTGGTGGTCTACGGACCACACCTGCCCGCTAAGAAATGTGGTGCATACTGTAAAAAACTGGCCAAACTCAGGAGGGAGGCAGAGAGTAACCTCAGACCCCTACTGCAGCAAGGTCAGGCACCAGCGGTCCAGTCCCATGGGACTCCAAAGAGGAAGAAGGGGAAGAATTACACCCCGCCCTCAGCCCTCCGGGACGACAAGAGACCATGGAGGGCGGGCTATGAGCCCCCTAGGGGTCGCGAAAGGCCCCACCTGTAGGGAGGAACATAGATCGCCCAAGAGAGGCGGTCAAAAGGTGGCGGGGGGCACGGGTCCGTCGGGGGCATCTCAAAAAGGTGCTAGCGGCGAGGTCGGGCGCACCGCCTCCCAGAGGACGAACCCCCTGACCGTGGTTGCTACGGCGGAAGAGTAACCTGAGGTCCTACTGACACAGGAGGACTTCAACCGCCTTAGGGCCAGTTTTAGGGAATTGGCTAAGAAGACTCCCGCGGAACAGATGCCCAGAATAGAGACATCGTTCGGAAAAGGGGGGGTCTTCGTTTTCGTGGCCTCCGACCAAAGTTCAAAGGAGTGGCTACTAAATAAGGTGGCCACCCTTGAGCTCGGGGGCCCGAAACTCAGGGTGGGAGGGGTAGAGCTCATCCAGAGGTTACACAAGGCCACGGTCTGGCTCCCAGGACCCCCTGAGGAGCAGGCCGAGGTCATGAACCGACTGGGGGCCTACAACCCCATCCTGAACATGAGCGGATGGCGTACGGTAAAGGCGGCACCACTTAAGAAGGACTCGGGAAGGCAGGACACCGGAGAGAAATACGTTCTGGTGTTCCAGCTGCCCGAATCTCAGGTCAGGGCCTTAGAGGCCCTGGATGGCGTTAGGTAGGGTCACGTTCAAGGTATCTCGCCAGGCTCCAGAAGGGGTTGGGGTTGAGGCAATGACGGTGGAACAGGCATAATGACCCCTCCGTCACTGACAATAACCCAGATCAACTTGCACCACAGCAAGGGCGCCTCTGCGATCTTGCAGAAGGGCTTGGCTGCGGTGCACACAGGCCTATCATTGGTCTAAGAACCATGGATAGTGAACGGCACAATAAGGGGTTTGGAAGGGTTGTTGTGTTTCAGGGACACGGCATCGACTAGGCCTAGAGCATGCATAGTGGCAAAAGTCTGGTGGGATATAACGCATCTGAAAATAGTTTTTGCATAATTCCATTTATTTATTAGATTTTGGTCACTTTTGCGTGATTTTTCCCAAGCCATGGGACGTCGTACGAGGATGCAGTAAACGGATTTTGAAAGTCTAACATCTCTACTTTCACGAACAATGAATAGCTAAGCGATTTTTTCAAATTTAATTATTTAAAATCGCAAAATAAAAAGAAGTCATTTTTTTGTTATAAATAAAAGCAATTGCGGCTCGACTATTGGTCGTAGATAATCAACAGTAGCTTCGTTGGAAAGCTGGCATTTTTCACAAATTTTAAGGGGTCTACGAACTCTCTAAGTGCTCTGGGAGCCGAGATAATTTTTTTTTTGTAAAAATCGCTGTGTCTTCAATTATTAATATTAAGAAACGAGACAGGGACGAAAAATCGAATTAATAGTTGTACTAACAGAAAAAAAATATTTCGTCATATTTCTTGCAAAATTACATTGTTATAAACAATCACGAAGGCGCGGGTCTAAATTGGAGAAGGCTACAAGTGTCACGCGCAAAAACTGAGCGTAGGAACTTCAAATCCGACGCGCTCGAAATTTTTTTCATATCTCAGTATATAATTGACGTAAACCCTTCATTTTTTTTTAATTTGAGGTAGCTCGCCAAAATATTAACATACAGCCTACTCATTTCCTCGAAAAAGTTTATTTAACAATACTTAATTAACCACAATTATTTTTATTAACTTTTTTCTGTTTTTTTTTTCATAAATAAAGATGAATTAGTTATGGATAAATGCTAGGGTGTCTACTACTAGTTAATGAAATAATAAAAAATAATTTATTTGTTTTGAAAAAATCATTTATTGCAGATTTAACACTTAAATGGTTATTTTACGTTTTTTTGCCTTTGTTGGGCGTGATACTGACTCATTCAGTTCTTGATTATGTTCTTCTATTTCTTCTTCTTCATCTTCATCTTCATCTTCTTCTTCTTCTTCTTCATCTTCTTGATCTTATTCATCATTTGTTTCTTGTGTACTTGGCGGGACTTCGCATTCGGTTTCGAATTGCTCATCATATTCTGCATCATCATGCATGATATCTGCAATATCAATAACCATTTCTTCCACATTTGTGCAGGTTTCACCATGGCATGATGAGCATATATTTGAGCATCGCAAGCCATGCTTTCGGCAGCTGCATGTCTTTTTCTTGCACCCCGTTTCACATCTACAGCTAATTTTCCGCAGTACTTCGTCTGGGATGAGCGGCTCTAGTGTGGAAACGGGGTGCAAAACATCAAGTCGCTCTTTCCAACCCCAATCCGTCGGATTTTTTGTGAAACCATCCCACTGCTACACTTGATATGTGCGAAATGCATGCTGCATTGTGGCACCTTCAGTAGGCGGCAAATTTTCAAGTTTTGCGGAACCTTTTAACGTAGACTTTTGGAAGTTTAGATATCGCTGCTCATGTAAACTTTTTTTTATCTTTTTTGGTTCCATATAATCGGCTAACAATTTCATATGCACTCGCAGCTAAAGCTTCAGGCGTCACATTGGGATCATAAAAGCGTTGAGCCTGTTGTTGGAGAGCGTTGTCGTTTAATAAAATATTGATAATTTTATTTTTGCCTTGCTTAAAAAAGCAAGACGTAGTATCACATCCTGTGAACGCGTGAAGGAACGTGAGCAAATACTGTAATTTTTCATGTTTAGAACTATTGCTGTCGTAAATACTGTCCTGTATATTTCCTTTGCCGGGTTTTAAAAAGTAGATGGTGTTATACGGTTTGTGTTTGTTTAATATTACCAGTAAATCTATGTCTTCTCCAACGATCCACGTTCTCCACGTAAGGCTGCATTTTTCCGCCGTGGTGACTATAAGAAAATCTGCATCCTCCTCGACGACTAAAGTGGTGCAATTTTCTTTTTTGAACTGTTCGCACAATAATGTTATTAAATTTTTTTTATTTTTGATTTGACTTAAAAATTTGTCCTGTGAAATTGAAATAACAGTTTGTCTATTAAATTCAATTTCACGGCCCAAATTTTTATTTTCTCTCCGTGACCTCTCAGCGGCCTTTGTACTTTTTGTGCTAAGTCCGTCGGGATAACCATCGAAAACTATAGTACAGTTTCTACTATAATTATTGATTGCATAATTAACGTAGTGGTGTACTATAAATTCGATGGAATTATTCGTATCCCAACGAACTTTATGCAGAAGAAAGCCGCCATCGATTACATAGTAATCCTGCTCATTTCGTGGAAGCTCTGTTATTTTACTAAAATTGTCGTAAAAAGAAGACTTGCGTCCTTTCCGCATACCACCCTCATCAAAAAGTGGGAGCGGATAAGGAGCAAGCTCATATTGTAAGAATTTTCGCATGTCTGATTTGCTTTCAATATTTAGCGATATTCTTTGAAATAACAATGTAGGATCGATCGCTACTACTTCATTGTCTATCTTTATCGATGAAGTGACTGTCTTCAAAGATAATACCTTGTCTTTTTTTTTCAATTTGATCGATCCAAAGTTCCCGCCGACAATTTTCTTAATACATTCTAAACCTACCTCGTATGCTTTGTGGCAGTTTATTTTATCGCCACCTACTATTCCACTACTAATCGATATTATATTGTGCGTTACAGGAAATGGATTGTGGTTCTGAAAAAATTCTGTTAACTTGTTAAAGTCTTTCAAATCTCTCTTAATACGAGAATTACTTGCGTCAACATATTGATCAGACGTTGCGTAAGTAATATTACAGAATTTCTCTACAGTATCTGTAACTTGGATTAAAACGATCGTTGATAAAACCCACTTACATAATGTACTGTCAGTTATGCCGCGTCCATGTTTTAAGCCGCCACTCACTTTCATTGGCCGCATCAACATTTGTTCAATGATCATATCAGACCACGTTCCGGATCGATATTTGTCCACTCGCCTAATAGTAAAGTAGCCTAAACGACTGAATTTATCAAACTCTATTACGTCCATTATATTTTCAAGATTGTACATATCTTGTAAATATAAGTGGGCACTTTTGGCGTACAAATTATGACCGCTAGCGTGGAAATAAGGCAACATTTTCTGTACACAGTCGAGGTGCATGTTCCAGTCACCACTTCTTTCTGCTTGAATAAATTGTTTTGCAAGATCTATCATTTTAAAATACTGAATCCACAATTCGGCTGTTGGTCCGTTCTCTTTAATCAAATTTAATTTATCTACAAATTTTTTTCTTATTTCTTCAATATCATTTTGTTCAAGCAACGTGTGAAATTCCGATTTTCCTACATATTCGAGCAAATTCTTTAGAACAAATACTTCTGATGCCGATAGATTCATAGTAGAAAAAATGATATGTGATAAAGCATTTTGGATTAAAATGTGTCCTCTGATTGCTCTGGAATACGCGTGGCCACTTAATGCTTTTTCAGCTGAAACTTCAGCGTACAACTGGCAAAAAGCATCTTTTAATCCACTGCCGTCCATCACATATCCGACTGCGCCAAGATATGACATGAGCATATGAAATCCTCCAAGCCTCACAACGATTTTATTAATTTTTATTTCATTTGGAGTTTCCTTACAGCATTCTACAATTTCACGAGCTTCTTGATAAAGCGGTTGATCAAAGGTTACAAAAACATGTTTTTGATTTTGGGCTATACACTTTTCGTTAGCTTCGATTAACACTGTAAAAATTATGTCATAACTACTGGGCGGGGCGTTTACGAACGGGACGGAATTATTTTCGATATGTTGAAAGGTTTTACCTGCGTACATTGCTCCATAAAACTGTTCCAACCGCTCAAGTTTTCTCGCCGTATGTAATTCCCATAAAACCATAATAAATCTGTCGGCTCTACATGATTTTGCGTTATTGGATTGTTTATAGTTACATCTTCAATCACTTTGAAAGTTTTGAAGAGGGACGAAACCAATAATTAAACTGTATTTGACTATAAATATTAAAAAAAAAAAATTATAATTTAGACATCCGTTTACACTATGCCAAAATAAATATTTTTCAAAAAAATTTTCATAAAAATTATTTTAAACTAATAATAATATTTTTGCTAAAATTACGAGTGGGCTATAGCAACTTTTAGGAATAAAAAATTGACGGACCCTAGGATCGAACCGGAGCCGTCGACGTACAAGTCAGAAAGGCTACCATCAAGCCACCGTACCAATCGGACTTCTATTAATCGAACGGCTGGCTTATTTCGCTCTTTTATATTCGTACGTACATCTGCACGTAACACTAATTTCAAATAAATTATTTACCGATTTCGTAATAACACTATGAATAACAATTACAACATTTATGTACTTACCAACGGTGCGATAACACTAGTTCATAAAGTCTTTCTCTTATACATAGAGTAATATAAAAGTATGTTTAATTAATTAATAATATGTACCATTGCATAAAATTATATGTATTTAATTATTTATTTATGAAAAAAACAGAAAAAAGTTAATAAAAATAATTGTTGTTAATTAAGTATTGTTAAATAAACTTTTTCGGGGAAATGAGTAGGTTATATGTTAATATTTTGGCGAGCTACCCCAAATTAAAAAAAAAATGAAGGGTTTACGTCAATTATATACCGATATATGAAAAAAATTTCATTCAGTTTTTGCGCGTGACACTGTAGCCTTCTCCAATTTAGACCCGCGCCTTCGTGATTATTTATAACAATGTAATTTTGCAATAAATGTGACGAAATATTTTTTTTCTGTTAGTACAACTATTAGTTCGATTTTTCGTCCTTGTCTCGTTTCTTAATATTAATAATTGAAGACACAGCGATTTTTACAAAAAAAAAAAATTATCTCGGCTCCCAGAGCACTTAGAGAGTTCGTAGACCCCTTAAAATTTGTGAAAAAATGCCAGCTTTCCAACGAAGCTACTGTCGATTATCTACGATCAATAGTCGAGCCGCAATTGCTTTTATTTATAACAAAAAAATGACTTCTTTTTATTTTGCGATTTTAAACAATTAAATTTGAAAAAATCGCTTAGCTATTCATTGTTCGTGAAAGTAGAGATGTTAAACTTTCAAAATCCGTTTACTGCATCCTCGTGCGACGTCCCACGGCTTGGGAAAAATCACGCAAAAGTGACCAAAATCTAATAAATAAATGGAATTATGCAAAAACTATTAAATATTTTTAGCTAAAATTTTAACTGCTTATTAAGTGCTATAAGAGCTATACTTAAACGAGTTATCAAGTACCTAGCGACATTTTTAACAGAGTAATAAACAATCGTAAAAATGGCCTTTTTAAGCGGTTTTTTACGATTTGCAGATAAACAAATTAACTAAATTTAAATTTGTAAATTGCGTTTGATAGATCCTTTTAATATCTACAAAGTTTACTTTGAACTTTTTTCTGTAAAGTCAGTAGTTTTTTTGTAGCAGTCGAAAAACTGTTTTTCCGAGCATTCAATTGTGAATTAAAAACATTTCCCATGTAAATTTTTATACTCATTCACCGGGTTATTGTTCCTGATGACCTCCCCAATCATAACCCGCTTGATAAGGTCGGCTTACAATTAGGTTTCATGAAAAAACTAATTTGACTGGCCTATTGCACTGGGGCGGTACGCGACGGTACTGCAATCCGAACTGGTAGGGGTGCTGAACTGCGCTCTCTGGGCGGAAGCGGAGGGCGGTGAGGAGCACCTACATATCGGAACAGATAGTAGGAGCGCCATTGAGGCTCTTAAAGCGTACATAACCACTTCGAGGCTAGTGTACGACTGTCATCGGACCCTGAATCGGCTGGCAGAGAGCTGTCCACTAACCATTTTCTGGCTGCCGGGCCATACGGGAATAAAAGGAATTGAGATAGCGGGCAGCCTGGCCAGGCAGGCGAGGAAGGAGGTCTTAATTGGACCAGAACCGGCAACTGGATTATGCGACACTGTAATCAATGCAGAGATTAACAGATGGATCGCCAAAAAACATTCGGAGGCGTGGAAAAACGCCCGGGGATGTCGAATAGCCAAGACCTTCATCAAGGATTCAGAGATGGAGGGATGGGCAGAGCAAATACTCGCAATGAGTAGAAAGAGAGCAAAGACCGTGGTGGGTATCATTACCCGGCATGGCACTTTGCGGAAACACAGCCACACGATGGGACTTGTCAAGGACCCGTCTTGCAGATTCTGTGGAAAAAGGGATGAAACGGCATTGCACGTTATCCTTGAATGCCCTGCACTAGTGGAGGTGAAGGACGCCAGAAGGATCCTTCAATTTTACGAGAAGGTGATGGGCTGAATCCACCCGAAACTGAGGGACGCCAAGGGATTACCCATGCGTCTGGAGACCACGTAATGTGCCCCAACTCTCTAATAATAATAATAATAATAATACAAAGTTTGAAAATTTGTATGGTGCATATAAGCTATCTTGTAGAAAATTTCTTAATAAACAAAAAGTCTCTAGTGAATTTTTTTCATCCGAGGCTTCGTTTTCGAATTATAAGGGATATTTTGAGAAAAAATAGACCATTTTTCAATGATTTTTGACATTTGTTTAATTTAGAAAAACTTCCCATGAAAAGAATTTTGGCGCACATCGATATTTCGATTCTATATATTTTTAACAATTAAATAAAACAAAAAAAAAGTCGTACATGGTAGAACATCCATTCATACCCCTATTTCCTGCTCCATCGACTGGACTACATTGATATAATCAATACCACCATTTTTGTTTTCCATTAGGCAGATAATATTTAAAATTTCCTGGTGGTTGGTTGGCTCGAAGAATACTTTTGCTGTTCATTGTAGGGAGTTTAATTTCCTCATTTGAGGGTAATCTTATTTTATCACTTATAAGGAAAGTACCCGAACTGTCAAATTCAAAAAAATTCCAAACCCATATTAAAAAGTAGACCTCCATGCGAGATTCACGAAACCATTTTTTTTATCGGCTGAGAAGCGCTTTATAAGGGTTAAAATCACCCCTAATGTTTACCCCCAAGAAACGTTTTTTTGATATATCTCGGCTTCTACTTAACTTTTTTTAACGAAACAAAATGGAAAGAGTTTCTTATTAAAAAGTCAAGAAATCCGTGGTAGTATGAACATTAAGGGTTGCATCCCTTATTTTTTAGAGGGTGAAATTGTGTTTTTTTAAGAATAATTTTTGTTGTGAGAATTCATAAAATAATTAAAAATAGGTCAAAACATTATTTTTGCCAACTACAATAAATAACAGTTGGTGTGTTTGGGCATTCTTCGCGAAACAACTCCTTAAGAGGTGGTAAACCACCCCTAACACAAATGAATTAGGTATATTTTTTTGGCAATTATTTTTTTCCTTAAAATGGGTTCTTGAAGTCGTTAATCGGAATCCACAGTTAGATCCACAATAAAAATTTGAAAATAGTGAATTCAATACGGCGAAAAATTTTTTAGAAATATTTTAAATTCAACGAAAAATAGTATGTAGACGCCCTAGAGGAAATTATATTATGTAAATAAGTGTATAATAATGTAACAATGTTTTGTTATGTTATTCTATTATTTATTATTTTTTTATCATACACTTGTTTATCGTACGATAAACAAGTGTATGATAATGTAGTTGTTTGTAAAAAAGTGTAAGAAAACGTAACAAATTGTACTTTTCTACTGGATTTCGGACGCTTTTACATTTTACCACAGTTTATACCATTTTTTAATAATTTCTTACTTTTCCTTACATTTGTCTACGTTTTATTACTTTTTAATTTGTACTCTTAATTCAAATTTTATAGGCATTACACTTTCGTACATCTTTTTACATTTTATTATATATTTGTACTTTTAATTACATCTTTTTACGTTTATATACAAATTTTGATACACATTTTACATCGTATCACATATTTGTACGCTTTTTTCAAATAGTTCATAATTATACTTTTATAATAATTTATAATTGTACTTTTATTTAAATAAAGCTATAAATAAAATATTTTCAAAGATGTAAAGAAAAAATACTAAAACGTAATAAAATGTAAATTATTATGTATTAGAAATATAATTAATATATGTTACAAAATGTAAGTTACTGTATAAAAGTTTAAATTTTTACAAATTCTTACAGATTTTTCTAACAAATTAATTCTTACAGATTTTTCTAACAAATACTTCCTTATAATTTCATAAAAATAAGCTACACAAGGAAATATTTAGAAAACGTAAGGAATTGAAAGAAAATGTAAGAAACTTTAACAACTTGTTAAATATGCCCGAAATCCAGTATCGTATGATTTCTTACATTTTTCGACAATTTATTCCATTTTATAAGTATTTTCTTATTTTCTTTCATATTTTATAATTTCAGCTAGGAGAGATTTTCATGCTTGTTGAAATTATGATAGGTTTTAATAAGAAAAGTTTATTTATGATTTATTAATATAAATTAATATGAACAAAATTTTTAATATAATGATAATTATAGCAATTCATGGTTATTGAGCAATATACAAGATTACGTACACTTGCATTGATATGGCTTATCTCCCGATTCCTCCTCTTTTATTCATAAATAAGTGAAACATCGGTCAGTCGAAAACAAATATACGTTACTGAACGTTTTTCTACGCTCGTGTTAAATTAATATTCAATGTCAACATTATTTTATGGGTATTAATTGAAAATATAAGTGTCTGGAGGTACTTGCATCATATTTTTTAATGGCAAGTAAACATTTTACGAGTACCAAATCCTATTTGAATTGAATGATAACAACAATAATAATAGTCGTAAGTAACCATATAATTGAAATTTCTTTCTTCTACATAATTATTCAAAATATTTCTAATAGAAGGATATAATAGATATAATATTGAAAAGTTAAATAAAATGCAGCATTTTTAAATATATAACTCGTCAAAATATACAATAAATTTTGAACAAGTGGCCGAAGTTAAGAAAGTCAAATTCAGTAAAAATCTATTATAGAATCTTTATTGTACCAATTGTAAATATTTTGATAGTGAAACTTAACTCTTAATACATGCATTGAATTATTTTATGATAGTAAAAATGATGTTTTGATTTTAATTTTTAGAATTACTGTTACATTACTGTTATTTTAATATATAAAATATGACATACTGACGATTTAATCAGTTAAGTTAAGTGTAAAAAAATATTCATACGAGTGAATAGAAGTAGTACTTTATTTATAATAATAACGTTTAGCAACTATTTAATGCTAATAAAATAGTGTATCTTGTAGAGAAAACATTGACAAACAATAACGAATTCCTATGTACTTACAAAGGAATTTAGTAAAATGTTTTCCTCAAAAGTTTTGGATGTCTGAATACTTTTTACACTTACTGTACATTCATGCTATTGTACATTCCTATACTGTTATGGCTATAAAAAGGCTATAATAACTAAAACTTTTACAGGTTTACACTGCGACTCAACGTATCTAAAAGAAGAAAGAAAATATTTTCCATAAATATGAATTTGGTAAATGCGATGAATGTTTTATTTATTTTAAACAGTATGTTTCAAGATCAAGAAAAAAAATTACCTGTTAATGACGCTGAAAGAAATGTTGCTAATATAGTGTATAATATTATAATATCAAGTATAAATGATCGTAGTATTTACGAAGAAACGGAAGAATTTCTATATTATGATGATACCTACGAACCTTACGATGACATACCTGCAGATGATTTACATGAAGATATCGATGCAGAAGATATGATAACACCCGAAACTGAAAATCAATGTAGGACCGAATCAGAGAGTATTAATTTTGACTACAAAAAGCAAGCTGTAGAGTATTGGTTAAGTAGTAAAAATAAGTTAAAATTTAAAACAGTCCAAAATCGATTCAAAAAATTAAAAACAGCACGTCAGCTGTATAGATGGAGAGATTAAGTGGCAATAGGAGGAAGTAGGATCGATAAATTGAAAAAAATTGAGGAATATTGTTTACAAAAATTTAACGTAGCCAGATCGAATAGAATACCCATTCATGACATTGATGTAAGACGTATGGCAAAAGAAAAAGCATTAGAGTTAAACTTCAATGAATTTAAAGCTTCTAGACACTGGTTAAATGAATTTAAACGGCGATTTAATATCGTTTCTCGAAAAATAACAAAAATTATTACTAAAAAATCTATAGATGATTCAGAAGAATGGTCAGCACAAAAACAGGAATTTCGCAATAGAGTAAAAAATGCCATCATAAAATATGATGCAAAACGTGTTTATAACTCCGACCAAAGTGGTTTTAATTACGAAATACACAGTGGTCGAACCCTCAATCTTAGAGGAGATAAAAGTGTAGAGAGTATAGTGTAATCAGTGCATTCGACAACTCATTCTTATACTATCCAACCTACTGAATCTGCTGAAGGAAAACTTCTATCACCCTTCTTTTTAGTCATGCAAGAACCAAAGGGAGAGTTTGGAACTGTAGTCAGAAAAAATTTATTTGCAGCAGAAAATGTTTATGTAATGGCTTCGAAATCAGGTAAATTGACTAAAGCACATGTTGAAACTTGGGCGCAAGATGTATATTTTCCATCAACTACCATAACAAGTACCCTATTGCTTGATTCATAGAGAGGTCACTGCCTAGATATAATTTATAAAGTAAAACCGGAACATAAAACCTTAACGATTCTACAAATTCCACACAGAGCAACAAATGAACTTCAACCGCTTGATATTTACGGTTTTCGAATGTGGAAGAACTTCGTTCGAACGTTTTCGGATATGATATTTCTAACAAATGAGGATCTCAACTTACACGATAGAAATAATATAATCAAAATGCATTCATTAGTACATAATCAATTATCAAGTCCCAGGTTTCAAAATTTATTTAAATATGCTTGGTACGCCGCCGGTTACATTGATGAAAGGTCAGAAAAAATTGAAAATCCAAAAAAATTTTGCTTCAATTCTAATTTTATTACATGCGATATTTGTGGTAAACGAGCGATTATAATATGTTCATGGTGCAAAAAATCGCTATGTTTACAACATTTTTTTCATGAATATCATTATTGTAAAACATATAATCCATGATCGTCAGAATAATTAGCTAGCTTTTCGTCTGCTGTTGGCTGACCCGTAGGATTTAAAATTGGTCATTGTGCTGCTTAGAAATTGGTAGAATTGTATAAGAATTTGTATTAAAAGATAATAAATTGTAAAAATCTGTAAGAATTTGTAAAAATTTAAACTTTTATACAATAACTTACATTTTGTAACATATATTAATTATATTTCTAATACATAATAATTTACATTTTATTACGTTTTAGTATTTTTTCTTTACATCTTTGAAAATATTTTATTCATAGCTTTATTTAAATAAAAGTACAATTATAAATTATTATAAAAGTATAATTATGAACTATTTGAAAAAAGTGTACAAATATGTGATACGATGTAAAATGTGTATCAAAATTTGTATATAAACGTAAAAAGATGTAATTAAAAGTACAAATATATAATAAAATGTAAAAAGATGTACGAAAGTGTAAGAATGCCTATACAATTTGAATTAAGAGTATAAATTAAAAAGTAATAAAACGTAGACAAATGTAAGGAAAAGTAAGAAATTATTGAAAAATGGTATAAACTGTGGTAAAATGTAAAAGCGTCCGAAATCCAGTAGAAAAGTACAATTTGTTACGTTTTCTTACACTTTTTTTTATAAACAACTACATTATCATACACTTGTTTATCGTACGATAAACAAGTGTATGATAAAAAAATAATAAATAATAGAATAACATAACAAAACATTGTTACATTATTATACACTTATTTATATAATATAATTTCCGCTAGGGCGTCTACATACTATTTTTCGTGGAATTTAAAATATTTCTAAAAAATTTTTCGCCATATTGAATTCACTATTTTCAAATTTTTATTGTGGATCTAACTGTGGATTCCGATTAACGACTTCAAGAACCCATTTTAAGGAAAAAAATAATTGCCAAAAAAATATACCTAATTCATTTGTGTTAGGGGTGGTTTACCACCTCTTAAGGGGTTGTTTCGCGAAGAATGCCCAAAAACACCAACTGTTATTTATTGTAGTTGGTAAAAATAATGTTTTGACCTATTTTTAATTATTTTATGAATTCTCACAACAAAAATTATTCTTAAAAAAACACAATTTCACCCTCTAAAAAATAAGGAATGCAACCCTTAATGTTCATACTACCACGGATTTCTTGGCTTTTTAATAAGAAACTCTTTCCATTTTGTTTCGTTAAAAAAAGTTAAGTAGAAGCCGAGATATATCAAAAAAACGTTTCTTGGGGGTAAACTTTAGGGGTGATTTTAACCCTTATAAAGCGCTTCTCAGCCGATAAAAAAATGGTTTCGTGAATCTCGCATGGAGGTCTACTTTTTAATATGGGTTTGGAGTTTTTTTTAATTTGACATTTCGTGTACTTTCCTTGTGAGTCCGATCGCGCTGCACAGCCCATCGGTAGTTTTAGCATACCTAATCTTTCAATGTTAATGTTTATATCGGCTGAACGTTTACAGCTAATTGTTACTTCGTCGCGCCCTTTGGTTGAAAATACCCAACTATTTGGAGAACTTAACCGGGCCCAGAAGATGGTGTCGAGTTTTACGAGTCTTATTTCACATTGGAACCAATCGCGAATGCCAATTTTTGCTGATAGTTTTACCTCGCATTCAGCATATTCGTTTAACGGACGACTGGGTTCAGTTTCCTGGCAAATATAGCGATTATTTAATTTTCTACATTTACTTAGGGATTGCCCATTTATATTTATATATGCGTTTTTATTCGAGTTAATCGCGAAGTATCTTGAACTCGGCCAAATATATGCGAAGTTATCCGAGGTATTAGCCATATGCTGTAGGACCGGTAAGGGCGATGCTTGAAATAATTTGTAAGTGCTATAATCGATTAATGGAAGCGAGATATAATAAACTAATTTGGCGTGGTTTAATAGTATTGTTACGTCTGATATTTTTATTAGTTCAGATATGATGCTCTCTTGCCCTTCGATGGGGAAGGCAGCCTCTGTCACTGATTTAGATATTGCGGCGGCTGTATCCTTGATTTGTGTAAAATTGAAGAAGTGAGGGTGTATAATTCCTTGAAGCCCGAATAAGATGGCATCTGTCAGGATTTGCGTATCCATTTCGTATTGGAACACGCTTTCCTCAAACAGTTGCATGGCTATCGTGAATGCCGCGTTCTGTTGCGATTCTCGTTCCTGTTGGTTAATTAACTGTGTCTTTCTGTCGAGTTCTTCGAGCTTATTTTGTATCGTTTCGAATTCCTTGTATATTACTTCAGTTTGATTGGCTAGTAAGTTTGAGATCCGGTTGGTATTGTTGTTGGATACTTCTATGAGGCTCTTTATTTCAGCCTCTGACGCTTCATCGAGGGTCCCGAACAAATATCGACTGACCTTCCCCACTGCTGAAATTAGTTCTCTCTTGGGTCGGGTTGAATCTTGTGCTTTATGTCCCTGCACTAATTCCAATACCCGATCAACATCTTTATTGCTGCTTATGATTTGGTAGTATGCGTTCTTTAACTGTTGCTGGTGTCGGCAAGCGCCGTTGTTATAGCTGCATAACTGTGTTAGAGATTTCCAGGCTTTCATTAATTTTTCTCCCTCCGATAGAAGAGGTTCGAGGTTCACCTGTTGTATTATTTTCCATGTCATGCTTGTGGTGGCTAATATTTCTCGCTCTTCGATGATAATTCCTGGGCTTCCAAGGATTGAATCCTTCGATGCTGCTTTGGTGACCAAGGTTATGTGAACACATTTTTGCGTTCGTTTAGATTTGTTTCTCATATCTTATTGTTTGTTTATACTGTTACGTCCGGAGACGTATTATAGATTTAGAATTTCATTCTGAAAGTTTATTCACATCAGATATTTCCTGACATATAAACGCGAGAATGCAACGCAGCATTTCGCTCAGGCATCGTACCGTAGACCGTGTGACGTAGAGAGCCATCGACCTCCAGAAGACAGTGGCGTGTAAATTTTTAACAAATCAGCATTTCACAATGCTACCATTTAAATGCTACGCGTATAAGCCGCAACCGAAAATTTCTTAATAAAGATGATCTCAATTTATCATCTATAACCCAATTAAACCGCATAATAAAACTGCGAAATGCATCACGCAAATCAGTCACAGCGTACAAGAAACCTGGCGAACTCCGTGTACCTCTACGACATCGAGAAGTTAAAACCGTAAGCCTTACACATCTAGTAAGCAGATTTTATAAGTTATTGAAATTGTAATTGTAAGCCTTACTCGTCTAGTAAGCAGATCGTATAAGTTATTTATAGTAAATTTATAAAAGCAAGTGTTATAGAAAAGAATTGTAATTGAAATTACAACGCATCGATCTACCAGAAGCCAGTAGATTGTATTGGTAATAAATTATTGTATTTTATATAATAAACCTACATAAAACCAATTACTACTTATTTCCACTTATTTCCGGACATAACAATACAATTATTTTAGTATACTATTATTGTTATATTTTATCAAGGCCTTAAATTCCGTTGTTTTATTATATAAGTAGTTGTATGCTGTTTGATATTTACCTAGCTTTATCCCGAATTTCTCTTCTGTTTGCGCGGTGAAAAAAAAAATTTACGCGCTTTTAATTGGCTACGAAGCCCCCTTTTGTTTTTTTTTAAAGTGTATTGGATCTTCTAATGTCTCAATCTAATTAGCGTTGCATATTTTCCTCCTTTATTTTATTTATACGTTTGGTTTGAGTATCTGTCTTTCTGAATTGAATTTTTAATTTTTCCCCTCTTTTGATAAGACACGTATACAGCATTCCCTTTGCTGCGTGGCTTAATGAGAGATGGTAAGGGTAGATGATAGGGTGTGCAGCCGTTGTGTTTACCTGGCGCACTGGAGAAATGGCTGCCTTGATAACAAATGGCGCTCCCCTTTTGAAATGAAGGTGATTTACCCGCGGGCACCAATGTAAAAGCCTATGCGTACCGTAGTAGTAGGTTGCATTTGGCAGGCGCATTCGTCGCGGTTGGTGCTGCCACTAGTGGTCTTTGGCGCTCTAGACTGGCTGCCTGTGCGACTCTGTAGTGTAGGCGCTACCTGGTTTTCGGTATGAAACTGAAGAGGTCTTGTATTTGGTATTCAAAGGATCTCGACCAGCAGTTCCGAATACGTTTACGTGTCTTTTATTTGAAAAAGGTGATCAATTCTGTTAAATATTTCTAGAAAATGTTTGATAGATCTATGTTTTTTTTTTTTTTCAAACCAACTCGTATTTCTTAGTAGCGACTAAATCGTCCTTTTTTCCTTATATATTTTAATATCGACTAATTACTTAGACAATAATTATTGCTATCGCTTAATTATTGTCTAAGTAATTAGTCGATATTAAAATATATTATATCCTATTCTTCAGTAATCCAAATATCTCCGAATAATTGATTTATTATATATTAATGAAATGATAATAATTATATATTTTTCATTCACATAATAATTTAAATACAGATATTTTTTATATTTATGTATTTTAATATTAACTAGCAAGTTCAGGCGCGCTGCGCGCGCTCTTCCTTTCCCTTCAATTACACAATTAGTATTGAAATATTATGAATTGAAAATTTATTTTACTTTTTCACATTCCCAAATTTATCCAATATTTTTTATTGAAACTTGGATTGTATTTATTTTAGTTTAAATTTAAATTTTGAGGTTAGAAATTTAACTGATGTAATCAGAATAGTATTCATAGTTCTTCACTTGTAACTACAGATGAAATTTTAATACTTGTTTGTTATACAAAACCATATTTTAAGTTATTAATACTATTTAGGCCTAATATTTTTAGTTTAATTATTTCAAAATTTCAAACTTTGTGGGTCTTACTTGGACCAATTAGTTAAGACCTTAAGCGAAAAGATGTCGTCACCATCGACCAATCACGGGCTCCTTTTAAACGGACTTGACCAATCGCAAAGGTTTTATTTCAGCTTCACATTTCCGTCATCATTCTTTTAAGAGAGGATAATTTAAATGATTTAGTTAACTTAAGGACAACTAATCTTTATATTATTTATTTCTAATATTTCGATTGTGGTCCTAACAAGTATAGATTTTTCCCCAAAATTTTCTAGTAAAAATTTTTTTTTTTATTTTTTCTATCTATCCCTTATGACGCCCCGATTTCTGTGTCAGTAGTATATAGTTTGTTTTAAACATTTTTTTTTGTTTGCTTGCTGCATATTTCTTGGTTTTTACTTGTAGACTGTCTTTTAAGTTGATTAATATATGCGTTTAATTATTATTCCGGATTACAATTGGATGCGATATTTGTTTAAATTATTTTATCGTAATTCATAACTTACTCCTAGAGAATTTCCTTTTTTTTCTTACCGATATTTTATTTATTTACCGCGAAACCCTTAAAATGTTTCTTAATTTGTTTTTTTTTTTGTTTTAACATAAGATATGGTTGATTACGGATGTATTGGCGCAATTCCAATCAATTTTATGTCAATTATTGCGATTGCTAGAAACCGTTATAGAATATCATTTATTTGAAGTCCCCCGTGCATGGTTTATTTCGAGAGTGAGTGACCCCTCGGGTACAGCTAATGCATTTTCCTGTTGTATATATGCTCGGCCTCGTCCGTGACTTACTTTGCACGTGTGTTTCTTACTTATCACGCCTGCCCATGACGTAGTCGTGAGCATTCTTATCTAGCACCCTGTATTCTATGCTAAGTACGCTATCCTCTATGCGTTGATTTATATAAGTTTATAACCGTTGATTTAATTTATGGCTTAAAAGAAGTATCCGAAAAGCTATCCTTCTTAACGTGTAATGTAAGCCGTCCATGTATGGTAATTTTTGGTTTTCGGTAATCAAAAAAAAATTGTTTAGTTTATTTTGCAACTATGAAATTTTCCTTCTTCAAAGCTCTGTTCCCGTTGTGTCTCTCGGAACTATGGCGTAATTGTGTCTACAAGAAGCATAACGTAATTATTGAATTAACCAAAAACGACGTTTTCGCGTTTGCCGTCGGATCGCGTAATTCACTATAATTGCTAATCTTTCGTAAGTTTTTGTGAGGATTTATTGAAATAAATTTTTTTAAGAATGCTCTTCTCGATCGCACAAGAGCGTAAGCCAGAATTTCCCATTTTCGAGAATTTTCCCGCTTAAGAAAAGCCGGTGCGTGCCCCGAATCCTTAAAATTAACTTGAATTTACCATAAATGTTAGTAGTAACAAGACCGTACTATATTTTGTTATCCCAACTAAAATGTATAGCTAAAATAATTACTTTATGAAATATGTACTTAAACTTACATACTTGAAATTGTTATTCAATCATAATCTTAATTTATCAACCACAAGCCCAATTAAAGAACTAAACCCGGAGGAGCCTCATTCAAAGATTCGTGTAAAAATAAAGTCTGAAAAACTGAAAAACAGCAATGCTAAACTGTAAATTATTGTTCAAACTAAATTTAATTTATAATTTATAACTTATCTTATTTAATAACGATTTGTTTGTTAGATTTGTATCCTAATGTATGGATTTCTATTCGAATCCTATTAACTGTACCAGTAACCGTTGCAAGTGTTGAAAGAAGTTTCTCAAAATTAAAGCTAATAAAAATTCATTGAGATCAACAATGTCTCAAGAAAGACTTTCCAGCTTAGGAACATTGTCGATAGAAGACGAAATTGCTGAAAATCTAGATCTAACCACACTAATTAAACAGTTCGCCGAACAAAAAGCTCGAAAAGTTAATTTTGATTTTAGTTCCTTAATTTTGAGTTAAAACTGTAAATATCTTATTTTTGTTTCGAAAATAAAACGTTAGTATTAGTATATACATATAATTATAAATCCATTATTCTCCTTTCTACAATATTTTGTGCATTAATTATATCTACAATAAAAATTAACATCTCAAGACTTTTATTATTACTCGAGTTATTTAAAATTAAATTATTTTGATTAAATTTTGCCATTATTTGATAATAAAAGTTTCGAAATACTAACTTTGAATTCCTTAGAGGGGCGCCATGGACAAATTTGCCCAGGGGCGCTGGAAAAACTAAGACCGGCACTAAACGTATAGCATTGGCATTAGTCTGCTATGGCCGTCCACTAGCGGGTTTTTTTTTACATTACACCACCTCGATGTGTTGGTGAGTCTGTCGCGCGCACACCTGTTTATGTGTGACGTAGGCGCTATAGTCTACTGGGTCGTTTGCTTGCGGGGTCTTTTTACATTATACCGCCTCGGTGTGTTGGTGAATCTATCGCGCGCACACTTCTTTATATGTGACATCGGCGCTATAGCATACTGTGGCCATTTGCTTGCGGGGGTCTTTTTACATTATACCGCCTCGGTGTGTTGGTGAGTTTATCGCGCGCACACTTTTTTATATGCGACGTAGGTGCTGAAGGAGCTTATATTGTAGCAGTGCTCTCCGCTCAGCTGATGACTTTTATAATTTAAGTAGTAGGGTGTGTGCTAAATATTTTATTATCACATAATAATATTCAATAAGGTTGGGTGTCTTGTTTTGCCCGGGTTTTTAATTAATCGATTCAAACAAAAGTTAATAACATTGCTAATGCACTGTAAACATTTATTAAATTCATGGCGCTATATTATTTATCTATATTTGATCCCCAAAAGCATCAGGTTGCAAGATCTTGATATAAATCTTGTCGACAAAATATTCCCTATTTGAAAATTTCGACTTTGTTTTGAAAAATATATTTTTTTGTCTCGATATTGCCTCGATTTTGAAGACATGGCATGCCGATATCGAGATTATCTCAAGTATTGTGGAAGCCCTAAACGTAGCACATTTTACTTCCTTAACTGCGAAAGGCTGCCTATGGCAATCCCTTTCTGTGCGTAGAACTCAGCGACTTGAGCGCATGCTGAAACAGCCATCCTAACGACGAGCTGCATCTGCGAGCTTCCGTTGAATAAAATGAGACAACGGAGTGACTTATCTTGCTTATGGGGTCCATTGTCTCATCTCCGGCTCCTTAGTTCACACGCTGTCTTGCCTTTTAACGGTCGCGAGTCTACACACGTGCTCCTTATACGACATTACGTTGCTTATTGAATTTACAATTGTAACGGGATGGCTTCTGGGGTAAGATCCCAAAAAGCCACAGGCCAACGATGCCCTAGAACACGGTGCCGCGGGTGTCAGACTAAAATGACTTATCCGTGGATCTACTCCTGGAATCCCGAAAGCAACGCGAAGATCGCACGCAAATTTCGCTTTCCAACTAATTGGATCGCTGAGTTGAAAGCGCGCGCTCAAAGAGTAAAGCGCGCGGCCGCTATGCTCAGACATGAAAACGACCAGCGGAGTCGTTTTCCCACGGAGGCGGCGGTATCCGGGAGAAGGTTAGGTTAAGGTCAATAAATGAAGAATAGCCTCAATTATTTCACAGCACAATAACAAAGTCTATTTTAAATAATCATTTACATCAAAAACGCGTCGCGTTGCGCGCCGACAAGAAGACGGGATCCACCGCTCGGCGCGGGCGGATCAAGGTATCTATTTTCGCTGGGCCGGTCACTCGCTGCTGCGAGTCGAAAATACACAAATAAATCGCTGCGCGGGAAGTACAAAGAGGCTTACCGGGAGAGGAGTGCACTCCTCTCGTCGCTCGCTCACGAATCCGCTCCTGCGTCAGACCTTATCCTCCGGTCGACTTCGGAATGTTCAGGCCGAGTCCTAACGTCCAGCGTTCACCTACAGACGCTTCAGACCCCAGGAGTGGCTCGGATTGCTCACGTGCGCTGCTCTTCGTGGTCGGTACGTGTACGGGCGCTGCTCTGCACCGGTGAGGACGCACGATACTGTTTGGCTACTTTTTTGTGAAAGTGGAGATTCCTTCTTTTTTCGTGGTGTCACGATGTCCGTACGTGGTGCTGACGATACACCGGATTACTACCTTGGTGGTGAACCCCAAGATTACATCTCCTGGCACCGGCCTATGCCCCTGGATCGGGTTATCTCCTAGATCCAGTCGCCGTCGGGGGTGCGAGCAAGAAATTATGTTCACGTGGTGAGTAATAAGTTTTGAAATTTATTTCAATAATAGTATAAAACGACTTAGATGAATTTCTATACTTCAATAGACACGAGATCAAAGTAAAAAAACTCTATTTATACCTTATCATTTTTGGAATTGTTCAAAGTTTAAAAATTCCAGATGATTAAAAATATATTTTCTTTTTTTTATAGTAACACCGATTTTTTTGAAAAATTGAAATATTTTAGACACAGGTTTTCAATGAATCTCATGCAATTTCAAAACAATGTTTTAAATGCAATTTATACTATTTTACCCTTATATAATTAGGCATGGATTTCAAATACACAATTTCGGCTTCAGACAGACGAATTATAATTTTAATTGTAGGAGATAGAAGTGCCAAAATAAGAATGTTAAAAGAAATATATTATAAATTTAATTTGAGAAATATTATCAATCCGCGCGAAAAAGTGTTGTCAGAAAAATTTTCTTTCTTTGTTCCAAGGATGTAAGACGAAATAATCGCCAGGATTCGAGTACTACTACTTTTTTAGTATTAAGCGCTAATCAATTGCTACTTCATTATATCTATTAATCTTTTTCTTCAATTTATCTTATTTATTGGTTTTCTTTCTGTTAGATGTACAGAAATTTGTTAGATAGAAGAAAGCTTTTTATTGTTGTTTTCCCCCTTTTCTTTCCTTTGTTATCGAAAAATGAAATTACTTTTAGTTGCAGTTTTATTTATATAACAAGTCGATTTCACTGCATCATAAATTTTAAGTACTTAGTTAGTTTTTTGCCAATTGTGCAGAAAAATTTGTTAAAGTGCTCAGCAATTTTTACCGGGTCAGATATTTTCTTATTACTATCAGTTAAATAGTTAATGTTATTATTCGTTTTACAATTTTTTTCTAATTTTTCGATTTATCACAGTCCATATCCTCTTGGGACTATTCACGCTCAGATTCTATTTGTTTTTTATCATACAATTCCTTCGCTTTATTTATAATATTCTTTAAGATATTGGTAAAAATTCTATTATTATAAGGATCTTCTTTCCATAATTTATACAGTTTTTCTTTGGTAGTACAAGATTTCATAATTGTCTCAGTTATCCAATTATTCCTAGGTCTCATTTTTTTATTTTTATGAGTTTTTATTTTATAATCAACTTTGCAAAGACATATTTTTATTTTATCAATAAGGTTATTTAAAGCTACATTTGGATCATTTATTAGTAACAATTCACGCCAGTTTATTGAATCCGCGGCTGTCCTGAGGTTATTATAATTTATATGTTTTATGGTATCTATATTTTCAGTAGTTCTTATCCTATTTATTAACATAAAAAGTGGAAAATGGTCAGTAAGTGGTATACGAAGTGTAAAAGTTCTATAGGCTATTTTATCTAATTTAATACAAATATTGTTTATGCAAGTTCCTGAAATGCCTGTTTTATCTGATGGTCTGGAAATATTACAAAAGCCTGGGCAATAACCACGCTCCAAGAGTATATGTAAAAATTCTTGATTAAGTTTATTTTGATTTAAAATGTCAGAGTTAAAATCTCTCATAATTAGATTATTTTCAAACTTGCTGTTATACTCTATTAATTTTTTGAAGTTTAAGAGGAATTCCGTTTTAGTTATACCATGTGATCTATATGGTGCAGATAATAATACTTCTCTATTGTTTCCTATTGTAATTTTAGAATTTATAATTTTAAGATTATTAACATTTATAACTTCCGTCATTTCAGTAATGTAGTCGTTTATGTAATCCACCAGACCATCATTTTGATTAATATAACTTTTCTTATAGTATATTTTTTACCCAGTTATATTAAAAGATTCAGGGTGTACAAGTTTCCGTGTTTCACTGCAAACAATTATGCACGGCTTTATCACAATTAGGCCTCTTATATTTACATTTAAAATTACTTCCTTTTCTAAAGCCATGCATTGGTTTAGTTCACCTATGTCGTCGCAATTATAGTCTCTGTTAATTATATCATTTTATATATCCGCAATCAGATTTATACTACTATCCATTTTGTATTGTTGTTGTTGTTGTTGTCTCCGTGTTTTGGCTCATTGGTGATGCTATCTCCACGTTATGGGACTGTTGCGAAACTCTCGAGTCAACACTTGCTATTCTCTCTCTTCTTATCGGTACCTTCTGCTGGATATGTAGACTTTCTACTTTACCTAGGTATCTAGGGTAAGTAGGATGCTTTGGGAAGTCCGTCATGTCAAAGTACTTCTTTATTTTAGATTTTAATATTTCACATAGATCACTGTCAATTGCACTATGGTTAATGTTATATTTGGTATTGTACTTAACATTGCTATAGACACAGTTTACACATCTACTCAATGTACTTGTAGAATTCGCTAGTAAGTGTGCATCCGCACACTTATTACACGTGACTTGACTTACACACTTTTTACTGCTATGTCCAAATCTAGCACATTTATTGCACGGAGTTGTGTTAATAATATCAAACACTCTACAACTTTGGTGCCCAACAAATAATCTGCTTTTATTGTCTTTGACGTGTTTATAAATGCTAGATGTAACCTGTATTATTGCACATTTCCTCTTTGTTTTTTCATTAGCATATACATGTAGTAACTTGCACTTATCATCCATGTTACTGAAGTTTCTTTCATTTATGTCAAGTTCAATTCCATTATCACCTCCATGATCCATGTCAATATCTATTACCTTTATAGTTTTCGGTTATTTATTTGTTCTTTTTCTATTTTAAAATTGTTGATAGTTTTCCTCCTAGTGGATTCACAAGTGAGTTTATATTTTCTTTATTCATGCAGTTCATTATCACTGAATCCTTGTTCTTGCATGAGACACTTTTTGTTTGTATTGTTTTGCCTTGTGTTAGATGTTGGAGAACTGTCTTTTCCAAGTCTGTACCTTTGTTGTCAGTTTTTTTTATGATTAGTTTAGGCACTCTTTTAATTTTGGGTTTGGTATTAGCTGTAATTTCTGCGAAAGTCTTGATTTTATTGTTGTTGCCCTGTTTTTCCTTGGTAAGCAGTTCATTTAAAATTCTGTTTTTATCTTGCAATTCGTTGTTTAGTTGTTTTAGCAATTGGTTTTCTATTTCTAGGGATTCTAATTCACTATAATCTTCGTATACTGTATCGTTAAGACCCTTTTGGTTATTGTCGTGTTTTTTCAGATTTATTTCACTAATGATTTCTTGTTTTATTTGCTCTCTTGTTGTTAGTTTAATTTGGGCTATTAATTGCTTTGCTTCACTGCTCAGTGCATCATATGGTAAGTTTGAGGTTAGGGCCACGTTGGGATGGTCCTGGCATATTATTAGTGGGTTGCTAATGAGTTTCACTGGACATCCTGCGTTATATTTTGCCACTATTTCATTAGTGTGAAAAAAGTTATCACACAGTAAACACAATACCGCTCCTACTTTCGCTGTAGGATGGCACTTATAGAATTTTGTAAGAATGGTATCGGGCGGCTCCTTGCCTCCCGATGCCATGTTGACGATTGAATTTGTCTAAAATCGCCTCCCAATACTATCAACTTATCACCGAATGGAACATCTCTGTAACATATATCTTTGAGTGTTTGATCAACAATTTCCAAAGCTTTTTTTGGGATCATTGATGCTTCATCCCAAATTATAATACCTACTTCCTGTAATTTTTTGTATCTAATTCTAATTTCAGAAAAGCACTTTCAATACTGTTTAAATCTAAAAGAAGTCTAAAAGTACGATGTCTTGTCATTCCTTTAGGTAATAAAATATAAAATATATGCGATTCCTGTCCAAACCATAGATAAAATTTCTTTGTCCAAAGATAAAAAATGATATATTAAAGTCTTGTATATGAAAGTTTTTACTGAACCTCCAGGCCCATCAATAAAATAAATTTTATTTTTGCTGTTTATGATTTCATTAAAAATTAATCTATGATTAGTAGCTAATTGATTAAACAAAAGTTCAAAAAGATTTTTACTGTATGCTAAATTTTCAGGACTTTCTTCGATACTAATTTATTGTTGATTCAGGTAAACTATAATCTTTACAACTTTTATCTTCAGTTTGTAATATACTTTGGATGTGTGACAAAGCATTATCTTCTTTATTTTCTTTAAAATCTTCAGTAAAAAATTAATTGAATTTATTCCAAATTAAATTACCTTGAATATTTTCAACTAAGATAAACCATACAAAGAATTTACGTAATTGAAAAGGAAGCATCATATTACTTGCTTCATCAAAAATAACATAAATTTGGAAATCATCTTCAATTAAATCCACAGCAATATTCTTATGTTTCATATGAGACGTTATTATATGTTCGTAAATCTTTGAAAAAAGTAGCACCTTTTATGCAGTTCAACAGTAATTTGAGAAAAAATCTTTCATTATCTTTAGGTGAAACAATATTTAATCTCCCAATCGCATCAAATTGCTGATTGCGTTCTCTTCGTTTCCATACTTTAGATTTGGTATATCCATAATATCGAGAAATTTCAACATATTTTAGATTTTTCGCAAACTGATCGATTTTATTTAATTTAAACCACGCTGTTAAAGTAGTTCCTCTACTATGCAAAGCTTCAAATTCTTTATTTCTTTCGAGAACAGATTTTTGTTCATTCTCTGTATGTACGGCTAAATGAATGACAGTATGGCTTCTACCACACAAAGGAAAGGTTTCTAGGCGCCAAGCGGCTTCCATTGGGCTCAAATACCTACCGTCAATATATTGTGAAATTTCATCAAAAACTACAGAATTATCTTCATATACTTTATTTATTTTCTGAATTTTACACAATGTTCTGTCACCTCCTTTATGTATATAATCAAACATATATTTGATACTTTGAATTGATGCACAATATTCAACGTTAATATAACATTTATATTTCTGTAGTAAAACCCACTGCCAATTCATTGGCCCGTGGCTTCTTCAAACGTAATTTGCTTATTCCTTCAATTAATTTTTAATAACAAAATTTATAATTTTTGCAACAATTTATGACATAATTATAATTAAATTCATTTATGAAGGTTAAAAAGTATTCATTTTTAAATTATGTATAAAATATGACTAAATAATTGGTATGATTTTTTTTAAATTATGTCTGAAAAATAAATAAAATAATTGATTGTAATATTATCTCAAAACCTTTTATAATTCCTAAATAACCTTTACTTCAAATTAGATTTCCTTTGTGAAATTGCACACATAGGGTACTTGTCTCTAGTAGTATGCCTGTCCGTATTTATGTGCTCTTTCTGGAATTTCTGATGTAAGAAAAAGGTTCTAACCTTAAAAATAATGAATGGCAATTACAAAACAAAAGCAGGTACGCAACGCGCGCGCATAGCGCATAGCGCATGTCATTTCCATTTTCTAATATACATAAATGCATTTCCGAATAATTACGATTTTAAAAGAGGGCTAAAATAGTTTTAACCTCAAATATCTCTGAAATTCATAAACGAATTATTTTACCCTGAGAACTCTTCTAATAAATAATATACAAACTCGATATCACCAAATTTCAAAGAAATTAAAACAATTTTAATGTAGTTATATTGTGCGACAACAAAAAAAGTCATTTTCAAAAATACTAAAATTTTAAATATCACTCAAAAAATAACCATATAATCTGGATGAGATTTTACACAGGTATTGTCTATATTGCATACAAAATAGTCTATAAATTTTAAGCTGATACATGAAGTTGTCATTGAGAAATTACGATTTTGAAAAAAATCGTAAAAAAATTTTAACCTTAAATGTCTCTAAAAATCATGAGACAATTCTTTTACCAAAAGGACTTTGTCACGGGTGAGTATCTCCCACCGGATGCTCTAGAGTAAACCAGGGTCAATTGAGAGATGGAAAAGGTTTAATTGAATAGATTGAATCAAATGAAATTAAAGCTATTTATTGTCATTAGAGAGTTAGATAAGTATATGTATATGTACAAGAAAAAAGCAGATTACGGTGACTCTTGACTCTGAAACAAATAAACAACAAACCCGGCAGATTAGCAACTCACTATTCGCAAGCGGAACTTATATATTAAACCGCAAAAATATTACATTATTAAATTAAAGAACAAAATTACTCAACTAACGCGGCTTATAACTAAATTCGGGCCGACATGCCCGACTTTCGCGACACAAATAACCCCGGCAGTTCCCGTGGGCCCGGCAGTACCTCTGCAGCTGTTCGGTCTTTGGAGGTCCAGCGGTATCTGCGGCCTCCTCGATCACGATCCAGCAGTACCCACGGTCGCGTTGATCGGGGATAGAGGCCCAGGAGTTCCTGCGGCCTCTCCGGCATGACCCGGCGATACCCGCGGTCGTGCCGGTAACCTGCGCCCGGCAGTACTCGCGGCGTAGGGAGAATGCTCGTCGTCTGGAGCTCGCCTTGCCACAGAAGTACCTGCTGGCAGAGCGGGCTCGGAGCTGAGAAAGCGGGAGAAGTACCTCGCCGCTGCCTTGAGCGAAATAATCTGCTCCGGCCGTCGGAGCTACCTTTATAACCGGTACGCGTCGAGTACGCATGCGTCACCAACGGCATCAGCGGCGCGGTTGTACGGGTGGGGATGCACGCGCTTGCAGTGCTACCCTTACTCATGCTCGCTCGCGGTATTACTCCCCCGGGGCGCATAATTCAAATAGTGACGGAGGCCCTCCGTCATAACTTATACAATAATATATAAACTCTACGTCGCCACAAAATTTCAACATGATTAAGTCAATTTCTGTTTTCTCTAGTTATCATGCGACAAAGAAAATGACTTTGTAAAATACGAAAATTTTCAAAATCACATATCTCAAAAAGTAATCGTACGATCCTGATGAAAATTCGCACACATATTATCTATGTCATACACAAAATTGTCTATAAATTTGGAGCTGATACATGGAGCCGTCCTCGAGAAATAACGATTTGAAAAAAACGTTAAAGAAAATTTAACCTCAAATATTTCTGAAATTTCTAGACTAATCATTTTGCCCAAAGAACTCGACCGAGAGCTATCCAAAATCTACCTCTACAAGGAGGTCCGAAGCGATTAAGTCAATTTTACTCTCCTAATCGTTGGAATACAAAACTCGTTTTTTTCATATTTCAATTTTTTTCTCAAAAACTAGTCGACAAAATGGATTCAAATTTTTACAGATTATAGCTATTCATATTCTGCATTATCGCGATTTTTCTGAAAAAATTTACCGTTTAGTTTGGGAGTTATAAGTTTTTTAAAAAAGACATGTTTTTGTTAATAACAAAAGAACCGTGATAGCTAGAGATTTCTTTTTTTTAGAAAATATAGGTATTTTAATTTTCTTTCGAATGCTACCGATTCGATTTAAATATCTCGATCTTATCATTAAAAAAAGCAAAAATCAATTTTGATACAATCGGAAATTCGAAATAAAACAAAAACGCATTCACGAATCAAAAAACGAATTTTTGACGCGCTATCACACAAAAAAACAAAAGAAACGAAATCTGTCCCGTTAAAATCGATCGAGTAGAAGCTAAGATGCAGGCGTACACACACACACGCACACACACACACACACACCCAAACCCACACACGCACACGCATAAGGACACGCAGACACACAGACACACACATACACACACACGCACACACACGCACACACACGCACACAGACGCACACAGACGCACACAGCCGCACACAGCCGCACACAGACGCACAGAGACCACACAGATGCACACACACACACACCCAGCACACACAGCACACACACAGACGCACACAGACACATACAGACGCACACAGACGCACACAGCGCACACAGTAGACACAGACGCACACACACAGACACATGCACACACACACATACACACACACACATCCATACAGACATTTCTCAAAAACCATGTATTTTGATTCCTAACACCTTGAAAAACAATTATAACACGTTTTTACAACAACTCAAAAAATTACTATTACAAAACTTCCTCTAGGAGGAAGCAAAAACTATTATATGGAACTACCATTTTATTATCAACAGAAATGATTGAACCACTTTTTTATATATATATATATATATATAACTATAAGATGAGCATGTGGTAAACCTCTTTTCTGAAACTCAATAGTATAAACATAAGCGATCACGTTTCCAAAAATTTTATTTTTTACTATATCATCTAAAATATATTTAAATTTTGTATAAAACAATCTAACTGTAGTATTAGGAATGTTATTAGGTCAAGTTCCTTTTGGAAATTTTTGTAAAACTAGTTTTAGTTCTTTCCATTTCGGATTACGTGTAACAGTAATTAATAATTCTGGCCTTGTGGTCGCTCTCACTATTGCCATGGCATACTGGTTATCATGTTGCATATACCTAGGACTACCAATATATGTTGCTGGTAAAATAAAAAGATTTCCTAATTTCTCTTTTTTCAAAATTTTGAGTAATGTTTCAGGCTGAATTAAAGACGTGATCATATAATCCTTGATAACATTCAATACGAAGTTGTCGTTGATTATGTCTGAAAAAATTCATCCTATTACTTTCTACCATAATAAGAGCTTGTAAAACATATTGTTGCGTTAATCTTCCAGAATATAACAAAGGTGAAAAATTTTTAGTTTCTGGTCTGTACAATAATCTATAAGAATAATATTGTAAAGTAGTAAGATTTACTGATTTTTCGGTAAACTTTGAAATATCTGTAGAATTATCTGTATTATAAATTTCCCGATTAATTCCGCCATTGACAGTGCATACGTAGTGTTAATATTTTTTTTCATGAACTAAAGGTGAGTAAATAAGCTAACAAGTTTAATCAGAATGAGCTATTTAATTCCTATATTTCGGTATTTTTTTTTTCCATTTCCGTTAATTTGGGTCGGCTGGGGTGGGTTCGATCTGAGTTCGTGCGGTATAAAAATGCGATAGGCAAGTGAATTATTTTAATTAAAAAAATGAAAATAAAATGTTTAATTTAACTAAAATAATATGTTTCTAGGTTATAAAGTCAGCATAAATTTTGAAGAAAAATGTAAATATTAATTTTTTTTTTTTAATAAAGGTAGACTTCATTAAATATTTATATTTAAACCATTAGTCAAATTAATTTTTGACTATTGTTTTTATTTCCTCAAAGAGGAAACTTTGTAATGGTGAAAAAATTTTTTGAAACAAAAAATGATCAAGAACATGTTTTAAGACTTTTGGCGCTAAAATCCGTTATTTTTGTTAAAAAACATTTTTGTGCGTGCGTGCGCGCGCGCGCGCGTGTATGTGTGTGTGTGTGTGTGTGTGTGTGTGCGCGTGTGCGTGTGCGTGTGTGCATGTGTGCATGTGTGCTGTGCGCGTGTGTGCGTGCGTGTGCGTGTGCGTGTGCGTGTGCGTGTGTGTGTGTGTGTGTGTACAGGCGATAACTTTTGAACCGATCGATCGATTTACATCGGGAAAAGGCTTATTCTCTTCGTTTCGGAGGATAATAGAGAGAGCATAACCTACTTTTTGATTTTACCAATTTTTTATTTTTATAACCAAAGAACGATTTTGAATTTTTCGTTTTTTTGATTTTTTAGTTTGTTTCAGCCAGTATTACTTAATAAACTAAATTTTTATTAAAAGGTCTTTAAATTACCTACAGTTTCTTTTTTTTAAATTTAAATTATCTTTAGCCTATCATTTGTTATTAATGAAAATATAGTTTATATTTCTTTAAGTAATATCTCAAAAACTTTTTCATTTTTCCAGTCAACATTTTTACCACTTATTACACTTATCGAGTACAACATTGTGTTAAAATTTGAATAGGTTACATTGATTTGTTTCCGAGAAAAAAATTATTTTTGAAAACAAGTGCGTTTTCTTTCATTTACGATAACAGGAGTAAAAGTCAATGAATCGTTTTGAAATTTTGCAGAGAATTAGCTTTTTTATATCTAAGGGGTCAGTTCTTTGCCCAAAAAAATATGACTGTTGTGACCAAAGATATTTGAGGTTCAAATTTTTTTATAAATTTCTTATATTTGCATTTTTTTAAAAAATATTCGATTCATTGACTCAAAATTTTTACCACTTATTACACTTATCGAATACAAAGTTATGTTTAAATTTCAAGAGGTTATGTTGATTTGTTTCCGAAAAAAAAATTATTTTTGAAAACAAGTGTGTTTTCTTTCGTTAACGATATCAGGAGAAAAAGTCAATGAATCGTTTTGAAATTTGGCAAATAATTAGCTTTTTTATATCTAAGGATTCAGTTCTTTGCCGAAAGAAATCTGACCGTTGTCACCAAACATATTTGAGGTTAAAATTTTTTATAAATTTCTTATATTTGCATTTTAAAAAGAATATTCGATTGATTGACTCAAAATTTTTACCACTTATTACACTTATCGAATACAACATTGTGTTAAAATTTCAAGAGGTTATGTTGACCTAAATTTTTTTACTCATTCCAAGTTAGCCTCAAAACACAAATATAAAGTTTTAGAGCAAAATATGCAATAGTTCTATTTAATTTGTATATCATATATAAATACAATAATTATTGTGTACTAGGGCATATCCCTGAGAAAGTAATTTCAGATTGAGGCCCGCGGCAACGTGTACTAGGGCAACGATAATAATTGACTTTCAAAATATGACTTTCGTAAAAATTTCATAAAAATATTTCATAAAAATATGGATTCTTAAATATGAAAAAAACTACCTCTGTTAAATTTCAAAATGATCCATTGTCTTTTGTTAAGAAGTATAACTTAGTTATTATATTTGTATGATTGTTACAATGATGGATTAACTTTAAGCAACTAAGTCGAGCAGGATAGTAGTTAAATACCTGTTTCAAAACAAATATTTATTATATTTCATGAAACTTTTTTGTCTTGGTCTCTTGCTCTCTAAAAAGCTATTAATGCTCTATGGTCGTTACGTTAAATTCCTATAAATAAACAAAAAAGTTTACAAAATATTGCATATTATTATTAACCTTACAACTAAACCATTCACCTAAATTCTTAAATGCTATAATAGTTTGTAACATCAACTTTTGATGTTACAATATTTCAATTCTTGCCTGCCCTAGGCAAAGGCTTAGTTGCATCTTATCGCTATGGCATCTCTCAGTTCTCGGTTGTCTCTCTCGCCTTGTATCGCCATTTGGACAGCTGTACCTTACCGGTGACGTCGGGGGCAGCCGCAGAGGGCCTTCGCCAACGTCAACCACAGGGCTCTACAAGCCGTAGCTCGCGAAGCGCATGCGCGCTAGAGTGCCGGTCGACAAGGCATCGGCAGTCATCAACGTACGCATCATCATAGATGAGAGAGAGAGAGAGAGAGAGAGAGAGAGAGAGAGAGAGAGAGAGAGAGAGAGAGAGAGAGAGAGAGAGAGAGAGAGAGAGAGAGAGAGAGAGAGAGAGTGCTATGTGACGTAACTAGGGCCAATGGAGCAGCGCGAATAAGAGTTTCGGCCGCGACACTCTATCCTGGGCCACTAATCCCCTCGCATCGGCGTGCCTGCCGACCCTCCGACCTGCGACCTGCGACCTGCGACTGGAGTACCTGCGCGCACCATCTGCGACCAGCGACCGGCGTGCCTGCCGGCTATCGTTCTGCGTCTACTACGGTGTGCTTTGTGAGCTTTGTGTGTAGAAATCAGTGCGCGTTCGCGGCATCGAGCATTTTCGGTTAATTAAGCAATTCGGTTAATTAAGATTTTCGTGTCGCGCTTACGCAACTGGCGCTCAATCAGGAAACCCGACTATTTAATTAATAAAGTGTTTTATTTTTATATATTTAAATTGATGTTTCGCATCACATTTCATTTGCGCCCCTTCCAAAATTGTCTTTCTCCTTTTCCCCCTTCGTATAAATTCCCCTAACGAAATCCATACGTTACAAATGACGCAGCCAACGTGGGGCCCCGGAAAGCCCGAATGATTGTGTACGCGAAACGGTATAAAAAAAAAAAAAATCGTAACTAGGAAGTGTACCCAGGCGGAGTCACCTCGTAGCTCGAAATAATTAGTCACTTCGTACCATCGTATTATAATAGCATCGTATTTTGAATTCTCGTAATTTTGCTCGACGCTCGACACGCGCGCTGATACACATATATATATAGACAGCATTTTTCGCGTTCGTGTGCGTGCGCAAAAGAAAATTTCACACGCTAGTGGCCATTTTGTGGCACAGCGTCGTCGTCATCGAAAATTTAAAGGTGTTTGTCGTGTGACATATCGACATAACACATTGTTCCAGAATATGGTAACATTTTGAATTATCTTTTCTTGCGCAAACATATATAATATTCACATATACATATATAACGATGTATATTTATACTTTTCCATGTTTCCCCCAATATTCTACATACCTACCGCTAGACTATCGCTTTCCCCCGCTATCGCACATCCAATTGTACACCCTGTAATTTTCCCCTCTATAACGACATTTTAGCATGAGATTTTTTCCTAGATATTTTTTGCTAGTTAAAATAAAATTTCTGTAACGAGAACATTCTACACGTAAAATCAAAAAATAAAATTTATCGAGAACTCGTAAATACGAGACACGACAACAGCGATTGTGAAACTCGACATTGGGAGATTAACGCTCAATGACATCGGAGAAAATACTTTTAGAAGAAATTTTATAGTTTGATGAATATTACATACATTTTAATACTAGAAAATAATTTAAAGCCCTGCTGAACCCGAATTGATTAAGTATCGAAATTCTTGTATATTAACAATTGGGAATACACTGTTAAAATTTTGAACTTTAAATAATCGGAGTATTGACTACTCAAAATTTGACATATTTCTAAAATCGCTTTATTTGCCATTACACTTTTATATTGCCCTCTACACTTTTCCCTAATAATACAATAATTTTTACCCTGCTTGGTTTGAGTTTTGAAAGGAGTTTTGCCATTTTTACATGAAAATAACATTTCGTAATTCAACCATAGTGAGAACATCCTATTTGCCACGGGGAATTACCAAATGATATTGTACACAGAATTTTGTTAAAAAGGAGATAAAATATTGACAGTAGATATTCAATATTCAAACCTTTAAAATCAAGAATTTAAGTCGGCCAAGAAATAATACATTTGAGAAATAAATACGAGAGCATCGAGTGTGAACTTCCCAATGTTTACATTAAGGGATTAGTGCCTAGAGCACACAGTAGAATATTCGTACGATTAAATATAACTAACGTGATTTTGAGGATTACTTAATGAAATTGTAACGTTGAATATTTTCGAAATTCAAAGTCGAGATTGTTTTACAATAACAATATCAATTGTTGAAACATCAAATTTAATAATAAAACAATAGTGATAAATATTTGGAAATAAATAACAATTTTTATATAACTATATAAATGAAAATTGGTTTTGGAATAAACAAATAAACAATAGTAAACAAAATATTATTTAAAACAATTTTTGTAAATAAATAACATTTGTTGTGATTTGAATTTTGATTTTTTTTGAGATAATTACATATTGTATGTACAACTTACAATTAGAATAATTTAAGCTACTCAGTATACAATTTAAGTAGAATATTATTTTTTTTCTTGAAGTATTGGGAAACATTGAAATTGGTGATAGATTTATTTGAAGGAGTAAGAAACGGACTCGAGACGAACCAATTTCTTTTGATGAATTTATTACACCAAGGTTTCGAAAGTATTGTTACTTTCTTCATCAGGGCTACGAAAGCATAGTTGGCTAGAGCATATGCCCTTGTTAAGATCCATAAGAAAGACAATCCGATACGAATCATAGTTTCTGCAATTGGTAGTCCTACTTACGCTCTAGATAAAAGTTTATCATTAATTTTCACCAAATAGTTTCCCCGGCAAAATCAACAGTAAAAAGCATCACCGAATTAAAAGAAATAGTAGACACCATAGACATCACGGACGAATTTGAGCTTTCAGCTTTTGACGTCGTTTCTCTGTTTACAAACATTCCGTCGGATCTGATTATTCTTGCAATCTCAAAAAAGTGGAAATACCTTAATAATAAAATAAACTTATCTAAAACAGAATTTTTGAAAGGAATTAAGGGGGCTAGGCACCTTTTTTCTCTGAAATAAGAAGCCACATTTTAATACATAAATGTAAACTAATTATTTCATACTTTTTACATATAAAACTGGGTATATTTACCTTACCTTAAAACTTTCTCCGATCGGCCTTTTATATGGTCCAGAACCATAGTCATCGATGAAACAAGTTTTTTCACTATCCGTAAGCTTTGAAATTTTCCTGTGGATGGATTGACTTCAGATTTGAACTAAATTACTCCTGAATAGTATAATTCTCATATGAGTGTAGGGATTTTTGATCTAATGAGAAAAAAAAATTGTGCTGTTTTTCAAGAGTTTTTTTTTAATTTTTTTAAATTTTTTATATTTTTTCATAATTTTTCTGATGTAAAAATTTTTTCTGACATTTAATCCTAAATCCCTACACTCATATGAGAATTATACTATTCAGGAGTAATTTAGTTCAAATCTGGAGTCAATCCATCCACAGGAAAATTTCAAAGCTTACGGATAGTGAAAAAACTTGTTTCATCGATGACTATGGTTCTGGACCATATAAAAGGCCGATCGGAGAAAGTTTTAAGGTAAGGTAAATATACCCACTTTTATATGTAAAAAGTATGAAATAATTAGTTTACATTTATGTATTAAAATGTGACTTCTTATTTCAGAGAAAAAAGGTGTCTAGCCCCCTTAAAATACTCCTCTATTCTACGTATTTACAGTTTAATAATAAGTATTATAAACAGACTATGGGTGCACCGAT
Organism: Torymus aiolomorphi; assembly: GCA_036365515.1. Taxonomy (NCBI): domain Eukaryota; kingdom Metazoa; phylum Arthropoda; class Insecta; order Hymenoptera; family Torymidae; genus Torymus; species Torymus aiolomorphi. The sequence goes on along the minus strand of CM070877.1, from coordinate 74,241,846 downwards.
GGGTTTTTGCACGAGCCCGTGGTTCGCCGATATTACTCTCGAACTTTTGGAAACCTCGTGTCTTAACAAATACAAAAGTGTAGTCTTACTGTACAAAAGATATGTAGATGACTATATTCTTATTACTAAGAAAGATAAAACAAACGAAATCATCACTACATTTAATAGTTATAATAGCCATTTACAATTTACAATAGAATATGAACATAATAACAGCATAAACTTCCTTGATATGATACTTACAAAAACAGATGATAACAAAATAATCCCAATTGGTATAGAAAAAACACAGTCTCTGGACGTTACATGAACTATTTTTCCCGCCACCCAGTCACAAAAAATAGCTATTATATACAACCTTGTCGACAAATCTATAAAACTCTCTCATCCACAGTTTCATATCGATAACTTAAAAACAACCACACATTACCTTCAATGTAACAATTACCCTTCAGATATTATTAAAAGATATATTGGCATTAGACTCGACCACATCCACAAAAACAATAGTAACGTCGCAACTTATAACACAGCTAACAATACTAAATCAATGGTCTCTAAAAAAAATGATGCATAAAAGAGCAGTCAAATTAGGCTCTGAAAATTCTGCAGTCGCTGGCCATACACAGGACATAGGACATTCCATAAATTTCGACAAGATCAGAATACTAGACAAAGAATCGAACTATTTCAAGCGCACTTTTTCTGAGATGATGCACATACACTGCTACAATAATACACTCAACCATATGGAAGATACCCATTTCTTAAAAAACGCATATAAAAAGACTATAGATACTATCAAAAGCTACACATTTAAATTCATAATATTTACAATTGCCTTCTACGTGTTTACAACCTCTTTTCTCTATCACTTTACTGTCTTGTTTCGTACTGTAGGATCAGGTGAGCATGCGATGAGAGAGGTGGCACACCTAATACGCGAGAGTCTCCGTATTCTAATCGTATGGGTTTCTTCCACTACTCCTCACCGCTTGCGCTCCTGTTCCACCGGTGTGAGCGAGGTAACCGCTATCCCTCACCATTTCCCTCTCCCGACCCCCACCACCTCATTCCTTTCTATCCTAACAGTTATTCATTCCACCTTAATTTTAATTTATCTTTAGCGTCATTTTGGAGTTTGCCCAATATAGTTGGGCATTTCCAAAATTGACGGCGTGTGGAAAACGTCATAAACTCTGTAAGTTCTTACCATTACTTCATTTTTTAACAAATATTCTTTCATATACGTATTGTATTTTAATTTCTTAAGATATTAAAAACTCTAATTGTATTTTATAGTGATTTGGCGCCGTTGCATTCGTGAGTTGAAGTTCAAACTCCTCGTAGACGAACTTAATATGTTATAATATTGTTTTTGTGGTACGTTTTTTTACATATTTTGTCTAATTTTGTTTTTTGTACACGGTGACCCATTTTAATCGCTACACCCGGATTTTTCGGATCCTAAGACAGATAGAAAAAAATGATTCAGACAAAAGTTGTAGGGGACGAAGGGGGCCAAACGATGGTCCTAACAGCTTTGACCTTGAACTTGACCTTCAAGGTTATTTCAAGGTCAAGTGGTTTTCTTTAATAGGAACACCTATTTTTGACCCCGGATTCGGAAAGAGCGGGAAATTTTACGTTCAAAATCATATTGAGACATTTTTTTTCAAGGTCATTTCAAGGTCATTTCAAGGCCAAATGAAGGTCGAACTCCGAAAAATCCATTTTAAGTCGTTTTTTCCATGAGTCACAGGCTTAAGTGGTTCAAACTGATCGTAGGTTTAATAGGGAAACCCACACACCCAAAACTTTCACATCCTAGTAAACAAATATCAAACTTGCACATCCGAACCCCATGCTCTTCATAGCCTCACATGCTAAACTGTTACACCAGACATCCCCCAGTCCCACACATCTCTACCCCATGTCTGATGTTTGTTTAACGGAAACTTCAAGATTATTAAAGCTTCTGTTGTAAATGTGTCAACCTTACGTTTAGCGCTACCCAGAAACAACGACGTGGACGTAGTAAGGATTATTTCCTTTGGGGTGCTTGATTAAAGTGAGTCCCCTTGCCTCTCACTGTTCAGGGTGCTTGATTTAAGTGAGTCCCTTCGCCTCTCACTGATCGGGGTGCTTGATTAAAGTGAGTCCCCTTGCCTCTCACTGTTCACGGTGCTTGATTTAAGTGAGTCCCTTCGCCTCTCACTGATCGGGGTGCTTGATTAAAGTGAGTCCCCTTGCCTCTCACTGTTCAGGGTGCTTGATTTAAGTAAGTCCCTTCGCCTCTCACTGATCGGGGTGCTTGATTAAAGTGAGTCCCCTTGCCTCTCACTGTTCAGGGTGCTTGATTTAAGTGAGTCCCTTCGCCTCTCACTTATGTGTTTATCTAACCTCGAAGAAAATGTTCGAAATTACGACCATTTGCTTCCAGGCACATAGTCAAACGCCTTTGGAAGTGTGACAATCGGAGTACTTTTGGCAAATACACTTAGTCAGATAAAGTTACCATAATTTAGGAACATTTTTCTTTTTTGATCGCGACCGTATACGGGCAAATATTATAATTATTAATATTTTTTATACCATTTCACTATTCAAATTTAATAGTAATTAATAGCTGGCTCTGAAATGGCTGACTATCCGCCCAACGAGATCGTTGACATGATGTTGGCTTTAGGAGAAAGCCAAAGTAATTATCGTGCTGCGGCAAGAATTTATGCTGAACGCTATCCAGACAGACGACACCCTGACGCTATGGCTATCAGACGTTTAACTCAAAGAGCTCGTGGTGGACACATAGTTCGTCAACGTAGGCGCCATCAATATGATGAAAATGATAATCGGGCTGTGACTATTCTGGCAATAATTCATCTTGACCCACAGATAAGCGCTCGTCGAATCGAAAGGGAAATCGGTCTTCCAAAAAGTACATTTTTAAGAATTGTGAAGGTGCTTAGATATCATGCGTATCATATTACTCTGGTCCAAGAGCTACAGTTTGCTCATTTTCAACAGCGTATTGTGTTTTGCCAATGGGCTTTACAAATGATAGAAAATGATCCAGACTTTTTTAATTTTGTTCTTTTTTCTGATGAGGCAAAATTTCAAAGTGATGGGGAATTGAATAGACATAATTGTCATTACTGGTCTGATGTTAATCCTCATTGGGTCAGAACTGTAAACCATCAAAGACGATGGAGTATTATGGTATGGTGTGGGATTATTAATGGATGTGTGATTGGCCCTTATTTTTTCGAAGAAAATGTTAATCAACACACGTACTTAACGCTAATAAGAGATGAACTACCTGTATTGATGGAAGATGTTGACTTAGAAACGCGACGAAGAATGTGGCTCCAGCAGGACGGCGCAACACCACATTTCGCTCGAATTGTCAGGACTTTTTGAATGAGCAGTATGGTAACAGATGGATTGGTCGAGGTGGTCCGGTTGAATGGCCTGCTTGCTCACCAGATCTTACATCACCAGATTTTTACTTATGGGGGTATTTAAAAAATGCCGTTTTTGAGGAAAGGCCCACCACAAGAGTAGACATGATGGACAGAATTCGTCGAGCATGCGCTGCCATTCCAAGGCAAACTTTGCTAAACACCGTTCGCCACTTCCAAAGGCGTTTGACTATGTGCCTGGAAGCAAATGGTCGTAATTTCGAACATTTTCTTCGAGGTTAAATAAACACATAAGTGAGAGGCGAAGGGACTCACTTAAATCAAGCACCCTGAACAGTGAGAGGCAAGGGGACTCACTTTAATCAAGCACCCCGATCAGTGAGAGGCGAAGGGACTTACTTAAATCAAGCACCCTGAACAGTGAGAGGCAAGGGGACTCACTTTAATCAAGCACACCGATCAGTGAGAGGCGAAGGGACTCACTTAAATCAAGCACCCTGAACAGTGAGAGGCAAGGGGACTCACTTTAATCAAGCACCCCGATCACTGAGAGGCGAAGGGACTCACTTAAATCAAGCACCCTGAACAGTGAGAGGCAAGGGGACTCACTTTAATCAAGCACCCCAAAGGAAATAATCCTTACTACGTCCACGTCGTTGTTTCTGGGTAGCGCTAAACGTAAGGTTGACACATTTACAACAGAAGCTTTAATGATCTTGAAGTTTCCGTTAAACAAACATCAGACATGGGGTAGAGATGTGTGGGACTGGGGATGTCTGGTGTAACAGTTTAGCATGTGAGGCTATGAAGAGCATGGGGTTCGGATGTGCAAGTTTGATATTTGTTTACTAGGATGTGAAAGTTTTGGGTGTGTGGGTTTCCCTATTAAACCTACGATCAGTTTGAACCACTTAAGCCTGTGACTCATGGAAAAAACGACTTAAAATGGATTTTTCGGAGTTCGACCTTCATTTGGCCTTGAAATGACCTTGAAATGACCTTGAAAAAAAATGTCTCAATATGATTTTGAACGTAAAATTTCCCGCTCTTTCCGAATCCGGGGTCAAAAATAGGTGTTCCTATTAAAAAAAACCACTTGACCTTGAAATAACCTTGAAGGTCAAGTTCAAGGTCAAAGCTGTTAGGACCATCGTTTGGCCCCCTTCGTCCCCTACAACTTTTGTCTGAATTATTTTTTCCTATCTGTCTTAGGATCCGAAAAATCCGGGTGTAGCGATTAAAATGGGTCACCGTGTATATAAATCTACATGTTTAAAACTATGCTTTCGTAGCCCTGATGAAGAAAGTAACAACACTTTTGAAACGTTGGTGTAATAAATTCATCAAAACAAATTGGTTCGTCTCGAGTCCGTTTTTTACTCCTTCAATTGTCCAAAAATTGGTGATAGATGTTAAGGTTATTTTGGATTGAAAATACAATTACTCTCGCAAATAAAAGATTTTTTTTTGTAATTAAATTAAAAATTCGTTAACGTGGTAATATTTATTCTGTGAGTATGCCTACCGATCGTCCCTACAATTTGTATATCGCAACATTGCCAGTATTTGTTCGTATCGTATAGGACTACAACAGCTGATTAATAAGCAGTGCTAGCTTTTGAAAGAAACCTTGCTTTTATTTTTTTTTTTGCACAGTGGTACATTTGTTTGAAACTTTAAGTGTAGTAAACAAATTCAGTGATATTACAAGAAAATTTATAAATATTTTTTTTTGTAATTAATTATTATTCGAATAAACTGTGTTGGACATTGGAAATATTTCATATTGGTATTAACAAAATTTGAGACATCGGAATTATTCCGTAGTGGTATTAACAAAATTTTGGAAATTGGAATTTTTTTGGGAATAAACAAATCCTTTTAATATTGGAATTATTTAGTATTGGAATAAACAAACAATTTTGTTGGTCTTGTAATTATTTCGGATTGGAATAAACACATTTGGCATCGTAATTATTTTTGTATTTGAATAAACTAATTTTGACTTTATAATTATTTCATATTTAAGTAAACCAATTTTGGCTTTATAGTTATTTAGTATTTCAATAAACAAATTTTTAACATTGAAATTTTTTCATATTGGAATAAGAGAAAAACATTTTTTTTGACATGGTAATAATTTTGTCTTTGATTGAGCAAATGTAGTCAATGTTACATACTTCGCATACAGATCACAATTATTCTAATCTTCCCCTCTATTTATAGAATCTATTGACTATTTTGTACTTTTGTCTCCTTCACATTTAATTTATTATTAAAATAAATAAATAAATGCATATATGAATTTACCCTGTAGCGCAATGGCCCAGATGTCGTCCCCGATTGTAACTAACCAAGCTTGGGGAACACAGACTATGGTACATCTATATTACCTACCGCTCCCGGGAAATTTAGGCATGCCTTCATACAGTTATATGGGATCTCCGCCCAACTTTAGCCTAAACGGATATCCACCTTATCCCGCATTACCTCTTGGTTCAAACACGTTTCAGGGAGAAATCCCGAAATTGAATCTTTCGAATAACTCGATACCACAACAATCAACACTTAATAATAATTATTTCGTTTAACAATTTGATAATCTAACAAATAATTTTCAACAGACTTTGCAATTTCCATCACATTCTATACATAGTGATATTGTCAATATCAACAATGAAGACACTGATTTAATTCAACTTCTTGGTGATTGGGAAATTTCTTTTTTCGGTAAACAAAACGAAGATGTTGAAAAATTCCTTCGTCGATTATCAACTTTTATTAGGAGTTACGATATATCAGATGAAACTATTTTACGATTAGTCCCGGTTATCCTCCATGAACGAGCCGGAAGTTGGTCCCAACCTCTCGCTGGAGATTGGATCGCTTGAAGATTTTAAATCGGCATTGAAATTGTATTATGGAAAACCAGATCTATCACTTTGTACAGAGGACGAAATTACAAATGGTCCCATTTCAGACTTAACTTCATCGAATAATCAATATGAATCCGATTTAAAATTTTCTCTGGTTAGTGATAATCCTATTATGTCGCCTTCTACTTTATCTCGCAGATTTTCGAATAGTGAAGGAAATCTCGTAAACGATTCGATCGAAGTTAGTGATTTAACGGATCGAGCGATTTCTTTCGAAAATCTCGATAAGGAGGGGGAGGAGCGTCATGCTTCGCCGACGGCTGCTTCAGTCATTCCCCCCCTTAGATAACGAGAGTAAGCCCTTAGAAGTGACTACTGATCCACTTAGTCAGGTAAAGTCTACCACAACCATCGACATAGTCGTTGTACAAGAACCCCAAAATACCTTGCCACTCGAAATTGAATCGCCAATCGAAACACTTACAAGGAAGGTACCCCAACCTGAACTCTCGGATTTCGATAATTTTTGGATATGTTGTAGTACTTTAAAAAGTAAGTGACACGTATTTTTTTTATCTGCTAATTCGTCGATTTAAGGGGTGAAAATCACCCTTAAAGTTTATTCCCAAAAACAGTTTTTTTCGTATATTTCCGGAACGAATTGGAATTTTTTGATGAATCGAACGCCAGATTATTCGTTACAAAAAGACGCTTATATGGACGTAAATTTTATGCTAAGAGGTTGCAACCCTTATTTTTTATAAGGGTGAATGTGATTTTTTTAACGTTTATTTTGGCATAGAAATTATTAAAGTTTCTGAAAATGATTAAAAGTTGTACTATTATCAAGTAAATTAATAAACTAAAGTCGCGTGTTGTTGAATTATTGAAGAATTCATTGCAAGGGTTGACTTACCCCCAAAAACAGTTTTTTTGTATATCTCCGGAACGAATTGAAATTTTTTGATGAATCAAACACCAGTTAATTTGTTATAAAAAGACGCTTATATGGATGTAAATTTTATACTAAGGGGTTGCAACCCTTATTTTTTATATGGATGAATGTGATTTCTTAACGTTTATTTTGGCATAGAAATTATTAAAGTTTCTGAAATTGATTAAAAGTTGTATTGTTATCAAGTAAATTAAAATTAATTCACGTGTTTTTGAATTTTTGAAGAAATTCTTTGCAAGCGGTGACTTACCCACAAAAACCGTTTTTTCAATATCTCGGGAACGAATTGGAATGTTTTAATGAAACAAACGTCAGTTTATTTCTTATTAAAAGACGCTTACGTCGACGTGACTTTAAATCTAAGGGGTTACAATTCCTATTTTGGTAGGGATTATTGTGACTTCATAAAAGGTTTTTTAATATACAGAGATTGCTAACATATCCCAACCAGAACTCTCCGATTTCAATAATTTTTGGATATGCTGTAGTACATTAAAAAATAAGTAACACGTATTTGTTTTTATCTGCTAATAAGCACATTTATGGGGTGAAAAATTATTTTAAAAAATCTATTTTTTTAAACACATTTCTTTCACAAGAACTACAAAATAATCTTATGGAATGAGAAAAAAATATTTCTGTGTATTAAATAAAATTTCCGTTAAATCATTAGGCTGTTTTTACATGGGCAATGTAATATAATATTTTTTTAATTATTCTTATACATGAAATTTATGCTGGTAATTATGAATTAAGAAAAGAAAACTGACACATGTTTTATCGAGAAAAATATTAAATTAACGATAACTACCCCCAAAGGTCAACCTCGGGAAGAGATTTTTTTTAATATGTCTAGATTTCTAATTAATATTTTCCTGCGTGATAAATTGAAAGCTGTTTTTATTGAAAAATGAGGCTTGTTGTTTCTTACGATAGGGCTACTAGGTCAATTACACGGAGGATAGTGAGGGAAAGGGCTAGCGGAGGCGGCGTTTAAATAAAGACATGGTTCTGGTTAAACTGGCGTTTTATTAGTGCTGGCGAGAGTGATCATGCACGCTATGTACTGGCTAGCGGCCGATCAGAGACTGGAGAAAATGCTTCGCGGTTACAGCTCCGCGAGAGCCGCGACGACTGGTATGTCGCGAGAGTGGGGGTTTGAGTAGAGCTATTAATAGACTCGCTCGCGCAGTGTATAGTGTAGCTGGTGTACGAGTGTAAAGGTGTATGTGTGAGTATGTAAATAGTCGGTGTGTCGTGTGAACAGAAATATTCTATCGCGTTACAATTTCGATTTAAAATGAATCGTGAACATTCTGCCCACCTTAATGTTTTGAAGAGACATTAATACATCCGTTTTTACATAGTTGGAATTACAGAAGTAAGGAAAGCAATTTACATCACAACTTAAATAATTAGAGTCTTTTACTATGAATGTCACGGGATGATCTGATCTTGAAACATAGGCATGGTTCGTTGATGTAGAAGCTACGTTGTGTAAGAAATGATTTCCCGTTGGTCCGGATACAATCCATCCTAGCGAAGTATTCTGGGCGATTGGCGCCATCGCATTGTGGTCTGCAGCTTTGCGAATGTCGCCGAGTAGGATTCTTGCGTAGACGTCTGAACCAAGAATCAGATCGATTTTTTTGGATTCGTCAGTGTAGTCGTCGGCGAATAGAAGGCCCTCCAGATGATTCCATTCTGCCCTGAAACGCCGATGAGATGGGACGTAATTGGTGACACGAGAAAGGATGAGAGCGTCAACATCAATCCTGACTTCAGGGTTGTGGCATGAGGCGATTTCGAACATTGCGCGCCCCTACGCATATGACGATGTTACGCCACCGACTCCAGTGACGGCCACATAAGCTGGCTTGGTTATCAACTTTAAACTCTTGGCAACCTCTCTATTTATCATTGAGCATTGCGCTCCCTGGTCGATCAGTGCGCGTACACGGTGCTTCGTGCTGTCCGGTGCTAGAACGTCAACAAGCGCTGTGGGTAGCAACGCAGGCGCGAACGAAGTCTCATTACTCACCAACACATGAAACGGCTGTGATTGTCGTGAGAAGGTCACTGAAGGTGGGCCGGTCGTTGTAGCGAGATTCGTACTTACGCTGGAGGTAGCATCGCGATGAAGAGTGGTATTGTGCCTACCACTACACACAAAGCAATTCTTAGTTGACTTACACGTACTGGTCTCGTGTGAGCCGAGGCAATTTTCGCACAACGACTTTGCCTTTACGAATGCTATACGCTCGGGTACAGACTTTGTCTTGAAGGTGACACATCCGTGTATGACACATCCGTGTATGACCTTGACACAACGGGCATGGAAGGGTCGTTGCTACGGTATGATGAGCACGAAAGGAGTTCGAAGGCTTTCGTTGATCTCGGCTATAGGACAAGCCGTTGGACGACTGCGAGTCCCTTCCGCTCTTCGATGGATTCGTGGCCGCGAGCATAATTATTCGTCCGCTCAGGAACGTGCGAAGACTATCGTAGGTAGCTGGGTCTTTTGTAGCGCCTAACGATGACTCCCATGCTCTCTTCGTTTGAGCATCGAATCTTGCGACTGTGAAAAAGACCAATATGTCGTCGCAAATTGGTGTGCGCTTTAAATTGTTCATACCTTCTATGAGGTTGTTGGTCGCGTTCGCAATTCTTCGAATTTCTTCCGCCGATTCTGAGGAGGCCGGCTTCGTCGCATACCATTTCTTTAAATGTGATCTTACTTGCAGCCGTAGGTTCTCGTAGGTATCCTTGAATAGAGCCCAAGCTCGTGTGAAACTGTCTCCTTCCACGTTATAATCTTGGATTAAGTCAGCAGCTTCTCCTTCCACATTAGTCTTCAAGTAATACATACGATCGACATTGGTGAAGCTGGCATTTGTTGCAATCTTCGACATGAAGAGGTCTCGAAATTCTGGCCATTTTTCGTATCCTCCAGAAAAGCGCGGAAGATTGATTGTCGGTAGTGTCTTCAGAGTTATTGTCTGAGGAGCTTGTGACGAGGCCGTACCTTGACTTGTTCCTGCTGGTTTCTCGAGTTTATCTGCGATGCTAAGCATGTACGTCAATGCTTCCAGATACTGTTGCTCCGTGGCTGCATAGGAGTCGTCAGCAAAGTAAGGATCTTCGTCCTTTTCCTCAGAGTTAACTGAATGCTTGATTAGAATTAAATGGTTTTCGTGAAACTCCTTCCATGATGATTGCAGGCTGTTGGACCTTACATTTATCACGGTACGTGTAAACTTGTCCTTGCCCATTTTGTTGAGGTTGGTTGTGGCATTCCCGATTGACTTGGAAAACTCGGCCTGGCGTTTGAATAGGGCTTCTACAGCGCTCATGATGAATGTGGTAGATTGCTGCTGCCCACCGTGGTCGAACACTCGCGTGTGTGCGAGACACGACTTCTATTGCGTTGGACGAGTTAATTTATCTCCAAGCGACTCGAAAGTACACTTGGAAGATAAGGAAGTTACCGCGACACGTGGTAGATATCCACGCGCGATGAGCACTTGCGGGACGCCGCGTGGCCGCGAACTTTCTACTCACTATCCTCGATAGCGCACGCGCGATATCCGGCTCGAAGGACCAAATGTTTCTTACGATAGGGCTACTAGGCCAATTACACGGAGGATAGTGAGGGAAAGGGCTAGCGGAGGCGGCGTTTAAATAAAGAAATGGTTCTAGTTAAACTGGCGTTTTATTAGTGCTGGCGAGAATGATCGTGCACGCTGTGTACTGGCTAGCGACCGATCAGAGACTGGAGAAAATGCTTCGCGGTTACAGCTCCGCGAGAGCCGCGACGACTGGTATGTCGCGAGAGTGGGGGTTTGAGCAGAGCTATTAATAGACTCGCTCGCGCAGCGTATAGTGTAGCTGGTGTACGAGTGTAAAAGTGTATGTGTGAGTATGTAAATAGTCGGTGTGTCGTGTGAACAGAATATTCTATCGCGTTACAATTTCGATTTCAAATGAATCGTGAACAAGGCTATTTAATGGTTTTAGCAGTAGGGCTGCAACCCCTACCTTTATTTAAAAAATCTACGTTTTGAAACATATGTATATCACAAGAATTGCTATAGTTTAAAAATATTAAGAAAATTTTAATTCCTGTTGTTATTTTGTAACATTTTCTTATTTTCATAAATACTTATCAATCATGAAAGTGGAAAATCATCTAAAAATAGATGAAAGCATATTTTTGGTTAGATAAAAAAATGAAGTGATCAATACGTTTCATTGTCTGTATTTTATTGTATGAAATTTCTACAATAATGGTAATCTTCATAGAAGTGTTTAAAACATAAAGATTTCTTGCACCAACCACAGCGTACAACGACAACATTTGTGCATCCTTCTACTTCGCAATGGATATTGCAGGAATCTCGAAAACTGTAATCAACTGGATTTTCAAATATTTCTGGTTTTTTATGCATATAGCCACTCTTAAACCAGGAATATTTAAATAGATTAACAAATCTTGTTGAAGAAAATTGGTTATGTACTAACGATTGTAGTTTTATGATTTCATTTCTTTTATACATTTACAGATTTACATCATGATTCATTAGTATTACGTTATCTGAAAATTTAAGAACAAAATTTTTCCACATACGAAATCCATACACATCTAGAGGTTGGATTTTACTCGTTGTTCCCGTTGGAATTTTTTTGACATTAACAATTTTATTTGGTGGCACTGTTTTTTCTATAACTCTATCGCAGTAGCCGTTCTAAGAATCAATTAACAATATTGTATTGGGACCTACATTTGGATAAAATATTTTTTTCAACCAAATTTTAAACAGATCTGCAATTATAACTTTATTTGTAAATTTATTTACTATAATATTAGATAAAATTAAAAATATATACTTACTTGTGGTTAACTTTCCAGATTTAGACGCTTCTACGTGAACATTTTCTGGCCTGAATAAGCTGGCTTCTACGGTAGGTCCAAACTGACAACTGGTTTCCTTTAAAACAAGAAAAAGGGGTGACAGTAGTTGTCCTGTAGCTGATATAAGGGGCTGTATGGTATAACTGTCTGTGATAGATGATGTTGACTGCACTACACACTGCACTTGCTTTTCTCCTTCAACTGCTAGTATTCTTCCAGAGTGGATTTCTATTTGGAATCCACATTGATCAGAATTATACATATTCTCAATTCCAATTGTTGATGCACACGATTTAACGTCGGCAACAAACACATCTGCCTTCCGTTATAGTTCTGAAATGCTTTCTATTGTTTTTCTGGAAATAAACTTATTCACTTTTCTAGATACTATTCTATGAGCAGCCTTGAACTTTGCTAGCCAGTGTTTCGAAGCTTTAAATCTAATACCTTCTAAACCTATTTCCTGCCGAGCTTGCAAAGCCCATCGCCGTATATCGTGGTCATGAATAATAAAACCAGCTTCTAATACAGCATTAAAATTATCCAATGTATATTCACAAATTCGTGCGATTTTTTTCTCTGTAGGTACCACCTTTATTAATTGTATGAGCTCAGCGATGCACCTGACTGATGAATTTAACTTATCTGAATCTATTCTGTACTGTTTAAGATTTAAGTTTCTCTTTTTATTGCCACTCCTCCAAAATTCTACGGCTCTTTGCTTATATTCAAAACTCAATTCTTCATCATCTATTATACACTGATCTGCGGGTGCTTCTGGAAGATCAGGAATGTGATGTCTTACTTCATCCTCGATTATTTTTGCATCATGATCTTTGTACTTTTCTTGAAAATCCAATGATTCCCCATCAATAATTTCAATATCATTAAAATCACTTGAAGAATCTATTAAAATAGATTTGATTCTCTCGATAATTGAATTTCTTTATAATTTATAATACTCTCTGGTACTTTTAATGTTTGGAAATATGCTAATAATAAGTTTATAACATTCAACGGATTGACTTTCATTTTTTAAATCTAAAATAAAAAATAATGAATTAATATGGATTACGATTTCAGTTTGAATAGTTAAAAAATAATAAATAAGTGATCACAATAAATGTAAAACATTTTATTATGCAGTGGTTTCTCAAAATATCGGTCAATATGGTTCTTTTTGCAATATTTTAAAAATAGAAATTTAGAATTTTTTTTTAAATATTTACTTTCAATTTATAATTTGTTCCTATATAATACATCATAAATGAGTTTAATAGTTGCTTGAATATACTAGATATAATTTGTTAAACATCGTGAGTAGTTATATCCTCGCCATGGCCCGTCATAACAAACTAGATACATATATAGTACGCGTGTTTACGGATATGCAAATTATTTAAATTTGGATTTTATTGATAATCTGTCAATGGCGTTCGATTCTTCGTACTAAAATAGGTATAGATTTCGAAAATGGCGTGAATAAGTTGAAAATTAATGTTTAAAAAATTACCAATATTTATAACCAAAATCTGTAATTTTCGGAGTATTCGCGCGATTTTCAAACTCTATGCATATAAGATGACGACAAATACAACTGAAATATTGGATTAACAAAAAAAGTAGACATTCATGAATGATTTGTAACAGTAAAATTGTTTTAACTACGAACATGATAACGATGTAGCAGCTGAGGCCTTATATTTTCAGCCGAAAAAAATAACTCATTTACCAATTTTACAATTTTTCCATTTGGATTTTTTTGTTAATCTGTTAATCAAAAGTTGAATTTGCCGTGTCAAAAACCGTATAGATTTCGAAAATCGTATAAATGCGTTGAAGATCGTTGAAAATTAATGTTTAAAATATGTCAACTCTTAATAAACTAAATCTTTAATTTTCAAGTTATTTGCACGATTTTCAGACTCTTCACATATTAAAATTAATACGATTTAATGAAATTGAGAATTTAAAAATATTGATAAATAAATTTATGTGAGTAAAGATTAAACTCAAATGATATTAAGTGAAAAACAGTTGATAAAATACTTACGTAGTTAGAAAGAAAATACAAAATAGTCCAATTTTTCATGTACACGTTCTTTAACTTACATATTTATTATTATTATTAGTTGCTGCTTCCAATGAGATATAAAGTTGATTCGCACCAATATAATAAAATTCCTTATAACTTTTTTGTAAAGAAATTATTCGGATAGAAACGTTAACTTTACGTTATTAAAGTAGCTTAGGACGTATGTCTTCCTATCGATACATATTATCAGGTGACAATCAAAATACAAAATACTAATAAATATAAAATGTAAATAACTAGTAAAATATAAATATTTAGAAGTATTTATTTCTCGCGCAATTTACAATAATAAGGAAAGAGATGTTTCATGGTCTGATGCTTAATGCTTTCTGCTCACTCACATATTCGGTGGGTCTTCTCCGTAAGCTTACTCATTCATTAGCTTTTAGCTTTATTTTGTATTTACGTATTATTTTTAGACGGGTGCCTGATTTGCATAACAGGGAAACAATGATTATTTTTGTAACTTCATCCAATAAAGGTGATATGGACACAAACACATATGTGCATGTGTGTAAGTGTATATATATGTATAAATTTATTTAGAATTTGCTTCTTTACTGTTTGATTAAAACGATATAAACGTTTAAGTCAGCGCTTATTGTTAAGGAGGATATTATACGATGAATAACGATTCGCAAACCCAGAAGTTTTCTTTGTGACTAGAGGAACATAATACAAATATATTTAACATGTGTAGCTATTACATATAATTTCTCATAATTATGTAACCAAGCAGTACTAAAATATACAGACAATGAGCGTGACGATAACAATAATTTGCGTTTTATGCATGTAGTTTTCAAATCTTTATCTCATGCCATCTCACTTTTCTCAAAATGCAATATAACCTATGATACTAAAAAATAACGAATTAACTAATATATAATAATTATATATTATGTATTTTAAGTAATTTGTTTAAAATAAAAGAATAAAAATAATTATTTCTCGGAACGTCACATTGGTTCCGGTACGAATCGAACATTAGTTCACTAGACTGTTTAAAATAAAAGAATAAAAATAACTATTTTTCGGACTTCACATTGGTTCCGGTACGAATCGAACGTAAGTTCATTAGATTTATACGAAAAAATAAGACTGGAATGAGAGGAAACGAGTAGTATTTGAAAATTACTAAAAATATCACTACTAACTGCTTCCGAGCTTCTCGTTTTGCAGTAAGAAGTTGAGAGGATCATTGTAGCATGATCGTTTAAACTTCTGAAGATGAACGTGTACGGCTCGTCCAGATTACTAACATATTAACAGATAAATAAAAAAAAAAGGGAAAATAGACGATGTTATAGAAATAGGGAAAGAAGAAAGGATAACCCAAATACAAAGAACGTAAACGAATATAAAAAAAAAGATTTCACATAAAGATAAAATCAAAATAAATCAAAATATATAAGTAAATAGCATCACGCAAAATATTTAACAAACAAGAAATTTAAAGTGAAAAATTCATATAGGGAAACATTAAGAAACAAATAATTAAATAATATCAGTAAAAACAAATAACTAAAATATTAGTGAAAAAAAAATAAACAAATGAATAAATAAATAAAAAGAAATTGAAATAAATAAAACAAATCCAACACGAAGGAGCAAAATGATAATAATACAAATAAATAATGATCATTGAATGGATAAATATTATACATAAACAAGAAATAAGAATATCAGAAATCAAATTACACGAAAAACATTAAGAATAGAGATATAAAATTGGCAAATAAATAAATAAATTGACAAATAAATAATACACAAAAAAATATATAGGTGAACTAATAATAAAAGATATTTAAAAAGAAATATTAAGTATACTGATACATAAATAAAAAGAATAAAGAACAAAACATAAGAAACGAATGAAGAGAAATAAATAAAGGGAAATAAATAATAGAGAATTTACACAATACAAAATAGAAAACATATGAGAGATATAATCAGTGTATAAAATAATCAAGTCATTTTTTATCAAAATAAGGAAATCAAAATAATAATAAAAAATAACTAAACAAACGAAAAGTATTACAATAAAAGTAAGAATATTATAATGAAGAATCATACAAAAAAAAAAAAGATTACAATAAAATATTACATTGCAAAAGGGAATATAATAAAATAAGAAAATGAAAAATATTTAAATATTATAATATAAAAAATAAACAACACTCAAACGAGAAAATGAAAGTAAGACAATAATAAACAAAATAAAAGATAAATTCAAAAATAAACTACAATAATAATTACGAACATTTAATAAAATGAAAAAACCATGATGAATAATCAAGCTAATACATTTTATAATTTTAAACAACAAAACCATTATTATACTAAAGTATTTCATTGTCAAATTTGCCGAGATCAATATCACGAAGCATTGTTTTGCTCTAATGCAGTTTGTGTTTATTGTAAAAGTAAAGATCATATATCTTATTTTTGCAAGAATGCTAAAACTAAAATAGAACTTTTTTGTAAACTCTGTAATCACAGAGGACATTCTGTAGAGAAGTGTACATTTAACCAAACAAATGAAGATTATTGCCAATACTGTCAAATGATAGGACATGCAGCTACTCAATGCCCTGTTATAAAGAAATATGAACTTGATTGTGAGTATTGCGGAAGCACGGGTCACTCAACTAAAGACTGTCTGTCAGCAGTATGTATGAAATGCAATAAACTCGGGCACTGGATAAAATACTGCCCTATAAACGAAAAAATAATGTGGTGCGCGTTATGTAAGGAAGAAGACCACGATTCATCAGATTGCAAGCGTGCGATTTTAAGAAATAGAATAATTTGTCAAATTTGCAACAGAATCGGACATACAGCAAAGTATTGCCCAGAAAGAAATGCTCATTCTCAAAATAGCACAAACTACAAAATTTTAGAAAATAAAGAAATTCATCAATTACCAAGTACTACAAGAAATTATAACCGATTCATTAACAAGACTCAAGAACAAAATTACAAGCCAAGAAACACGATTTTTAATAATCAACAACCCAATACAGTAAATAGGAAAAGAATTCAATGTGATTATTGCAAAAGAATTGGGCATGACATCGACAACTGCAGAAAATTTAAAAATCTTATGATGCAATATAATGCAATGGGAAATCATTGTGATCTTTGTAAAAATCCAGATCATACTACTGAAGAATGTGAGGAAATCAAACAATATCCAAGTATTAATACTGATGAATCATACCATAATGTTACAAAAGAAACAATTAACGAATCAAAAATTCAGAAAAACAAAGTTAATACAACGAATATTGAAAGGTATAATGGTAATGAACTAATTACAGAAAATAAAGTAAATAAAATTAAACAGGAAACTAATATCATAGAGGAATCTACAATAATTAATGATGATAAAGAAATCGATTTAATTATCGTACCTTTTATAAAAATACATGAAATCACTGATGAACCAAAAGATAATAATATGATTATAAAAAATCATGGAAATACTAATGAAATTAATTTTATAGACTTTAACGAAATTTTCAAATATAATCATGAAATTGAAGAAATTATGGAAACAAATTTAATTGATTCTATTGAATCTACTGTAAAAAATTATGAGACTAATGAAGAAATGAATTTGAACAAATCTAATTTAAAAACTCATGAGGATTGTGATGAAATTAATGTAATTGATTTTAATGAATCTAATAACCAAAAGAATGAAATTTCGAATGAAAATAATAAAGAAGGTAATAATTCGTTCGAAACAGTAACTTTTTATGATGATCTTAAAGTCATTTTAGACATAACTTTTGCTTTAGCTGAACCATTTTCCGAAGATGATCAAATGGAAACTAAATTCCAACAAAACTCGCTTGAAAATTCGTTAAAAGAGAATATAGCATCAATACATTCAGAAGAGTCTTTATTAAATGATACAAAAAATCTAAAGAACTTATTAAATAATAGTAAAGTAGTTTTCGAAAATGAAAATCAACCAAAAGATATGTTTGATAATCAAAAACTAAAAAAGCATTTAGAGAATAAAAGACATCTAAAAATATTTGATAATCAAGAACACCAAGAACAGCTTGAGAATGAAAATCAACTAAAAGAAACTTTGAGTAATCAAGATCATAACGTAATAATCAATCTAAATACAAATCCTAATAAAGTACACCAATTGCAGTTAGTTTTTAACTATCCTATCAAAGTAAAATCTAATAAAAACGTCAGAAAACTAAAATGGATATCTAATTATAAAAAATATTTAAAAGAATTATCAAAAATTACAAAATTAAAATTAAAATCTAAAGGTTACTACAATAAATTTACTATCAGAAAAAGGTTTAAAAAGGGGGACAAAACATGGCCTATTAAAGAACCAAATATGAATAAATTTCAAAAGGATCAGCATAATAAGGATTTTCAACGCTATTAAAATGAACAAAATAATATCTTAACTAATTATGAAAAACAAGCAAAGCAATATTATAACAAATAATAACATAACATTTTTGTTTTAGGATATGGACAACATACTCAATATTAACATCTATCATAATCTCTTCTTATTTTTCCAAATTTAATACAGGAATGGAGAATTATAATTGCAGCTGAACTTTTCCATTTGAAGCAAAACCATCCTACTTCTTGGTCAACTAATATATAACCCTAAGGTGATCCAGATTTTACCAAATATACAATTTAAAATTATAACCACTTATCCGTTTGTCTACAATTGTTCGTATCAACTTGTCAGTATTTTATGAAAAGCAACTATATTCCCTAAGAAAGCTAATAATTTTAGAAAAATGCGATTGAAATAAGATATACTTGAATAATGAAATTTTAGAAATAATACATAAATATTGCAATTAGATATTAATACAAAGTAACTTTGGTCTTATTACAATCAAACAATCAAAAAAATTTGACATGTGAAAATGATGTGTTATTAAATAATAAAAATATATAAAGTAATTATTTAATCACAAAGTAGAAAACATTACAGGGACGAATTAACTTATGATCAATTTAATAGCTTATGATTTTATCTTTGAATAACAAGGTATAGAACTAATCCAAAAGGAAAAGAAGTAGAACCCATTCCTAAACCTTTTAACGTATGATAAAGAAAAAAAGATAATAATAATTTGACTAATTTTATGCAAAATTAAACTGTATTTACCTACAAAAAAAAAAAAAAAAGGAAAAAAAAGGAAAAAAATTGTTGATACTCATAAAAATTTATTAAAGAGTTTCAGAACAAAAAAAATTATTCAGGTAGCTACGTTCACATTGCTAAGATTAAATAGAATATATGTATTTGAAATGATCAGTTCTGTCATATACTAACATGATTATCCTATATAAGATACACTATTCTGCACTGTATTGAGTATGTAAAAAATTTTTCTACTCTAACAGATTGCGTATTCTTTAAAGCAGATATATGAATGCTACCTATGCCGAAACAAAAGTTCAAGTTCTAAAATGAACTTTTGAAATGGCTGAAAGTTTTCAAACAAAGGTAAAATACAATGATGCATAAAAGCAACAACAAGTCAAAATTTATCAATATCATTTCAATTATTCACTTCCTTTTTACGAAAAAAACCTACACCATATATAATTGTATTTTTCTTTTGGAAATAATTATAATACGATTGTTAAAATAATTTTGTTATGATAACATCAAAAGCCCTCTAATGTTATTCTACTTAAACAAAGAGAGGAAAGAAAAAACATATCCCTTGCCAAATATCTAAGCAGGGAGAGAAGTGAATGATCACTTGAATCATTCCCTATATATTTTTCATCGTTTATTTACTAAAAAAAAAAAAAAAAAATTATTTAATAAGCATATTATTTCTAAGCTTAATTAATGAATGACTATTTTATGTAAATACAGCAAAACAAACAAATTATTACATGTTACCGATAACGAAATAATTAAATTATCGAAATCTATATATATCTCTATAGGAATTCTTTAAAATTTGAACGTTAAAAAAAATCGGTACAAAGTAAATCAGTAGGTTAAGTGCAAAACTAGTATTAGGAAGAAAATAATTAATTTATTTTAAAATATATAGACGATTCAAAAATTTATTTAAAATTATTAATTTTATATTGTTGGTTATTATTATTATTATTAAATCTTTTGTAACGAAAAAATCACTGATAACTCCAATCGATCATTCAATTACTTCACTTGTTGAATTTCTACGACATTCAACAGTCTAAGGGGGGAGGTGTTACGTCCGGTGACGTATCATTTAAAACTAAACTAAAAACTGCGTCAGTGATTTTCTCGAATATAGAAACTGTATATATTTGCATTTTGTATTATTTATTATTATTATTATTATTATTTTTACTATAATTATTATCATTCATAACTGGTATTATTATATTTTATCATTTACTTATCAATAAATTGTTGTGACGGGAAATCTCTGCTGCAAAATACATTTGTTGAATCTCTATGACATTCAACAATCTAAGGGGGGAGGTGTTACGTCCGGAGACGTATTATAAAAGTTTAGAATTTCATTTTATAAGTTTATTTATATCAGAGATTTTCTGACACATAAAAGCGGGAATGCAATTTTTTACAAACACGGCATTTTGCTCATGCGGCGCCGTGACGTAGTAGGTCATCACACTTGCGAAAAACAACGTACGATATTCTCTTTAATATCAGCATTTCTCAATGACATCGCCGAATCGTATACGACTGACGAAGTTTACATTGCCAAATAAGATGATCTCGATTTACTGTCACCGGGCTCATCTTTAACCTAATTTACTTATGCATTAAAAAGCCTCCGCATGGGCCGCTCGAGTTAGTGACAGCGTACAAGAAACCTGGCGAACTCCGTGTACCTCTACGACATCGAGAAGTTGAAATCGTAAGCCTTACACATCTTGTAAGCAGATTTTATAAGTTATTGAAATTGTAATCGTAAGCCTTACTCGTCTAGTAAGCAGATCGTATAAGTTATTTATAGTAAATTTATAAAAGCAAGTGAAATTGTAAACGTTAAGAGCAATTATAGAAAAGAATTGTAATTGAAATTACAACGCATCAATCTACCAGAAGCCAGCAGATTGTATTGGTAATAAATTATTGTATTTTATATAATAAACCTACATAAAACCAATTACTACTTATTTCCACTTATTTCCGGACTTCACAAGATAGTTCTGAAGGTAGGAAGGATTATTCATAAGGATAAGAAATATATCTTATAAATACGTCAAACACATAACTCTCCTCGCGGATCGCCATAGACATGCCATCTCCCTTTTCTCAAAATGCAATATAACCTACGATACTCAAAAATAACGAATTAACTAATATATAATAAATTATATTATGTATTTTAAGTAATTTGTTTAGATAGTTCTGAAAGTAGAAAGGATTATTCATAAGGATAAGAAATATATCTTATAAATACGTCAAACACATGACTCTCCTCGCGGCTCGCCATAGACGTGTAAGAAAAGTGGTTTCAACCCCAAATGTAAACCTTTAAAAACGGCTACGCCTTATTTAAACTACTTACAAATTATCCATATTTTTATATGAAAAATCCAATTCTTTTCATTACAAAACATTGATAGAATATTAGAATACAAAATTTACTAAAAAGTCCGTTTCCAGGTCTGAATTTTAAGGGTAATTTTCACCAATTTCATATTTTTCCCATAAAGATTTAATATTTTTTTAATCTATTACTTATGAACACGATTAATTCCAATTTTTATGATATAAATATGGTTTCAATAAAAAACAGTTTTCAAAAACTCGCAGCAAAATATTAATTAGAAATCGAGATATATTAAAAAAAATCTCTTCCCGAGGTTGACCCTTTAGGGTAGTTATCGTTAATTTAATATTTTTCTCGATATAATATGTATCAGTTTACTTTTTTTAATTCATAATTACCAGCATAAATTTCATGTATAAGAATAATTCAAAAAATATTTATATTACATTGTACATGTAAAAACAGCCTAATGATTTAACGGAAATTTTATTTAATATACAGAAATATTTTTTTCTCATTCCAGAAGATTATTTTGTAGTTATTGTGAAAGAAATATGTTAAAAAAAATAGATTTTTCAAATAATTTTTCACCCCATAAATGTGCTTATTAGCAGATAAAAAAAATACGTATTATTTATTTTTTAATGTACTACAGCATATCCAAAAATTATTGACATCGGAAAGTTCTGGTTGGGATATGTTAGCAATTTCTGTATCATAAAAAATCTTTTATGAAGTCACAATAACCCCTACCAAAATAGCAATTGCAACCCCTTAGAATTAAAGTCACGTCGACGTGAGCGTCTTTTAATAAGAAATAATGTTTCATTAAAATATTCCAATTCGTTCCTGAGGTATTGAAAAAACGGTTTTTGGGGGTAAACTTTAAGGGTGATTTTCACTCCTTAAATCAACGAATTAGCAGATAAAAAAAATACGTATCACTTACTTTTTAAAGTAATACAACATATCCAAAAATTATTGAAATCCGAGAGTTCGGGTTGGGGTACCTTCCTTGTTAGTTTAACAAAATTATGCAATAACCTGCAAAATCGAAACTTGAAAAATATAATTATTGATAATAAATACCCGTCGAATAAAATGACCGCAAATCAACCCATTAACCTTCGAAATCACTTCTCGAAAAATATAGCTTTGAAAAATCTTTCGAATAAGATTCCCTCGAATCAACTCTCAAAATTTCAAAGAATTCCGCCGTATCCATTCAATAAATACTACTCGAATAAATCTACCTCGAATCAACCCTCGAACTTTTGAAATATTCGGTCGAAAAATGATCGAACATTTTTAAATTTCAATAGTGAAATGATATTCGTATCGAAATATTTCGTATGCCTGTTGGGTTTGCCACATAGTGGGACATTTTGCAAAAGATTGCCCTAAAAAATCGGGAATCTTATTTTACAAATGCGGCAAGCTAGGTACTATAATTCCCAAATGCACAAATTGTAAATAACCTTCAAAAAATGAATTTTTGTCACTCGGTTCTATAGACTTAACGATGTCGCAGAAAACTCTGCCTTCACATGTGATAGCAGAGGAAAAGGCTTCATCAGAAAAGTCACATTTAGTGTCAGAATCCTTGCTCGATCGAAGCGTGAATAAAAAGGACCAAACACAGCCTTCAAAAACGGATTTTGAATCACACGGTTCGATGTCGCAGAAAACTGCCTTCACAGGTGATAGCAGAGGGAAAGGCTTCATCAGAAAAATCATATTTAGTGTCAAAATCCTTGCATGTTCGAAACTCGAATGTTAAAGATTCTTCCTTTACCTCGAATCTTTCAAAAACTCGTATTATTTCGATGTCACAGAAATCCCTGCCTCCACATGTGACAGCAGAGGGAAAGGCTTCATCAGAAAAGTCGTATTCAAAGTCGAAACTGTTGTATAATCGAAACTCGAATTTTAAAGGTCATTCTTTTACCTCGAATCTATCAAAAACTCGTATTATTTTGAAATCTTGTCACACGTTTAGCCTGTTACAACGTTGTAACCCCTGGAATTCTTTGACTCGAAACCTAGGAACTCAAGCAAAGAAAGTTTAACTCGTACCTCGAATACTCGAAAGCTAAATGCTAATATCTCGTATGCAAGCAACTCGTCTTGCACATCGGAACCCTCGAAAACTAAGGAAAATTTAGGACAATTCTTGATATTCTGTTGGAATTGTCATAAATCAGGACATACTTATCGAAAATGCGCTGGACCGCGACAAAAGCGATTTCGCTATCGCTGCGGTAGCCCAAATACAGATGTTAAGCAGTGCCTTGCGTGCCCTCATCGTAAAGCTCGTATTACTCGAAAACACTACCCCTCGGATCAAAAACTCCACATATTTAAGTGTGATTCAGAAGGGACTCTTCGTAATATCTTTGAAAGCTCGAATGTGGTTGTCCCAAATGCAACAGCTTTGACACAATTGTGGTCACTGTTAGCATCATCGAAACAACCTGTCTTGGTAGTCTTACCAAACGAAAACCTTCAACTATAGAACGCTGCAACTATTATTGAAATACTTTCCTCCTACCGCCTACCCTACCACTAATTCACTTGCCCCCCCCCCCCACCGCCTACCCTATCGTTTATTGAAATACTCCCTCCTACCGTCTATCCTATCGCTTCCTACCGTTCTCCCTACCATCAACACACGAGACACTCCTACCGTACACCCTATTGTCTACACTAATACACCGTGTAACGTTGTATTTACTTAAAACCACTAATAGAGTCTAAATAATTATTAATTAAGACTCGAGCAAATATTTCGCTACTATTTTCTCCGTTACTTCTCTATTTACGGAGCCACGCCACGGCTTGCGACTAGAATCTCGATGAGGGAGTAGCCACGACTCAGCAACAACAAACGTTGAATTCCATATACTCCGACACACAATAATACCCACGCTGCTGGACACAATACGTTTCTTATTCGGGCCGCAAAGAGAATAGACACGCACACAGGGAATTGCACACTCGCTAATAAGAACAAACACGTAGGAGGTAAAATGGAGTTTATTGAAACTTCAAATCAAGATGGCGGCATCCGCCGTTATGCGTCCTGAGAGCGTCTCTTCTGTCTGCGTGGCTCTCGCTGGTCTCCTCTCGTCAACTCCACTGCCAAAGCTGTTAAAATAAAATAAGACCCTGGTCCCGAGTGCTCGAGCAAACTGCCCCCGGCTCGCACCCTGAACAATCCTGGATCAGAGGCGGGGAAAATGCCACACTCTAGCAGCTCCTTGGTAACGTGAAACTCGACCCTGCAACTCACAACTTGATTCGAGACTGCGTTTCCTGATGACCTTGGAACTCGACCCCTAATTCACAGCTCGACCCCCGACGCAACAACCGACACGACCCAAAACCTCGATCGCAACTCTTCACTCGACCCACGACGAAACTCTCAGCACACCACAGCTCGACTCGCACAATTCCTCCGCTCCAACTTGGAACAACCTACACTTACGCACTTAAACTCCTTCGTGATCGGCAACCACTTCCTTTATACCCAATCTCCCGGCAACACTTATTCACACTACGTACGTTGAACTCGTCGAATTAATCAAGAGAGAGCTAACTACTCCTTCGCTGGTAGGTGATCAAGAGAGCGATCGCCTTCGGCCTCGCAACGCTCATCCTTTCCTCGAGCCCCCCCCCCCCTTTGAGCAGCACCACAAATGATTGGCTCTGGCCCTCGCTCTGATACCCATCTTGTCCACATTACTTGACTCGCATATAATTGGAGTCATGATAGGTTTGCGGGAGATCATGTGCGGAATCTATATCACTATGCGCGCCGCGCGTCGGCCCGGTTGCCACTATTCGCTCCCCCCGTCTATCTCTCACTTTCGTCTATGCCTATACACTGCACGCTGGCCGGCTGCTATTCTCTCTCTCCCTCCCACTCTATCATCCGCGCCGCGGCTCGTACTTGTATAGGTACTGTACGCGCTGGTCGGCTGCGACTCTCTCTCCCTCCTACTCAAAGCACTATCAGCGCGCCTCTCTCTCTGCTCGGCGCGCGCGCCGATAGTTGCGCGTAGCCTACACTATCGTCCGTCGGCTGCTCGTCTGTTCTCTCTCTCGCGTATATTACGTCTCTCTCTCTCCGTGCCGCTCTCTCTCTCTCTCTCTCTCTCTCTCTCTCTCTCTCTCTCTCTCTCTCTCTCTCTCGCTCTCTCTCGCTCTCTCTCGCTCTCTGCACGTTCCTGCGACCCGACAATGATAGTGTATGCTTGTGTGTATGTCTTGCTGATCATCCTCGACGCTGGCAATAACAGTAGGACAGCGCTCACGAAACAAGTGTTCGCGTTCTGCCAGCGCCGAGCAAACAGTTACATGTGACTCTGTCACAACCGCTTACTCTACCGTTTACACCATAAATTCTGCCTACCGTTCACCCTATCGTTTACACATAAAACTTGACCTACCGTTCACCCGACCGCTTATTTAAGGATTTTTGCTATCGTTTACCCTATCTTCTACCTTTTTTTGGATTATCATATGTATCGTTTACCTGGTAATCAGATCGACTATTGACCTTACTGAATACCTTATAGATCTTTTGTGTCCTTAATCGTTCGACGCATATGCCGCCTACCGATAATCCCCTACCGTAACAGTAATGATATATCCTACCGTATGAATGCCACTTACTGCATTCTGTACGACCACCTTTTATGCATGGATTGCTACCGTACCACACTAAGGTATATTACCAAGTAACAATATGATGTGAATAATTGTAAAGCCCAATAGGATAAAATGTTTGCATAAGAAAGGAGTTAAGAAATGTTACAGGTTCGAAAAATGGTAAGACGAGTAGATATATCCATTACTTTAAACTCGTATTTTTGCTCGTAATAGTTTTATGAAAATGTAAGTGACTAAGGCTGTCTATATATTTCTTTTTTTTTTGTTAAAGTTCATTCATAGGCGAATAAAGTAATCGCCAAGACAGGCATGCAAGGCTCACTAAATTAAATACTACGTTAATATATTATGTATTATGTTAAGAATTTTTTTGTATTTTTGTATTTTTGTTAAGCATTTAATAGATTCAAATGGTCGAGCTGATACCATCATCGATAAATTGAACGTTGCAAACTATTTCATCGACTTTAGCGCGCATTTATTTATTTAAACCAGAGTATTACATGTTGTATTACATGTTATTGATTACTTCAGGACATAGTTACATGTTGTGACGAGGTCACAGGCAGCTGCAGGTCTGGAGCCTGCAGCAGACGAGCACATGGCTTGTGGCGTCCGCCATATTGTGTGCGTCGTCGCTGAGGAGCAGCATGCGCGCGCGCACACGATTACACATAGCGCCTACGGCCGTGACAAGCAGCAGAGCGTACACACACACTTACACACACCACTATCGCGGCCGAGTCGAGCGGGGACGAGAATGCGCGAGAGAGGAACGCGAGGCACCGGCGAAGAGAGGGGCCAGGGGCGTGAGAGAGCCGAGCCACGTGGGAAGCGGTAGCGAGAGCCGACCGCGGGAGAGCGCGAAGCGAATAATAGCGGAGCGGCCACCGACTGAGTGCCGCGCAGTTCACTCGCGCACATGGGATGGTGGGAGCGGGAGTAAGCGGGAGGAGAGAGAGTGCCAGTCGAGACGGGCGCGCAGCAATAGCGATACGCCGACCGGGAAAGGGAACATGGGAGAGAGACAGGCGCCCGTGGGGATAGAGACAGCCGGAGAGGGAGTACATAGAGTATAGCACGGGCATAGAAGCAGTGTAGCGATAGATAGGATATGCGGCGCGGAAGCAGGCCGGTGGGTGGTGCGGTAGGCAGAATAGATAGCGCGCATGCTACTAGTTTAGCCTATCATAACTCAAAAATAGAGCAAGTCATGGACGTTAATAAAAATAGAACAAAACACGTAGCTAAGCACCAATGAACTGTAACTCGCGGCCGGGGATGGGGAGTAGTTCCAGGGTTTGAGTTTCGAGAAGCCGGAAAACGCGTTCTCTTCATCAACGGACTTCACCGCGAGCGGTCGTGATGTTCTTGTGTGAGAATAAGAAGTTTCTTTGGTTCGTTAGTTGAAATTTTTGGTAGAGTCGTAAAGTGTAGAGGGTGTGAAGAAGTCGTGGACTAGTTAAAGGTTATTCTTGATAGCTGCTGTCGCCTTACGTAAGTAATATTCACATCGGAAAGGTGGAAGAGGATCGTAAGTCACTGTGTCGTACTGTCGTGTCGTGATGTAGTAGAAATCGAGTTAAGGGAGTAGATTGAGCCTATTAGAGTGGCTATCGAGAAGTCAGGCTATCCAGGGTTGCTCTCCACACTAGCTGCTTCTGCAACCCGAATATTATCTCGATCGTGGTTTGGGGTCATTGTTTCAGATTCATCACAGTAAGCCGACCAGTGGATGACAGCCGCCATTTTGAAGACGCCGAGGCAACGATCAGGATAACCGCTGTTGCGGCCATATTGATTTACAGAATAAATTTAGGAATAACTATCAATTGTAAGAGTGTTGTTATTAGCGAGTGTTGGTTTTCCCTGTATTGTCTATGGAGTTTTCTTTCAGGTCTCATCATTAAGAAACTCTTATCATCGCAAGGAAATTAGCAAATTGCTATCTCCTCGTAGGTATTTCCGGGTGTGGTTTTTGCTGGGGTTTTGACCCCCCTTGTCGAGAGCGGAGTTTCAGCCGCGGTAGAGGACCGCTATTTGTAAGATACATAGTAGAAATAGTGGCCGTTGGTTTAGTTTGAGTCACTAATAACTCTGAGTGATTTGATTGAGGGTATAACTAAATGCAACGTCACAAATGGCGCCCAATTAATGCACAAACTACAGCAACAACCGAGTGGGTCGAGTCGGGTGTATGTGTGTTGAGTTTATGTTATATGTGTAGTGGAAAAACTGTTAATTGAGAGCGGGAAGAAATTTCGTAGTAGACGCGGAATAGTTAGGATAACGGTCACTTTTGAAAGGCATAAGTGGATTTGGGTGGTTTTGAAACGATTGAACCGATTCAACTGTACAACTGAGAAATCGTATTTTCAGAACTGAGGAAAATCAGGATTGAGTTTTGAATTTTCAGGATCGAGTTTTTGAATTTTCAGGATCGAGTTTTGAATTTTCAGGATCGAGTTTTTGAATTTTCAGGATCGAGTTTTGAATTTTCAGGATCGAGTTTTTGAATTTTCGGGGTCGAGTTTTTGAATTTTCAGGATTGAGTTTTGAATTTTCAGGATCGAGTTTTGAATTTTCAGGATCGAGTTTTTGAATTTTCAGGATTGAGTTTTGAATTTTCAGGATTGAGGTTTTGAATTTTCAGGATCGAGTTTTGATTTTCAGCATCAAGTGTGAAATTACAAAATTGAATAGGGTCAAAGCGACGGGTGAGGATTGTGTAGTTAACGGCTAACATTAAGTGACCGTGAACAAGAGTCGACTGTCCGTGGTGTTTATTATTCTTGGCAGTGACAAACGGAGTTTTAAAAATGGCAACAAAAAAAGCAAGGAAGGTGGACCTATACCAGGCCAGGATGAGGGAAGTTAGTGAAAATCGAGAATATAGGGCCAGGTTTCGAGACACGATGAAGAAGACGAGTGAGGAAGTTGAGGCTAATTTACGGGATGATCTACTATCACGGCCGGCGGAGGTAGAGGACATTAATATTACACAACAGCTCTCGGAGACCATGGCTGCCCGCTCTAGGACGATAGTGCCAGAGATACGGGTTCACCCTGGATCGACTAACGATGGTGCGATTCCTAGAAGTATCGCTAGTACCGAGATGGTTGCAAATTCGAGGCAGGGGAATGATACAGGGTTGCGGAAAGGAGTAGACAAGTGTTACTTGCCGCTACCGCAGCTACGTCACGAGACGTTGGTGGCGAGGGCAAGAGGGGACATGCCTATCTCGTACCTGCCAATGATACACCAGATAAACCATCAAGGACCTCTAAGGGATGAGGAACCATTGTATACATCGAGAACGGGGCAGGGGGGAGATAAGTCGAGACCTCTAAGGGATGAGGAACCACTGTATACTTCGAGAACGGGGCAGAGGGGAGACAAGTCGAGAAATAGCCAGGAATTGAGGAGATATACAGGGGGAGTGGATTTGGATGATGCTTATGAGCCGAGAGGAGGTCGATTCGTGAGAATCAATAAAGAACACTTGACTCGATCCACTCCCCGCCGTTATCGGAAAATAATCGTTCCGGAAAGTTCAAGTTCGGAGTCTGAGGATGACAGACCTCCAGTATCATCAAGTAGGCTGAGGGCAGACTTTCGCGACCTGAGCCCGCAAAGTGATGACTCGAGGGGTGGCTATGCAACGCCTCGCATTCGAAATAGCTGGAGAGGTGAGTTGCAAACAAGGCAGCAGAGGTTGCGAAGAGAGAGCCGTCAAGGGAGCCCGCTGATCAGTCGAGATTCCAGCCTTCAGGTAATTAAGACATTGAATAGTTGGGGTTTGAGATATTCGGGTGATGATACGGATTCGCCAGAGCAATTTCTGTCACGATTGAAAGCATGTAAACGGGCTACTGGCATCTGTGACGAGCAGCTTCTACCATGCCTCGCAAGTGTGTTGAACAAAGAAGCAGGTGACTGGTATGATGTGAAGCAGGAAGAGATGGAATCATGGGACTTCACAACATTCGAGAGAGCCTTCAAACGGCAATTCGTTAGAGAGTTGCATGAAGATGATGTAATGGAAGAGTTGAGGGCACGATATCAAGGTTCGTAAGAGAAGATATCTCCATTCTTAACCAAATTCCGAAGAATTATTGCACATCTTAAGAGACCACCTTCAGTGAGGGAGCAAGTGAATCTGGCGTTCTCCCACTTGTGTTCAGAGTACCAGGACTATCTATGGGATAAAAGGTTAGACAGCTTCGAGTCAATCGAGAGATATGGAAGGCAATTTGAGCGACGTGAAGCGATCAAAGAAAGATACCATTCCCCGCCCCGTCGAGAAAAATCGAGAATTTCCGGAACGAGCTATGTCGGACCACATCGTAGCACACACAAAGTGGCGGCTGTCAGAGAATCATCAAACGATGCTGATAGCGACCAACCGGAGAAACGAAGAGGAAAAAAGAAAAGTAAGAAGGGACGACAAGAGGTGGTGCCGGAGGAGGTATCCATGGTTGATACGTCCAACAATCCACCAAGGTAGGTGATAGGCAAACCAGGGAGAAATGCAACCTGCCAAGTACCACATCTATCGAATAACATGCCAACAGTAGAGAAACCGACTGGTGGTGAAGCCAGGAAACCGTATGACTTCACCAGCCTGCCGGCCCCATACTCGCTTCCAATAACGAGTGCACCGCAGGTGGAAGGGGGACCGACGTTTGTGGGTCCATGTTTTGTTTGCCAGTTGGTTGGCCATCGAGCTGCTGACTGTCCAAAGAGAATGTGTTACTCTTGTGGACAGAAAGGAAATTTCTCTCGAGATTGTCCCACACGGCGGGCAAAGTAATGTCAGGGGTGTGGTAAGGAAGGCGTAGTAGTACGTGAGTGCCCGAACTGCCGACATCTATTTACGGCGTTGGGAAACGAGACCGCCAGGACGCAATAGAGGCCCCTGCGTCCTGCGCAGGAGTAAGGGGGCCCCAAGGCGCAGAGGGAGAGTCGAACCAAGAGGTTGACAAAGTGGAGTCAGGTACGAGTAAGAGTTGTCGAGTTGTGTCGAGTACGAGTAAGAGTGAGTCTGGGGCCACGGTACCAGGGGTGTTGAGTACGAGTAAGAGTTGTCAAGTTATGTCGGGTACGAATAAGAGTAAGTCTGGTGCTACGAGGCCAGTTGGGTCGAGTATGAGTAGGAGTGGGCCTTGTGTTACGGCTCGAGTGGAAGAGAGTGGAGAGGGTATATCGGAGCCCGAGAAAGAGAAAATATGGGTCAGCTGGCAGCCTTCCAGTAGCGAGGACGGTAGTGATGCCGGAAGTGAAAATGAAGTGGAAAATAAAGTGAGTAACGAGGTAGTCTTGGTAATATCTCACGATGACTGGAGTCCGCCAGAACCGGAAGAGGAAGACAGCGGGGCTGAGCGGTTGCATATCCAGCAAGCCATGGAGATCATGGGTGGAAAGTTGACAGGGCCAGTCTCAGGAGGTCCAACATCAAACCTTCCAGCCCCGCCGTCGGCCGATGAAGCGTCTCCTGTGTCGAAGGGGGGTACGTTGGACCTTGGTGTGGGAGAGAACGCTATTCCAGAAAATAGCGTGAGACTCAAGGAATTGGTTGGGGTCGAGTGTGGGGTGGAGGCTGCGGCCCTGGATAATAGGAACTTTATACGAGTCATGGTTGGCGGTGAGTCGTATCTAGCGCTATTAGATCCAGGTGCAACGGTATCATTGGTAGGCTCGCGACTCCTCAGCAAATATCGAGATCGGTTACGAGAATCGAGTGGCCAAGTGAAAGAAGTGTCGGGTGTGCCAATGAAGGTACAGGGTAACCTTCGTATCGCTATTGACGTTGATGGCCACCTGGGCTTGTTGGAGTTTCGAGCGGTTGAGGAAATCAACCATGATATGATTTTAGGCATGGATTTTGGGGTTGAGTGGGATTTGACCTTGCGTTTTCGAGCTAAACAGTGGAAGTGTGGAGAGCAAGGGGAGTGGCACCTCTTTGCGAGTGATGTCGAGGATTCGAGCCACGCTATCATGGCCGAATGTGCAGGAATGACAGAGATGACACCCACGGAGGCAGAGCGAATTAAAGAGATTGTAGATCGATTAGTTCACAAGCCCGCTACGGATTATTTATCGACTACTCATCTCACGGAACATCATATCGAGTTAACTGACTACACACCGATATGTCATGCTCCTCGGCGACGGTCACCGGCAATGTGGTTGGTGGCGCAGGAAGCTGTCCGAGAAATGCATCGAGCTGGGATAATCGAGAGGTCTGCGAGTGCATGGTGTCATGCACCGGTAATTCAGAAAAAACAGGATGGAAAATGGAGATTCTGTATTGACTTTCGAGACCTAAACGCTAGAAGCAAAAAGGATGCTTATTCTATACCAAATATGGAAGGTATTTTGGATAAGTTACGGAGGGTAAGGTATATTTCCAAAGTAGACTTGAAGAACGCCAAATTTCAGGTGGCATTAGACGAGGAGAGCAGGCAGTACACTGCTTTCGCTGTGCCAGGATCAGGACTTCGGCAGTTCAAGAGAATGCCGTTTGGATTGACTAAGGCACCCGCTACATTCCAGAGGATGATCGATGCACTGTTTGGCCCGGAGATGGAGCCACATGTATTTGGGTACTTGGACGATATTATTATTGCAACTGAAACGTTCGAGGAGCACCAAAAATTGTTGGAAATCGTGCTGACAAAAATTCGAGACGCACAGTAAAGTGGAAAAAGTGTGAGTTCGGGTGTTCGAGAGTACGATATTTGGGGTACTTGCTGGATCGAGATGGGTTGAGACCAGACCCAGAAAGGGTAGAACCGATCCTACAGTATCCTGTTCCCAAGACTAGGAAACAACTGAGGCGATTCTTGGGGATGGTGGGGTGGTATTCGAGATTTATTGAGAGAGCGAGATTAAAATACCACTGCTACAGTTAATTAAGAAGGCACAGGTGTGGCAATGGAGCACCGAGCAGCAAGAAGCCTTCGAGAAACTTAAAATGGCACTCACCAGGGCTCCGGTCTTGGCGAGGCCAGATTTCTCGCGAGAGTTCACGGTCTAATGTGATGCTAGCAACGATGCGATTGGAGCGGTACTCTCGCAAGACTTCGAGGATGGAGAACACCCTATCGTGTACATACATCGTGTCTTAACGAGTGCGGAGAGGTATTACTCCACTACTTAAAAGGAATGTCTGGCGCTAATTTGGGCAATCAAGAAACTTCGATCATATTTGGAAGGGTACAAATTCAAGGCAATCACGGACTATAGTGCCCTGAGGTGGCAACAAACATTAAAGGAACCGACCGGACGCTTGGCTCGATGGGCACTGGAATTGCAGCAGTGGGAAGTACGGATTGAACACCGAAAGAGTGCAATGCATCGAGTTCCCGACGCCTTATCGAGAATTCAGGAAGATGATCCCGAGGAGATTGAGATTGCAACCTTCAGAGAGCTGGCTGATCCTTGGTACATCCGACGTAGGGAAGAGATCCAGAATAATCCGGTGAAATATAAGTCATGGAGAGTTGAGAACGACTTGGTTTATAAGCAATGCGATCACCCCATTTTGGGGCCAGTTATGGGTGAAGAGGACACCTGGAAGTTGGTAGTGCCAGAAGAGCATCGAGTTCGAGTCCTTAGGGATGCCCACTGTGAGGTAACAGCCGATCACTTAGGAGTCGAGAAGACGTATGAACGAATTGCCCAAGAGTATTACTAGCCTGGAATTTGGCACGACGTATATTAATTCGTGCAAGAGTGTGATGAATGTCAGCGATATAAGACGGATCAGACAGCACCGAAGGGGTTAATGGGGGGTCGAGTGATAGAGCGTCCTTGGGCAGTGGTTGTGTCGGACTTGATGGAATTCCCACAAAGTAAAGGCCAATACAAATACGTCGTGGTATTTCAGGATCTGTTCACCCGGTGGGTCGAGCTGCGTCCGATACGTACAGCCACCGGTAAAAACGTAGCGAAAGCCTTTGAAGAGCTAGTTTTATTCTGGTGGGGTACGCCACATTACCTGTTAACCGATAATGGCAAAGAGTTCGATAACAAGGACTTAGGACGGATCTTGGAGGTGTATGGAGTGATCCGGGTAACTACCCCCCCGTACCATCCACAGGCCAACCCAGTTGAGCGGAGTAATCGCACCCTCAAAACAATGATTGCTACATTCGTGAAGAATGACCACCGGAGCTGGGACCAACATCTACACGAGCTTCAGCACGCCATGAATACGGCCTTCCAATCGAGTACTCGAGTTTCACCAGCATTCCTTAATTACGGGAGGCATCCCTCTCCGGTGAAGAGTTTAAGGCGGGAGGTGGAGCCAAAGGGCCCAAAGATACCGATATCAATCGATGTATGGAGTGATCAAGTGACAAGGTTGGATGCTCTGCGGGATCTAGTCACCAAAAATATTGAGAAAGCCCACCAGAAACAGGCAAGAACCTATAATAAAGGTCGTCAGGATATACGATTTCAAGTAGGGGACTTGGTAATGAGGAAAGCACACGTGCTGTCCAATGGGCCGCAAGGGTTTTCGGCTAAGTTAGCACCCGATTGGGAGGGTCTATATGAAATTATCGAGGTTAAACCCCCCAATGTATACATCTTGAAGATGGAGAGTGGACGAAAAAATCCCAAAGTGCATGTAAGGGAGTTGAAGAAATTTCGAGAGAGTCGGGCAATTAGTAAAGAAAAGTAGCGTACTAACCAACGGTGCAAGTAAGTGTTATGTGTATATTTGGAGTTGTTTTGTCTATCGTATTGTTTGTATATTAGTTACTAGTTGGGATATGGAATTGGTATAGTGCATTATCGTTTCCAGAAAAGTAAAAGAATGTCAGGAGCTAACCAGCCAGCCTCTGCCTCCACCATCCGACCTTTGAGCCCCGCCCTGAGTTTGTCGCCACTCAAATCGCCACCCGCCCAGGGTAGCCATGCTGACTGGCTAGAGCAGAACTTACTCCAGGACATGGAGCCAGAGAAGAAGTGGAAGGTAGCCGTTTCTCATGCCCCTCGTATTCCCAAAAGGAAGCCAGCGGCCCTAACCCCGCCTCCTATATTGGATTTGGACACCGAACCAATGGAAGTGACCACCCCTCCGGAGTCGGTCAAGAGCCCAGAAGAAGGTGAGGGAGAAGTGGCGAGGGAGGGCATCCTTATCGAGTTCGAGGAATCGAGTTACGTCGAGGGGGAAGGGGGAGGCTGGGGCGAATTCCTCAGTGGCCAGGCAGTGGCGGAACTCCACGAGTGGCTAGGAGGAGACGAGGCCCTTTTACAAGATCCGCCATCGCCTCCACGGGAAGACAGCCAGGAGCAAAACCCTTCCCCCCGAAAATCGAGGCCGGGGTCGAGTTATTACAGGGGGGATCGAGGACCTTGCGCAGACCACACTTCGTGGCTGAGCAAAGGCGATGTGAGGAGGCATTTAGGTCGTTACCCATTCCAGCCATCGAGCCCTTCTCGGGAGAGGTTGCTGAATGGGATCGGGACGAGCCGTCCCCCAGCCCGCTCCACCAGGTGATTGAGTGGCCAACCGAGAAGGGGCGTAGGAGGCGCTTTAACCCGCGGCGGTTGGAGAGTGAGGCGAAGGACTCGGCGTCGACGACCGAGTTAACCCGGAAGGGTGCAGCGGCGGCGGCAGCACCCGAGCGATTGGGAACGGCGCTGCCTCCCACTACGATGGGCCAGACCGGTACCGTCGCCGTGAAGAGGGCAAGCCCTGACGAGGGTGAGCCGCGAGCCCCTGCCCACTCCCGGCTTGGGAGGAGGACGACCGGACCGCAAGGCCAGTCGTCCGACCACTTCCCTGCGCTCCATTTCTGCCCGACGAGAGGGGTGCTCTTCGGCAATATTCGGCCAGTATCGGTGGACAAGGCAGTAGATCCTGATCCCGACTGCTGTTTCAATTGTTGGCAAAAGGGACACACGCGGTTCACTTGCGGTGCACCGCGGGGTTTCTTTTGTTTCAATTGCGGCAGGAGGGATGTCAATCTACGCAATTGCCCCCGGTGCTCCGATGAGCACCTGCGCTACCTCCGCGTCCGGGCACGGTCGAGCTCGGGAACGACGGCGGTGAATCAGCGTGCGGATCAGGAAGAGGTGGCCGGCCGTCCACGATCGAGATCGCCCGTGACCCCGCGACAGCGAGTGAGTAGGTGGGATGCCATTACCACCAAGACAACGACCCCCTCACCCGCCACCGGGCCAGAGGCAACCCCATCACCAGCCGCCATTGAGGCTCCGATTCAGGCCACGCCGGCGGACGTAGTACCAGCCAGGGCCGTGCCAGCAGCAGGGATACTGAAGTATTTCGCCTCCATCCAGCACCTCCCTGCTGATCTCCAGGCTGTCCTGCTGAGGGCGTTCGTCGCCCAGAACCAGTGAAGGTAGTATCATCCACCTTGCTTTTGAGTAAACCTGGAGCCAGTATCGAGTCGTGGTGAGTAGTAACTGAAAATAGAGAGAGAGGGGGGGTCGAGCGAGTAGAATTAAAGCCTCTGATTAAGGATAATCATCGTCTTGGTGTGGGGGTATTGTGACGAGGTCGCAGGCAGCTGCAGGTCTGGAGCCTGCAGCAGACGAGCACATGGCTTGTGGCGTCCGCCATGTTGTGTGCGTCGTCGCTGTGGAGCAGCATGCGCGCGCGCACACGATTACACATAGCGCCTACGGCCGCGCCAAGCAGCAGAGCGCACACACACACTTACACACACCACTATCGCGGCCGGGTCGAGCGGGGACGAGGATGCGTGAGAGAGGAACGCGAGGCACCGGCGGAGAGAAGGGCCAGGGGCGTGAGAGAGCCGAGCCACGTGGGGAGCAGTAGCGAAAGCCGACCGCGGGAGAGCACGAAGCGAACAATAGCGGAGCGGCCACCGACTAAGTGCCGCGCAGTTCGCTCGCGCACATGAGATGGTGGGAGCGGGAGTAAGCGGGAGGAGAGACAGTGCCGGCTAAGACGGGCGCGCAGCAATAGCGACACGCCGACCGGGAAAGGGAACATGGGAGAAAGACAGGCGCCCGTGGGGATAGAGAGAGCCGGAGAGGGAGTAGATAGAGTATAGCACGGGCATAGAAGCAGTGTAGCGATAGATAGGATATGCGACGCGGGAGCAGGCCGGTGGGTGGCGCGGTAGGCAGAATAGATAGCGCGCATGCTACTAGTTTAGCATATTATAACTCAAAAATAGAGCAAGTTATGGACGTTAATAGAAATAGAACAAAACACGTAGCTAAGCACCAATGAACTGTAACTCGCGGCCGGGAACGGGGAGTAGTTCCAGGGTTTGAGTTTCAAGAAACCGGAAAACGCGTTCTCTTCATCAACGGACTTCACCGTGAGCGGTCGTGATTTTCTTATGTGAAAATAAGAAGTTTCTTTGGTTCGTTAGTTGAAATTTTTGGTAGTCGTAAAGTGTAGAGGGTGTGAAGAAGTCGTGGACTAGTTAAAGGTTATTCTTGATAGCTGCCGTCGCCTTACGTAAGTAATATTCACATCGGAAAGGTGGAAGAGGATCGTAAGTCACTGTGTCGTACTGCCGTGTCGTGTTGTAGTAGAAATCGAGTTAAGGTAGTAGATTGAGCCTATTAGAGTGGCTATCGAGAAGTCAGGCTATCCAGGGTTGCTCTCCACACTAGCTGCTTCTGCAACCCGAACATTATCTCGATTGTGGTTTGGAGTTATTCTTTCAGATTCATCACAGTAAGCCGACCAGTGGATGACAGCCGCCATTTTGAAGACGCCGAGGCAACGATCAGGGTAACCGCTGTTGCAGCCATATTGATTTACAGAATAAATTTAGGAATAACTATCAATTGTAAGAGTGTTGTTATTAGCGAGTGTTGGTTTTCCCTGTATTGTCTATCGAGTTTTCTTTCAGGTCTCATCATTAAGAAACTCTTATTATCGCAGGGAAATTAGCAAATTGCTATGTCCTTGTAGGTATTTCCGGGTGTGGCTGTTGCTGGGGTTTTGACCCCCCTTGTCGAGAGCGGAGTTTCAGCCGCGGTAGAGGACCGCTATTGGTAAGATACATACTGGAAATAGTGGCCGTTGGTTTAGTTTGAGTCACTAATAACTCTGAGTGATTTGATTGAAGGTATAACTAAATACAACGTCACAATGTCTGAAGCAGCAAACATCCTATAGAGATAGGTATAGCTACCTGTACATAGGTCCGGTGTACTTAAAACTAAAAAAACTTAAGTAACTTACAAACTAGGCAAGGAATCAAAGATTCCACTATAAATAATATATTTGGTCCACATTGATTATCTCACCCATACGGGAAAGTTAAATTTTTATTTATTTAAATAAATAAATATTTATTTATTTTATTTTTTGTTTAAATTCTAGAATATATTAGTACCAATTCAAATTTTTAGCTTATTCTATATATATATTATAATTTTTTGCGATATCTAGAACTTTAAGATTTGAATTAGATTTCGGAAGACAATTAAATACTTGTATCGCTCAGACATAGTATCTTTATCACTAAGTTTCGAACACTTTGGTGGTATTATAAGATTATTTCTAGTTTTGCTAGTCGATGTTAAGTATAAATTCTTAAGTTCATTATAATGATACGTTGCACATTCGTAAGCAAAAATTTGTTTTAGATTCAAAGGGTCGATTAAAAATATTTTTGTTTACAATTTTTAAAATCCTATTTTGGATGTTTTGTAGTAATTTTAAGTTGTTCTTATATGCACCACCCCATGCAATATTTCCATAGCTAATTGCACTATGAAAAAATGCATAATATATTGTCTTAAGTGTGTCAGATTGCATATATGTTGATAATTTGTACAGTATATATATTATATATTTAGTTTTTTATTATATATTCAATATGTTTATACCACTTTAGCCTATAATCAATAATTATACCTAGATATTTACAGTATTCTACCCTGCTCAATTTAGTACCCTGTATGCATGTGTTCATATCTTCGGGAACACTATCACAATAGTTACCAAAAGTTATGTACACAGTTTTCTTTATATTTAGTGATAGTTTGTTAAGTGCTAGCCAGATATTTATATCTTCTAAGTACTTGTTCATTTTATTTTCAATTTTCTCCCAGTTATCATCTGTTGAAATAATAGCTGTAGCATCCGCATATGAGATGGAACTATCTGTTCTGTTTGTTAGTAAATCGTTTACGTAAATTATGAATAAGAGTGGCCCTAGTATAGTACCTTGCGGCACACCTGTAGTTATCGTTTCATAATAGCTTTCATTTGTTCATATTCTTACTTTTTGTTTTCTGTTACTAAGATAGTTAGATATAAGTGCATGCGCTTTACCTATTATTCCATAATTATATAATTTCTCTAAAAGAATAGCATGGTTGAGAGTATCAAAAACTTTTGCTAGATCTAAAAATGCAATAGCTATTGGTTTACTTTTGTCTAATTTCTTATAGATTATGTTCATTAAGGGGGCTAGACACCTTTTTTCTCTGAAATAAGAAGTCATATTTTAATACATAAATGTAAACTAATTATTTCATACTTTTTACATATAAAAGTGGGTATATTTACCTTACCTTAAAACTTTCTCCGATGGGCCTTTTATATGGTCCAGAACCATAGTCATCGATGAAACAAGTTTTTTCACTAACCGTAAGCTTTGAAATTTTCCTGTGGATGGATTGACTCCAGATTTGAACCAAATTACTCCTGAATAGTATAATTCTCATATGAGTGTAGGGATTTAGGATTAAATGTCGGAAAAAATTTTTACATCAGAAAAATTATGAAAAAATATAAAAAATTTAAAAAAATTAAAAAAAAAACTCCTGAAAAACAGCACAATTTTTTTTTCTCATTAGATCAAACATCCCTACACTCATATGAGAATTATACTATTCAGGAGTAATTTAGTTCAAATCTGGAGTCAATCCATCCACAGGAAAATTTCAAAGCTTACGGTTAGTGAAAAAACTTGTTTCATCGATGACTATGGTTCTGGACCATATAAAAGGCCCATCGGAGAAAGTTTTAAGGTAAGGTAAATATACCCACTTTTATATGTAAAAAGTATGAAATAATTAGTTTATATTTATGTATTAAAATGTGACTTCTTATTTCAGAGAAGAAAGGTGTCTAGCCCCCTTAAGTAACTAAGAGCATCTTTGGTACCTTTCTTTTTTATAAATCTAAATTGATTCTGCGCTAACAAATTATTACTGCTCCAAAATGATTGTAAACGAACATATACAATTTTTTCAAATATCTTTGCTACGGTAGAAATTAGAGGTATCGGTCTATAGATTGATATATCCATTTTACCCGATTTAAAAATAGGAACTACCTCAGCTGTTTTAAGCGCTTGAGGCCATGTTGATTTTTCAATAGAAAGATTAAAGATATGTGTTAGTGCATTAACAGTTTGATTAACAGTTTGATATGACAGTATTTTTAGTGTTTTGGTAGTAATGTTAACTACCCCACCATTTTTTATTTTCATGTTATCAATTATTTGAGGAATTTCCTCGTTATTAGTCGGTGTAATGTAAATTGTATTATTGTTCATTGCTGGTAATTGTAAATGCTTACCCTGGGGTTTTACAATGGTGTTAGTTAGATCTTTTCCAATTCTACAAAAGTACGAATTCATATGTTGGCAATTTTCGTCTGATCCTCTATTGTGCAATTGTTATTTAAAATGATCTTATTTATTGTGTTATTCTTTTTCAAGTTGGTTCTCATTTTTTTGTTTATGTATTTCCAAAGTTGCTTGGCTTATTGATATTGTTCTTAATTAAATTTCTTTCATGTTTTATTTTTGCCTCATTAACAACTTTGTCTAGCCTCTTTGTGTAATTCTTATATTCTAATTTTATTAGATTATTATTTGATTCATTGCGCATTTTAATATATAGCTGTTCTTTCTTTTCACACGAGATTATTATTGATTTCGATATCCTCCAACCCTTCCTTGGATATCTCTTGTTATTTTTTGTTTTATGCGCTTCTTTAGACTTTTGTAAGCAGTCTTGTATTTCAGTTATCAAGAATGCGGTAGCTTCATCGGGATCATGGATTGCCTCTATAACATTTCAATTTTTTGTAATGGCTATACTTGAAAGTTTATAGTAATTATAGTCATACTGGATATTTTCTTGTTTTAATTTTGGTGGCTTATTTGGTTTCGAGAAAAGTGGGTAATGATCAGTAAAAGGAATCGAGAGTTTAAAAGTTTTAGTGTCTATAGATGTAGCTTTTATGTACTTGTTGTCAATGCATGTATCGCTTCTGCCACTATCATTTGGTCCAGTTTTATGTATAAAATCCGGGAAGAAACCCTTTTCCATCATATTGTCTAATAATTCTAAGCTATTATATTCATCTTTTTTCATAATATCGGTGTTAAAATCACCAATAATCAGGTGGTTTTTTATGTTTCTTTTGCTATTGATAAATGCTTTTACATTCAAAATAAATTCAAGTCGCAGTAAATCATGACATCGATATTGCGGAAATTTCAAGATTACTGTTGTTATTTAGACTTATTCGTGAGTTTAATACTTTGAGTCTACCAATTTCCATTACTTCAGTAATTTCTGACACACAATCTTTTATATATACAACGACACCATCATTTTGATTTAAGTTACCGTTATTGTAATACCATTTATATCCCTGTATTGCAAAAAGTGAGGATTGGATAAATTCCATGTTTCTGTACATACAATTATATATGGTTTGATCTTCTAGCTCTTAATAAGAATATTCAATTTCGTACAATTGTTATTTAGTCTTCTAATATTGACCTGTAGTATCAAACTATCTTTTTTATTTATATTTTTATTGAGAGTTTTACGATCAAGAAATGACGTTTCTTCTTGTATTACTTCTTTTTGCAATTCTTCAATGAGATCGACGTGTTGCTCCATTATGTAGTTTGCTGTTTCCTTGGTGTCGTCTGGGTTAGAGATGCGGTGCTGGCTCTAAACGGCGAAGTCAGCAAAGTTGCGCTAGTCCAGTTGGCTCTAGACGGCGAAGTCAGCATA
Source organism: Torymus aiolomorphi (assembly GCA_036365515.1). Lineage (NCBI taxonomy): Eukaryota > Metazoa > Arthropoda > Insecta > Hymenoptera > Torymidae > Torymus > Torymus aiolomorphi. The sequence goes on along the minus strand of CM070877.1, from coordinate 74,199,353 downwards.
GTTGCGCTAGTCGAGCTGGTCATCGTAGTGGCTTGATTGCTGTTTCCTACTTTACCTAAGTATCTTGCTAGAGTAGGTCTTATCGGATAATCAGTCATATCTATATATCTATTGAACTTATTCTTAAATATTGTACATTTCTGTGTCATTCGCCATATGTTTAATCTCGAAATTTGTGTTATATTTCGAGTTGCTATAAAAACAATTGACACATGTAATGTTGGATGAGTTATTATCACATTGCAAAGTCTTATGCGGACCTGCACATTTTAAGCAGCATAGAGTGTTTTTGCATTTCAATGTGTTATGTCCAAATCTTCCACAGTTTAAGCAGGGCTTGATGTTTATTAAATCCCATACCTTACAGCTTTGATATCCAATGAAGATTCTATTTTGATTGTCACTAATATGTTTATATAGCTCTCTTGGAACTTCAATTATTATGGTTGTCTTGTTTGGAATCTTATTTTTGTCTATATTTAGTATCTTACACTTATCTTGATATCCAATAAAATTTCTTTTATTTAAGTCCTCTTCCAGCTCTTCTATATTCATATTAGTATAGTTGTCTACACCAAATATTTTCATCTTCGGGGATTCAATTTTTTCAATAAATGTTTTATAATTGTTAGACAGTTTTTTTGAGAGTAATTCAAATTGTTACTTTAGCACTTTTTTCATTCATACTTTTAACCTCAATTTCATTGTAGGTTCACTACTTCTAGTTGTTTCATCTGTATATCTTTTTCTTTTATTAAAACGTCACATACCTTTTTCTTAAAGTCATGTGGATTTTTAATGTCCTTTTTAAGATTTTTCACAATTATTTTCAGTATTCTTTTGTGTTTAATTGCTAGTTTGTTAGTTGCTACTTCTGCATATGTTTTTGGTTATGTTGCTTTATTTCCATCTCCTGGTCATTTTTATCCTTTTTTATTAATTGCTTCAATATATCGTTTTTTTCCATTAGTTCTTGATTTAATTGTCTTAGTAGTTGAATTTCAATATGTTGATTTTCCAGTTCAGCATTTTCAGTTAGCATCGTAACGTTTAGTAGTTTTTCATTATCTACTGATTTAACAACTACTACTCATACTACTCAAACAATTATATTAGGTACCTGAATTCTTGTTGCTCGTAAATTTGATACTTGAATGTTTTTCTTTGTATCAATCGTATAGATAAATTGTAAGCGCGCTAAGAAGTTATTCGAATTAGGCTTGAACTTTCGCACTGATTTTGATAGATAACTTGAAATTTCGATCCTAGAATAAAAATAATTTAGAGACTTGGATAACTTACTCGGTAATAGAGAAATTCTCCTACTTTATGCGAAAAGTCTTGCTGTATTTAAAAAAAAATCTTTTCTTGTACTTAGCCCAAATAGTATTGACAAACTCAACTGTAAAGGCCATGGTAGTAGAGCCATGACTCGCGCAAGCGCTTGCAGATAAGGGAGGGGGAGTTTGTAACATCAACTTTAGATGTTACAATATTTCAATTCTCGCCTGCCCCAGGCAAAGGTTTAGTTGCGTCTTATCGCCATGGCCTCTCTCGCATCTTCTAGTTCTCGGTTATCTCTCTCGCCTCGTATCGCGATTTGGACAACTGTACCTCACCGATGACGTCGGGGGCAGCCGCAGAGGGCCTTCGCCAACGTCAACCACAGGCCTCTACAAGCCGTAGCTCGCGAAGCGCATGCGCGCTAGAGCGCCGGTCGACAAGGCATCGGCAGTCATCGATGTACGCATCATCATAGACGAGAGAGAGATAGAGAGAGAGAACGAGCGAGAGACAGAGGAGAGAGAGAGCGCGCTATGTGACGCAACTAGGGCCAAGGGAGCAGCGCGAATAAGAGTATCGGCCGCGACACTCTGTCCTGGGTCACTAACCCGCTTGCATCGGCGTGACTGCCGACCCCCTGACCTGCGACCTGCGAGCGGCGTGCCTGCGCACACCACCTGCGACCAGCGACCGGCGTACCTGCCGGTTATCGTTCTGCGTCTACTACGGTATGTAAGTAGCTTTTTACGCTTTGTGTGTAGAGATCAGTGCGTGTTCGCGGCGTCGAGCATTTTTGGTTAATTAAGCAATTCGGTTAATGAAGATTTTCGTGTCGCGCTTACGCGACTGGCGCTCCACCAGGGAACCCAACTGTTTAATTAGTAAAGTGTTTTATTTTTATATATTTAAATCGATTTATATATTTATATATTTTTCGCATCACATTTCATTTGCACCCCTTCTGAAATTGTTTTTCCCCTTACCCCCCTTCGTATAAATTCCCCTAACAACATCCATACGTTACAATGCATCTCGTAATTTTTCAATATTATTTTTCTTTTTCTTTATTTTTTTCTGTATAGAACGAGAATTTAATTTTTTTAATTTACTCATATTATAGTCTTCTTCTAAAGGGTACCCCATGTTAAGATAGGCAAAATGCCACTGGTAATGAAAGCGAAAAATGACAGTGGTTTCATATAAGTATAGTAAGAAAAGAATTTTCTACGATTTTTCCGGGGACCTATCTCCCCTCCTTATACCAGTATGTTATAATTATTTCTTTTCTCCGGTTCTTTGATGTTAAAAATTTTGAAAAAAATATAAGAGTATAGTTTGTGAACAATATTTTTTTACCCAATTTTTTTTTAGCTTTAGGCGCATTCAATACGTAATCTTAAAAAATTTAAAAAGAATTAAAATTATTTTTTTCTTAATTTATTTTATATCTATAGGACTAACTACACAGGAAAATTCTATATTTTAATGTTTTCTTTGTACTAGAATTTTTTCAGATTTTTTGGAATGGTGGGCCGTACTCAAAAATGCGAAAAACCCTATTTTTAGCCATTTTTGGGCCTTAAATGATTGGTAGTGCCTTTACTGACTCTTAAATAAACATATATATTACTTTCGAGCATATTTTGTCAATATTTGATACATTCCGATACTGCTGATATGTCTTTGAGTACGAAATCAGTCAGAACTCAACGAAAACATCCTACTTTTTGTATAAAGGTGCGTATTATTTGTCATTTTCTTGATTTTTGGTTATTTAATAAGTTTAAAAGTTTTTTAATCAATAATTTATGCATATACATATTATATATTACTAATAAAGTCGAAGTGTAGAGGCACTATAGCCATGATTATATTCGATTATATCGGGTTATGATTATAATCATAAAGTGCAGTAAATAATACAATCATGTAGTTATGAACATAGAATGAATATAGTCCTTTTAACGCGCTACCTGTAAACATCGTGCGGTTGGCTCATAAGAACTATTCCCTCTCCGGCAATCCTTATGCCTACCGCAAGGTATTTTACAGGTGGCCCACTAAAGCGTGCGATCGCGAATTGACAACACATGTGGCACAGCACGGAATGTAACAGCACGAAAAATATGGAGAAAGAGCCCAATGTATCCATCTCTTCCTAATATCTATAGATATAGTAACCCATGTTATTGTTTGCATCTATGTCTCACTGCATCTGTAATTCAGAGCTAATGGGGAGCTTTGTTAATTAAATTAAAAAACATTTCGCACAAAGTATATCATAATAATTATAATATTTTTTCATATATTTACTTTTATGACATAATTATAATATATCAAGTATTTTTGGAAAAGAGAGGTTACGATTGACTCAAAAATATATCTCAAAATTCATTCTTTCACAATAATTCATTCAGAACATTGTATATTTGTATTATGTATTTTCATTTTTTTTTTTTCATTACCGCCGCAGCCTATTTGGCCCAGCTGACGGGGGCCTTCCACCACCTTGGTTTGGAAGTAGTGCTCAATCCTATGACCTCACTATTTTCCCTATCATATTATCCTACCTATTTCTTAACCCTCCAGAAAGACATTTCCGGTGAGGACATATTTCAGTCTCGCACCGTGTTGGTTAAACCAAAACTCTCTGCCCTCAGAGAGGCATCGGGTTCGTCTTCCAGGGTAAGCCTCTCCGTAGAAGGTCCATATTTCAGGACCAGCTCCCCGCCGGTAAGGTCGGCGTTCCCTGCATAGTGCATCGGATCGGCCTACCTCCTTATCGACCTTCTTTGTTCCCTAATACTGCTTCGCATTCGCCCAGGTTTGCTTCTCAAATGCAAGGGAAAACCAGGGATTCCACTGAAGGAAAATCCCGGGGAAAAACACGCCTTAAAGCAGTCGGTGTTATGGTACTTTTCCTGCTCAAAAACAGCTCGAAAAAAATCCGAGTGATTTCACCGGGAAACGAACCTACGACCCCTGGAACGACGTTGTTTCCGTGACTAGCATGCTAACCACTGAGCCAACATCGCTCTCATTTTTCTTTTACAAATCAACTTTTTTTTTACTTTTTATAAGGATGATTTGCATGATAAAAGTATAATTACTTAGGCAAAACTGGTCATTGTGAAATAATAATTATTAATGATTCTTTGTAATAATTTCTACATCAATCACCATTTTACAAGTTATCTGTAAAGTACACATATATATTTAATTAAGAAATTATGTTCTATATATCAAAGCATTCTAAATTAATATTCTCAACTCAATTGTCAAATATTTCTGTTTCGTGATTTCATTAACTAGGTACTTGGGCGAACAAATATGCATTTATCATGCAAATGACTCATAAAAGCAAATCTATGGAACTTTTGATTCTGCTATAATACATATACTATTCTAGGTCTTCTTCTAAATTACTAGAAAAAATAAATACTGTTTTGCTCTGTATCCAATTTTTTTTTAATTGACTCTTATATAAACTTTTTAAAGCTTCTTTAATTTTCATAAAAATGTTGAATGTTCAATTTATTATCACAAAAAAAAACATTGAGATTTCTAAAATATAGATTCCTTCTAATTAAATCGGATTTCATTTAAATGTTTAAACTACAGTTTATGTACAAACTACAGTATTATATTAATATTAAGACGTAAGCAATACGTAAGCAATTCGTAAGTAATACATAAATAATAATATATAAGTAATAATACATGAATAAAATAAATAAATAATTATGAGGATTGTAAATTAATTTTAATAATAAATGTATAACATTTTAAATAATTCACTATGATGTAATTTTTACGAATGAAGAAATAAATACAAAGATTACATTTTTTTCTGAAAACATCCATTTGAATCGAGATTGAAATTCTTGATTCAAATCAGTGTAGCCATGATTATTTCTAAATCTAGAAAAGAGCTTGAGAATTGTCAAATACACCAAGGCGGAAATAAATTATGCACACAATTGTTAATACCTAAATATAATTTTTATTTGCAGTTATTTGCTATTATTTACACTTTATAAATGCATCATTTGGGACGCTAGTAACACTTAGTAATAGTTATAACGACAATTTTATGATAATAATTTATAATTAACTACCGACAAATACTATTAACATAAAATTGTTACTTAAAATTAATAACAGTTCATAACAATAATTATGAGTAGTTATAAAAATAAAACTTTCTAGAGAGTATTAATAAATTCAAATAATTAATAATAACTATTAATAATAATAAATAACAGTTAAAATTGATTATTTACAATAAGTAACACTTGATAACAGTTATAACCAATTATTTGTTGTTTTTGTATCATGAAACCATTTCTCACATGGTACCATCAGAAAAAGCAAATAAACGCCAATAAGTACTTATAACTATTAATAGGAATTCACAACACTTTCTAACTGTTATTAGCGACACAATTCGTCTTATTATTATTTGTTATTAGCATTTATTGACTTTTGTTGACAATTTTACGCAAAAATTATTTCTGCCTAGTCAAGTATAAACAAGTTCAAAAATACTTGGCCAAATGTACTTTTGGTTAAGTATTTTTTTTTTTTTGTACAGAAATACTTTAAAAAAAGGGCTTTGGTACTTCGACACTTAAATACTCTTTTTAAGTACAAACACTTCAAGGTACTTAACCCTTTGCGGCATAGTGACTAATATACTAGCCACCTATTCGGAACTGGTTTTTTTAATTTTTCGCGCAATATTCAGGATTGTAGTACCCGAGCGAGCCACTAGATGGTGAGCGCCAGGGGAGCGCCAACGCGCTACTTAAAATATCATTTCGAGTGTACATATAGAGGTTTATGGCACGCAATCGGATCTAATTCGCCAATGTAAATTAGCTTGTCAATACTTACACATTACACATTACTTATTTTGCCTATAGTCCAGGAGCCCAACGTTCAAAAGTGCAACCATTTTATACAGCTTCATATTTTAGGTTATGCATATTTGGCATGAACAGAAGCCAATCCTATGGTCGGCAAACTGGGCGCTGGGACATGCAACGTCCACGCACTTCAGATCGTGTCGTAAAATCGAGTATTTTGAAAGCATTTTATACAACCTCAAACTGATAGCACGCGTTTATTATAATATTAATCACTCATAGACGAAGTCGGCAGGCCCGTATTTGAGACAAACGCGGTCGGCAGTGTACCAAACATGTCGAAAAATCGTATACCGTGCAACCATTCTATACAGCTTAAAACCTACTGCATTCGATTCCTTATTTATTAAACTAAAAGAAAAAAGTCGTCAGCTGTCATGTTTTTAGGATACGGACAGTCGGCAGTGCCCGAACCGCGCGTGCCGCGCCTTGACGCGCGAACGATTTAGTATAAGCTGAGCTGCCATTCCCCAATCTGTAGTTTATGTTGTTTAATTGTAGGGAATTGGCGGGCATTAATAATATATAAAGAATCTTAGCTTTAAACTCTTACAAATGGAAAAATGAAATATCAAAAATCTATAAATTGCTATAAAACGAAAGATAATTAAATTTTACCAAAAAAAATATTTTCCCGAAAGATGTAAGCAAAAACAAAAGGAATAAGCACTGTATTTTTTAAACGAAAAATTCGAAATAGGTAGTATAGTAAAATAAATATTTATTTATAATATTTTATTATATTACAAATCATTAATCTATATCGCTGTCCACATCGCTCATATCATAAGTTCTTTCTTCATCGGAATCTGTTGCACTTCCGTTTTCCTCTTCGTTTGTTTCTGAATTTTCTGCAAAATAGTAATAATTAAGTATTTAATTTAAAAAAATTCATGTCCATTATATGTCAAGTATATATGAGGCGTTTCACGTCAACTGTCCCAGCGCGCGGCACGCGAGCCCCAAATCCTGTTATTTCTAACTCATGTTTATGATACTAAAAAGTACTTAAAAAAATTGTTTGATAAGCGTTTTCTACGTATTTTTTCCTCAACTTTCCAATGATGTAGGTAGTTTTTACAAAATTTTCCATTTCCATCTTCAAAAACTCTTTCGCATTCTACTTCTCGCACAAAACATCTTGGGCACTCTTTGGAAAATATCCTTTCCTACGTAAAAAATGCTCAGCTTTCGATCTAGAGGGTAAAAAAAAATATTAAAAATACAGTTTTTGATATATAACATGTTTTGTACTTTTTGAAGGTGAAAATGGAAAATTTCGGAAAAACTGTTTACGTCATTGGAAAGCTGAGGAAAAAATACGTCGAAAATGCTTATCAAACAATTTTTTTAAGTACATTTTAGTATCATAAACGTGAGTTAGAAATAGCACGATTTGGGGCTCGCGCGCCGCGCGCTGGGACAGTTGACGTGAAACGCCTCATATGTACCCTTTTCCCGGTTGAATGCAAACATCGCTGATGAAGTTCGGTATTTGATCTCCTTCGAACCAGCGGCATTCATACTTCCCATCATCTTCCCAGCCACTGTTTAATGGTGACTTATTTGTCGGCGTTTTTAAATGAGTTGTCATTCACTCTCGCATGGTGAAAAGCTAGATGCATCAATATTTTTGGTTTCGATAGTGAAACGATCATCAATGCTTTTAAAATTATAGGTTTTTAAAAATATGGCAAATCTTGCATCGTTCACTGATTACATATTTTTGAATCCATACAGCTGACAAACAAATTTCTCGAGCGTTTTATAAACGTTGGATAAGACCGGTGATTCGCTCAAGTTCTTAAATGCCGTTTGATATTTCTTCGACTTTGTGAGCAAAGTCAAAGGCCTTTTCTTGCCTTTTATTTTATTTTATTTTATTTTATTCTTGCCTTTTATGTAAAAAACAGGGTTAAGGCGGTCTTACACCTATAAGCCTTTCTGGCCAAAATTACCTAAAAAAATGATAAAAAATATTATTATAATAAAATAATGAAAATATATTGTAAATATAACTTATTTTGAATAAAATGAGCCAAGGCTGAGGTTCTTAAACTCATTTTATCCTCAGTTATAGCATTTTCAAGAAAAAAAGTTTTCCATGCTAAAAAGCCTAAAAATTAAAAAAAATTATTATAAAAAAATCATTTATTGCCATGAAAAAGGTACTTATACATGAAAACCTTAAAAATGCAACTCTTAGGCCCATAACTACATAAATTAGGAACAATTTGCACTTTTTTCCATGAAAATCCATCATGCGGTCTCAGAGAAAGGTTACGACAAACTGTTTTTCTTGAAAATGCTATATCTGAGGATAAAATGAGTTTAAAGACCTCTACCTTGGCTCATTTTATTCAAAATATGTTATATTTACAATATATTTTCATTATTTTATTATAATAATATTTTTTATCCTTTTTTTAGGTAATTTTGGCCAGAAAGGCCTATAGGTGTAAGACCGCCTTAAAATCGCACCCTGTAAATGCGTGAAAACCAGCTAGTGAACTGCAATATAAACGCCCAAGCGTACTATATAAATCACTAGCGTTTATATAGCGCTGAGCGTTCCCAATGTTCCCATAACACCCATCTCCAGCCAAATTATTGAGGCACTTGTTATGTTTTCCATGCTGCTCAGCATAATTATAAAGATGTCAGTGTCAGAAAATGATATTAAGATATTTACATCCATTTGAAGATTGTCCGCACGGTATACTATTTTAGTATATGCTTCTTTGAGCTTATCACATTCAAAATCATCTAAAATAGTTTTACCTTGTTTTGGAGGATGGCGGCTGAAGTAACCACTCATTTGCTGCTGTATATTGCTGTATTTTTGTTGCATTTTTGTTGCTATAATAAATTATTTTATTTATTTATTTATTTATTTATTTAAATCAGAGTAGTACATGATGCATTACATGCTATTGTTTACTTCAGGACATAGTTACATGTCTGAAGCAGCAAACATCCTATAGAGGTAGACATAACTACCTGTATATAAGTCAGGTGTACTTAAAACTAAAAAAACTTAAGTAACTTACAAACTAGGCATGGAATCCAAGATTCCACTATAAATAATATATTTGGTCCACAGTTGATTATTTCACCCATACTGGAAAGTTAAATTTTTATTTATTTATTTATTTATTTTTTTGTTTAAATTCTAGAATATATTAGTACCAATCCAAATTTTTAGCTTTTTCTTATTATAATTATTTGCCATATCTAGAACTTTAAGGTTTGGATTAGATTTCGGAAGACAATTAAATACTCGTATCGCTCTGACATAGTTATCTTTATCACTGACAGTTTTCGAACACTTTGGTGGTAGTATAAGTTTATTTCTAGTTTTGCTAGTCGATGTGAAGTATAAATTCTTAAGTTCATTATAATGATACGTTACACATTCGTAAGCAAAAATTTGTTTTAGATTCAAAGGGTTGTCTCGATTAAAAATATTTTTGTTTACAATTTTTAAAATCCTATTTTGGATGTTTTGTAGTGATTTTAAGTTGTTTTTATATGCACCACCCCATGCAATATATCCATAGCTAATTACACTATGAAAAAATGCATAATATATTGTCTTAAGTGTGTCAGATTGCATATATGTTGATAATTTGTACAGTATATATATATATTATATATTTAGTTTTTTTTATTATACATTCAATATGTTTATCCCACTTTAGCCTATAATCAATAATTATATCTAGATATTTACAGTATTCTACCCGGCTGAATATAGTACCCTGTATGCGTATGTTCATATCTTCGGGAACACTATCACAATAGTTACCAAAAGTTATGTACACAGTTTTCTTTATATTTAGTGATAGTTTGTTAAGTGCTAGCCAGATATTTATATCTTCTAAGTACTTGTTCATTTTATTTTCAATTTTCTCCCAGTTATCATCTGTTGAAATAATAGCTGTATCATCCGAATATGAGATGGTACTATCTGTTCTGTTTGTTAGTAAATCGTTTACGTAAATTATGAATAAGAGTCGCCCTAGTATAGAACCTTGCGTATTCATAATAGCTTTCAGTTGTTCCTATTCGTACTTTTTGTTTTCTGTTACTAAGATAGTTAGATATAAGTGCATGCGTGTTACCTCTTATTCCATAATTATATAATTTGTCTAAAAGAATATCATGGTTAACAGTATCAAAAGCTTTTGCTAGATATAAAAATGCAATAGCTATTGGTTTACTTTTGTCCAATTTCTTATAGATTATGTTCATTAAGTAACTAAGAGTATCTTTGGTACCTTTCTTTTTTATAAATCCAAATTGATTCTGCGCTAACAAATTATTACTGTCCAAAAATGATTGTAAACGAACATATACAATTTTTTCAAATATCTTTGCTACGTTAGAAATTAGAGATATCGGTCTATAGTTTGATCCATTTTACTAGCAGATTTAAAAATAGGAACTACTTCAGCTGTTTTAAGTGCTTGAGGCCATGTTGATTTTTCAATACAAAGATTAAAAATATGTGTTAGTGCATTAACAATTTGATATGATAGTATTTTTAGTGTTTTGGTAGTAATGTTATCTACCCCACTATTTTTTATTTTCATGTTATCAATTATTTGAAGAATTTCCGCGTTGTTAGTCGGTTTAATGTAAACTATATTCATGTTCATTGCTGGTAATTGTCATTGGTTACCCTGGGGTTTTAGAATGGTGTTAGATCTTTTCCAATTCTACAAAAGTACGAATTCATATGATTGGCAATTTGCGTCTGATCCTTTATTGTGCAATTGTTATTTAAAATGATCTTATTTATTGTGTTATTCTTTTTCAAGTTAATTCCCATTTCTTTGTTTATGTATTTCCAAAGTTGCTTGGCATTATCGATATTGTTCTTAATTAAATTTCTTTCATGTTTTATTTTTGCCTCATTAATAATTTTGTCTAGCCTCTTTGTGTAATTCTTATATTCTAATTTTATTAGATTATTATTTGGTTCATTGCGCATTTTAATATATAGCTGTTCTTTCTTTTCACACGAGATCATTATTGCTTTAGATATCCAATCCTTCCTTTGATATCTCTTGTTACTTTTTGTTTTATGCGCTTCTTTAGACTTTCCTAAGCAGTCTTGTATTTTAGTTATCAAGAATGCGGTAGCTTCATCGGGATCATTGCCTCTATAACATTCCAATTTTTTGTAATGGCTATACTTGAAAGTTTATAGTAATTATAGTGATACTGGATATTTTCTTGTTTTAATTTTGGTGGCATATTCAGTTTCAAGAAAAGTGGGTAATGATCAGTAAAAGAATCGAGAGTTTAAAAGTGTTAGTGTCTATCGATGAAGCTTTTATGTACATGTTGTCAATGCATGTACCGCTTCCGCCACTATCATTTGGTCTAGTTGTATGTATAAAACCCTTTTCCATCATATTGTCTAATAATTCTAAGCTATATTCATCTTCTTTCATAATATCGATGTTAAAATCACTACTAATCAGGTAGTTTTTTATATGTCTTTTGCTATTGATAAATGATTTTACATTCAAAATAAATTCAAGGCGCGGTAAATCATGACATCGATATAATGCGGAAATTTCAAGATTGCTGTTGTTATTTAGACTTATTCGTGAGTTTAATACTTTGAGTCTACCAATTTCGATTGTTTCAGTAATTTCTGGTACACAATCTTTTATATATATAACGACACTATCATTTTGATTTAAGTTACCGTTATTATAATACCATTTATATCCCTGTATTGCAAAAAAGTGAGGATTGAGTAAATTCCATGTTTCTGTACATACAATTATATATGGTTTGATCTTCAAGCTCTTAATAAGAATATTGAATTTCGTATAATTGTGATTTAGACTTCTAATATTGACCTGTAGTATCAAACTATCTTTTTTACTTATATTTTGTAACGGGGTGAATTTACAAGAGGGTATGAATCCCTCCCTGGGGTTCGCGAAGGTATTATGCGGGCGTCTACTACGCCCGGGGCAGCTAGTGGTTTTCTAGTGTCGAAAGCTTAGGCCGCCTTCTACTAGACCCGGCGCTGCGCTCTGCCGCTACGGCTAACTTCGGCGCACAATTCACCGGCGGCTAGCTATGAACTAGCCTTACTTACTCTTGCCGGTGTTCCCGTACAACGCCGCTCAGGTTAACCTGAGCGACTTTCACTTACAATTTCCCCGTTGACGTTGCTCCTCTAGGAGGTGATGCCTCCGACTAGCTGCAGCTGCTGAAAAGGTAGAGGGCGGTATTCGGGGAGATAGGGAACGGTTACTCGCGAAATGACAGACTCGACACGAACGAAGTAAAAGTAAAATAAAGAAGGTTTATTTTCCAAAAAAAGGATCGCGCTAAGGGGCGCGAAGCCCGAACATCACCTACAAAATCTAACGCGCAGGCCGAGACTTACGCGGAGCCGGCCGGTCGCACGGCCGGCGTCACCGCGCCGCGAGACGCCACAAAATGGCCGCCGCGCTCTCGAACACGAGGCCGCTTGCCTCTACGCAGGCGGCGTCGGATAGCCGCGCAACACTACTTACGAGTGGCCGCTCGCACGCAAAACCTATGCGGCAAATACAAAAGGAAGCGCACACTTACTTTGGCGCTGGCCAGCGCGTGGCACGAGGTCTGTCCCTCTCTCTCTCTCTCTCACGCTCTCGCACGCTTGCCTCCTCGCTGCGAGGCGTCGGGCCTCGTGGCTGCTCGAGCCTCGGCTGCCGCCGTTCTCTCTCTCTTCCTCTCACTCTTCCGCTGGCGGAGTGGCCCGGCCGGCGAAGGCAGCCGGCGTTGCGTCGCTGCTGGGCTGGCGGCGGATCGGAGGCGCGGAGGGCACTTCTCGCAGGGCGTGATGCGGCACTGGCGGGGCACTTGGAGGCACGGCACTGGTGAGGCGAAACTGGCACGTGCGCACCTGTTGCGCTACAGGACTAGACTGACTCATCAATGGCCGCGGCGTCCCTTCGGAGCGTCGCGGCGGCGTCTTCTTCTTCTTTTTGCTTCGCCTCCCGCGCGTCCCGCTTGGCGCGCGGCGAGCCGCTGTACGTGCAAGCGCGCGCGATTCAAATCTCGCGGCGCGGTACCCGCGGCTCTTTCGCCCTTATTCCATGCACCCGTTACACCCCCCACCCAGATTTGGCGTACCCCGTACGCGACATTTGAAAAGAGGAAGGGCGCAGAAATAAGGCGAAAACAACAGGTTAGGTGGAGGCTCTTCCTTTTATTTCAGCCTCTCGGGCACATCACCTATACACTACGTACAACAAAATATTTACAAAGAAAAAAAACTATGTACAAAAAAAAATTTCAACCAAAAAAAACTGTACGGTTCGGACCCTCAAAGGAAGGGCCTGCTGAACCGAGAGCGTCTCACCCCGGGCTAGCCACGGGGACGCGCCGTGGTTTTCGGCGGATGCGTGGCCGCTCAGGGGCATTTGCACGGCAGGCGCACCCCCGGCCACCCGCACACGTAGCAGGCACACGAAGCGGGGGCGTCCCGCTCCTGGCGGGTTCGGCCGGACGGGCGAGCGTTCCCGCGCGAGGGGGAAGAAGTACGCAACGCTACGGAGGCTTGCGGGGACGACCGCGTCCCCTGCGAGGAGCATTCGGGGCTCTCTGTCTTACCGAAGTTGGTTCGACGGGACCCGTAGTTGCGCCGCGCGCTCTCCGCGGTCTCCCCCGCGTGCTTTCGGGGGGCTCCCCTGTCCCCTGAGGGGCGGGTGGTTCGTTCGCAGGCGTTCCCCTGGGGTCGCCTTCCGCGTCGACTCCATTCGACTCAGGCGACTCACTGCGATAGGGCTTAAGCTGGTCAGCGGCCACTATCTCCTCAATTTGGCCACCCTCACCTACCAATCTGTAGGTGTTGGAGCCTAGCACGGCCGTAATCCAATACGGCCCTTCAAACCTAGGCGCTAGTTTCGCCGCGACGCCCTTCGCGGCCGAGGAGAGTGTGTGGCTGCGCTTCCAGACCCTGTCTCCCGGCTTGACATCTGGCTCTCGCCTGCCGGCGTCATAATAGCTGGCTTGGCGATCTTGAGCCGCTCTCGCCTGCGAGGCGGCTCGTTGATGGAGGTTTGGAAGGGCGTCGAGCCGCTTCTTCCAACGAGCCAAACTTTCTTCTTGTTCCGGGGTCTCTGCTGTGACCTCTTGCAGCCTACGCTGCGTACCAGGGGGCTCTGGCTGCCTACCGTAAAGCAACATGGCGGGGCTGACTCCGGTAGAGCTATGCACCGCCGTATTCATGGCGAAGAGAAGTTCCGGAAGCTTCTCGTCCCATGTGGTGTGCCGCTCCTTAAGGTAAGAGGCGACCATCGTTTTTAAAGTACGATTGGCGCGCTCCACCGGATTAGCCTGCGGGTGGTACGTGGGAGTGTTGGTGTGATGCACACCTCGCTCCCTCAAGAATTCCTCTACGACACGGTTCTTGAACTCTGTGCCGTTGACAGAGAGGAACACTTCTGGGCAACCGAACCGGAGGAAAACCTTCCGGTCCAATTCTCCTACCACCGTTTTTGCGTTAGCCTTACGTATCGGCGAAGCCTCCGCCCACCTGGAGAAAAGGTCTTGAAACACCACAATGTATTCAAAACCTTTAGAGGTGCGAGGGAGCGGTCCTATTATGTCTCCAGCGACGACCTGCCAGGGTCTGTCGACGACTCGTCGACCCATGAGGCCGGCTGGAGCTCTTTGTTCCACCTTAAACCGCTGACACGTTTCGCAGTGGCGCACGTACTCTTGCGTTTCCGCGTAGTAACGTGGCCAGTAGTAACGCAGAGCTACTCTGGCAAACGTCTTTTCTCGTCCGTGATGTCCAGCGGTGGCGTCGTCATGGCACTCTTGCAACACCTCGCGACGATGCTCTTCTGGTACTACCAGCTTCCAAGCATCCTCATCGTCGCCGAGGGCCGCGTCAACGTCCGGGTTCGGTCGGTACCGGTAAAGGTTGCCCGCGACGAGTTTGTAGGTTGGAAAATCGTTGGGTTGCTCTCGGACTTTGGCGCTCCACTCTCGATACCACGCGTTCTCGGTGTCCGTTGACCAGGACACCGCAGCCACCTCCGGGCCTTCCTCATCCTCGTACATCCGGGAGAGGGCGTCGGCCACGTGGTTCAAGGCGCCTTTTCGATGCTCGATCGAAAACTTGTGGCCTTGCAACTCCAACGCCCACCGAGCGAGCCTGCTCATGGGATTTTTCATCTGACAGAGCCACCGCAGACTGCTGTGGTCTGTCACAACCTTAAACTCGTAGCCTTCGATGTAAGGGCGAAACTTCTGTATCGCCCAGACCACCGCAAGGCACTCCCTTTCCGTAACGCTATAGTTTCGCTCTGCCGGGGTTAACACCCGGCTCGCGAACTCGATCACCCGCTCTTGGGTCTCTATTTCCTGTAGCAGCACCGCGCCAAGGCCCACACCGCTCGCATCGGTCTGCACGATGAAAAGGCCGTCTGGATCAGGGCGATGTAGGACCGGAGCGGTCATAATCATCGCCTTCAACAGCTCGAAGGCGCTTTGCTGCTCGTCGAGCCAATCGTACTTCTGGTTCTTCTTCGTCAGACTCGTGAGCGGCTCGGCGATCGTAACATAGTTCGGGATGAACTTCCTATACCACAATGAAGTACCCAGGAATCGGCGCAGCTGCCTCAGATTCCGCGGCTGCGGAAAATTCTTGATTGGCTCGATCTTGGCCGGGTTCGGCCTCGTGCCGTCCCGGTTAACCAAGAAGCCCAAATATGCTACCTCTTGCTTGCAGAAAACACATTTTTCTGCGTTGAGGGTTAGTCCAGCTGGCGGCGGATCGGAGGCGCGGAGGGCACTTCTCGCAGGGCGTGATGCGGCACTCGCGGGGCACTTGGAGGCACGGCACTGGTGAGGCGAAACTGGCACGTGCGCACCTGTTGCGCTACAGGACTAGACTGACTCATCAATGGCCGCGGCGTCCCTTCGGAGCGTCGCGGCGGCGTTTTCTTCTTCTTCTTGCTTCGCCTCCCGCGCGTCCCGCTTGGCGCGCGGCGAGCCGCTGTACGTGCAAGCACGCGCGATTCAAATCTCGCGGTGCGGTACCTGCGGCTCTTTCGCCCTTATTGCATGCACCCGTTACAATTTTTATTGAGAGTTTTAAGATCAAGAAATGACGTTTCTTCTTGTATTACTTCTTTTTGCAATTCTTCAATGAGATCGACGTGTTGTTCTATTATGTAGTTTGCTGTTTCCTCGGTGTCGTATTTGTTAGGGATGCGGTGCTGGATCTAAACGGCGAGGTCAGCATAGTTGCGCTAGTCCAGTTGGCTCTAGACGATGAAGTCAGCATAGTTGCGCTAGTCGAGCTGGTCATCGTAGTGTCTTGATTGCTGTTTCCTACTTTACCTAAGTATTTTGGTATAGTAGGTCTTATCGGATAATCAGTCATATCTATATATCTAGTGAGCTTATTCTTAAATATTGTACATTTCTCTGTGTGATTGGCTATATGTTTAACCTCGAAATTTGTGTTATATTTCGAGTTGCTGTAAAAACAATTGACACATGTAATCTTGGATTAGTTATTATCACATTGCAAAATCTTATGCGGACCTGCACATTTTAAACAGCATAGAGTGTTTTTGCATTTCAATGTGTTATGTCCAAATCTTCCACAGTTTAAGCAGGGCTTGATGTTTATTAAATCCCATACCTTACAGCTTTGATATCCAATGAAGATTCTATTTTGATTGTCACTAATATGCTTATGTAGCTCTCTTGGAACTTCAATTATTATGGTTATCTTGTTTGTAATCTTATTTTTGTCTATATTTAGTATCTTACACTTATCTTGGTATCCAATAAAATTTCTTTTATTTAAGTCCTCTTCCAGCTCTTCTATATTCATATTAGTATAGTTGTCTACATCAACTATTTTCATCTTCGGGGATTCAATTTTTTCAATAAATGTTTTATAATTGTTAGATAGTTTTTTTGAGAGTAATTCAATTGTTACTTTAGCACTTTTTTCATTCATGTTGCTTTATTTCCATCTCCTGGTCATTTTTATCCTTTTCTATTAATTGCTTCAATATATCGTTTTTCCATTAGTTCTTGATTTAATTGTCTTAGTAGTTGAATTTTAATATGTTGATTTTCCAGTTCAGCATTTTCAGTTAGCATCGTAACGTTTAGTATTTTTTCATTATCTACTGACTTATGTACACTATCAGAGATAATAGGTATTTCATTTAATATTTTATGTTTTATTTATTCCTCCTTTTCACTTTTAATTTGCGCTATTAATATTTTAGCTGCTTTACAGTTTTTAGTTTCTTGATTTTTTAAGGTTATATTAAGCTCTACGTGGTCTGGAACATATCACTAATAGATTACTTATATATTTTTTGTCTTTACACTTTTCATAATCACTTTTATGGTACACGTTTTCACACACTATGCAAATTACAAGTGACACTTTCCTTTTTGGGTGGCGTTTATACACTAATTCTAGATTTTTATCACGAGGCTCTCCGAAATGCAGCCCGCCTTCCGACCCCATCTTCAAATGTGTAATTTAGATAATAAATTTCACAGTAAGAATTGCTTTAAATCAAATTCTGAATTATAAACTTTAAGTTTTAATATAAAAAGTAATACAAATAAATAACTGAATAATTATTCTAGCGATTATTAATGGTATCATTAAATAAAGGTTTGTGTATTTCATTTTGTCTTACCTTTTCTGATGAAGATCTTCTGTATGTTTTTTGGAAAGCTCAGTAAACTTTCGATAGCACTGTGAATGGTACCCATGGTATTTAATTGGACTCCGAGGTAATTCGACGCCGATTCAGCTTATACTAGGTCGTGCTTATTGCTTTTGTTTTTGCTTACATCTTTCAGGAAAATATTTTTTTTTTTTTTTTTTGACAAATTTTATTCTCTTCCGTTTTATAGCGATTAATAGATTTTTGTTATTTCATTTTTCCATTTTGTAAGACTAAAGCTAATACTCTTGATATATTTTTAATGCCCGTCAACTCCCTACAATTGAACAAGATAAAATACAGATTGGGGAATGGCGGCTTAGCTTATACTAAATGGTTCGCGCGTCGAAGCGCGGCACGCGCGGTTCGGGTACTGCC
Source organism: Torymus aiolomorphi (assembly GCA_036365515.1). Classification (NCBI taxonomy): domain Eukaryota; kingdom Metazoa; phylum Arthropoda; class Insecta; order Hymenoptera; family Torymidae; genus Torymus; species Torymus aiolomorphi. The sequence continues at coordinate 74,181,028 of CM070877.1, read as the reverse complement.
GACTGTTCGTGTCCCAAAAACATGACAGCTGACGACTTTTTTCTTTTAGTTTAATAAATAAGAAAGTGAATGCAGTAGATTTTAAGCTGTATAAAATGGTTGCACGGTATATGATTTTTCGACATGTTTGGTACACTGCCGACTGCGTTTGTCCCAAATACGGGCCTGCCGACTTCGTCTGTGAGTGATTAATATTATAATAAGCGTGTACTATCAGTTTGAGATTGTATAAAATGCTTTCAAGATACTCGATTTTACGACGCGATCTGAAGTGCGTGGGCGTCGTATGTCCCAGCACCTGGCTTGTCGACCGTCGGGTTGGCTTCTATTTATGCCAAATATGCATATCCTAAAATATGAAGCTGTATAAAATGGTTGCACTTTTGTCTATACTTGCTCCGTCTTATTTGCGAATGAGACATCTAATTACCTATACTTTGCCTATTTACTCGAACGCATTTACGTTCATAGCCTATCTGCTTTTCAACTTCGCCTTTCGAGGAGAGTTGGTTGCAAAGACTTTTGGAGTCTTAATTTCTAAGTTATCTACCCATTATTACGATATTATTTGCCTATTCACTACTACTCACCACTACTCGCCAATCATTATTTGGCTTTGCCTGCACTTATAAATTGCCTTACTTACACTTACACTTTGCTTTACTTATTGCTCAATTGCTATTATATTTGCTTTTGCCAATAATACGAGAAACTCTCGTATTATTTGCTGCACCACTTTGCTTACGTGCTCAAATATGCATTTCACGCACACATCATATTCTTGCATCAACCTTACCTTTGGGAACGGTTGGTACAAAAACTCTTAAATTTCAATTTATTTCTTCTCGGTGACAAACCCTGATAATACAAATTTGCGTATACGTTCAATCGGAGACGCAACAAATACGGTTTTTTATAATTTTTTTGTTTGTACTTGAGCAAGAGTCTCAGTAGTATTTGAAGTGCTTTTGTATTTAAGCACTTTCTTTACTAGTATTCACTACCTCTATCGAAATCTATCTTTAGTTTATTATTATTTCCAAAATGAACCAATTCGTTAATCAATGTTGAATTTAAGCTGATTGATCTATATTAAATAAATAAATTGAATAATTCAATCATATTTCATTTTTTCAACAGATATCCGAAACAATTTATGAACCTCCAGAAAAACAAGTGAAGAGAAATAAATTAAAATGTGTTCGATGTAATACATTTATGCGTAAAATGACTGGTGTTCCAAAATCTATTGATACACAAGATGATTCGATAAAAATGTATGAAGATTTCCAATTTTACATACAAGTTGGTGATAATCATTTGCACTAAATGCCGTACCCAACTGAGATATCAGAACTCTCTTTAATAAATCACAAAAAAACTCAAGATAATGAACCCTCTTAGTCATCTAATGCCCAATTAAATAATATACCACGACAAGGAATGCAATCTGAAGAAATGGTTGTAAATAAACCAGTCAGTATTCCTTCATTAGTACAACATAGTGATAGTTCGGAGCCGACGGATAGCCAGCTGTCTACTCCTGATGTACCGGCACAATCTTCTAGTGAAAAATATGTTGAACCTACCAAAATTGAAGTTAAAATGGTTGAATTGTCTTTTGATAGGGTATGCTTATGTATTGTTTCCTATATAAAACACAAACTGATATTCAGGATGTTCCATTTGAAGCGAGAATGCAAGTTTTTGTTCCTAGAAGAATTTTTATTCCTAGAAGAAATAGGTGTCGTAAACATTTAATTAAAAATCGATTCTACGACAAGGAAGTACAGAACATAATTCCGTTTGCAAATGAATCTTCAACTGAAGTAACGGAAGTATCATAGTTTTTGGACCAGTTATCAACTGAATTAACTATTAGTCTCCATGGACAAATCGACGAATACGGAATTTCAGAAGAGCGCGTGAAAGCTCTTACAGGGCTCTCGTTGGAAAACATTATTTCCCTTCAAAATAAGATGGCGACCATGCGAAACTCTGAAAATCGCAACATCACGCAAGCATTAATAACGTTTTTATTTAAACTAAGAACTGGCAATTCGAATCATTGTATCGCTGCAATCTTAGATCTACAAGATGAACAAGTTGCTTTTTTTATGAGTCTAACTGCTACGGTTGCCAGCAGGTTGCATGATTTAGAGAATCACTTAGGTTTGGTTTGCGACGCATCTTATATCCGCTAACAGAAAAGTAGTAATAACGCTTAATAATATACGTAATAACGCTTAGTAATATTCAAGCCAGAAAAAGATACCATTGCGCAAACCGTTCAGGATTTGCACGACTGATGGTTATGTGGTCGATGTGGCTGGACCATTCACTGCTAACAAGAACGATGCTCAAATTTCAGAGCATCTGATGTCTGATCTTAATGGACTTGTTAAGATTCTGCGAGAAGGAGATACTTTCATACTAGACAAAGGTTTTCGAGATGTAAGATGTCTTTTAGAAGAAAACGGCTACAAAGCTTTAATGCAAGCTCTGAAAGGTCGTTGAAGCCGTCCACGGTATCATCGCGCAAAAATTCAATCTACTCCATCATCAGTTGCATAATAGTCTTTTGAAAAATACAGGACTATACTGCAAAATGCATGTCTTTTACAAAATTTTTCTTGGTAAAAGATTTAATTCAGATCCTGGCAGACTCGATCAAATCATTAACAGAGTCAAAGCTTCTAAGGATTTGGAAAATACGTTAGCTCAGGAGCTTGAAGATAGTAACTAGAATAGGAAAACCCTTTCAGAGTATATCATCTGCAGAGATATTGGATTTTCCTGAGATGACTGTAGAAGATTTGAAAATATTTTTTACTGGGTCATATCAGTTATCACAAGCAGTTTCGAATCTATCGGAAATGCTAGAAGAGAAGAATACACGTCGTTTGAGTTACGTAAAAGAACAACATGATATAATCAGGTTCGAAGTCCATTCACGCCATATCAACAGCAAAATTTACAAATCATATTTACAATATCAATCTGATAGCGTGGGACTCAACGGTATCAGACGTTATTGCTGTAACTGCGCTAATGGTAACAGAACTATAGGATGCTGCTCGCATATAGCCACAATAGTTTTTTTATCTGCCTCATGCAAGATATTTATCAAAGATTGTTCGACCAGCTGAGATACTTACAACATTGTTTAACTTTGAAGAAGTAACGCCAGTTAGGAAGATAGTGACAGGAGGATTAAAGAGACAATCCAGGAATCATTGTATATAATTTATATGAAAATGTACATATTTTATAAGGCACACGATTTCTGTAAAATATATGTAGTAATGAACAATTTTTTATTATATTTACATTTACATTTACCGACCATCTAACCAAAACTCAAGAAAATGACAAATAATACGCACTTTTATACAAAAAGTAGGGTGTTTTCGTTGAGTTCTGACTGATTTCGTACTCAAAAACATATCAGCCGTATCAGAATGTATCAAATATTGAGAGCGTATGTCCGAAAGTAATATATCTGTTTAATTAAGAGTCAGTAAAGGCACTATCAATCATTTAAAGCCCATAAAAGGCCCAAAAATGGTTAAAAATAGGGTTTTTCACATTTTTGAGTACGGCCCACCATACCCAAAAATCTGAAAAAATTCTAGTACAAAGAAAACATCAAAATATACAAATTTCCTGTGTAGTTAGCCCTGTAGACATAAAATAAATTAAGAAAAAATGAATTTTAATTCTTTTTTAATTTTTTAGGTTAGATATTGAATGCGCCTGAAGCTGAAAAAAATTGGGTAAAAAATATTGTTCACAAGCTATACTCTCATATTTTTTTCAAAATTTTCAACATCAAGGAACTGGAGAAAAAAAATAATTTCCGAAAAATGCGGTTTTTGGACCTTGCTGGTATAAGGAGGGGAGATAGGTCCCCGGAAAAATAGTAGAAAATTCTTTTTTTACTATACTTATATGAAATCACTGCCATTTTTCACTTTCATTAACAGTAGCATTTTGCCTATCTTAACGTGGGGTGCCCTTTGCCATATATGTTAAATATTTATCTTCATATGAAATGTAATCCGCAACTACAATTATAAGATTAATTTTAAATCACATTATTATATTTTTTAAAATAATCAATTTTTATATATTACTAAATCTTAAATACTAACTTTCTATATTTATTTGATCCAAATTTTTATGATTATTATTCATTATACTTGATCAAAATTTTAAAAAATAATATGGATTTATTTTCTAAACGAAAAGTAAGCTACATGAACAACATACATAATGTATTCTCTTGTTATATGTGAATATATTTAATGATTTAATCAATATTCGAGCATATCTAGCAAATTTAGAAAAAATTATTTTTTTTTTCGAACAATAGATAATCATAACGTCATTGTACACGTAGTTATTGCACTCAAAGTCAGTCGAAAAATTGCAACACATCAAAAAACAAATTGTAACGTCCCAAGTTATTTATACCTCTCACACCGACGCATATCGGACTCAACGCAGTTCTTTGCTCTTGCTACAACGTGTACGTGCTGGCAAGCCGACGCACACGCGTAGTTTTCCGGAACTCCGGCACAACATCGACGCAGAAAATTTCTCGACGCAACGCACGCCGGATTGCGACTAAAATCCTCAGCTGCATCGACATCGAGGCTCCCTGGATCGGATTCCGTGAAGCCTCCGTCACCGGCGCCTTAACGACGATACCCAAGGGAGCATCGCCAGTTTGCGGGAAGCCACCGTCGCCTTATCAGTGATACCCAGAGAAGCATCGCCGTGGCAGCGCTTCCAGATTCGGCACCACAGCGACGCAGCGAGCATCCTTAACTGCGCACCAGCTATCTCGGAGCGGTTAGCGCGGCGAGCGGAAGGTATCTCTACCACGCGAGATTTGATATCGCGCGACGGCCATCTTGACTTCCCGCCTCACGGCTTCGGAGAATCGCGCGCACCTATTGGCCGTTTCCCAGAATCGTGCTTGCGCTCATCGGCTCATATCAACAACCGCGCATCGCACATTTTCTGAGAATGATGCGTATCCATTCCAATTATTTGAACTTAATGAACTTCTCTAGCGCATTGAAATTCTAAACTTGTTGACGTTTCTCGAATCTAGGTAAAGAAACTGAGCAAGTGAGCTCAGCTTAGGAGCGAGTTTTCGTGGTTGAACAAAGTCAGCTTGTACGCGAGCGTTAGTTTCAGGGTTAGGCATCTGTCACACCTTCGTGTCTGTAAAAGATGCGATCAAATTGCGCGGACGTACTGTAGTTGCACAGCCTTTAGGGAAACAACTATTATGACGCGCCTGCGTGCACGCAACGTAGTCGTGCACTTCTGTAAGCTAGTGCAAGAACGCGTTGACGATGGCGACTACTGAGGCACAGCTGCTGATCTGCGACAACAAATTCAAGATCTACAGCGTGAGATGGATGACTTGTTAGCAGCGCAAAATCAACAGGTAGATCAGAATGGAGCCAACGGGCTCCACAACAAGGTCATGGGCACAGGCTGGAGGCATACCGTGCATCCAAGCTACCCGCGTTTTATAAAATAGATCCGGCTCTCTGGTTCACGCAGGTCGAAGCGACTTTTCTCAATGAGAACATTACTGCTCAGATTACAAAAGCCGACACCGTCATCGCAACTCTCGACCCAGACGCAGCCGCGGTCATCTCGGACCTAATTCTCACGCTAGATCGCATAACGCCCTACGACAAAATTAAGGACAGCATTTTGGCTATATTCTCCGCATCGGCAGAGTCAAAGCTGAGACAGCTGCTCAAGAGCCAAATCGCGACCGACGGTAAACCTTCACTATTTCTCGCGCGCATGCGTAACAACAATCACGGTGCTGCTTGCAGTGAGGCAATGCTCAAGTCGATTTTGATCGAAAGTTTCCCCGTTCAATGAAGCGGGGATAATTGTCGAAGGTGCTGTACATTCCAAATGTCTCCACGTTCTCGATAAGAACTCGAATCGTCACTTTCTCATAGATACCGGGACGAACTGTCTCTTGTGAGACGCCACACGCTGCAAAACCACCACACGCTGCAAAATTACAAGCTCCCTTAAATGTCTATCTGCACGACGCGCGCAAGACTGACAAGCGACCAGTCAACTGAAAGCCGGAATCAGAAGCCGCATTTCAGGCATGCAAAGACGCTCTTGCCAAGGCTACTCCCCTGGCTCATCCCTCGAAATCGGCCGAAGTTCGATTAGTTTGCGATGCTTCTGACTCACAACTAGGAGCGGCCCTGGAACAGTACGATGGAATCGAGCGCAAATGGAGACCACTTGGGCTCTTCTTTCATAATTTCACCTCAGCCCAACGTGGATACAGCACATATGATCGCGAGCTCACAGTCGTTTATGACGGTATCAAGCACTTTAAAAACTTTCTGGAAGGTCGTGAGTTCAAAGTGCTCACTGACCACAAACGCCTGATATAGGCGTTTGCGCAAAACTCAGAACGAGCCTCCCCACGACAGGTGCGACAGCTCTCCTTCATAGCGCAATTTGCCACTCAGATCTGTCACCTGCCTGGTGACGAAAACGTGGTAGCAGATACCCTATTGTGTACAGATGCATTATGCCTGCCCACGCAGTTTACTTTGAATGAGCTCTCAACCGAGCAGAGCACGGACGGACAGCCCATAGCGCTTCTTCAAGATCAAAACCCAGTCTTACAGCTGAAGATGCTGACCTGGGGTCCTGATCACAGGCCCATCCAATGTGACGTCAACGAGGGCTCACTTCGTCCATACGTTCCGCTCTCCATGCGTCAACGCATCTTTAACTTATTTCATTCTCTCTCATCCCAGCGGCAAAGTTACGGACACGTTAATCAGACAACGTTACGTCTGGCCGGATATGCACAGAGACATTGGTCGATGGTGCAAGGCTTGCCTCGACTGTCAACAAGCCAAGATCAGCAGGCACGTAAAACTCATCCCGGCAGCCTTTGTCGCCCCTGATGGACGTTTTACTCACGTGCACATCAACATTGTGGGACCTCTTCAGCCAAGCAAAGGGTTTAGATAATGCTTGACGATGGTGAACCGTTTCTCGCGTTGGCCGGAGGCCGTCCCACTCGCTGAGACCTCCGCCGAAACGATAACACGAGCCTTCTATGATAACTGGATAGCGCGGTTTGGAGCATCTGTTTTCATTACCAGTGATCAGGGATCACAGTTTGCATCACAGCTCTTCTCCGCCCTACTCTCCCTTCCAGGTTCTGAGAGAATTCGTACCACACCGAATCACCCAGCTACCAATGCCCCTCGTCCATGGGGCAGGGCGTCACAAACCTTCTAGAACATTCGAGAGACAGGCCCCGCAGCGACGTCATCGAACCTTCTCGAAGATTGCACAATAGCCCTCAAACGTTTTAAGAATGCACAATTGTGCGACCCTGCAGGAGTTCTCAAATTACAGATAAACAATTTGTACCTTCTCTAAGATTGCACAGCAGCCCTCAAACTTTTTAAAAATGCGAAAATCTGTCACCTTATTGAGCAAACGCGAATAACCCATTCCCTCTGTCGAATGTTCGATGACGTTCCAAAGTACTCTGTAATTAACCATGGGTCATTGTGAGCGAGTATTGCACAAACCGATTAACCCATTGAGATGAACGCGCGCGTGTTTTTCGTGCAGAGGCATGCAGCGCATCGGCCGATATTCGCTACCACCTTATCGCAGCGATTCTCGGAACACCGATTATTTTAATCGCGGTCGCCTCACGAGCAGCCCCCATTACCCTGCCGAATGTTCGATGATGACATGTACTCTTCTGCAACCCTGCAGGAGGTGTCAAATTACAGATAATAAATTTTTACCCCCAGAACCCCGATTGACGTCATTAAATATTACACCGTCATTAAATGTTTTTTTCCAAAACGCGTGTACGCGTGGATCGGAGCTGTGGTGGGCATCGCGGTGCATACGTGGCCCCGAACCGAGCAGTGTGCATCACGGAGCATACTGTGTGATATCAGATGTCATCGAGCAAGTGTAGCGATAGAATGCCTCTCACTACTATAGAAGCTTTCGGGCCTCTCCTTATCGCTGCGATTCTTGGAACTGGAGAGTATTTCAATTGCGCTCTTCTTATCCACACTTTTTTATCTTACTTACAGAATTAAAAATGGTTAAATTATTAATACATGTTTTATTCGACAATACCAATGAATTGACAGCCCCTATAATCGTTTCTCATCAGAGAATCAAAATTCGCTTGTTTTTACGATATCTCAAGCTGTTCGCGAGATATAGAATTTATTTGATGTGAGCATCAGTTTGTTGCTGAGATTTCGCATACAATTTTGAGACATATGAATGAAATTTAATATTTTGTAGGCGTACTTTCTTATAAGCTACTTAATACTTTAATTTACATATGAGATATGAGGAAAGAAAAATAAAAACAGTAATATTCAGTATAACAAACGTTTATTAAACATAATTTTGCTTTCTCAAAGAGAAAGCTTTGTAACGGCGAAAATTTTCGAATCAAAGATTTTGATGAATTTCGATGTTTTTGAGGTCCCTGAGTCAGAATTATAGGTTTTTAGAAAATGTGTATATGTATGTATGTATGTATGTATGTATGTATATATGTATGTATGTATGTATGTATGTATATATGTATGTATGTATGTATGTATGTTCGTATGTATGTATGTATGTATGTATGTATGTATGTATGTATGAAACCAAATTTTGGCCCCGTCATAACTTTTGAACGGATGGAGGGAATCAGCTGATCTTTCGCATGCACCTTGGGTATGTCTCAACTTAGAACTGATTAAATTTTGGAGTCAAATGGATGACTTCAAGGTCTTATTTTTTTTAAAATAACAATTTTGCAAAAATTTTTTTTCAAAAATAATTTTTTTTTTTAATTTGTTCGAAATGCAAAATGGAGACCAATATTCTCAAAGTACATTTGATTTTCTTCTAAATTATGTATTTTAAAACTACTCATATGGTTTTTCTGATTTAAAAATGCGGATTTGAAAAAGTAGCAAATTTTTACAAAAATTAAATGATTTTATGGATTATAAATAATTTTTAATTATTACATAACTATTTTAAATATACTTTTCTAAATTATTTTGAATAATGTATTTATGGGAAATAAGATATGTAGAAAAAATGAAATTTTATATTAAAATATTCATTTAAAAAAATTATTTGAAATAATCTATTAATTCTCTTTGAGAAAGCATTCTGCTAAAGCAGTTAGCAGCGGTTTCTACATGCATTTGCATATAATTTTACTTTCATTGAACTATAGCTCATTATAAAACATAATTTTACAAGGAAGTTTTTCATATTATATTAGCATTAAGTGTACATTGAATACAGTCTCTTCTTAAAGGCGGTACTACACTCTCTGTTCTTGATCACTTGTTAAATCATCAGACAATTTATCCCACGTCTGCTCTATACTGTTTGCTCCAAATATTGTGAGAAATGACTTAGGTAGCTGAGCAATATCTGTAGGACTCATAAAGGATAAATGTTCTGTACGAAAAAATATCTTGAGAGATATCTCTAGCGATGAAGTATTATCATGATAAAATTTTCTCAGCAACAATACATTTCGATGTGCACAATTTGCCTTGTAAGCAAGTCTATGATGTGGACATAGCTGCTCCAACACATCAAACTTGAGTGTCTGCAGTGACGGAAAGCGCATATCGCTCATATCATATACGTTAAGGTTGTATTGTTCAAGCCACTGTTTTTTCTCAAGGCCCCTTACATAGACGACACTTGCATCATGTAGACTGCTCCGTAACGCATTTTCCAACTCTTCATAAGGCAGCTCACCTGAACTCCAAGATAAGCTATGATAATTATGTTCCAACCAGCAATTTTGACTTTTATACTTCGCTGGAAGTCTACACCATGGTGTGGGTGGCTTGAAGGTAAACACCGCCGGTTTCACGTTTCCACTCAGAAGAACAATAGCTAATTCTTTGACAACAAATTCGTTGATGGGTTGCTTAAACCCTTGCACATCCACCACGTACTCCATGTTGATTGACTGTTCAGATGGCTTTGCAGGGTCTTTTATACCTTCATCCCCTCCTTAGACTAATTTCTTAATATCCCCACTTATCCTCTCTTAAAAAAGTGATGGAGGAAATCTGTCATCACAATAAGACTGTTTTGATTGGTTGTTGCTGGCTCATTTGATTGGTATACATAGAATAAGCGCCAAAATCGAGTATGTTTGAATTTTGAAGATTGGATTCTTGACTTTGAATATTTAAAACTGAATAGTATAAAAAAAATTTCATGATTTTATTTATGAGACTTACGTTATTATCGTATAATTTAAACTATTTAAAACAAACTTTTAAAATGAAACTTGATCATGTTCATAACCTCAAAAACAAAGAGATAAATGATACGCGCGAAGCGCGCTAAAAGTAGCTAGTGGGATTATATTCGATAATACGGTCGTGTAATATCAAGCACACGGAAAAAAATTTCCCGCTGTTACTGCGCTATGGTTGCCACAGCAGCGCCCTCCCAGCTCTCGAGTAGTGAGTCTGCCAATTTGGCACACTCAGTACGCCAATCTCGGTGAGAGTGAGCGCATGCGAGTCTACTTGCAATTGTAGCAGGGAACTTTTCTATTGATATGCATAGTATTTTTACATGTACAATGTATAATATTATTATAAAATAGTAAAGTTGTAAATTATTGTAATTAATAAGATAAAATAAACGAATAGAACATTTCTTAGTATAATGCATATATTTATGAAATGTACTTAAAATGCCGAGTCATGTTTTATAAATAATTGCATAAATTTTAATATAATAATAACACGATAAAATCATTTTTACCATATTCTTTTATTGAAAATTATATATAATATATCTTTATCGACTCACAATACATATCTTGTTGCGATAAAATGAACATTTTTTACTTTTACTGATAAGCAGGGGGCTATTACAGGCAAACCTTCGTATTTAAATAGCTTATAAACATTTTTACATTTAAATGTAATAAGTATAAGCATGACAATGATTATCAAATGTTATTTGTTCATAAATTTTCATATAAAAATAAGTAATGATTAAATGACTCTAGTGATAGCCATAAATTAATTTGGATAATAAGACTCGGGTGGTGATACTATCAACTTATTTAACTTATTTAAGTTGAGTCTTATTATCCAAAAATAAGTAATATTATCATGTCGAAGAATCTTCATTATTTCTCCGAACTCGGTTTCACTTTTTTGCATATCTGTGACAAGAAATGTACTCAATCGATATGACGTACCATTTATTTCCACTTGTTTATAATATTCTTTGGTATTACGTGATTGGAAATCGAGATCGGAAGTGTGAATTTCATGAAGATTATCAACATCAAGAGGCCCTAGTATAATAGCGTCCATGTTATAATTTATGTTCATGTTGCACATTTGCAAAATTTGTTTATTTGGGAGGCGTTTCACGTCAGCTCTCCAGGCGCGGCACGCGAGCGCGAAATCATGCTGTTTTCAGCTTGTGTTTGAAGGGCTAAGATGTATCTAAAAAAAATAATCCCTAAGTGATTTCGATGTATTTTTTCCTCAGCTTTCCGATGTTGCTATTAGTTTCTCAAAATTTTTCAATTCTAACCTCAGAAAAACATAAAACGTGTTATATCTCAAAAACTATATTTTTAATATTTTTTTTGACCTGCTAGATCGAAAGAGGAGGAAATTTTACATGGATAGCCTTTTCCTACATAGGGGTTTTTTGATTTTTTCGAGATATTATTCAAGAAATACTTAGAATTGAAAAATTTTGAGAAACTTACTGAGAAACTTACTGAGAAACTGTACTTATTATTTTTGTAGTGCTTGTGATGCTGTTCTAATTTCTGTAACCGTTTTCATTATCACTGAATAATTTTTCATACATGGAATTCCGTATACATATTTTTGTAAAAATGCCCATAAAAAATCGCATGTAAATGGACAGAAATGAACCGCGGTTAAACAGTGAAAACATACTTCGACAGCTTTGATCGGCGCATTCGTACTGATGACCATTAATAATAAGATATGCCTTGAGATTATTGAATGGCCCGTACCAGATAATGTAAGGCAATACTGGCCGTTGTATGGACGTCAGAAATTCTTCATGTTCTTTTTTTTCAATTCAACATCAGAGATATTCTACAAATAAATGAAATATATTATAATATGTAAAATACTTGTATCAATAGTATATTATGTGCCATGAAAATAAAGTGGGCTATGAACACCTATATTTTTTGAAAATAGACTGCTTTAAGAGTTTCAAAATCGAACTTTTCTTACAATAACTGTTAAAAATATAATTATATTATAAAAGGCAAATGATATATCTATCGGTAACATCTGATATATATATATATATATAAATATGAAATTCTGGAAGTTATATATATATATATATATATATGAAATTCTGGAAGTTATATATATATATATGTCGTTTCGCGGTTTTGACGAGTTTTTCGAGATATCATATACCGATTTTGAAGAGTTTCTCCGGTTTTGAAGAGCCTCTTCACACCGGCAAATGATATATATGACCGGTTTTGGAGAGTTGTCGGCCATTTTCTAGAGTCTATAATTCCAGGGTCATTATTTCTTTAGTCACGTTAACATAGGCAACTCTGAGAAAAAGAACTATACCTCTCCAAAACCGTTTCATCCACATACTTATATATATATATATATATATATATACACATTTGTTTTAACAGATTTATGGAGCCCTTTTATACACATGAGCATATTTATGGAGCCCGTTTTCTTTTATGGAGCCCGGGTCCCATAAAATATTTTTCTCGGGCGTTTATGGAGCCCGATCTAGAGTCTATAACCCCAGGGTCCATCATTTCTTTAGTCACTTGCCATAGGGATCTCTGGGCTGTAGGTACTAATATACAGGGATGGGCTCCATAAACGGATGGGGGGATAATTATATATATATACATATATATATATATATATATATATATATATATATATATATATATATATATATATATATATATATATATATATATCATATTCAGTTTTCCTTATTCTAAGATCTACTAGCGCAGATGCCGATAGTCCAATATATTCACGAGTCCAACTAAAAATTTATTTAATTAGTTACCTCTACACGCAGTATAAAACTATCAAAAATTTTTGCTCTAGAAATATTTATTGTGGAGTTCTCAAGTTGAATTGTCTTCGGGATATTAAAGAAAACAGGCAAACATAGTAATGCCAATTCGTTGATGTACTCGTCTGAAACAATTACAAATTAATATTATAATTTATTTAGCAATGACATACATTTACTCATTTACTGTTGTCAGAATGTACAATCTTACCTTTGTTAATGTGGTGTTGTATACTACTTAAGAAAGTTTTTAAATCTCTGTTTCGACGTTTACTTAAGTAGTCAATCAATGACTTGGATAAATGAGGCCAGTTTTTTTCAAATGCACTCAAACAATATTGTGCAATACTGGAGTTAATTTTACATCTCTTTGTTAAATCTTCAAAAATTTTCTTAAAATCTGATTGTAACTAGAATAAAATTTTTTTACTTATCAATAAAATAAAATAAATAATTGTTTCTTCAGAGAGAGAGAGAGAGAGAGAGAGAGAGAGAGAGAGAGAGAGAGAGAGAGAGAGAGAGAGAGAGAGAGAGAGAGAGAGAGAGAGAGAATCTGGATGTGCATGCGATAACAAGCAACAGATGGAGGTGGATATAAATATGCTAGAGAGAAAAAGAAAAAGAGAGAACTTACTAAAGTGATTATTATATCCTGTGTTAGACAAGGAAAACTTCTGATTATGATCGGATATACTGGTTCCGATTTTTTTTACTTCGTTGTACAGATTCAATGGCTCTGTTCCTTTCTGGAAATGATCTTTCCCATCCGGTTATAACATCTGCAGAATTATAGTTTTCACGAGTTTCATCAGTTAGACAGGCAGTATCTATGATTTTTTGCTCCAAAAATAATACATGGTTATAGAATAAAAGTATGATAGAAATTAAGGCAAATTGATAATAAAAATCTTGTATATACCTTGTGGAGATTGAAGTTCTATTTCATTGCCGTCAACATTCAGCAAACCTGCTTCTCGCAACAGTCCACGTATATATGTATGTACAAGTCTTTTTCTTCTGTTGGAAATAATTCTCAAATCTCTTGACTTAGTTTGAGACACACCTCTGTTGGAACTCTAAAACAACGAACAACTTTTACATTTGAAGAATGTTTGAATGACACTCCGTATAAGTGCTATGTATAAAAGCAAATTTGTTAAAATGCACAATGAACCTCTTTATACAGCTACGAACAAAAAAAAATCTCATGCACAAAAATACACAAAGACAGATAAAAACATTAATATTATTTACAATGAAATATTGACAAAAAATTTTATTGTTACCATTTACCTCATGATTATAGTGATTAAGTATTCAATTTATTTTTGTGAGATTTATTTACAAACTGAAATTATTTATATACTTGCTTTCACAAAGAAATAATCCGTTCAAATATAATTTATCTAAAGAAACAGTATAAATAATTTATAATTAATAACTTACGAGAAATTATTCAATATCCTTTCTAATCTATCTATAACTACTAAGTTCACTAAAGTCGGGCGATCAAGCTGTCTCTTTTTCTTATAAATACCTAATATTATTCTGCCACGTAAGTTAGAACTTAAAAAGTTAAAAAGATCATTTTCAACAAAGACAAAATCATCAGCTAAAAGAGTTTATAATGATTGAAATTAGTATGAATGATATGTATAATAATGAAATTATGTGGTACGTGCAAAGACATGCCAAGCTAATATTTCCAATTACTCAAAACTTATAACAAATTGAATAATAAAAGTGATATATTTAACCACATAAAATATCATAATGATTTTGAATAATTGTAAATAAATGTCATTGTAATATGAATGAATGAATTATGTACATGATTGGGTTTCTGTTAGACCTGCTGACGGTTCTACTATTGATAATGGATTTCTCACATTATTTTCTATTACTTCTACAAATTCAATTGACATATTAGCAATGTCATTATCATTATTATGAGTTAAAACACTATTTTCTTGAATAGGTGTTTCTGTCGCCATTGATTCATTGCTGTCGATACTTGCATGCACCAACACTTTCTCAAAATGATAAGTAGATATGAATTTAATTATTACTTCAGCTGTATGATACTTTAATATTTCTTGGATTTCAATAGTTGTTAAGTTAAAAAATCTGTTAGTGTTCACTCCGTTTTCTACATAAAATAAAAAATACCTTTATAAATATAAAATGCAAATAAAAAGTACAAATAAATCATGCTTACGTTTTCAATTGTACTTAAAATACAATCTCAACAATAATAAACAAACGGGATAGCTTACAATTTATAGGATAGGTGCCACTTGAGTGCATGTTCATACATCAAACCCTTAATAATCATATTATATATACTTACGTTCAAAAGTATGCTTAAGAAAGCTCATTTCATTTTTCTCAAAAAAACTATCCATGATAATGCAATAGGTGCATCCATTCAACGATGTATATTGAAATAAAACTTCAAATTCATCCGCACATCCGTTTTAATCCACGAGTTTTGGCGGAAAGAGCGCGAGCGCTGCTCGCAGAGTCGATACGCCAATCGACTATCGCAGCTATTGCGTCAAATTGGCAGACTGACTGTGCCAAACGTTCACAGTCACTACTCTAAAGCGTTATGTACTTAATGCACGCTTTTTCTTAGAGTCACTCGGGGCGTTGGGGTAGTCACACTAAGAAATGTTTTTCCGTGCAGTAGGCTGATGTCTGTGCTGGAAAATTTTCTTTAGCCTCGAATTCAAGACGAACGTCAACTGGAGCCTGCTTCAACGACTCATTCTGCTTTGAACAATCGATAACAACTAAAGGAGCATGCTGTATATACTCTCTTTTCTTGACCATAGGTCTCTTTTCCATAATACACATTTTGAAAGCTTACATACATATCATATAATAAAGCGTATTGATTTTAATCAATGTTAAGATTGAGATTTCTATAAGAATAGTATTGTGAATTGAGAAATAGTTTCACATTACTTATATTGCAATGATCAAAGCGGCTAGCATTAGATCCACTTTGTCCTTTACGATTAGTCTGAAAACCTAGAATGATGAATCGGGATTTTTCCAGCTGATTCGATGTCTTTACAGTTCAAACATGCTTCGATGTGGTTGGGAGTAATGGATACTCGTATAGCTCCCAACTACGATAACTCATAGCAATCGATTTTTCCTTCTGTATGTAATGAAGGAGACGTATTTTATGCTTGTCAGATAATACCACATATGGCATTAACCATTTAATTTTAATTAGATTAATTTTAAACTCTTATGTTTGCGTTTGCACAATGGCATTTACATCATTCTTTGATCTTGTCAGAATAAGCTCCTGCTTACAATTGACTATGATTTTACAATAGTCTTCCGCAAAGCCGAGAATCATACTTACAAGGAGTGTCACTCAGATTCGGATCACGGTTTCACCCAGAGTCGTAGGATATGCTTTATTATATAAAATTATGAAAGTCTGTACAGTACCAGACCCTAACTCTTCCATTATTTGAAGTTATAAGGGCTTGAATTATTTAAAAATTAATTAATTTTTTCACATAAAATCACCCATTTGGCGGCTAAACCTTCCTTTTATGTCTATAAACAAACCATAAAACATTTTAATGTGTTAAGACATGACATATTTTAGCAAAATTTATAACAGTTTTTAACAAAACTATCCACTATTATTTTATATTACCTTATTTGAATACATAAAACGCAAGTTTCATGTTTAAATAGCCCATTTGGTGGCTAAACCTTCCTTTTCTGTCTACAAACAAACCATAAAACATTTTTATGTGTTAAGACATGATATATTTTAGTCAAATTTATAACAATTTTTAACAAAACTATCCACTATTATTTTATATTACCTTATTTGAAAATATGAAATGCAAGTTTTGCTGATATTCTTGGTTTAATTAGAATGAAACCAAATGTCGAACCAGGATTTATTCGCTAAACTTTCTCATTTGGATTTTAATATAAAGAATATAAAATTAATATATTCACTTGTCAGTCCTTAATATCCACCATTTCATTGAACAGAACTGAAATAAATCATATTCTCAATTTGGTTAATTGAGCAGAATTGCAATCCATCTTGTAAATCCTGAAACATTAGAAGACAAAATTTCAAAGCATCACTCTTTATTTCACTTTTACATCAACAAAATGATTTAAATAACAAAATTTTACATATCTAATATTTCTGAAGCTGTTTGCTTCCTGTCCTTTCTAAGTTACCGCCAGTCTCCAGTTTTGGTGATTTCTGGAACACTTCAAAAGATGTTTTTCTTTCTTGATGTTTATTTCCAGCAACATGTTTACTATATCACTATAAATAAACGAACTATAAAATGAATCATCTTATCGCGAATAGTATCTGAACTGCACCGAATGCAGATTGCACGTTATGGCTCACGTTTTAATTATCTGTTATGGCCCGGAAACTGAAAAAAGAACAGGCACAGACACAAGAAATAGCATTGGTTGTATATCTATATATATGAAGAACTGCTCGTTGTTCCTCGCTGTTCTTGATATATATATATATATATATATATATATATATATATATATATATATATATATATATATATATATATACACAACTAATGCTATTTCTTGGGTCTGTGCATTGTTCTTTTTTAAGTGTCCTAGCCTTTACAGTGAATCCACATTCCATGCCGTATGCCGTAGGCTCTATGCGCTATGCCGTCAGAAAAATAGTTGTTGTCCGAAATCTATAATATTTATAACTCTATGGTTACAATTCCTATAGAATTTATAACTCTATGGTTACAATTCCTATACGATTTATAACTCGATGGTTACAATTCCTATAGGATTTATAAGTATAGAGTTATAAATCCTATAGATTTCAGACAACTTTTTTTCTGACGGCATAGCGCATATAGCATACGGCATACGACATGCAATGTGGATTTAGGGACTGTCCACATAGCGTCTCATCTGCCTTATCTCATGTCTCATGTCTCAAGCGCGAAAAAAGATCGTTGTCCACAATCTTAATAATTTTTAATCTACGGTCATTTTTTCTGTATAATTTTCTATTGCCATAAACTATAAATGTATAAGAATTCGGACAACGATTTTTTTCGCGCTTGAGACATGAGACAAGAGACAAGGCACATGAGACGCTATGTGGACAGTCCCTTACTGTTATAAAGTAAACATCAGTCTGTGCTAATCGATCAGTTAGCCTGCGGTCGATAATTGGTAAGGCCTCTGCTACATAAGTACATATGCACCCGTATGCACGCGTATGCATCCGTATACCCACGTGCACATATCTCGTGCGGTCGCGCGCGCTCGCTTTTCTTATTGGTTGGGAGCGAGCTCAGGCCTTCGATGACCAATGAGAGAAGCGAGCTTGCGCGCCCGCACGACATGTGTGCACATGCGTACGGATGCATATTTTTTCGCGCTTGAGAGATGAGACAAGAAACAAGGCACATGAGACGCTATGTGGAAAGTCCCTTACTATAAAGTAAATATCAGTCTATGCTAATCGATCAGTTAGCCTGCGGTCGATAATTGGTAAGGCCTCTGCCACATAAGCACGTATGCACCCGTATGCACGCGTATGCATCCATGTACCCACGTGCACACATCTCGTGCGGTCGCGCGCGCTCGCTTCTCTTATTGGTTGGGAGCGAGCTCAGGCCTTCGATGACCAATGAGAGAAGCGAGCGTGCGCGCCCGCACGAGATGTGTGCACATGCGTACGGATGCATTTCGTGTATATGGATGCATAAGTGCTTATGTGGCAGGGGCTTAAATTACGCTCACATCTTCATAGTGTACAAGTGATCAGCTGGTCGTGTCAACGGAACCGTGTGGCGCGTACTACATATAGTAAACTCATAAAGTCGTGTAAGACAAGAGACGTTACTAAACTTATGAATTTTAAGATACGTTTACCAAATTTATAATTATCTTTAAAATTACCTGCAATAAAAAATAATATAGATCCTTTGTGTGAATTTTTTTATTACTTTTTCAGATTATTTTATAAAAAGAAGATCATCTAGCTTCTAATCACAGAAGGGATTAATTTTATTGAAGTAGATTGATTTTCAAGACTCATTACTCTATTTCAAGATTATAGAACAATAAGTTCAGTAAATGAATATAAGTGAAACGTCAACGCATTAATTTGGTGCATACAAATTAGATTGTCTTGAAAATGAAATGCAAAAATTTAAAAATATTATTATATACAAGATTATGTGACCATCAACTCTGGATTGCATTAGAAAAAATGCAGATTTTACAGATTATACCTTTTGCTTGATGGTAATGAGTCACTAACATGTTTTGTTTATGTTAGATTTTTACAATTTTAAAATGAAAAAATTATTCTTTACTCAATTATGGTCAATATGGTGATAATTAGGTAAGCCATATTTTTCTTTTGTTTTAATGTACAATATAATTTTTTGTTTTTTAATTAAAATGTATATAAAATAATTGAAAGTAATCCCTAGCGGAAATAGGATTTGCAAATAACTGTTAATAACTGCAAATATATGCTAGTAACTGAAATAAACAGTTAGGTTTGAGACAGTATAATGAGTTTTTAGCAGTTATTTGCAGTTATTATTTCCGTCTGGGATTCTTAGAAATTAAACAATATTTATCAGAATTGAAAATATTTTTACATTATTTATACCTATAATATAGATTTACAATATTAATATAATTTTCATCCAATTTGCACATTAAAAAATTATTTAATAAATATAAAACAATTTTTAATACGGAATATTTTTATTTACAGAGAAAAGAATAATCTGTACAAGACATTATACATTGCTAAAGAATAATTCACATTTGGACGGATAGTACATGTCATAAAAACAATGAAAGCAGAAAGATGAACGGCAACAAGAGCACTTGCTAAATTGGACAGATCCACAAGAACATTTATTTAGTCGCTTTTTCTGGAAAACAGACTTCTTTTACATTCGTAAAAACATATCTGTCAGTGATCAAATTTGATGCAAACCACGAATAATGGATCATATTTAGAAATATTGGTGCAGACAGCTGATTATGAATCAGTGCATGGATTTTAACTGCATCTTCTCTAGTATTTAACTGACGATCCGTTTGTCTCAACGCTGTACAGTTTTGTAATTTTTTTACAAAATACTTTATTTGTCTGTGCAGGTATACATCGAGTGGTTGGCAATTAGGGGGAATAATCTTAAGTGTACATGAAGATTCTCCATTTTCATTTGTGAAATCTTGATGTAACGTCTTCTTAGAATGTCCATCCCATGAATCTAAGATAAGTGTAAAGTTCTTCTTTTCAACATAAGGTTTAAGAATCTCTTTATTAAATTGTAACACCAAGTTAGATGTCATTTTTCCTAATTTGGAGCATATAGTATAAGTATTTTTATAAGCATTAGAATACTCATTTATTTTTTTTTTTCCTGTAGGTCCAAATGTTCCTGTAACCTCTTGAAGGCAAATCAGAACTTTTGGTAGTAGTTTCCCTGGGGCAGTCACAGAATATTGCACGTTATAAGAGTGAGTGACCTTATTTAAATCACCAAGGTAGACTTCAACTCTTTTTTCTTCAGTGTGCTCAAGTGTTCATAGTACATTTGCCCTATACTCACATCCCATTTGATCTGTATTTATAATCAAATTTAAATCAGAATAGGATTTAATATTTCTAATTTCAGCTTGAAATTCTGCTGTTGAGCGTTCAATTTCTTCAAAAGATCTACGTTCTGTATGCTTTACATATTTAGTTACTCTTCTCTGGCTTGTACGAAATTCTTTTTTGAATCGATTCATCCAAGCAGAAGAAGCAGTAAAGTCAAGAGATACATCTGGAAATTGCATAGCTGCCTGAAGAGCCCATGTTCGGAGGTCCTCTGTCTGTACATGCTCTGTACATGTACTTTCTGATAGCTTGCATTTTATCATATTTTGTTCCACCACTCAAAATTTCCCTTTTCCATCTTGATAGCTCGTCGAGTCTAGGCACATATTTACCTTCATGTACTTTCATGGTACTGTAACTCCAACTTGGGTGCTCCCTTTTTAAATTAACTATTTCAATCTTCTTATCAAGTGGCACAATATCATATTTGCTTTTTTTTTTCTTCCGGTTCATAGTCAGAACTTGTCTTACTTGATTTATTTTAGGATTCTATAAAAAAAATGGTATGTAAAGTAGATAAAGATGATTTTGCATTTTACTGTCTTCTTGTAAATGTTCAATTGAAGATTTTAGTAATTTAATAATAATGAGAAATCCTTACCAGAAGAAGCATTATTTTCTGATGTTGAATCAGAAACATTCGTTTCACAAATCATTTTATTTTCTTCATCAGCTTCATCACAATTAATCAGTTCATAACTTTTAACTAGATTAATATTTTCTATATGCTCCATAAATAAATCAGCTAACTATTTAGCCAAATTTTGAGAATAATCAGATATTGATTCACTTGATACGTGAACAAAGCCTTTGGCTTTCAATATCTCAAAACAAACAAAAACACTGTCAGATATAAATCCTTTATAAATTTCAGAGTCGAAAATCTCGTTCTCTTCCATCATCAAAAAAAAGTAAAATAAAAAAATAAAAAATCAATGCAACTGTAAAAATCAAAATACAATAAATCAAATAAACAACAAATAATAAAAAAATCTTGAAATTCTAAAAAATCAATAAATAATAAAAATGATTAGAAAAAAGAACGTGATAAAAATTATATGAATGAATAAATAAAATAATAATAATATAATAGAATATAAAAAATATGAATTAGAATATATATAAAAGACGAATAAAATATAAAATAATATAGAAAGAACAAAATAATATAAAAGATTTATAAAGTGCCTGTGCTTTACGTTTACTAACTCAATGTTAATGTTATTATAAACGACTATTTTGACGAACAAAATTTAAAAAATCGCTTTCAGAATGCTATATAATTACTACCGCGTCTAATAGATGTCGCATCAAGTCAATATACTGTCGATTCATTTATCGACCGCAGGGTAACTTATCGATTAGTACCTATAGACTGATGTTTACATTAGAAGATGAGTGATAATAGCTGACCAAAACGTAAGCCATAACGTGCAATCTGCATTCGGGGCAGTTCAGATACTATTCGCGATATGATGTTTCATTTTATCGTTCGTTTACTTCATAGTGATATAGTGAACATGTTGCTGGAAAAAAAACATCAAGAAAGAAAAACGTCTTTTGAAGTGTTCCAGAAATCACCAAAACTGGAGACTGGCAGTAACTTGGAAAGGACAGAAAGCCAACAGCTTCATAAATATATGTAAAATTTTGTTATTTAAATTATTTTGTCGATGTAAAAGTAAAATAAAGAGTGATACTTTGAAATTTTGTCTTGTAATGTTTCAGGATTTACAAGATGGATTGCAATTCTGCTCAATTAACCAAATTGAGAATATGATTTATTTCAGTTCTGTTCAATGAAATGGTGGATATTAAGGACTGACAAGTGAATATATTAATTTTATATTCTTTATATTAAAATCCAAATGAGAAAGTTTAGCGAATAAATCCTGGTTCGACATTTGGTTTCATTCTAATTAAACCAAGAATATCAGCAAAACTTGCATTTCATATTTTCAAATAAGGTAATATAAAATAATAGTGGATAGTTTTGTTAAAAATTGTTATAAATTTAACTAAAATATATCATGTCTTAACACATTAATGTTTTATGGTTTGTTTGTAGACAGAAAAGGAAGGTTTAACCGCCAAATGGGCTATTTAAACATGAAACTTGCGTTTTATGTACTCAAATAAGGTAATATAAAATAATAGTGGATAGTTTTGTTAAAAATTGTTATAAATTTTACTAAAATATGTCATGTCTTAACACATAAAAATGTTTTATGGTTTGTTTATAGACATAAAAGGAAGGTTTAGCCGCCAAATGGGTGATTTTAAGTGAAAAAATTACTTAATTTTTAAATAATTCAAGCCCTTATTACTTCAAATAATGGAAGCGTTAGGGTCTGGTACTGTACAGACTTTCATAATTTTATATAAGAAAGCATATCCTACGACTCTGGGTGAATCCATGATCCGGATCTGAGTGACACTCCTTGTTAGTGGTATGGACACATCGAAGTAGCCAGTATTATTGGTGATTTGTTGAGTTTCTCAAATATCAATCCAGCCTACGTTTTCCAACTTTTGTGTAGGATTGAACGACACCAAACCTTTCATTAGACTTGTCAAGCCAATATTTTTACATTTATCAATTTCTATAGCATTAATATCATACCGTATTTCTTCGAAAAGATGGCAGAGAGCGTTGTTTACAAGCTTAATGTTGACAGCAGCTGTACCATCTACCTTAGTTAATCGTCCATGAATATGTAATGAACTACGTGAAGGTAGTAGACAGAGATCTTGATGTTGTATGCCGATACGAATTTCATCGCTGTTATTGAAAGCAGATGAAGCGTAAGGCTGATGTGCATGCACCTCTTAATGAGCGACAGATTCGTCGAATTCCACGGGTGATTGTACGTTCAATATGTCTTCCATCTTTGAAACAGCAGAAAAACAGACAAATTATTTTCTTCCAGCGTTTCTTCTGACCTCGAGGCTTAGGCTTCCTAGGAAGCGAATGTTCTGTGGTGTTAGCTCTTTCACTGCTCGTTGATGACTGATCTTCTGATGGCATGGTTTGTTCTTATATAGCTTTTACTGTTATATATGATTCCCATAATTATGATGCTACTCTGATGTGTAGTCTGATTGTTATAATTTCTCCACCAAAATTCACAAAGTTTCCGTTTTTATATTATCGATAGTATGAACTGTGATTGGTAAGTAAATAACTTGTGTTGGAATTTCAATGATCTTCTAGCCTGGAGGAACAGCTGGGAAAAATTCATGTATCGTTTGCACTTTCTGTTCGCTTATATAGGCTCTAGCTGTAATGTTGCACTCAACTCGCCGAGAGTTAACCTTGAGAATAGATACAAGTAAATCTAATTCGTGAGTGATATTTGCTGAAAGAGTATGCTGTGAAAACCTAATAAACTTCCAATAGAATCTTGCGATTGAAAATTTATCGTATGACGGCACTTTATAGTACTGCGAATAGTATTATTATTAGGTTTAGGGCAGAGTACCATGCCTTTAGGTGTAAGTATTTGCTGTAGATGGCGCTTAATTCCTTCAATGTCCCAGTTACCAGTCGGTAATGTCACTATCTCTTCTCCGACGTAAAACTTGTTATTTCCGATATTAATATTGGGTATTGAATTGAAGGTTAAAAGTTCAATCAATCCTAGAACGTATCTTTTATTTGCCAAGAGTTTAATTGGTGGAAAGTATTAAG
The DNA here is from genome assembly GCA_036365515.1 of Torymus aiolomorphi. Taxonomy (NCBI): domain Eukaryota; kingdom Metazoa; phylum Arthropoda; class Insecta; order Hymenoptera; family Torymidae; genus Torymus; species Torymus aiolomorphi. Next base: position 74,156,456 of record CM070877.1, on the reverse strand, counting down.
ATTCTAGTATAGATGACGTTCCAGATAAACTTAGTATCAATGATTCACCCATGACTGCGCAATTAATACTGACTATGTATAACATTTACATCGTTTTATATAGCCTCACTCAGAAACTTTAAACAGAGATGCCCACAGTTGTACTAGTTATAATCTTGATAACTATCGTGATTATACTTTACGGTGCTAACGCCCAGGTAATCCAGAAGTTCTACAGGTGGCTGAAGATCTCCGAAACTATCAAAGTACACAACGTCATTACCTCGTTTTCGATAGGCTATCCAATGTGTGCCAAGTCTTCTTTCATCATCGAGATTAACGATCGCTGATTCGCGGTAATGTGGACCTTTCGCTGGTAATGTGTTTCGCATGAATACACCTCGAAAGTATGGAATTTGCATAATACGAGCATATTTTAGCAAGTCAGCGTCAGTCAGTGGTCTATGAGGCAATTTTACATCGAAGCTTTTTTTGTCACACCCGCCGTAGGGTTTAAGATGGATACAGCCTGTTTTGTGCGGTTTAAGGTAGTGACCTTTACCAAGAGCAATAACTTCCATCGCACTGTTATGTCTTTGACTTTCTTCAAGATACCGTTTAGCAGCTTTTGCATCATTTACTGCTTTAGCTATGCCAGCAGCGCCACCTGCCAGTGCACCAGTTGCACCTAGACCCACAAATAATGGAATCAGAAAAGGTAGGAATCCACTGATTTTTCGTAGAACTGATAGTACGCGAGGAATGTGTACTTTGGCTTTACCACCAGCCTTCTTCACAGCATCTCGAGCACTTTCCAATGCAGCTTGAATAATTTGGCGCGAATCGCTACTAAAGATGGCTGGTTTTGAGGCTGCTTTGACTACTTTAGCCAGTGCAGAGGTTGGTCTCTTTTTCAATCCCATGCCCAATTTTGATTTTAACTTCATAGCGTTTCTCACATAATAAGCCGCTGCCTTCTCACCACTGCTTGTGTCTTTAGCAAAAATACGTTTCCAGTCTTTATCTGCTAATACTCAGCGTTTCTAGCGTCAACGCTCTCTCGATTCCGTGAGTAGGCAATGTCGTGTTCTTTACAAGCTTGGTCTAAAGGATTAATTCCAGGATCACCTCGAGCAAGACGCTTTGCAAGGTTAGTCCCTGGACCACAATATTGATAGCCAGTTAGATGCAATTCAAATGGAAGCTTATTGATGACTGTATTGACTAAGCCTCGACCTTTACGCGTATTGCGTTTACGCTGCTTATGCCCAATTATGATGTTAACGCCTCGGAGGATAAATACATACTAACTTGAAATGTGTATAAGTATGTTCTATATATGCACTCAATGTCAGTTTTCTGACATATCATATGCTCAATTTAGAGATTTGTGTTCAAGTTGCTGGAGTAATGATAAGTATGGATTCCTTGTTATCGACAAAGAGAGGGCACTTGGTAGTGGTCGATATAGAAAGGGGTTCGATCAATTTCTTATAAATATAGCTGCCCCATAGCAAAACCGATTAGTATGATTTCAATTGTTTATCAGACAATATGGCACACCTTAAGCAAGAGGAAAATGTTCTCAATCAAATTGTAAAATCGAGAGAAGCAATTAACCGAAAGTACCAGCAGTTGAGGCAAGATAAAACAGATGTAGAAAAGGTGATGGGAGAAACATTTAAGCCTATTGTAAGTCTACTTGAAAAACTCGTTGATGCTGCACAAATAGAGACAAAGAAAGTAATTAAAAAAAAGACCGAAGAGGAGCAAGAGCCAAGTTATGTTCAAGAACTTAGCTCAGATAATGAAGATGAAGAGGAATCACAAAGTGACCTTGATGAAACTGTAAAGACTCAAAGAGTAGATGCATCATTTGAAACAGCTGAAAGTGGACAGGATGATGATGACGAAGAAAAAGAATTTGTCAAACAAACTTACCTACAGACCTTAGAAAAATGTCCCAACTCGTTCGATAATATCTATGGGGTATGAATAGAAGATAATGTAATGAAAATTGGTTACTCACCTATAGATTTTACAAAAACTTATGTGAAAGTTCAAAATGTAAACAATCCAAAAACAGCAGGTTTACTTCAATTGCTCTTTCAGAAAATGATGCACATAGGTTCCAATGGTATTGAAAATTATTGAACAATCGTAGAAGTGACGAATGCTTTTAGAAGAAATTATAGTGAAACTCAACCTCTGCGTAAGAGCAACAGTAACAAATATAAAGACTTCATAAGTCCCTATTTGGATAAATCAATAAACAGAAATATTAGTGGATCAAGGTTCTTGTTATGGTACTATGTGTACTGGGATGATCGTAACGAATTAGTTGATCATCTTCGCTTACTCTTGGCTGAACTGGAAGGCGGCAATCAAAGTCACACAAATGAGATTCATTTAATCATTGAAGAACTAAAAGAAGCAGGTTACATACTTTAAGATGTCTTCGAAGAGAGTTCACTTTGATGCTAAACCAGTTATTAATGTGATGCATGTGTGACCCTATACCAGTCGAGCTACACGTCACGGAGAATTTGAACAGATAGCACGTGATCGAGAGCCTTTTCGGATGCGAATTCAGAGACTATCTAAAATTATTGAATCTGTGCTCATACATAAATATACATCTTTGTGTATAAATTGATTGAACTCGATGGTATTGCAGTCAGTTGCAACATGCGTGTCGATGTATTCGGACGTAATCTCGAGCGTGCTGAAGGTAGTCGTGGTCCTCAGAGTGTTCGCTTCAAAGTAATTTCTGACGGACAATACGACTTTGACGGCAAAAAGTTATGAGCCTATCCAATCAGGTGATGCTGTTAATTTGTGGCGTTGGCAGCCTGGTAAGTTAGATCGTCTGTTACTGTTCTTGCTCTGTTTGGAGCTTTTTATTAATATTCCTTTCACTTCGAGGAGTGATTTGTTATTAGGAAGGTGGTTCCACCAGCTCTAAGGCACGTCGCCTAAGTGCCCATCAATTGCATGGTGCCCTATGAGCCAGGAACTGCTTTTCATTGGATGACAACTGACATAACCTCAAATTTGGCTGGCTGGGCGGTTGTCGACGAGTCTGTGAAAACCTGTCATTGTGATCACTTCGGTGCACCATAAGGCCATCACTCTCCAACATCAATACCAATTACACAATCACCCAATCAATCACTGTACTCCTGGACGCATGAAAGCTGCAACGGGAATTTAAGCCAACTCCAATGGTGGATTTTGAATCTTGAGCTTGTATTGTGTTGGTAGCTGATGGAGAGACACCAACACAAACAAATAAACAAGTCACAACAGAAGCGACCTTCGTTACTGTGTATTCTGGGATGGTGAACAGGTGTGTCGTCTGCGAAGAGTACTCCAGTCAAATACTTGGTTTATGCCGCCAATGCAACCAGCCCTGCCATACTAAGTGTGCTGGGGAAAAGAAGGATGGCCCATGCAACCTGTGCCGCAACGCCGTGCATTCACCAACCTCGCAGAAATCCACACCATCGTGCAACGTAGCAGCGGTCAAGACCCGTCAGGTGAGCGCGATTACGTCATCGCAGAGTCGCACGCCGACGAAGTCTCATGCGACTCTCCGCCACCGGCCGCCCCTCCTTCCGTCTACGCCGGCTGCAGCCACACGCCTACGCGAAAGGGGTAAGGCCGCTGTAAAGCCAGTTGTCGCGACGTTAGCGCATGGAGCCTCGCCCGCGTCGAATGGAGCAAATGCCGGATGGCACAGTAGCTAACAGGTGCTTGTTCGACCGTCAACGGCTGGAGATGTCGATGTCGCCGCCCTTGCTCCTGATGCTGTTAATGCTGAGAGCGACAAAAGAACCATCGAGACTGACGTTGCTGCTGCCGTTGCTGCTGGTGGCGCCACTGTGACTCCCACTGCTGACGACCTGCTGAGTCATTCTTCTCGTGAGGCACGACTTGGCGAGGCGAGTCTCCATGGAGTCTCGCATGGACTGATAACGGTGAGTACAATGGACCTCTTCTTTCGCCGCTTCGATATGCTCGAGCAACAACTGGACGAGCTTCAATCCCTCATGAGTAGGAGCCCTGAGTCGCGCAGCATACATCCTATGCTCTCAAATGGGGGCGCTGCAGTCGATGTGGCCAATTTAACTGCGAAGGTATCTGCTCTTGAGGGAAGACTTGTTAACCATGCTGGTATGTTAGATGAGACAAGCACTAACACGAGGCTGTTGCTTGATACTACCGAGGGTCTTAAGGGGACAAGCCATGGTTAAAACTGAAAAAAATAAGAATAAATAATTTGATTAATAATAAATTCCAGGTGTAATCTTTGAACTTAATATTTTTCCCACTAATAAGTAGTGTTATTACCTACAATTTCCGCCTGTAGTTAGCTGATAATATATATCTGGCTCTTGCGTACATTTTATTAATGATTTAACTCTGATTTATTGATTGCCGTAGGTTTACTTTTCAACAACTAAATAAAATGACTTGAAATTCATGGCTTGATCTTTGTTTTTACATCAGTTACCAGTTTTCTGTGCTACTTTTCCTAAAAAAATTTTTTTAATATTTATTTTTTATGAAAAATCTCAATTTTTTGTATATTTTATCAAAAGTTTTATAATTTTATTTTTTTTATTTTTTTCTGAAGCTTTTTTCAAAAAAGTAGCGTACATTCCTTGTGGCTAATGTAAAAAGGAATGCTCACCTAAAATTTCAAGTCATTTCGTTCACTTGGTGAAAAATAAACTTACGGCAATGACCCTGTAAACACAAAAAATAAGTTTTTCAGAAATCATGTTTGAAACTTGAGTTTCTTATAACTTATGGTAAGCTTTTCAAAACTACTTACAAAAATCTTTTTTGTAAGATTTTGTGGTAATAAGTGGCCCATATCGCATTGCTCATATCTTTCACTGAGTTCGCATTGCCCCTGATGGCATTACCATAGTAGGTGGTGAGCTGATCAATAACTTTACCAGTCAAGCGTCCCTGTCCTCCAATGGATTTTCCGTCAGCTAACTTCTTCTTGCCAGAATCCTTCTTTAGATTTCTCAGCCTTGTACCCATTCGCTTTTGAACATGTCCAACACACTCCTTTTTTTCTACTATCAGTTCATCTCCATATGGTTTAACTTTACACAAATCACAGAAAACTTTTGAATCACCATCTCCAATGTAGCGATGATACTTTACACCATATTTTTCCATGGAATTTTTGAAAATTTCAATAATTCCATCCACTTCCATCTTTCCGGCACTTCCTTCATGGTTTGCTGAGCAATTGGCTTGATGGTCCGTGTACCAGTCTTCATATTCTTCTGTGCCCTCTTTATTTTTCCATTTCATGCAAGCTTTGCAGAAACTATTCTTGATAGAGATGTCAAGAATTTGTTGGGAACGCAAACCAATCAAGCTTGTGATTCCTTGTAAAGAAGAGAATCCTCTCTTTCTCCAGGACCCGTCACCAGACACATCAAGCCCTACACTTCCAGCTGGTGTCAATTGTTTTTCTTTTTCCACTGCTTTTTGCATGGAGATAACTGCCACTTTTTCACATGCCTTACTTAACTCCTCATTGATATGGTCATAAAAACTGTGTGCCACTGGCGATGGTAGGTCCATGATACCACAGAAAGTCTCCAATCCTGCATGTCCTTGTCCAAATGCACGCATAGCAAGTACACTACGTCTATTTACTTCATAAGCATTCCCACTACTTCCAACTTGTTTACTTGTATAGACGAGATTCATGCCATTGCAGTTTTTGCATACAATATTAATTTTTGCACCCAATCCTCTAATGTCTCCTTCCGTCATTCGGATTTTTCCATGACACTTAGCACAAACAATTAACTTTTCAAGTTCATGAAACAAAATATCAATATCTATTATTCTGTTTCTTGTTGTTGCTAGACTTCTAGATATATCTGATTCTGAAATTTTGCTTGCAGATGTGCTTCTTTTTCTCTTTAGTGATGGGGCATTTTCTACTTTTCTTCTAAATCCTTTATGTTTCTTTTTTCTTCCAAATGTTCTCTTCTTTGTAGATGGTCCTGGTGTTCGACCTCTCTTGTCTGTATTCATGATTTTTCACAAATCACTACTTTACGTATCAAAATTAAATTGATACACAAAAGTCACTCCGAAAAAAACACTTAAAAATATAGCAAGTTTTAATTGCACAATGTAGCTAACCTACAGGCCAAATTTTAAAAAATTTTCCACACACTGCTCTAGAGCGTATAATAGCTTATAATCAGGAAAAAATGTTTGTTTACTAAATAAATTGCATTGAAAATGCAGATTCAATTACATTCAAAATAATTCAGTTTAAATTCCAGCGACCGTGGCGCTGAAACAACATAAACATGCAGCTGGGATTTTGAACCACCTATGAGTATTTTACGTATAATACCTTTCTATAAGGAGAGTAAGGGCTCTTGCACGAATGGAGGAATAGCGAGGAATAACGCCTGGCAGCCAATCACAAGCAAGTTTTAAAAAGACGTGTTCCTTCTTATTCCTTCAAAAAGAAACAAGTCTTTTTAAAGCTCACTTGTGATTGTTTGTCAGCCGTTATTACTCGCTATTCCTTTATTCGTGCAAGAGCCCTAAGAGTAAAATACACGAGATTTATACCTCAAGTTAAGTTTTTCTACAATGTTAATGTACATTACGTTATAAATTTAGTATTGTATCGTGTATGCTGTGAAGTATAAAATAATATAAGATTAACAATAGTATTAATATCTAAAAGTGATATTTTGAGTAAAATCACTAAATATGCAAAAACGTAACTTCACGGTTTTAGCTGTATTTTCTAAACGAAATCGAATTTCGAAATGCGGTTGGAAGCATCGTATTCAGCGGAAAATTTGCTATCAAAATATTAAATAAAAAAAAAATCGATTTTTCGACCCCCTAACCATGGCTTGTCCCCTTAAAGACAACTTGCGGAGAGTCCACGGAAAAATTGAGAGTGTTCATGGTGCTTGCCGGGCGTTAGAAACTAAGCTAGAATCTAAGTTGGACAGCGGTCCTCTGCAACCTATGCGTACTAATGCCGCGGAATCCAGTCTTCCAGACAGAAGTCAGTGTTGTTCGCCTACGGACGGCTCGAACAACTTCGAGTCAGCCGATATTATTGTATCCAATATCTGCGACAGCACAGAGAAACAGTGTGCGGATGTCGTCCACGCCGTCCTTTCAACGGTTCTTCCATCCATTGAGAGGAAGGACATCACGTTGATTCGCTCACTTCGGCCTGAAAGGCAGGAAAATAACGGACCATTACAGTCGCCATCGGATAATCGTCGACAACCTTGGGTAGTCCGCTTCTCCCGCAGCGAATTAGTAGTTAAGATTATCCGTGCAAACCGTAAATTTACTGCACTTAATACAAAGCATATCGACGTATCGTCCCTTAATCAGGAAACATGTAATAGCCTTATAGAAAGTAGAATATTTATTAATGAACTTTTGAATAGGGAATGTTTGTTGCGTTTCAATAATCTCAAGAGAATTGCACGCGGCTTGGGTTTTAAATATATTTGGCATAGATGGCATCATTCAAGATGGCGCCGGGAAAGAAAAGACCTCCCGACAAGAGTAGTACAAAAGTATATAAGTGCCATCCAAAAAAACCGGTGGCATTAGTAATTTGTATCATATGTGGAGACGCATATCATAAAAGTGATTTTGAAAGATTTAACAATACAAAAGATCTAGGAGATAACTTGGTAATTTGTCCGGAACACGTGCACATGTCTAACATAACCTATAATGAGGATAATGAGGAAGAAGAACACTTGAGTGAGACAGCAAAATTGATAATAGCACATATCAAAATGAGGCAAACGGATGAAATAAGAAAAGAAATACTAGAGGAACTAGCAGGAAAGACATTAGAATTACAAAGTGAGGCAGAAAATAATATAAGTGAGAATGAGGTTATGGTAGCTGAAAATACGTTACTAAAACAACTGAATAATGAATTGCAAGATAAAAATAAACTATTACATGAGTTGCTTGAAAAATATAAAGAAAAAGAAACAGGTAACCAATTTACTAAAAAAGCTTACGCAGACGTAACGAAGGTGATAAAAGTACAACCAAAAAAGATACCAAAAATTGTAGTTAAAATAGGCAAATATGATCAAAGTGAAGTTTTAAATACAATAACTAAATATCTAGTGAGAGAAAAGAACATTCAAACCAAAAATATATATAATAAAAATAAAAGTGATATTATAGTTAACTGTATGAACATTGAGAGTGTAACAGCTGCTGAAAAAATACTTCAAAGAAAACTACCGAAGTGTGATATATCTGCTGAAAAATTAAATAACCCAAAAATAAAAATAGTTGGCATAGACAACTATACAAAGATGGACATTAAAGAAATTGAAGAAGATATAAATACAAGAAATTTTAGTGACTTAAAAAACAGTGTTTCAATCCTTCATATGTACACAAATGAAAAAACAAAGCTTAGCTCCATTATAATGGAAGTGCCACCTGAAGCATATAAGTTGATCAGAGATAACAAGAAAAGACTTTTTGTAGGACACCAAAGATGTATGGTTTATGATCTAATAAATATCTCACCATGTTTCAACTGTGGGAGACTAGGGCATAATGCGAAAAAATGCAAGAATAAACAGATATGTGTAAAATGTACAGGTGACCACGAAACAAACAAATGTAATAGCACCAAAACAGAATGCACTAACTGTATCTTTAGTAAAAAAAACATATAGAACAAACTTATATACTAATCATTCTCCATATGACATGAGCAACTGTGAAATACTTAAAAACAAGATAAAAAAATATATAGATGCAACCGATTACCCTATCAAACCTGATTTACCGACTTGGAAACCAATAAGGCCGTACCAGCAAAATACACAACAGAGGGCAGATGCAGCTAACACACTCACCAGACCTGCAGTACCGGCAAGGAAACCACCAATACCGCTTACGCTAAATCTACGACAGAGGTCATCTTTACAATCTACAGAAAGTATCGCGAGCATAGGAACCAGCCCAAACGCAATTTCAACAACACCAAATGCAATAAATCGCGCAGAATCATGAAGTATTAGAAGACATACATAAGCAATTATATCAGCAGGAAATCGCATATAATGATTTAAAGTCTTTTAATCAAGATAGAAAAGCAACAGATAATTTGATTTTATACTTGAATATAAGAGGTTTAAAAACTAATTTTGAGAAATTGCAAATCTTGAATAAAAGGCTTAAAATCAAACCTTATGGGATAGTATGTGCTGAAACCAGTAATTTAGAACACTATCAATATTATAAATTAAATGGATACAATACTTATTATAACCATAGTCACATAAACAAATCAGATGGTGTGGTCGTATATGTAAAAAAAGATGTAACCCAGACAACTAATGTGATAGAACAGGGTAGGCTAAAAATACTAAATACAATTATAAACCTTCAAAACAATAGTCATTTGGAAATCTCAGCTATGTACAGATCATATGATCTACATAACACCGAGTTTATTTTAAAGGTAAATCAATATTTGCAACTTAAGAGAAGAGTTAAAAACCATTTGATAATAGGTGATTTTAATATAAATATAATGTTACAAAACAATATTAGTCAGAATTTTCTATACAATTTTCTTGAAAATGGCTATTACCCTGGTTTTACTGATACGACTAGACCATATAATGTAACTACTGATAGTGGAACATGCATAGACAATATTTTTATAAAAACTAGCTCAATCAATACAAAAACTTTCAAATTAATGACGCTAATTACTGATCACTATCCGCTATTTATAGATATAAAAAAACCTCTAGTGAATACAGAGATGAAAAAAAATAAAACTAATTATTCATTAAATTACAAAAAAATAGCTATTATAGCAAGTCAAAAATGTTGGAATTAATACACACAAATCGAGGATCCAAACGAAGCAATAAACCTTTTTATAGATGGAATAACACAATGTCAAGAAAAATCAAAAAGAAACCCGGTTAAATACAATAATGTACCTAGAAAAGAATGGATTACTATTGCGTTAATAAAATCCTGTAAAAAAAAGGACAAATTATATAAACAACTTAAAAAAAATCCAATGAATGAAAGATTACAAAGTGAATACAAAAACTATGTTAAATGTCTAAACAAAGTTATAAAAGATGCCAAAATTAAATACGAGAAGGATCTTATAGAGAAAAACTCAGATAATCCAAGACAACTATGGAAAATTATAAATTCCAAACTGGGTAACAAAAATAAAAAAGATAATAATATAAGTGAAATATATGATGAAAACGAGGAGATAGTAAAAATCCCATCCAAAATTGCGAACATCATGAATGACTATTACGGCAAAATCGGCAAAGAAATGAGTGACAAAATTACTGCCCCAAGTAACAAATTTATACAACTACCACCAAGTAACTTAAATACAATTTTCCTACATCCTACAAATGAAATTGAAATTAAAAAAATAATTGAGAATTTGAAAATCAAGAATGGTGGAGTTGACAAAATAAATGCTAAGACACTCAAAACAATATCTGATCTTATAGCAGATCCTTTGGCACATATCTTCAATAAACGTATTGAAAAATCAATATGGCCGGATGCGCTAAAAGCAGCTGAAGTGGTACCAATTTATAAATCAGGGAAAAAATTACAAGTTAATAACTACAGACCTATATCATTAATATCGAATATAGCAAAAATCTTTGAAAAAGTAATCTATGAAAGAATTTTTGATTTTATTAACAAACATAAAATATTAAGTGAAAAACAGTTTGGCTTTATTAAAAGCAAAGGAACCACAGATGCTCTAAGCTGTATTACAAAGAGGATCTATGAGAACTTAATAAGAGTAAGCCCATTATAGTCGCATTTCTGGATCTAGCAAAAGCCTTTGATACAGTTGATCATAATATACTTTTACATAAGTTGCAAGCATACGGGATAAGAGGCAATGCTTATAATTTAATGCAAAGCTACTTAACAAATAGAAAGCAGAAAGTAAGAATTGGCCAAAGTGAGAGTGAACCGATAACAATAACGGTGGGAATGCCACAAGGAACAATTCTTGGGCCATTACTTTTTAAATTATATATAAATGATCTACTTATAACAATGCCAGAAAACTCAATTTTATCATATGCTGATGACATAGCAGTTATATCGTCAGGTAAAACCTGGAAAGAAGTTGAAAGTGAAATGAATCTATATCTTGAAAAAGTAGCTATATGGCTTGCATTGAATAAACTGACATTAAACATAAGTAAAACTGTGTACATAACTTTCGGAAATTACTGTGACAGTGTACCAAAAAATTTAAATGTATATATTAACAAAGAAAAAATAAAGAGAGTTGACTCGTGTAAATATTTAGGAGTAAATTTTGATTATAATCTAAAATGGGATGAACATATTAACTACCTAATCAAAAAAACAAGTTACTTAAATTTCATCTTTTACAAAATCAATAAATTTATGCAAACAAGTACGTTAAAGGTTATTTACTATGCGTTTTTTCTACAGTGTTATTAATTATGGGATAATTGCCTGGGGAGGTGTATATAAAAACAATCAACATTTACTTCAAAATATACAAAACAGACTACTTAAACTAGTTTTCAAAAACACGTTTGAGCAAAATAAACCTATGAATATTAAGCAACTATTCACATGGGACTGCTTAAAATATCATTACAGCGAAATGAAAAATATATTCACAAACTCAAATAGTAAGACAAGAAATAAAGCTATATTATTACCAAAAATTGACAAAAGAGTAAGCGAAATAAACAATTATATAACTGCAATAAAGACTTGTAATATACTACCACATGAGCTCAAAACTCTAGATATAGACAAAAGACCCGCAAGGTACAAAATAAAAGAATGGATTGTGAAAAATATTTATTGAAAACGAGTTGAATATTCCTTGAAAACGATTTGATACTATAAGTTCGTTATAGTAATTCAGTAATTCAAGTCGAAAATTTAGATAATTGCATATCGCATATTTACATATTACTGTTTAGAAAGTCTATTATGATGTTAAAAATATTTCATAGTTTTAAGAATTAGTATTAATTTTAATTTTAAGTATATTATATACTCCGGCCCTGCAAACAGAAAATTTATTTTTCTCTGCAGGGTTACAATAATGTAATGTACTTCTATAATGTACTCTGGATAAATAAATAAATACATAAATAAATAAATAAATAAATAGAGGCGGTCGGTTCCTGATTAATAGGCGAGACGGAGAGAAAACGCAAGAGTTCATGTCGGGAGCGGATCTGCATGCTCTTGCAGCATCGTACGGCGGAAATGTTGGTGCGAGCACCGTTACAACACGTAACCGCAGTATGACTGTCGATTTAAATAAGTGACTAGGCCAAGACAACTCGAGAGAGGTGGAACAAGTGAAACTGAAGGCCGGCTTTCTAAATGCAACGTCGCTGTACATGGGGATGTTTCGTCACTTTCAACTGCTCGTCCATCCTTCAATCACCTTTCTGGCGTGGTTGAGTCGCGTTTCGCGCAGGAGGTCGATGGCGTGTTCGCGCAGATCAATGGTTTTTCAGTTCTGCATCAGGATAGAAATAGGCACGACAGGGGAGTGGCTCTGTACATCAGTAACAATTATAAAGCGACTATCTTATGTTCGTCGACATCACAATCTGCCCGCAAACCGGGTATCCCGGAGTATCTAATGTTCAGGGTTCAGCAGGGAAAATTGCCTCCGGTCTTCGTGGCTGTGGTTTATAGACCACCGGATATTCCATATGGTACCTTAATAGATTCTAAACTTATTTCTGGTTTGAGAAAATATTCGGTGGGCTATGACTACAGAATTGTGATAGGTGATCTGAATGCGAACATGTTATCGACCGCTCAGGATGCGATTTTTAAGGAACTTGCATGCGCACTCAACCTCAAGTTAGTAGAACATGGCGCGATCAACCATGTCAGAGACTCTCACACGTGGATAGATGTAATCTTCATTGACGACGACAACGTAGTGCTGGACGCAGATAACCTTATGGCGACCTTTCTAAACAGCCACAACATAATTGATGTTGTAATCGATTTTCCGTCTGCGAATCGTCCAGCTCTAAACAGCTTCATGTACCGAGATTTTAAATCTATTAGATCAGGAACTTTTATCCCTTCTTGATTGCTGTGATTGGTCGCCAGTTTTCTGTCCAGATAGTGGAGTTGATCTTAGGCTGGAACATATTAGCCAGAATATTATCGGCGTTGTCGATCAGCTTGCGTCGTTGAAGCAGTTCAAAACTCTAAAGAAAGGTCTTGCTGCTTGAGTGGACGCTGATCTCAGGGACCTCTACAAGCAACGTGACGCAGTGCGTAAACGATACAAGCGTACCAGGAACAGTGCTCTATGGGCGAAGTTTCAGTCTCTTGCCGCGGTGACACAGCAGCGTATGCAACATACGAAAGAGGCATTCGTCCAAAACAGACTATTTGATACCATGGAGAGTAAAAGAAATGTTTGGAATGAATGTAGGAGCCTTGGCTTGCTATCAAAATCTAACGATCAGCTGCACGGCTTTACTCCGGGCGAGTTGAACACCCACTTCGCTGGGGTTTCCGTTTCTCACTCTGAGCGCGAGGCAGATTTGGATGAGATTTTGTTGAACGCTAGTGATGATGGTTTCACTTTTCGCGAAGTGACTTTCTCAGACGTGGTCCTAGTCGTCGCCCATTTCTCGTCGCAAGCAAAGGGAGAGGACGGTATACCCCAAAGCATTATCGCGAAATCCCTGCTTGTAATTGGTCATCATTTAGACATTCTATTCAACACCTCACTCTCTAGTGGAGTTTTTCCCGGGACCTGGAAGCGTGCTCATCTGGTGCCTCTCAAGAAGACAGTAATTCCATCTACCGCCTCGGACTTTCATCCGATCACTCTTTTGAGCTTCCTCTCCAAAGTCCTGGAGAAGATAGTGCATGACCAAATTTCAGAGCATTTAGACTCGAAGAAAATCCTCGACCTCCGCTAAACAGGCTTTCGTTAACATCACTCCATGCAAACAGCACTACTAAGACTGATGGAAGACATTCGGACTGGCATCGACAATGAAATACCGTATCTCACCTTCTCATTACTCTTTGACTTCAGCAAGATATTTGATACTATCTCTTCCTCTAAATTGCTCCGTAAGCTAATCATGATGGGTTTCTCTAGGGCCGTAGTCCTGTGGATGAAGTCGTATATCACGGGACGTAAACAGCGAGTAGTCGCTAAATCAAATGGTGAATCGGATTGGCTTACAACCAACTTCGGCGTTCCACAGGGCTCGGTTCTCGGGCCCCTCCTGTTCAGTCTCTACATTAACGATCTCAAAAAAATTCTCTCTAATTATAACGGTCCGGAAGGAATTTTATCAGATAGTGTCACGCATTTGCTTTACGCAGGCGATCTGCAAATCTACACTCAAGCTACTAGATACAATCTTAGTGACGGCATTGAGCGCGTGTCAGTTGTGGCACGAGCTGTGCCGACTTGGGCCTCTGATAATGCCCTGTATCTCAACACTGGTAAAACCAAAGCGATTATCTTTGTATCTGAGTATAATATATAATAAGTAAAGTATATAATATCAATCTACTACATGGAGTAAACCTATCAGGTGTTGAAGTGCAGGATAACGTTTTCGTGTCTTTCGTCGACTCAGTAACTAACCTCGGTGTGATCATGGATTCGAAGTTGACATGGAAACAGCAGGTGGATGCGATTAGCCGAAAGGTTAATAGAGCCTTACATGGGCTCAGATCATTCCAATCCTGCACCACCGAAGCGTTACGCAAGCGGCTTGCAACCGCTCTTGTTATCTCTCACTTGGATTACTGCACTGTAGTGTATCTTGTCGTGTCAGATGAGCTTTATAAGCGACTGCAAAGGTTGCAGAATGCATGTGTGAGGTATGCCTGCGGTGTCAGAAGGAGCGAGCATATAACTCCCCACAGAAAGGAACTGTACTGTTTAGATGTTAAGGCAAGGAGAACATATTTCATGGCAGTACTTATGTATAGATCTCTCTGTTTGGGGCGCCCATCGCACCTTGCTACCCCCTTTTAGTAAAAACCAGTCTAGAACGTCAGGTAGGGCTCCAAGGGATTTAGAAGTCTCTGTTTCGCAAACCGATACTGGCTTGCACTCGTTCCGTCCCCAGGGTACGCGTCTCAAATCAGCGATGCGGAAATTTCTGCGCTTTTGAGCACTCTCGTTGTAATTAAAACTATGATATTAGATTAGATTGGCAATTGTAACCCTAGACTCTTTCATATAGACAGTATTAACATAACGTGACAAGGTTTAATGTGATAAATTTACCTGATATTATACCTGTACTATTATTTATTATTCGTGAAGTTATTTACATGTTAATGATGAACTAATTTATTGAATGGGTCCCATACGATGAATCCATACGCGTAATCTGTGATATGACTACTGTAATAATTAGCGATAAAACCTGTTGCAATTAATTTTTATGTACCCTTTTGTCATGTGCAAATAAACTTATATTATTATTATTATTTCGTATACTGTACAGCGCATAATTAAAATGGAAATCAGAAGCTTGTATGAAATAACTACAAATTAAGAGCAGATTTTGACAATTTAGATGTTATTATTAAGTTTCACAGCTGCAGCAAGCAGTTGAAGAGTTTCATTGTACGCTAAAATTACAAGATCTTATAAATAGATCTGAAATTATAAATTTATCACAGTATCGTTCAACTACACGTCGAGAATGGATAAATCAAATAGTACTGCAAACAGCAATATACCATACACAAAACATTCTGACAATAGTCAAGATAAAAAAACCGCTGCTAACTGCTTTAGCAGAATGCTTTCTCAAAGAGAATTAATAAATTATCACAAATAATTTTTTTAAATGAATATTTTGATATAAAATTTCATTTTTTCTGCACATCTTATTTTCCATAAATACATTATTCAAAATAATTTAGAAAATTATATTTAAAATAGTTATGTAATAATTAAAAATTATTTATAATCCATAAAATTATTTAATTTTTGTAAAAATTTTCTACTTTTTCAAATCCGCATTTTTAAGTCAAAAATAACACGTGACTAATTTTAAAACACATAATTTAAAAGGAAACCGAATATAATTTAAGAATATCGGTCTTCATTTAAAATGTAATGCTAAAAAAGTAATTTATAATTCATAAAAGTTTTTAAATTTTTTTCTGAAAAATCGCTACTTTTTCAAATCCGCATTTTTAAGTCAGAAAAAACGTGTGAGTAGTTTTAAAATACATAATTTAGAAGAAAATCAAATGTACTTTGAGAATATCAGTCTCCATTTGGCATATATTCAAAAAAATTGAAAAAAAAATTATTTAAAAAAAAAAAATTTTTGCAAAGTTGTTATTTTTTTAAAAATAAGATCTTTAAGACATCCATTTGACTCCAAAATTTAATCAGTTCTAAGTTTTTTAAGAAACTGTGTTTATATTATATTCATCTTCGAGATGTAATGCCAAAAAAGTAATTGATAATTTATAAAATTAGTCAATTTTTCTAAAAAGTAGCTATTTTTTTAAATCTGCGATTTTAAATCAAAAATAACTCGTGAGTAGTTTTAAACATAATTTAGAAGAAAATAAAATGTACTTTAAGAATATCGGTCTCCATTTTGCATATCTTTTGAACAAATTGAAAAAAAAGTTATTTTTGAAAAAAAAAAATTTGCAAAATTGTTATTTTAAAAAGATAATACCTTGAAGTCATCCATTTGACTCCAAAATTTAATCAGTTCTAAGTTGAGACATACCCAAGGTACATGTGAGAGATCAGCTGATTCCCTCCATCCGTTCAAAAGTTATGATGGGGCCAAAATTTGGTTTCATACATACATACATACATACATACATAATACATAATACATACATACATAATACATAATACATAATACATACATACATACATAATACATACATACATACATACATACATCCTGTGTCGATTTGCTAGTCTTGCATCAGGCACCTCCCCAGGTGGCGGATAGGGAAAAGCTTAAAGAGAAAGACGAAGCTCTGGTGGCGTTTATCTTGGATAAGAAAAACATACACACAGAGTTGAAGACTATGGCAAAGGCTACTAGCAGAGCACTAAAGGACTTTACGAAGACCAAAGCAGGTACTCAGTCGAAGATCAGAAGTAGTAAGGATCGAGAGAGCCAAACCTCTCCCTCCTTCGTCCAGAGACAGATGGAGCAGACTCCTAACAAGCGTTGGAGAACATCACCGCTGCAGGACACGACGATCAGGAAGAAGACGAAAAGGGCGACAACGACGCAGTCCCCACCGCCCACCCTAGCCAGAAAAACACCTTGGGAGGTGGCTGAAACACGGAAGACGAAGAGGGAGAAGAAGAATAAAGAGGAAGGCAAAGGGAACAATGGTACCTTAAGTCAAAAAGGCACCAGAAACCGAAGACCGCCACGGACAAGACCAACCCGACCGGATGCCCTTATTATAAGGGCTGCCGACGGTGAGTCATATGCTGATATCTTGAGGAAGATGAAGGCGGATCTAAAACTGAAGGTAGTTGGCGAAAGCGTAAACAGGGTATGCAAGACGGCGGCTGGAGACCTGCTTCTGGAACTTCAACGCACAGCAGAAGGGAAGGCGACGGAATTTCAACAAGTGGTACAAGGAGTGCTAGAAGAGGGTACCAAAGTAAGGGCCCTACAAGACGTAGGAGTCTTTGAAATAAAGGACCTTGATGTACTAACTAGCAAGGAGGACATTGTAGAGGCGGTACGCAATGAGTTCCAAGATAGCGACCTATCCCCAGCTGAGGAGATGATAATAAAGTCAGTGCGGAAGGCATACGGTGATACACAGACGGCTGTCATTCAAATGCCATAAAAAATGGCTCAACAGATGATAGTAAAGCAGAAAATCAGGATAGGCTGGATAATATGCAGAATACGAGAGATGAAGCGGAACGCACGTCCGTGAAAATAGCGCAGTTAAATCTAAATCATTGTGCGACTGCACAGGACCTACTGAACCAATACGTCCGCGAAACAGAGGTGGATATAGCAATCGTGTGCGAACAGTGCAAAGATCTAGACGAACCATCGTGGGATATGGACAGCACCGGTAAAGCAGCCATCTGGGCATGCGGTGATACTGCTTTTCAGGAAAAAATGATAGACCGTGAAGAAGGATTTGTACGCGTTAAGGTAGCAGGTTATTTACAGCATATTTACAGCTGCTACGCTTCCCCCAATGCGTCAATCGAGCAGTTCGAACATCTGTTAGATCGGCTTGTGCAAGATGCTGCAGGAAGGAAGCCGATACTGATCGCAGGTGACTTCAATGCCTGGGCTGTGGAGTGGGGCAGTCGAAACATTCGGGCTCTTAGATTTGGCTTAGTTAACCAGGGATCTACTTACACCTTTAGAAGAGGAGACACCGGGTCTGTGGTAGATCTGACTTATGTTAGCAGCTGCCTTATTAGCGCAGTTGACGCATGGACAGTGAGTGAACACTACACAAATAGTGATCACCAGGCCATAATAATGGAAGTAGGAAAACCAAGAAAAGGATCCAGCGTTAGTGTACAGACCAAGAGAGTCGGTTGGAAAACGAAGGACTATGACAAGGAGATGTTTCTGTTGGCACTGGAAGAAATGAAGCTGTCTGGGACGGCGAACAATCAGGCGAAACTGGCGATGGAAATAATTACTAGAGCCTGTGACGCTGCTATGCCAAGAAGAGTGACCAGCCATAGGCGACCACCAGTATACTGGTGGGACATGGACGTCGAGAGTGCCCACAGCGAGTGTCACCGAACTAGGAGGCAGGAGCAACGGGCAAGGAAGAAATACTACAAGACTGGTCGAGGTCAGGAAATAGTGGAAGCGCGAAATCAGGAAATGAAAGATGCTAAACGGAAACTCAAGAAGAAAATCCGGGACAGGAAACGACGGTGTGTTAAAGAATTACAGGACGAGGTAGAGTTGGATCCCTGGGGTCGACCGTACAAGGTGGTGATGAAAAAAATAAAGGGAAGCTATGTACCCCCTCCCAAGTTCCCGGAACTACTGCACCGGATTGTCACTACTCTGTTCCTCAGACAGCTGGAGGAACCATGTGTTATCGAAGCGGGGATAAGTGAGGACGCCTCTTCTGAAATCACAAAGGAGGAACTGCTAGCTGCATGCAAAAGGGTAGAAAACAAGAAGGCTCCGGGCTCAGATGGTATTTCCAATATGGCATTGAAACATGCTATCTGCGCACACCCAGAGGTTTTTGTAGACTTGTACAACTCATGTCCAGAAGAAGGAAAATTCTCCACTATTTGGAAGACACAGCGCTTGGTGCTACTGCCAAAAGGAAAGAAGCCGCCTGATGACTCAGCCTCGTACAGACCACTCTGCATGCAGGACACACCGGGGAAGATCCTAGAACGCATACTCTGCGTTAGAATGGACCAGGCTATTGAAGGCGCAGGAGGACTGGCGGAACATCAGTATGGTTTTCGCAAGGAGCGTTCTACCCTGGACGCAGCTGGTCTGGTAATTGACACTGCGCGAACAGCGATAAATGGAGACAGATAGAAAGGAGGAACAAAGAAGTACTGCTCTATTGTTAAATTAAAATACATGAGGCGCTCTGAAAGCGAAATGTGCCTCTCTACATAAGGAGGATGATGTCCGACTATTTGAAGGACAGAATCTTACTATATGACACTGAGAATGGCACCGAGAGTTATGAAGTCACAGGAGGCGTTACCCAAGTCTCAGTGCTTGGTCCACCGACTTGGAATATCATGTACGATGGAGTACTTAGACTACGACAACCTGAAGGGGCAACCGTAATAGGATTTGCAGACGACATAGCTATAGTGGTGGTAGCGAAACACATAGAAGATGTTAAAACAATAGCAGACGAGGCAATTTGTATAATACACGATTGGCTAACAGAAACACGGCTGGAATTAGCCAGCCACAAGACAGAAGTTATCCTGATTTCGAGTAGGAAGAAGCTAGAGACGGTAACACTGATGGTGGATGGACATGAGATTGTATCTCAACCGACCATCAAGTACTTAGGCATCACCATTGATGCAAGATTGACATTCAAACAGCA
Organism: Torymus aiolomorphi; assembly: GCA_036365515.1. Lineage (NCBI taxonomy): Eukaryota > Metazoa > Arthropoda > Insecta > Hymenoptera > Torymidae > Torymus > Torymus aiolomorphi. Next base: position 74,136,287 of record CM070877.1, on the reverse strand, counting down.
CCTTGAAATTGTGAGCGATGAGGCAGCGAAAGTGGGCGCCGCTCTATCACGATTGATGCCAAATGTAGGAGGGGCAAGTCAAAATTGAAGGTTACTCTTAGCCAGTGTAACCACATCGATTATGCTGTACGGGGCCCCAGTATGGGCTGATGCCATGCTGATAAAAACCTATGCACGAGCGATGGCTATCGTGTATAGGCGAATGGCGTTAAGGGTGGCATCGGCTTATCGTACGGTATCGGACGAGGCGGTGTGCATCATAGCAGGTACACCGTCCATTGACCTCTTAGCCATGGAGAGAAAGGACGTGTACGAAGCAAGAAGATGTGCAAACGACAACATCCGGAGGGAAATCTGGGAGGTCGCAAGAAAGAAGACGATGACTGTGTGGCAAGCAAGATGGGATGCCAGCGAAAAGGGGCGATGGATACACCGTCTCATACCAAAGTTAGAGGACTGGATTGACAGGAGACACGGGGAAGTTAATTACTACCTCACACAACTTCTCACAGGACATGGATGCTTTCGAGCTTCCTGTACCGATTTAAGCTAGAAGACTCTCCAAGCTACCCAGTATGTTTGGATGCAAACGAAGATACAGAGCACGTCTTCTGTGACTGCTCGCGATACCGACAGGAGCGACAAGAACTCGAGAGTTATCTCCAGATCAGAGTGACTCCCGAGTCTATTATGACGACGATGCTGACTTCAGAGGATGGATGGAGCGCTGTCAGTAATTATGCTGCGAGCATACTCAAAAAGGTCAGGAAAGACGAAGAAGGAAGAAGAAGACGAGAGATGCGGCACGAAGCTGACGACCGGACGATGCAGTAAGAAGTAGACGGAAGAAGTAAAAGTACAGGAAGGGCTGCAAGATGCAAGAAATGACGACCTCATGCAACAAGAGTAGGCAGAAGCCATACGCTCCCCCGCGAAGGATTGCTTTGCAGCTGTACCGCGGGGATACTGAGCTAAGAAGATAAGAGGTGGAGTTTTAGTGGGTATACCTGGCGCTGGCCCGTGCCAGGGGAGTCCCACACGAGGGGAGTACCGTACGGCTCCGATCAGTGCATTAAGCATTTCTCCAACTCTTCGGCAAAAAAACATACATGCATACATACATACATACATATATACATACATACATATATACATACATACATACATACATACATTTTCTAAAAACCTATAATTCTGTCTCAGGGACCTCAAAAACATCGAAATACATCAAAATTTTTGATTCGAAAATTTTCACCGTTACAAAGCTTTCTCTTTGAGAAAGCAAAAAAAACGAATCACAGTGGAATAATTTTATGAATAAATTTTCTCCTAATACTTATTCCTTACCTGAGCGACAAAATTACAAGAGATTTCAATAATTCAGAATGAAGGTTATGCAACAGCAAGTCGTTAAGGAGCTTCATATACCTGCACGTCGAAATTACCGACGATGCAAGTTTATTGTACGTGACTTGGATGAAACATGGCAAGCTGAGCTAGTGGAGATGCAGCCTTATGCTCAAGAAAACAATGGCTATAGATATATGCTTACTGTTATCGATGTATTCTCCAAGTATGCATGGGCTGTTCCTGTAAAGCAAAAGACTAGCAATGATGTTACGGCAGCAGTGGAGTCTATCTTGCAGCAGGGACGCAAACCAACAAATTTACAGACCCATCTAGGCAAAGAATTTTATAATGCTACATTTTAAAGTCTCATGCAACGATATAGAATTAATCTCTATTCGACATGCAGTAATCTCAAAGTATCTATTTGCGAACGTTTCAATCGAACACTCAAATAGAAGATGTGGATGTAATTCAGCTTGCGTGCAAAATATAAGTGGCTTGATATCTTGTCTAATTTGCTAAAGGAGTGTAATAATAGCAAACATCGCACCACTGGAATAAAATCGAAAGATATAACATTTGCTAATAAGATCGAACTACTTGCGAAATTTGCTCCACAAACAAAAATAATTAAGAAGCCAAAGTTTAAAATTATTGGTGAAAGCAGCTAATAGTGGTCTAATAATCTTGTTAATTGTAGCTAGTGGCCAAAATTACTACCGAAGTTTGTCGTGAGAAGGTGGCAAATAACAACAATAGTTTTTTACGACGTTTCGGACATCCTTTATTGATTATGTCCCTCTTCAGGCAGCTAGTAACAAAGTACAAAATACAACTTTTAACAACAACTTATATTAACTTAATTATGAACACATAATTTTACAAGTAACAATTAACACTTACAAAGTCTGTACTTTTTCCTGAGTATTACGGAGAACTATCCGTTCGTCAATGTAACGAGCATGACAAAATTTTCCCATTTATACCTATCATTAGTGTATTAGTGTGAGTGTAAGTAAGAACGTAACATGTACTAGCTTAATTGCGTAGAGCTTTTTGGGTGTGTACACACAAGATACAACCTTCCATAACCTACTCTCCTGATATATGTTCGACTATTGTATGTGATATTTTTTGATACTAGGAAGGAGATAGAAATTCAAAATTATTAATCATAGTATTATATTCTTTTGGAAGTTTATTAATTTCAAATTGCTTGTTTATAAATTTCTTTTGTGTGTGTATTGTCACGGCCTGCCGTACCGACGTCGCGGATAAGCCGTAGTTGAAGTAACTCATGCGCGCGAACGCGAGATGGCGCGTCGATGCAGAATCTGAGCTGCATCGACGTGATGACTAGCAGACCGCGGCGAGCGGGCGACGGCCATCTTATAGTTCGCTACGGCATTCTGCAACCGCTTTTCGTTTCGCTCCACCTTGTTTCGCCCGTTATTAAAAGAAGACTCGTTCGTTCATTTGAAGAGAAGTACCTTGTCAGAGCGCGAATCACGAGAGTTTTGCTCGTGATATACAAAAATAGTGTATTGAAGTACTTCTGCGGTTTTCGCGCGTTAAAGTGCAAAGTTCAAGTGCGACAGGCTAGTATCACCTGCCGCACTCCAACTACTTAGTGTCTGGAGGAAGTAATAGCACATTTCGTGTCCGCTCCACCGCAGCATCAAGATTTTTATATTCCTCAGGAAGTAAGACCAGACACGTCCGAGACCGATCAACTACTTGAGCCGTTGCTAAATTGGGTAAAAGGTAAGCGTGCACGCATTCTTCCGCGCCGCGTATTAGCTCCGCGTAACCGCTTGTCCAGGCTCGTCGTACCTGGACATCGGCTTCGAGTAGGCGTTCTCGTGTGGTGAGAGCAAGTGCAAGGAGAGAATGTAGGCATCGGGCTCGCACTTCATCAAGGTTAAACGCGAGGTCAAGCCACCGGCTTTTTCAAAGCCGGAGAGTGCGCATAACAGGTGCGCACACGTGTAAACCCGCCGTCTGCCCTCTCTCTCACACTTATACGTGTGTGCGTCGCGCGGCGATCGCGACTGCTCTCACACTTCGTCGCTTTACTCGGTGAGCGCGAGCGTAGAGTACCGCACACGTGAGGCGTATTATACCTCACGTGCGTGGCGTAAATTACAGAGAGCGTGACGTCAGTCTCCGAGGCAGCTGACGTCAGAGGTAACGTCCTGGCGCACCGTTTAGATAGGGAATACGCTAACCTAACTTCATTTCTTTTATATTTTTGATCCATTATCACACCACAACTTCTTTTATTTAATAAACAATAGTCTTTTATTATTAACATTTAACCTCTCGAGTTATTATTTCGCGACCTAGTCATTCCCCGTTCCCCGCCGCATCCGCGGTCGTTACGTAAGAGAAAACGTATCGTTTCATCTGAGCAGCTGGCACACGAACCAGTGAACGAGAGGAGAGTTCGAGTCACTGGTGAGAAACAAAGCGCAAGTCTTCGACTTGCGTGTTGCACGGTAAGTAACCAGATTAGGTGAACATTGCACGACGTTGTAGCGTCCGTTGCATAATCTGGCTATTACATCTCCGGGAGTTGAACCGAGAGATATGGAATTGAACCGCTAAGGTACACAGGTGAAACGTGCCTTAGCCCGAAAATCCACCCCGTGACAGTATATATAATGCTTTGGAAAATAGCCTTTTTTCTTTATTTCTTTCATGATCTAATATATTAACAGTGTTGAAATTTATAGTATGATTATTTTCTATCCTGTGTATGTGTAGTGACGAATTTTCATCTTCTTCCGTGTATTTTTTATGGTGTTCTTTGAATCTCATACCTAAGCGCCGACAAGTTTGGCCAACATAGGACACATTACAATTACTACAATTGATTTTATACACAACGTTAGACTTTTCTAATTTTACGTTCTTGTCTTTTCCTAGTACTATAATATTGTTCATTTTGTTTTTTGTACTAAATATAACATTAGTATTTAATTGTTTAAAAAAGTTCTTTGTAAAACCTTCGATTTCTTTCACATATGGTAGACAAATGAAATTCTTGTTGTCATTATTTGAATTTTGTTGAGTACTTCTTGTGCAATAGATCTTTTTTAATCGTTTTTTTATATAAAACTCGATAAAATCAAGAGGATAATCATTTTTTGTTAAAACTTTCTTGATAAAGGCAATATTATTTCTATGGAAAGAACTATGTGATAACTTTATGGCTCGATCGATAAGGCAATAAATTATGGCTATTTTGTTGCTAATCGGATGATGTGAATTGAAGTTCAAATATCTACCTGAGAAAGTCGGTTTTCTGTATCAATCTGTTATAATTTTCTTTTGTTCAGTAATAATAATCTTAACATCTAGAAATCTAATACTATTATTCTGTACTTTTTCGACTGTAAATTGAAGATTTTTGTCGTAATTATTGAAAATGCGGAAGAAGATGAAAATTCGTCACTACATATACATAGGATAGAAAATAATCATACTATAAATTTCAACACTGTTAATATATTAGATCATGAAAGAAATAAAGAAAAAAGACTATTTTCCGAAGCATTATATGTACACACACAAAAGAAATTTATGAACAAGCAATTTGAAATTAATAAACTTCCAAAAGAATATAATACTATGATTAATAATTTTGAATTTCTATCTCCTTCCTACTATCAAAAAATATCACATACAATAGTGGAACAGATATCAGGAGAGTAGGTTATGGAAGGTTGTATCTTGTGTGTACACACCCAAAAAGCTCTACACAATTAAGCCAGTACATGTTACGTTCTTACTTACACTCACACTAATACACTAATGATAGGTATAAATAGGAAAATTTTGTCATGCTCGTTACATTGACGAACGGATAGTTCTCCGTAATACTCAGGAAAAAATACAGACTTTCTAAGTGTTAATTGTTACTTGTAAAATTATGTGTTCATAATTAAGTTAATATACGTTGTTGTTAAAAGTTGTATTTTGTACTTTGTTACTAGCTGCCTGAAGAGGGACATAATCAATAAAGGATGTCCGAAACGTCGTAAAAAAACTATTGTTGTTATTTGCCACCTTCTGACGACAAACTTTGGTAGTAATTTTGACCACTAGCTACAATTAACAAAAAAAGTTTAAAATTGGAGAAAAAGTAAAAGTAAGCAAGATAAAGCAAGTATTTGAGAAGGGTTATACACCTAATGGGTCCACAGAAATTTTTACAATTAGTTAAGTAATGGTTACTAATCCCGTTACCTACAAGCTGAAAGACTATCAGAATGAACCCATCGCTGGTGGTTTATGTGAACAAGAACTGCTCAATACTAAATATCCAGACGTCTATCTTGTGGAGAAGGTGCTTAAGAAGAAGTCAAATAAGATTTATGTTAAATGGTTAGGGTTTGATAACTCACACAATAGTTGGATAAGCAAATCAGATTTATAAAGGTTGAATTAATAAATAGCAGAATTCAAAAAAGGTGATATGTACTTGTAGTATTTCGACAGAGGCAATAATGCGTTTGAGCTTGTGATTCAAAGAGATGAGTAAAAAGAAGTGCGCTATCAAGATGGGCTGCAGTTCAATGAATGTAAAATTATAATGCAAATACATATAAAAATTGTGTTTAATAAACGTTTCTTATACTAACATTACTGTTTTTATTTTTCTTTCCTCATATCTCATATGTAAATTAAAGTATTAAGTAGCTTATAAGAATGTGCGCATACAAACTATTAAATTTCATTCATATGTCTCAAAATTGTATGCGAAATCTCAGCAATAAACTCGTGCTCAAATCAAATAAATTCTATATTCTCTGACGAGAAGCGCTTATAGGGGCTGCAATTTATTGGTATAGTCGAATAAAACTTTTGTTAATAATTTTACTATTTTTAATTCTGTAAGTAAGACGAAAGAGTGTGCATGAAGAGAGCGCAATTGAAATACTCTCCAGTTCCAAGAATCGCAACGATAAGGAGAGGCCCGAAAGCTTCTATAGTAATGAGTCATTCTACCGCTACACTTGCTCGATGACATCTGATATCACACAGTATGCTCCGTGATGTACACTGCTCGGCCTGAGGCCACGTATGCTCCGCGATGCCCACCGCAGCTCCGATCCACGCGTACGCGCGTTTTGGAAAAAACATTTAATGACGGTATAATATTTAATGACATCAATTGGGGTTCGGGGGTAAAAATCGTTTATCTGTAATTTGACACCTCCTGCAGGGTCGCAGGAGAGCACGTGTCATCATCGAACATTCGGCAGGGGGATGGGGGCTGCTCGTGAGGCGACCGCGACTAAAATAATCGGAGTTCCGAGAATCACTGCGATAAGGTGGTCTCGGCCAATGCGCGCGCGCTCAACTCAATGGGTTACTCGCGTTTGCGCAATACTCGCTAACAGTGACCCATAATTAATTACAGAATGCTCTGGAACGTCACCGAGCATGCGACAGAGGGAATGGGTTATTCGCGTTTGCGCAACAAGGTGTCAGAAATGCGCATTTTTAAAACGTTTGAGAGCTATTGTGCAATCTTCGAGAAGGTACAAATTGTTTATCTGTAATTTGACACCTCCTGCAGGGTCGCACAATTGCGCATTTTTGAAATTTTTGAGGGCTATTGTGCAATCTTCGAGAAGGTTCGATGACGTCACCGCGGGGCCTGCCTCCGAATGTTCTAGAAGGTTTATGACGTCTTGCCCCATGGATGAGGGGCGGGATGAGGAAGAGGGGTCGTGGATGGGTGAGGTGGTGAGGGGCTCCAGAAATCCCCTAGCTATACTACTGATGTGTTGATTGGGGCCTCGCCATAGTGCTGCTGTAGAAAAAGTTTGTACATATGCTCGATGCACATGTGTGCATGCGTGCGTGTGTGTGTGTGAGAGAGAGAGAGAGAGAGAGAGAGAGAGAGAGAGAGAGAGAGAGAGAGAGAGAGAGAGAGAGAGAGAGAGAGAGAGAGAGAGAGAGAGAGAGAGAGAGAGAGAGAGAGAGAGAGAGAGAGAGAGAGAGAGAGAGAGAGAGAGAGAGAGAGAGAGAGAGAGAGAGAGAGAGAGAGAGAGAGAGAGAGAGAGAGAGAGAGAGAGAGAGAGAGAGAGAGAGAGAGAGAGAGAGAGAGAGAGAGAGAGAGAGAGAGAGAGAGAGAGAGAGAGAGAGAGAGAGAGAGAGAGAGAGAGAGAGAGAGAGAGAGAGAGAGAGAGAGAGAGAGAGAGAGAGAGAGAGAGATTTTATAACTTTTACGTATAGCCTTTCTGCACCATGGCAAGTGTTCCTACATAAAAAATTTTCTGATTCGTGGGGTTTTTATGGTTTTTTACAACTTTTATCTATAGCCTCTATGTACTGTACAGCGAGCGGCCAACACCCACGAGCAGTGTCTAATCACGCACGCACGGCTTGAAAAAATGGAGAAACCGTAACCTCATGGACATCCCCATACGACCACCTCGTAATAGATTACACTTCCGCGACACTCTCGTGGAACTGTACACTCGAATTTCTGCATTGAACCACTATCTACATAACGTACTCGTGCACAACATTTGTATGGGGCACAAGAAGACACACGATGCACTTCATAAATCACACAATACACTCATGATACTTTGCGACGGAGATGTTCATGCGACAAGACAATATTCGCGACTGACAGCAGGTCGACCGTTCGTCTTTCCCACGGATGATCTCATCCACATTATATTGACTCTTAAATTACATAGGGAAAAGATTTTTTCTCGAGGAAAGTTTCGAGAAAAAGAAGTTGAAATTGTTTTTCTCTTTTATTTAATCGTGCGACACTGTGGAATTTTGCTGATTAATGAGAAAATGTCACGTACATCGAGTTGTAGCTGCACATTATTATATCTCTCCACTACCCAGCAAATCATTTTTAATGGAAGAAAACAGCATTAACTAGGAAGCATTATCCACGCGATTACTTTGAGAATTCGACAAAGACTGAAATAGTGTGTGACTACGCCCCGCCAAGTTAAGTAGCCTCTCTGTATCACAGCAAATGTATCTACATAAAAAGTTTTCTGTTCATGGGGTTTTTATGGGGTTTTCGATATTTTATCGGATGTTGGAAGCTAATGGTACATGATTCATGAATACATGGTCTTATGGGGTGTCTATGGGATTTTTATGGTGTATTTTATAACTTTTGCGTATAGTCTCTCTGCACCATGGCAAGTGTACTTACATAAAAAATCTTCAGATTCATGGTCTTTTATGGAGTTTTCGATATTTTATCGGATTTTGGAAGCTAATGGTATATGATTCATGAATATATGGTCTTATGAGGTATCTATGGAGTTTTTATGGTGTATTTTATAACTTTTGTGTATAGCCTCTCTGCACGATGACAAGTGTACCTACACAAAAAATTTTCAGATTCATGGGTTTTTTATGGTTTTTTACAACTTTTATCTATAGCCTCTATGTACTGTACAGCGAGCGGCCAACACCCACGCGCAGTATCTAATCACGCACGCACGGCTTGAAAAAATGGAAAAACCGTAACCTCATGGACATCCCCATAAGACCGCCTTATAATAGATTACACTTCCGCGACACTCTCGTGGAACTGTACACTCGAATTTCTGCATTGAACCACTATCTACATAACGTACTCGCGCACAACATTTGTATGGGGTACAACAGAGACACGTGACGTACTTCAGAATCCGCACAACACTCATGATGCTTTGCGACGGAGATGTTCACGCGACAAGACAATATTCGCGACTGACAGCCGGTCGACCGTTCGTCTTTGCCACGGATGTTTTCCGAACGAGAAACGCGTCGACTTTTTTATCTTTTATTTATTTAATCGTACGGCACTTGGAATTTTGCTAATTAATGAGAAAATGTCACGTACATCGAGTTGCAGCTGCACATTATTTTGACTATTTAATTACATAGGGAAAAAATTTTTCTCGAGGGAAGTCTTGAGGAAAGGAAGTTGAAATTGGATAGCGTACCCAAAGACTCATCGACGTCGTTTTATCACGAGCGATCGCATTCACCACAATACATTGCCTGGCTGTATATTTAAAAGGGGTTTGTAATCAACAACTAGTCAGTGCACTTTGAGTGAGCGGAACCAGAACAATTCAAGATGATTAGAGCCAGTACATCTCATTTAGCTAAAATTTTATGACACGTTTTATGGTACGTATAGCAAATGCTCGACACTCGCATATACGCACACAATGTGTGGACGAGTATCGGCTAGCGACCTCGAAAAGTTTTCGCTGGAGGTATTATGCAAAAAATTGCATTTTCTTCTCTTGCATTGCGACATATCAAGTATTTACTACATATATAGTATTGGCCTTGTTCATAATTTAGATGTGCTGTCGATCGCTGTAAAGCCTGTAAAGCAACGCAACGATCACACAAACCCTCTAGCCAGACGTATAATTCACTGTCATCATCAGCATCGATTCATTCTAGCGTAAAAATGTATTAATTTTACCTTTACTCTAAACCGATAATGTTATTATTTTTCAGAAATTAATCAGATGCACGACGATACAAAAGGCGCTGAAATATTAATGCAAATAAATACTGAAATCGATCAACAGCCTGGACGCTCAACATATAACATGGATCAAAGTAAGTATTGAGATTGTTAAAATTAAAATAATCATTTGACATAATTATGGCACACCTCAATATTTAAGTTTCAGAAGCAGAAGCATCGTCAACACTGATTCGTAAAAACAGTGGAGACTCGCCGTGTAAGTATTGACTGGGTTCGTTTAATAACTTTTACATCGTTATTAAATGTTCATTCAATACTTTTAGTTTTAAAACAAGCAGTGTCTTCATCTCGGGCAGAAGTTGAATACGACTCCGATTCCAGCAGTAGCAGCATCAGCAGCAGCAGCACCAGCGGCAGTAGTAGTAGCACTGATACAGCTGGAGAAAAAATGAATGATAATGGAGGTAAGATTATATAGATTCTTGTTTATTTATGATATAAAAAATTTTGTATTGTTTTTACAGGAGATTATTTACGGTACGGTGAGGGATCGCATCCTCGTTTTATCATTGAAAATGAATCTACACGTCATTATTGTCGTTTTGGATACGAAGGAAGGGAAATTCAAGGAACTATAGCGCCACCTCCGCCAAACTTTTGCCGTCTCTCTCTCGATCTCGTACCATCCTGTCTCTCTGTCCCTCTCTACGTGTCTCTATCAAGGTATCACCCCCCTTTCTCTCTGTCGCTCTATCTCTCCCCTCTCTCCCTCTCTGCACCTCTCCCTCTGACTCTCTATCCTCTATTTCTCGGTGTCCGTTTCTCTGTCTTCCCACACTCTCTGCCTTTCTGCCCGTCTCTGTCTAGCTGCCCTCTCTATTTCTCTGTTTCTCTCTGGCTGCCTACCCCTCTGGGTGTCTCGCGACTTTCTTACGTTATCACCCCCTCTCTCTCTTTCTCTTTCTTCATTTCCCTGTCTCTCTACGTGTTCCTATCAGAGTATCATATCTCTCTCCATCGCTCTCTACCTCTTTCTCTCTCTATTTCCATCGCTGGCTCTCTCTACGTGTCCCTATCACAGTCTCACATCTCTCTCTCGCTCTCTCTGTCTCTCTCCCTTTATCTGTGTGTCATGCTCTGCCCCTCACTGTCTCTCTGCCCTCTATTGCTCTCTGCCTGCCCATCTCCCTCTGTCACTCTTTCGCTCCCCCTATGCCTCTAAGTCCATCTCTGTCTCTCAACCTCTGTTTCTCCCGCCGTCTCTCTTTCGGTCTGTCGCGCTGTATTTTATCTCTCTATCTTTCTCTCCGTGTCTCTATCATCGTATTCCTATCTCTCTCTCTCAGTCACTCACTTTCTCTCGCTCACTCTCTCTCCTCCTTTCTTCCTCACTCTCTCTTTCTCTCACTCTCTTTCTCGCTCACTATCTGTCTTCCCTCTGTTCTGCTCTGCCCCTCTATGTCTCTCTGTCTCTCTTTGCCCCTCTCAATGTCTCTCTATCCTCTATTTCTTAATCTCTCTCTATTTGCCTCTCTGCCCCTTTCTGCCTCCTTCTGACCATCTCTGTCTAGCTACCCTCTATTTCTCGGTGTTCCTCTCTCTGTTTCGCTGCCCTCTCTATTTCTCTGTCTGCCTATCTCTCTCTGTCCCTCTCTGTGCCTCTGGCTCTCTTTATGTGACCCTCACGGTATCACCTCCCTCTCCTCTCTCTCTGTCCCAATTCCCCTCTCTGCCTCTCACTACATGTCCCTATCACAGTATCACATCTGTCTCTCTTGCTTTCTGTCCCTCCCTCCCTCTCTCTCTCCCTTTCTCTGTGTATCATGCTCTGCCCCTCACTGTCTCTCTGCCCCTCTCACTGTCTCCCTGCCCTCTATTGCTGTGTCTCTCTATCTGTCCATCTCCCTCTGTCACTCTTTGGTTCCCCCTCAGTCCATCCCTGTCTCTCTACCTCTGTCTCTCTCGCCGTCTCTCTCGGCTTGTCGCGCTGTATTCTGACTCTATCTTTCTCTCCGTGTCTCTATCACGGTATTCCTCTTCTCATCTCTCTTTCCCCCCTCCTTCCTCACTCTCTTTCTGACACTCTCTTCCTCTTTCTCTATCTCTCTCTGTCTTTCCTCTCTTTTGCTCTGCACCTCTATGTCTCCTTGTCTCTCTTTACCACTCCCCATGTCTCTCTATCCTCTATTTCTTATTCTCCTTCTCTCTACCTCTCTGCCCTTCTCTGCGTCTCTGCCCCTCTCTGTCTAGCTCCACCCTCTATCTCTCTGTCTCCCTCTGTCTGCCTACCCCTCTCTGCCTCTCTCTGTCGCTCCATGTCTCTCTTACAGTATCACCCTTCTCCCTCGCTCTGTCGCTCTCGCTGTCTCTCCCTTGGTCTCTCGCGCTGTCTTCTGTCACTCTATCCCTGTCTACGAGACTACCAGGGTATCACCCACTCTCTCTCTTTCCCTCTCTCTCGCTCTCTCTTCCCCTATTTGTCTCGCTCTGCCCCTCTCTGTCTCTCTAGCTCCTACCTCTATCTCTATTAGTATGTGGTGATATCATCAAACCACGTATTAATGCGTGCATTAATTTTTGCTCGGATTGCAAAAAGCCGTGTCACACCAAATACGCAGGAAGGAAATAAGTCGCACCGTGTGACCTGTGCCGTGCAATGGAACAGCGGCGTCAAAAGAAATATGACGCCATCCAACACAAGCGTCTAAGTGTTGAGCCAACACTAATTGCATCGGTCAATAACACCTCTCCTGTAATCAAAGGAGAAGGGGTCTCATCGGCTGCAGAGGCATCGTCCGCAGGAGGACCCAAGCAGTCGGGTAATAATAATACTGCCACTACAATACCAACGCAACTGCCGCGCTCACGCCATCACCAATGGGTCCGGGGAAACGTAGGCAGACATTACCGGCTACTATGAATAGCACTTCGCGTAAAATCCTCCTTGATACGACACTAACTCCGGCTAATCAGCAAAATGATAGCGCAAGTAACATTAAAGTCAATTCCAAGTTCGCGCAAAAATTAGGTGCCAGCTCGGTCGCAGACCAGATTGCCACGATTAACACTTCTATTTCTTTCCTTTCTTCAAGTTTCACCACTACTATAGAGCCGCTTTCGCGCAAACTTGATGACCTGGGTGAGTCTGTTAATTATCTTCCAGCATTACAGACACAAATAACGACGGTATGTGATAGTTTCCGCGAACTCAATTCTCTAGCTCGCGCTCAAAACTCCAAGCTGGTGGAGTTGCAGAGCAAACAGTGTGACTTGATGGAGGAAAATAGCATATTGAAAAATAAATTAATTAATTTTGAAAACAATATCAATAGAATGATTCATGATAATTTTACAAATTTAAAAAATAAGATCACCGAAAAGATACTAAACAAACGTAAAACACTTGAAGGAAACCTCCTAGACGAATTCCATTCCATTGATCAAAATTTCGGTAACTTAACAACTGGCATGGCGACCGTGATGGAAACCGTCTCTGACTTTCACTCTCCTCACCAAGCTGAACCTGCGCCAATTCCCGAACATACCACAAGATTTCCGAAAACGAACTCTGTCAACCCTGGAAAATTAATAAATACTTTATCTGAAACAAGCTGTAAAGAAGGTCTGCATGCTGAGCAGCGCAGCGGGCTTGAGATTTCTTGCGCTCTTGATTGTGCAGCTGCCAATATTGAGCATATTGACTTCGCGCACGCCGTGCAGAGCAGTGTGCAGCCTTGTATAGACAAGTCGGAGATCACGGACATACGACAGCTTAATAAGAGTGTCGGCAGCACGCACGGCACTGAGACCAGGGAAGTCCGAGGTGGTTCAAGAGGTGCCTCTGCCCTGCTAGTTAGGCTTGCAAGTCGTCACCTAGTCAGTCAAATCATGAAAAATAAGAATAAAATTACGGGACTAAATACTCAACACTTAGACCCCTCGCATTTTGGTCAGAACATTACCTTACCTGTGGCTTCCATTTTTATAAATGAATACTTACCAAGTGCGATTTACAAAGAATTTCAAAACCTTAAGTCTCTAGCCAAAAAATTGGGATTTAAATATACGAGGGGTGTTCAAAAAGTAAGTTTCTCTGCTCCAGGAAAAAAGCAAAACACAATTTTTAGGTTAAAGTAACATATGTATTTATTGTTTGACTTATAAACTATTTTTCTACATAGTCCCCTTGGACTTGAATACATTTTTTATATCTGTTCTCAAGCTTTGACAAACCTTGTTTATAAAAATCCGTGCCCTGTTTTTAAAGAATAATTTAACGATGTCTTTCACTTCATCATTTGAATTGAAGTGATCGCCACCCAAACTTTCCTTTAATTTAGGAAAAAGAAAAAAGTCACTTGGTGCGAGATCTGGAGAGTAGGGTGGGTGATCAAAAATTTCCCATTTGAATTTTTCCAGTAAAGTTTGTGTTTTTTTTGCTGAATGAGGCCGTGCATTGTCGTGAAAAAGGTGGACACGTTTTTCACAGGTAGCTCCATGGTTTCCGAGCCGGTACTGATGAAAAAAATTTTTTCGGCAGCTAAGACCGGTTCCGCTCTTATCGGTATATCCTAAACTAAAACTATGTTCGGTCCCAGCTCGCTAGATGGCGCTGGGGCAAAACGGCAGACTAGGGAAACTTACTTTTTGAACACCCTTCGTATTTGGCATAGGCGAGGGTAGTTCTTAGCCAAAATGCGTGATGGTGAACGAGTATTTACTTATAGTACGCTCACCGACCTACAAGCAATTGCGGCATCCTATAAGAATGAGAATGTAGAGGCGATAAAAAATCAAACAGATGTGATGCCCAATGACAATGTTATCGCAAACTCCAGTAATACCGAAACAACGGCAGCCGCTAAAAATAGAAATATAAAAAAAACGAAGTCAAAAAACAACAACAATAAAAAAGGCTCAAAAACTAAAAATGCTAACTAACTAGACGGGGTTCCGACCGGAAAGCATGTAGGGAGAACGGGCGGGCTGCAAGCGGGCTTTATCAATGTGAACTCACTTCGTTCTCACATTGATCAAATCCGTCAATTTCTTAGCGATAGTCCTTCCTATGATCTACTTGGTATTGCTGAGACCTGGCTGGATTCGGCTGTTTCGGATGACGTCATTCGGATCCCCGGTTTTAAAGTTATTAGGCAGGATCGCAATGTTAATGGCGGAGGAGTAGCCTTGTTCGTGAGAGAGCACCTGCGCTGTGAGGTTCTAGCAACCTCCGGCACTGAGCGGAAGGAAAAACCTAAACTGCCAGAATTTGTTCTTTGCTCCATCAGCGATTGTCAAAATCCTCCTATTCTTGTTGCAGTAATTAATAGACTTCCACAAATTGCCTTTTTAAAAACTCGAATCTTGTCAATGCATCGCGATCCGTGTCAGGTGACTATAGTCACAAAATAATAATGGGAGATCTCAATGCCGACCTCCAAAGTGGCAGACATGATGCGAAGTTTGTTTGCAATTTGGCGTCTGAGCTGTCATTGCAGCTGGTCCAACACGGTCCCACGCATTTTAAAAGATTATCTGGCACCTGGATTGATGTCATTTTCGTTGACGACAATGACACAATCATCAGCGGCCGAAACATTCCAGCTAACTTTCACAGCGGTCACAACCTTATAGATGTTACCATCAAGCTCAATTCAGCTGTACCAAAAAAGACTAACTTTACTTACTGGAATTATAAAAATATAGCCCCTGAATATCTTGTGGCTCAGTTGGGCTGCTGTGACTGGACATGCTTTGATGCGACGTCGTTGACACTGAGCAAACTCTGGACTGTCTTTGCACCAATCTGACGGCCGCTATGGACATCCTGGCCCCGGAGAAAACTGTTGCTCCTAAGAAGGGCAGATTGCCGTGGATTGATCCGGAGCTAGCCCAGCTTCTCCGTAGACGTGACATGCTTTACAGACGTTACAAGCGGATCGGGCAACAAGTTTTATATGATGAATTTGTCATACTACGGAAACAACTTGACGAACAAATTGACCTCGCCAAGACGTCCTACTTTCAAGCCAGACTTTTAGATGCCCTATCAGATGGTAATGTGTGGAAAGAGTTGCGTGGCCTGGGGCTCTTACCCAAGAACTCTGAGGATCTGAATGGATTGACTCCAGATGAGCTTAACTGTCACTTTGCCGGGGTTTCGGTCTCTCCGCGTGATGACAGTGAGATATGTCGCACGATTATCTCCATGAGTAATGCCGAGTGTTTTTCCTTTAAACCTATAAATTTTAACGATGTAGTTATTGCGATATCTAACTTCTCGTCGAAGGCACGCGGAGCGGACGGCATTCCGTAAAGTGTCATTGTAAAAGCACTGCCAGTCATCGGCAACTTCTTGGTCAAGCTCTTCAACTCCTCTTTGACTACCAAAAAAACTTGACTTGAAAAAAAAGCAAGGCACCGTCATCTCCTTCAGATTTCCGACCTATTGCCTTGCTCTGCTTTCTTTCTAAGGTGCTGGAGAAGATTGCACATTCACAGCTGATGGAGCATCTTGAGACTTCAAAAATACTTGACCCAAACCAAACTGGCTCTCACGATTCAATTCTACGTAAACGGCCCTATTTAAACTAATGGACGACATAAGAACAGGCATGGACAAAAAACTGATGACAATCCTTCTGCTGTTTGATTTTAGTAAGGCTTTCGACACTATCCTACCTTCTCGACTTCTTGAGAAGTTAAGATTGATGGGGTTCTCTAGGGCTGCCCTCTTGTGGATTAACTCCTACTTTGAAAGCAGGATGCAACGCGTATCCTCTAAATTTTCTGGGGAGTCATCATGGCTCAGTACTAACTTAGGAGTCCTACAGGAGTCAGTATTAGGACCTTTGTTGTTTTGTCTCTATATCAATGACCTGACGGGGGTTCTCGGCACTTTGTATGTTCAACATCTATTATATGCAGATGACCTGCAAGTTTATTGCCAAAGTCGACGTGATGGACTGGGTGAGGGAATAGTATTGATCCAGCGGGCTGCAAGGGCAGTTTCGTAATGGGCGATTGGTGCCTCACTCAAACTCAATGCAGGTAAGACGAAAGCGATTGTTTTGGGTAGCAATCGATACGTTAATAGCGTTAAAAGTGATTCCTCGCTCTGCATTGATATGGGCTGTGGCATAAAGGTTCCCTTCTCCGACTCTGTTGAGAGTCTCGGTGTAGTACTGGACTCTGGAATAACCTGGAAAAACCAGGTAGATAAAATAACTAAAAAATGCAATAGCAGCATGTACCATCTGAGATTCTTCAGAAAGTATACTACCGAGACTCTTCGTAAACGGCTTGTTGAAGCACTGCTCTTCCGTCACCTGGACTATTCTGTCGTACTGTTGAACGCTTCTCAGGAGCTGCGAATCCGACTGCAGGTTCTGCAGAATTCAGGTGTGAGGTATGTAGTGGGTCTTAGGAGGAACGATCACATCACTTCCCACAGAACCTTGTTGGGTTGGCTACGTACTGATTCGAGGAGACACTACTTCATGGCTGTACTGATGTACAAAATCGTGCGTATGAATGTCCCGGACTGTCTAGTAGGTCTCTTTACTAGATATGTACCCAGGGGTAATGTAAGAGGAGTGATAAAAGAACTTGAGCCCCCTCTGATGCGCAAATCGTACGGATTTAAATCATTTCAGGTGCGAGGAGCGCATTTATGGAACTCCCTACCCACTAAGATTCGAAATTTATCGTCTCTCAGTTGGTTCAAGAGCGCAGTAAAGAGGCACTTATCTGACCTAGAATAGGGCACCTCGAAAGGGACAGATACATGTATTCTTGTGCTGTCCCATTTACACTATTTATTCGTTCTGTCCCATTTACACTATTCGTTCTGTCCATTTACGCAATTTATTCGTTCTGTCCTGTATTCTTATGTTAGTTGTATGACTATAATTTATAAGAATGACTGGACGGGCGAATGTGATAGATTTAAAATCTTTTTTTTTGTTAATATTGTGTTTTTATTATTGTATTCGCCACTGTGACTTACTGTTTTCAGTATTATTTTATAACTTTGACTGTGGTCACACTCTGCGGTTATGATATCACTTTTGTACACGACGGTATTATTTTTTTGACTGTGATATCATCTTTTATAAGTATTTGATCTGTGATATCACTATGGTTACCTTCAGTATTATTTTGACTGTGATATCATCTTCTTTAAGTATATGTTCTGTGATATCACTACCGATACCGTTAGTATTATTTTGACTGTGATATCATCTATAAGTAATTAATTTGTGATATCCTTGTTTTATATTTTAATTTTGGCGTTTTTACTGTATTATTTTTTATTTTGTACACTTTGTGATCCTTACACAATAAATAAATATCTATCTATCTATCTCTCTTTGTCTCACGCTCTTCCTCTCTCTCTTTCATTTCCTCTGTCTTTTCGCTGTTCTGTTCTGCTCCTCTATGTCTCTCAGTTTGTCCTTGCCCCTATCGATGTTTCTACCCTCTATTTCTCGGTCTCCCTCTCTTTGCCTCTCTGCCCTCTCTGCTCCTCTCTGTCTAGGTGCCTTCTCTATTTCTGTCTCCCTCATCTAGCCTATCCCTTCCTGCCCCTTTCTGTATTTCTATGTCTATTACAGTGTCACTTCTCTCTCTTTTTTCTCCATTTCCCCCTCTATCTCTCTCTACATTTCCCTATCACAGTATCACATTTCTCTCACTCCCTCTCCCTCTTTCTCTCCATTTCCCTCTCTGGCTTTCTGTACGTGCCCCTATCACAGTATCACATGTCCCCCCTCTCTCACCTCCTCTCTTCCTCTCTCTCGCTCCCCCCTTTCCCTCTCTTTCTCTTTCTCTTCTTCTCTCTCGCTCTCTCTCTTTGCCCTGTTCTGCCCCTCTCTGTCTCATTAGCTTCTCCCTCTGTCGCTCCTTTTCTCTCTCTTTCGCTTTTGGCTCCCCACACGCCCCTTCTACCTCTATATTTTTCTCATCGTCTCTCTCGGTCTATCGCACTGTCTTCTGTCTCTTTACCTTTCTCTACGAGTTTCGAAAAATTTCCAACAATTAAGTTTCTTCTAATGTTATAAATAATAACAATAATAATATTGTACTATTTTCATAGAACTCTATGCATGAATGATAATCGAGTCAACAATTGTGAAGGAATTATCAGAGAAGATATCGAAATGGTAAAATGCCTTAATATACAATTTTCTATATTATTGTAATTGCTATAGGATTAGTTAAAATACTATAACACCTGATTTCGCGTATACTGCGAGGACGCTCATTGTGAGCATTTCGCGTATGCTACAGTTAGGTATTTCATGTACGCCACAGTGAATATGCGTATGCTACAGTCATTTTGCTTACGTTACAGTTATTTCCCGTACACTATGAATTCTCTTAATGTGATGTCTGGTGTCGTGTACATTGTGAATTTTCAAATTTCAGTAAATTTAGGCCTGATTTCGTGTATGCTACGAGCATTTGGAAGCTTAGTTGTACCCACTAACCACTATACTTATCTATCTACCTATCCAACCAATAATACACCTATCTGTTTATTGGCTTATGCTTATTAGCCCACCGATTTACCTAATCAACTATCTAGCCAGGTAGTCAAACACTTACCTACTCATTAACCTACGAATATACCTATCCACCTATTTAGTTACCTATCCAATCAGCTACCTACTTTCACACCGAAATATGATCGTAGCCCTACCTGCCCAACCCCCTCCCAATCCGCCTATCTACCACTCTATTTATCCAACGTACTTCACAGCCACCTAGTCATCAGTCCATCTACCCATACCCATCTACCTATCCACTTACCTAACCAACCAGTTACTATTTTTCAACATACCTACATATGTACCTACGTATCTATTTACCCATCTACCCAAACAGCTATCTACGTGCTTACTTACTCAGCCAACTTCGCTCACTTACTTACTAACGTACCAACCTACCTACCAACTTACCAACCTACCTATCTGTCTGCCTACCAATTTACCTACCTACCCACCCACCCCACCCACTCACCGGTTTTTTAACTCATGTCTTACAGTTAACGACTGCAATTATTTTGGAGTATTCCTATTAATGGAAATAGAACATGTATAACAATGTAATAAATTGTAAATTTATGAAAAAATACATAAATATAAATAAACTTATGTCAATATGTTAGAACTGGAATATGCTTAAAAAATAATTTATTTGTAGGTATATGATACTGATGCTAACAATGTGAAAAACAAGAAAGATATACTTGAGTTTCTAAATATTCTACACAAAGATTTAGCCAAGTTTTTCTTCTCGGCTAATATACCCTTTAAAACAGTGGAAAACACATACATTTTACAATTTGTACGCAGACTCTGCAAGTTTCAGATAGATTATAAACCTTCGTGTAGAAAAACTCTTGCAAGCAGTGTTTTAATAATGTTACAAATGAATATAATAGAAGGTAAAAAAAAATTACCCCAAGGCACTGACAGCGTATTATTAGTTGATGGTTGGCGTAATAAAAGCGCGAATAGAAAGTATTTAGTTTTTGCAGTCAGAAATATTAATACATCGAAAACTTTTTTAACGTTTTACGATACATCTATAAACCGCAGATGGAGAAAATTTAGCTATTAATATAAATGAAGCTATCAGAATAGCTAAGGAAGTATATGATACTAATATTTATGAAATTATTACTGATAATGATAGAAAGATTGTTAACGCGGGGAAATTAGCTAGAACAGTCGACAACCAGGAATTATTAGCGTCAACTTGCTCAAGCCACAGTAGTAATTTGCTAATAAAATTCTTTATCAATGATGAAATACTAACAAAAATTAGGGAAATTTGAATACTTTTCGAGAACCCAAATTAGAATCGTTATTGATTATGAGTGGCGGAACCAAATTAAAAAATTTTTCAGACACAAGATTCTGTTATTGCCGTACCACATACCAAAGTATTATAAAAAATTTACCAATATTGAGACAATTGTGTTTGATAGAAGACCTTTCCTTGAGTGCAAATATTGTAGAAAATGTACTAGATGCAAATTTTGAATCAGCACTAACAGAAAGTATTAATTACTTGGATCCGATATGTAAATTAATTAATAAGTGTCAAGATCCAACTTGTAACGTTGCAGATGCAACGGAACTTTGGCTGTCTTTACAACTTCCGACTAATAGGTATAGAGAAATTATTTACGCAAGAATAAAAAAGCCATATGGTCTATAGGGTACGTGTCTAACTTGTTACATCATAAATATAATGGTCATTTACAGGATGAAAAGTAAAGAAATTGTAACGAGATGGCTAGTGGGGGAAAATCCCAAAAAGCAACAGGCCAGCGATGCCCTAGAACACGCTGCCGCGGGTGTCAAACTAAAATGACTTGCCCGGGGATCTGCTCCTGGAATCCCGGAAAACAACGCGAAGATCGCATGTGGACTTCGCTTTCCAACTAATTGGATCGCTAAGTGAAAAGCGCGCACTCAAAGAGTAAAGCGCGCGGCCGCTACGCTCAGGTATGAAAACGACCGGCGGAGTCGTTTTCCCGCGGAGGAGGCGATATCCGGGAGAAGGACAGGTTGTAATGAACAACGCGACGAGTAACTAGATATCACAGTATATTAAAATCACTAATAAATACAAGCACATCGCACGTGCTGATTAAAACAATGAGAGAGTTCGCGCGCGACAGTTAATATTCAAACGCGCGAACGATACGGCGCGCGGCGAAGCTGCTACTCTCGCGCGCGATGTTAAAGTGCGGAGGGCTGACACACACCCGCGCGTACACGGCACAGAAAGTTTGTACGGGGCAATTTCCGTGCAAACCTTTACATTTAACGCGAGAGATGAGAGAACAAAACTTACTTTTGAAGGAGCAACTGGTGCACTCGGCTCTCTCTCTCGCTCTTTCTCGCTCACGCTGTCTTTGCGCTCTCTCTCTCTCTCTCTCTCTCTCTCTCTCTCTCTCTCTCTCTCTCTCTCTCTCTCTCTCTCTCTCTCTCTCTCTCCTACTCGCTGAATTGGATCGGCAGGCAGGCCGACGGGCTGGCTGCCGTCTCCTCGCTCGCTGTCTCTGGTTCTGCTCGTGGCACACGCGGAGCGGTATCGTTCTCTCTCTCTCTTTCTCTCTCTCTCTCTCTTTCTCTTTTGCTCGCACGCTAGTCGGCGCCTCCACTCTACTCGCGGTAAGGCTTGCAACAGTGGAATTCTGATTTGGTGGGTTTCACCAGAATCTCCCAGTTACTTCGTGTATTTTTGAATAGAATAAATAGCCAGAAAAAGGCACAAGAAAAAGGCGACTAATTGATGGTCGGCAGAATAAATGAAGTTAAGAATAAATCGCGATGCCGAAGGCATTTAGCGATTTACAGGGCGCCAGGCACTCTTAACAAATTCAAATGTTAATTTTTAGTTTAGTGAGCAGTGTCCCTCACTATGATAAATTTACCAACCGTATAATTACTTATGGGAATTTTTTATGTTCGGCAGCTCCACGGCAGAGGAGCGAGTTCTGAAAGACAGGAGTACTTTTCTCTCACGTTCGAACAATCACAAAGACAAAACACTTTACACTTAACATGTTTCATGCAACATAAATAAATGAAAACTAGAGGTTTTTGTATATGTAACACTGAGACTAATTTTTAATATCTAAATTCTCTAGTTTAGTAAGGCCCATATGCAGGCATTATAATACAATAAAATGTAAATCTTTAAGGCTCAAGAACAAAGTAGTGATTTTATAAATCACCCTCGCAGAGGCAAAAATACAAAAGGTGATGGGCTGCGAGGTAATAGACGAGACCGTAGAAATTGACTGGTGCTTTACAACATTACACGAGTGTTCTATTGCTAGTTGACCTTTACAACTAGCTTATCAATTCGCGGGTCACGCGTGTACAGATTTTGTGAAATTTACTCGAATTAACCGCGTGACAATTTTTTTGTTTACGTAAATTTACTGACTAATTTATAAAACGAACGCGCTGGGATGAAGACATCCGGGTGCACAAAATATATATAGCCTTTTATAGGCAAAAATTCGTCTCAAATAAATGTTGAATAATTAGAGCAAGCCTTACCGCTTTCGATCTAGACTCCCTCCAGAGGCAGGAAACTACGAAATACGGCTCGCGGCAACTAATCAGTTAATATATTCCGCTACTGTACAATACAATCTCTAATTTGTTAATTACGCGAGAATAGAGGCACTCGCGGGGTTCTAAGTCCTATACGGCAAAAACTATAAAGCACGCGGCGCGGTTGACGGTACTGCTAGCTTCCATGTCGCTCCTTGTCGGTGGCCAGAAGAAGAATCGTAGAGCGCCGCGTCGTCCTTCTCGCCGATGCCTCGACCGCCGTCGACGCGGTCGTCGCTGATTGGTTGTTCGCTGATCGCTTCAGTCGGAGGGACCGGTCGGAAGCTGTATTTGTTGTTCTTTCTTCTCTCTCTCTCTCTCTTCGTGCGTCGAGCCGAATTTCCAAATTCCTGTACAAATAGGAATTTTCCATAGTAGTTCGGATAATATATTTTAATTTAGAATAGTCAATTCTCGACTAGGCATTTTCATGAAGGGGTGCAAAGATGCAAAGGCATCTTATTAGGCACCAAATCAAATGCATTAAATGATGAGAGAGATAAAATTGATGCGAGATTAAATAAATAATAAACTGATTTAAAATTAATCAGTGAATAACTCGCTAGGCAGAACTATAAAAATACGTAGCTTCGACAGTGGTTCTCCGCTGGCGGCGATGATCTTCAGCTGGTGTTGGAGGCTGCGTCATGACGGTGGTGAGGCGGCCGGCGATGAGACGGCGGGAGCTGAGGTTCGACGGGAAGGCAGCTGAAAAGAACGTCGTTGCGCGTTTTGCTCGCCGCATAATTTTCTCTCGCATGAAAGATAAAAGATAACAAAAAAAAAAATAAGCAAATAGTACAAAAATACGAGTGATCCTGACGCCTCGGTGAAGGATTCTCCTCCTGGCTGCCAAATAGAGGGGATTTCATTTAGAAAATCCGCTCTCCGTAGCACGATAGTAACGTGGAAAAATCCGCCACGTTACAACACCCCCCCGTTAAACAAGGCATGGGGGTTTCCCTTTTTTTTTTTTAAAGGAAACGGCAGGGCTTGCCTTATATTACTTCGCGTACTAAATATGGCAGCCAGAATACCTTCATGCCGCCACGTCTTAGAGTACTCAAATAATATACTGAAAAGAAAATCAAAATAAAATTAGCTTATTTTGTAAAGGTGTTCTAGGCAAAAGTAATAATAACTAGGTGATTGATCTATACTAACTGAACTTTATTTCCGCCTAAGAGGCAATACACGCCCTTAAGGCAAAAAGGAAAAAATATAAAACACTTAAACGCCCTAAGGCAATCGAGAAAAAGAAAATCAACAATAATATATATATATATATATATATATATATATATATATATATATATATATTTTTTTTTTTTTTTTTTTTTTTTTATTTTTGGTAGGGCCATTAGGCAACAAAAGGAATCACGCTTCCAGGCATCTACGTAGTGTCCGAGTAATCCCGGAAGTACGTTCGGTGGGCACGCGCCAGTCCCTCGGCGTCCTTGGGGCCCTTTACCGGGTCCATTCTTCCTCGGCGACCCCGCTGTAAAAAGTACGCGTCGGCGCACTTCGGGCAGTCGGCCACAGTATGGTGGGTGTATCCGCACCCCCTACAGAATCTTCGGCGTGGCTCCGGGCAGGCTGGGTACTCGTGCTCGAATGCCCAGCAATTCCAGCACACACCGGAGTACGAGGGTGAACGGTCCGGCGGAGGCGTCGGGCGGCGTCGCCGTTCCCTCCGCAATCCTGTCGGGGGTCCGCCGCTTGTCGTCGGGGCCGCTGCACCGACTGAGGCTAGACTGGTTGATGGAGTCGGGGGCTTTGGAGCGGGAAGCGCCAAAGGCAGGGCCGTCGGAGGCTGAGGCCTCGGCGCTGGCGGCACCGGAGGCAGGGCCAGCGGAGGTGGCATGGGCGAGAGTCGCCGAGAGCTGATCGGCCGGGGGAGAGGCGAACTCGGCGGTTTCTCAGAACTCGCCGTCGACTCGTCATCGCTGTCCAGCTCACTTGGGGAGCACCATAACGGAAAACTATATTTTCTTCTAACACAGTTATGATAACCTGAGCGTTCGCACGCCTGAGAGGCACTAATCCACCCAGCGAGTATATAAATCTTCGAAAACTAAAAGATAAGAAAATCGATTTTCGAGGTCGGCAGCGGACCAACTATATCGGCAGCAACTACCAGCCAGGGCTGTTCAATTACTCGTTGATCCATCAACCCTGTCGGACCAGACTGTTCAACTTTACACGCTTGACAGATTAGACATTCTCTCACATGCCTAGCCGTATCTTCGTAATACCCTGGCCAATAGAAATTTTCGGCAATTCGACAAAAAGTCTTGACTACACCTAGGTGGCCGGCTGAAGGCATGGAGTGAGCATCTTCTAATGCTCGGAGGCGGAGATTTTCCGGCAAAACCAATTTCCAACTAAGAAGATCGCCAACCGTGTCCTCAATAAATGGTTCGGGGCGATGGCGGAATAATTTACCGTCTACTATCTTCCAATCGGGAAATTTACTAGGCTCTTTAGCGACGTTGGCTATTCGGCGCTCATACCATGATTCGGGGATTTCGTTAACGGCAACTATCTCCTCCGCGTCGTCGGAAAACATACGCGACAAGGCATCGGGTAGCTGGTGTAAAGTACCTTCACGATGGATAATTTCCATATCGTGTTGTGCTAAGCGCATCGGCCATCGAGCAAATCGACCGGTTGGATCACGAAGATTTTTCAACCATCGGAGGGAGCTGTGGTCGATTATCACTGTAAAATGAGTTCCTTCCAAATACTGCCTATATTTTTCCACAGCCCATATAACGGCCAGGCATTCAAGTTCGGTTGCCGAGTAATTACGCTCGGCATTAGATAGCGAACGAGAGCCATAGGCAATAATTTTCTCTTCTCCGTCGTGTTCCTGGGTTAACAACGCGCCCAATCCAGTGGTGCAGGCGTCTGTTTGTAATGCAAAAGGCAACTCGAAGTATGGGTGAGCTAAAACGGGAGCGGTGGTTAAAGCGGTTTTCAGTGTCTCGAAGGCACTTTTCTCGTCGTCTCTCCATTCATACCGAACATTTTTACGGGTCGATCTAGTGAAAGGTTCTACCATCTCTGAGAAATTTGGAATGAAACGTTTATACCAAATAGCCATACCATTTAACCTGCGCAACTGTTTTAAATTTTTAGGGGCAGAGTATTCCATTATTGCACGAATCTTTTCTGGACCTGGTTTTAAACCTTCTGTATCTACCAGATAACCTAAATAACGAACGCACCTGCGACAAAATTCGCATTTATCCCTATTGACTACTAACCCTGCTTCCAAAACGTTAGTAAGAACTTTGTCTAGAAACTCTAAATATTGCCCGAAGGTCTCGGTTACTATTATTAAATCATCGAGATAGGCAAACACATTAGGTTCCATTTCGGGACCGATTAATTTGTCAACTAACCGCTGAAAAGTCGCGGGGGCACTTGAAAGACCGAACGGCATTACATTCCATTGAAAAAGGCCTTTTCCAGGCACCGTAAAAGCAGTAATTTCTTTACTGTCGGTAGCCATTGGAATGTGATGATAGGCATTTTTTAAGTCAATGGTAGAAATATATTTGGCGGCACGGAGTTTCTCTAAAATTGCGTCGATATAAGATAAAGGATAGGCATCCTTCTTCGCAGCGGCATTTACTTTGCGAAAATCAATAACCATGCATCGTCGTCGACCAGAGGTAACCATTACTATAGGACTTGACCAGGGACTCTGAGAAGGCTCGATTCTACCTGATTCTAAAAGTTCGTCAACCTCTTTATACATTTCTTGACGCACCGGTTCGGAAACTAAGTAATACCGTTGTTTAATAGGTGGATGACCTTGAACGTCTATTTTATGTTTCGCGAGATTAGTTAAACCCGGAGGATCCGATGGAGGTGGCAAGACTCGCGTGACTAGATCTTCGACAATCTGTCTCTATTCGTCTGAAACCTCAACAATAGCCGCGCACGGCGCAGGCATGGAGGTAGACTTTACAAATTCTCCACTTTCACCGGAAGGCAGTGACCACGAGGCAGTGTCGAACGATATCACGAACTGAATGTCTTTGAGAAAGTCCATCCCTAATATACAATCATAAGCTAGGCAAGGCATTAAACGGGCTACTACTGAGCGAACCATTGAACCTATCCGAATATCCAAAAGGACCTTTCCTCGGATGGTGGCTCGCGAGCCATCAGCTAACCTAACGACTTATTTATTTGCATAGAAGACAAAGTCTTCTCGTCCATATAAGTATACATCGAACCGCTATCTACTAAGGCAGAATATGATAAAGCCCCTATCCGCATAGGCAACAAAAATCGAGATTCGCTAGGGGGTTCCTTAGCAGAGGCACAATATTCGCAAGAACATGCTATATCGAATTTCTGAGGGTCTAATTGTTCGAAGGGAGCGACGGTGACCCGTACCGGCGCCCTCTCCGTCCGTTTCCCCGGAGCGCGCGACGTTCAACGCAGCTAACATTTTGACAAGAACGCGTAGTCACGTCCGGTGCTGCACACCAATAGCACTTTAAATTTTTCTTATCCGGTGCTTCCTGCTGGGGATTACTTACTGGTTGCGTTTGCGCAGTAATATTCGCCTTTACCTCTGAGGAAATAGAGGCATTTCCTTCAGATTTGGGGGTAACAGGCAATTTACGCATGGGTGATGAGGCAGGCACTTAGTGACATTCGTGATAAGAGAGGAGTTCGGCGAAGAAGTTTTATTTTTACCATTTCTCCTATTTCTATTTGGAGTAGGCTGCCCCGGCGGCGTGAAGTTTGGCAAGGTAGAATTATTCGTCTCGAAAGCTGCCGCTACCGAAGAATGTTTGTGACTGGCCGGCGCGTTATAAGCGTGCTCGGGGAATAGAGAGTCTCGAGGCGAAGTGGGAGGCCGATACTCTCGGCTTAGAAATCGAGCCGCTTCTAACTGCGCCCCCTTTGCTTCTAATTCCTCTAGTGTTCTAACTTGGTCTCTCTCTATTTTTGAACGATAAGTTGGGTGCAGATTCGCGTAGGCAAAGTCTATTTGTTCTTCGAGAGAATACGTGGGAGAGACATCATTCATAATATGCCTCAGACCCACTAAATAATCGGCAATTGCCTCATGGGGACCCTGCGTCCGTCGCCTAACTTCTTCGCGAACGCGAAGTTGGAAATTCATCCCCCCGAAACGTCTTCGAAATGCGACTACGAACTCTTTCCATCCTGACCACCGGGGTCGTTCCAAACGATACCATTGCAAGGCAAGTCCAGATAAAAAGTGAGGCAAAGTATCGAGGAGATCTAATTCCGTCAAACGAGTACCAGACCTACATTCATTTACGCGAAGCAAAAACTCTTCCGCGCTGTGATCTCGCCTACCATCGAATTGTAATTTCCATTTTCGGACTATTTCGGCTGCGTGAAACGTCGAGGATGGATAACGCGGGGAATTCAATTCTGTATTTTTGTTACGCGGAAAGGGTTCGTATTAGGGTCCGTAATTAATAGGCACCGAAGGCATGGACTGTAGTCCTCGGATAGATGCCTCGTCATGGGGAACGTTCGGCAAGGAAGGCAACCTAACCATATAAATGAAAAAGGCTCTGAATAGGATGGCGCGTATACCGCTTGAGTAGGTGTTCCCGTGGCCAAGGTATCGTTTCGCAATTATGAAATATCCCCCATAGGAAAGGTCGAGCTATAAAAAACCTGCCTGTCATTGAAAACATTAGTATATCGCGCCTTACTAACGGTAGGTACGGTCGCCAACGCCGTCGTCGCTGGAATAGGCGCGTTCATCGCTCCGCTAAAGGTTACCTGTGTGCAGGTGGACAGCGTAACCTGCGACGAAGTCGGCGGGACTGGCCAATTTCCAACTGTGACAGGCACAGTTCTATTGTCGGGTACGGTTTGCGATTCCCTATAGCACCCCATATTGGAACAACATTGCTCCAATACTGCTTTGTCATATTCCCCATATTCGCTAATATTCCCTCAACACTTTTATATATGGATGCTATATTGGAGCAATGTTGCTGCAATCCGTGATTTCCGTTTCACCATTGCTTTTTTAAAATAATGAGTCAGGCTCTCTGTCACAGCAATATTGCAGCAATATTGAGCCAATATTTCTCAACACGAAAGGAATATTATTTTTAAAATTATATTTTTATGCTGGATTTTCTAATGACTTTGCGCATTATTGGAAGAATATTTGTACAATATATATGAACACTGGAAGAATGTTCCCGTTTGGCCACTGATTGTTGGAGCAATATTGCCGCAATGTTGCTTTGACATATTCGCAACATTCCCCTTAAGGGGAAATTCACTAATGTATTTTGGAAATTGAGGCAATATTGTTCCAACAATCAGTGGCCAAACGGGAACATTCTTCCAGTGTTCATATATATTGTGCAAATATTCTTGCAATATTGCAAACTCATTAGAAAACCCAGCATAAAAATATAATTTTAAAAATAATATTCCTTTCGTGTTGAGAAATATTGGCTCAATATTGCTCCAATATTGCTATGATAGAGAGCCTGACTCATCATTTTATAAAGCAATGGTGAAACGGAAATCACGGATTACAGCAACATTGCTCCAAAATAGCATCCATATATAAAAGTGTTGAGGGAATATTGGCGAACATGGGGAATATGACAAAGCAATATTGGAGCAATGTTGCTCCAATATTGGGTGCTATAGGGGATACTATTAATCCGGCGGCAGAAGAGGGCCCCGTCACCGGAGCGATGTCGCTCGCGGTCCATGACACGTTCGCATTATGTTGTCGCCTAAGCTGAAACCTCACTAATCTGTAGCGACGTTCAGCTACCGAGCCTTCCTCGTTAATTGCTAGGTATCTCAACGTGGCGTTCAAATCCGACTCCTCGAGGCCATCAACACACTCAACGATCGTATTACTGCCTTCCGTCGTCATCTTTTCAGCTAAACTAGTGTAAGCCGCGTGGAATAAAATGATATTTCTATACGTGCTGTACACGCTACAATAGGCACCGCACCTATTAATAGACAGAATGTTGAAAAGCGCTAATTGCTACAGCTAAATAATGCTACAGCTAAATAATGCTCAACACTATACGCGAGTTTAACCAAAGAGATGTGATAGCTAACTTACTCTTAGTCCAAAAAGGGAATTTATCATTAAATAATCAGCACAAAAGTTTCTTTACAACCACTTGGCCGCGCACTGAACTAATAGTAAGATTTTTCTAATGATTCTTATTCGTAGATATTTCAAATCTAAAATAAACTAAAATCTGTTTTCAAAAATAAATTTGCAAATTCGCGAAAAATTAAAGCCGGAGGCATTACTTCTATTTTAAATCTCGGTTAGATAATTTTAATAATTAACTATTTATATTTTATAACAATATTCCAAAGCATACATGCAGGTTGTTAATCACCCGCGGCAATAGATAGAAAAATCCTTGATTTATCATAATGCTGAAAGACTAGAAATTTCTTTTATTAAAAGAACGTAAACTACCGATTCAAACTCGTTAATTGTTTCTAGGTGTTTAATAAATTAGTGTTGAATGAAACGGAAATTTTGTTTTTGAATTAACACTGGGCTTGTTAATTAGATTTTAAATTAAATAGATTCAATAGCTTAATTTCAGTAGATAGCGTTATTACCATTATAATTTACTAATACCAGTGAGTCACAAAAAGAAGATAATTTACAGTAAAAGAAAAATCACGAACTAAATTTTTGGTGCGACACGACAAACAAAATATTTACTTTTACCTAAAAGGCAATCAAACACAATTTTCTTTAGCGCAAGCCAAAAATTTCCACTAACTTAACGAAGTTGCCAATAACTGTATCGAATTGAATTCTTCTAATGAGTAATACCTAAAATCAAATGCCGATTCTATCAAAAACGAATTAGTTCTCCTCCAATTTAGAAAAAAAATTTGTATTATTTATTTAAATTCTAATAATATCAAACGAAAATGTACTAGTCCAGCGCATGCGCGCACCTAAGGCACGTGTTCATCCGACGGCAAAAATTAACGCGAGTACAATCTCGAGAAGCTCGGTGTTCGCGATCCGACGGCCGATGGCCGAGATAACGCGTGACGAGAGACAATGCCGGTTTTTCGTACACGAGCCTAGCTGAGCCCGACGGTAATTTCCTACTGCGTATCGAACGCATAGGAGCCTATGCAGGCATAACTTTTCACCTAACTTTTATACAAATCCTGTTTCGCAAGCGCTGAAGGAGAGAGAAAAACTGGAGCTTCAAATTTTAGTGTCGTGCGATCGATCTAACACACGCACTTTGTCCCGCTAATGCCTCGAAGTATGCACAAGTTTAAACTGTACGTTGAGTGACGTTATGTCGACAAAACTTACGTGGTCGCTGCTCTCTTTGTATGTAAAGAAGGCAGGTAATTGCGCGGGAGGCACGAACCGTCGATCGCTGTCGCTGTCGCCTGACGACAATGCCGACCACGGGGGGGGGGGGGGGGGGGGGAGTCCAATACCCGAAATGCTGCTGGAACGCACGCGAAACCAGAATTACCACTAATTTCACTAATATACACCGGGTGGGCGCTTAGCTCGCCGCTCGGCTCGATATAATTATCACTTCTTTCGACACTTACTAAAACTGTTAATTCTATCACACGCGACAGGCACTTGTTCACTCGGTGGATGCTGGGCAGGCACTTTTATCGTCGTAGGCAGTGGCACACGCAACTGGCGACACGCGGTTATTTCGGCAGTATCGGTAGGCGCGGACGTCGACAGCGACGAACGCCGAACGACCATGTGTTCCTGCGCGCGCTTTCTCTCTCTCTCGCGTGCGCTCTCACTCTCTCTCTCTCTTAGTCGCGCACAAGGCACGAAAAGGATCTGTACGCGGACCTATTTGGCTCGCGCGTAGGAAAAAGGGTGTCGCGCGTCCTGCGCGAAGCGGGTGTTGCGGCGACTTTGCGTCGTCGCGGCCAACGCCTAGCTGGCAGGTACGAGCCTCGTGTGCTCGCGCGGCTGAGTGGTCTGCGTGCACGCGGTTATCGGCTTAGATGGGAGCGATTTGCTCGATATAAATTGCGCTCGTGAGAGCGTAAATACCGCTTATTATTTTGATGAGTAAACGGTATTAAATATGTTTACTAGTTGTCAATGTGGTGAAGTTCAAACGTGATTTAATCCCACTACTCCTTTGTAAATAAATAAATACTTTTATTCAAATTTAGATTTAGGAAATTTCCGATATAAGGAAAATCAAAATTTTACTCTAAATTTTTAAGTTTTAAAAATGCCGTTCTGTGCCCCACGTTGGCTGCGCCATTTGCAACAGTGAAATTCTCATTTGGTGGATTTCACCAGAATCTCCCCGTTACTTAGTGTATTTTTGAATAGAATAAATAGCCAGAAAAAGGCACAAGAAAAAGGCGACTAATTGATGGTCGGCAGAATAAATGAAGTTAAGGTATGGTGGTAAGGTTTTAGGAGAAGGAGGTTCGAAAAGGGAATCAGGAAGAATTGGAGTCAGCGTGTTTTTTTTTTAATTTTTATTAAAAAAAAACATAAAAAAAAACTCTTCGGGGCTTAGGCCTCTTCAGCTGGCCCGGGAGTAAGTCCGGCGCCCCTTGTCGCGAGCTTGGTTGGGGCAGTGTTTCGATTTCTTTACCCCCAGCTCGCCACCCATGAAACATCGGGGGAGCGCCTACGTGTCTAATGCATCCCGGGCAGCCTTCTCCTCTTCAAGCGCCTTCCGGAGGCGCTCCTCTTCTTCCTGGAGACGGCGCTGGACCTCTTCTTTAGCCCGACGCGCCGTCCCCTCCGCCTCTTTTCTGACTCGCCTGGCCTCTTCCATGCGCTCCTGCGCACGTGCCAGAAGAGCCTCCTCCTCCTTCTGCAAGGCGGCGCGGCGCAGCCTGGCGGCCCTGGCCTCTGCGGCGGCCGCGAGCTCTTCTCGCCGGCCTTGGGCCATTCCTACCCATTTGCCGTCTTGCCGCTAGCCGGCCTTACCGTGGCACTGAAGAAAATCCTGCAGTGCGGTCAGGGCAGCGTCCTCCGCAGCGCGCGAGGACTTGATGAGGCGCCGCGCCTCCTCAAGGGCCTGCTCCACCGGAACCCAGGCCGCACCGAATTCATCGGTCGGTGTTCTTTTTGGGGCCTGGGTCGGAGCATCTCCCCCTTTTCCTTTTGCGGTCCGAGCCGCGCCGGCGTTAACTTCCGGCGCACCATGTTGGGCTCGGGCGGTCTCATCTTCGGGGACTCGGCCAGCACCAGTCGACTCGGCTGGTGCCACTTCTTGAGGCCGGGTTCCGCTCTCCTCCAGTTGCTTCTTCGGGGGATGAAGTCGCCGGAGCTCGGACAGAGTGGCGCCTATGTCGACCGGCCCCGAGGGTCCCCTTCTTGGCTCCGGTGCCTCTATCTTCTCAATCACGAGGGTGGAGGGCTCTTCCACTGGCGGAGGTTTCAACGTCACCGCATCAGTCCCCTCCACCACTTGCTCCAGGAAGTCGATGACGGCGGGGTCAGGTTGACACTGGATTAATCCAGCGATCACCCGTTTCGCCGTCTCAGCTACCTCTGGAGTTAGGCCTGGCATATCCTGCAACACGCAAATTGATCCCGGAAAGTGGTGAGTGTGAAGATCGGAAAACAAGGACGAACAAGGGTTAGTATAGACGGCGCAATTCTTGGATGGCACAGTTAGCGCTTTTTGGACGCTCGGGTTCGACGGGGGCTAATTGGCCCAACATCAACAGGTGCAGGCTTCTTCTTTGAGCCCATTGGCCTCTCTGGGCCTCGCTTGGACTCTGTTGGTCCGCCCACACGCGTAGGTCGGCCGTCGCTCGCACGCTTTCCTAGCATAACTACTAGCGCGGTCTTACGAGGTGAACCGCGTCTCTTAGCCGTCGCCCGAGGCTGTACATTCCCCTGGATACCTCTATCAGCCGCTGGCGCGCCACGTTCGACTGCAGAGTTCCTCGATGGTAGCGATTGGACGACTTCCGGACTACTTTTGTCCAAGTAGTCCTTGGGCTCTTCTGCGGAGACGTATCGCTTGAGATGCTGCGCATGGATGGGACTTATCGTTCGACCATCCTCACCTTGGATCTCATAGGTGTTTTCGCCTAGAATATTCACAATCGCCCCGCGTACTTCGGGGCTAATTTGGCAGAAATCCCTTCAGCTGCAGAGGATAGTACCTTATTCTCTCTCCATACGCTCGCCTAGACAGAATTCTGGAGGTCGACGATGAGCGTCATAATATTTGGCTTGTCTCGTCTGCTCCACTTGCGCGTCGGCCGGCCCGAACGTGCAATTCGCGGAGCTTCTCCATGCGCGCCACCCAATTATTTATCGCCTCTTGCTGCCAATGCTCTGCAGCTAACCTGTCTTCCTCCCGCGTTAGTGCTTTCGGCAGGTCAGGCTGTCGACCGTAAATGAGCATGGCAGGACTTATTTTGGTGGAGCTGTCTTCGGCCGTATTGTACGCGAACGCCAGCTCGTTCAGATGCTCCTCCCAGGACCGGTAATTCTCCTCATCATAAGACATGATTATGGTCTTCACCGGTCGGTTCACAGGCTCGACGAAATTGGCTTGAGGGTGATATGGCGGTGCAGACGTGTGATGCACGTTTCTCTCCTTTAAGAATGCATCTAAGGGTGCATTCTTAAATTCAGTATCATTATCGGAGAGAAACACCTTGGGGACTCCGAACCGCAGACCTACTCGTCCGTTGAGCCCTTTTATCACCGATTTGCCATCTGCCCTTTTTATCGGAATTACTTCGATCCAGCGTGTGAACAGGTCCTGGAAGATGAGAATGTATTAGTGGCCGTGCTTGGTTTTAGGGAGGTGTCCCATAATGTCGCTGGCCACGATTTGCCATGGACGCTCTGTTATACGACGTTCCATGAATCCTGCTGGAGCGCGCTGTTCGACTTTGCACTGCTGGCAAATTTGTCACTGGTTCACGTATCTGGCCATATCTCGAGACATGTGTGGCCAATAATACTTCCGCCTTACTCTCTCTATTATTTTCTCACGGCCCAAGTGCCCAACAGTTGGTAGGTTATGCAATTCTCTCAGTACTTCGCGTCGCTTTTCGTGAGGGACTGATAAATTCCATGCATCGTCGTCGCCGAGAGATTCGTCTATGAGTTCATTAGGTTCGTACTGTACGGTC
This sequence comes from Torymus aiolomorphi, assembly GCA_036365515.1. Classification (NCBI taxonomy): domain Eukaryota; kingdom Metazoa; phylum Arthropoda; class Insecta; order Hymenoptera; family Torymidae; genus Torymus; species Torymus aiolomorphi. The sequence goes on along the minus strand of CM070877.1, from coordinate 74,101,142 downwards.
TGCCCCCCGCCAGCTTGAACGTGGAGAAGTCTCACGGCTTCTGTTGAACCTCTTTCACGACCTTGAGGTACCAGTGGTCGTTTGTATCGCGCTCGAGCTCTAACGCGGCGACCGCTGGCTCTTCTTCCTCGAACATCCGTGAAAAGGCATTTGGGACATTGTTCAACGAACCCTTTCGATGTTCGACCGTAAAACTGTAGTTCTGCAGCTCCAAAGCCCACCTAGCTAACCTGCCGGTCGGGTTTAGGAGGTCACGGAGCCACTTCAAGCTGCTACGGTCCGTGATAACTTTGAAGTCGTAGGCCTCTATATACAGACGGAACTTTTTAATTGCCCAGAGAATTGCTAGACATTCTCGTTCCGTCACGCTATAATTCCTCTCGGCTGCGCTTAGACTTCGACTCGCGAACTCTAGGACTTTTTCATCGCCGTCAATTATTTGGTATAGCACCGCTCCCAGACCTGTATCGCTCGCGTCAGTTTGCACCACGATCTGCGCGTTAGATAACGGTCTGTGTAGATTCGGTGCAGAAGCTACTAGCGCTTTTAGCTTTTGGAAGGCCTCTTCTTGTGCTGTTGACCACTCATATTTCCAATCCTATTTCGTTAATTCGGTCAGTGGTCAGCAATTCTGGCGAAGTTCGATAAAAACTTCCTATACCACGAGGCCATTCCTAAGTAGCGTCTCAGCTGAAGAGGTTTTTCGGTACCGGATACTCCATAATGGGCTTTATTTTCTCGGGGTCTGGCTTAAAACCATCTCTATTTACTATGACCGCGAGATATTGGACCTCATCGCGACAGAAGACGCTCTTCTCGCGATTTATTGTGAGGCTCGCGTCCTGTATCCTGTCCAGAACTCTTTTTAGAACCTCTTTATGCTCCTCGAATATCTCTGTGACTATTATTATATCGTCGAGATAGGAGAAAACAAAAGGTTCGAGTTCGGGGCCGATGACTTTGTCAACCAGCCTCTGGGAGGACGCTCCGGCATACGAAGACCGTAGGGCACTCTCGTAAATTGGAAAAGCCCTTTGCCTGGCACGGTGAAGACCGTAGTCTCTTTGGACTCCGGGCTAAGTGGTATCTGATGGTACGCACTGCTTAAATCCAACATGGAAATCTATCGCGCTTTCTGCAATTTGCGCAAGATACTTTCCATGTATGGTAACGGGTACGCGTCTGGCCTTGACGCTGCGTTCACTTTTCTGAAGTCCACGCAGAAACGGAACTTCCCGTTGGACATGCGTACCATTACCACTGGACTTGACCAGCCACTTGTCGAGGGTAATATTATTCCCGCGACTAGCATTTCCTCCACCTGTTTGTGCATCTCTTCCTCGATTTCTGAGATACAGGATAGTACTTCTGTAATTAATGGGTCTTGTAGATCCGACGTCTATTGCATGCTCGATCCACGAAGTACATCCTAGTAGTGCCAGGCTGTTGCCGATCAGCTGAGCTACTAAAGGTTCTACCTCTTTGCGCTGTTCCTCTGTTGGGTGCGCCAATCCTATAGCTGATACAGACTCGTTGTCGTTTGCGGTTACAGAAAGCTGCAACTTTTAACTTTACGCTTGCATCGTCATTCTTGAGATGCAGCGTGTTATCTATGGGGTCTGAGACGGCACTAAACTTCATAATGAAGTTTACCCCCAAGTAGCACTCCGTGTCTAGATCTGGCATTATTGCGACGCGCACGTCTTTGCACACGCCAGCCACGACCATGCGCAGATACACATAGCAAACCACTGCTATGCTTTGCTCGTTTGCAACCCGTGCCGTTAGGCCGCAGGCTGGGATTAACTCTTTTCCACAGGCCGTAGCGAGCTGTAGGCCGATGGAATTCATCCCAGTCCAGGAAGCTCCTGTATCGAAGAGTGCTCGTAGCCTGTAACCGGCTACACCTACTTGAAACCACCATCGCGAGCAAGTTTCTTGGTTGACTTCATTCGGTTGAATCACGTGCACTTCTTCGCTCTCCACTCCAGACGGTTGGACCGAGTTATCCTTGGTCTCTGGTGAGAGAGCTGGGGGCGGGTATGTGGTCGTGTTTACCGGCCCCACTGGCCGTTTCCCTGTTGGTTTCCGGCAGCATTGAGCTTATTGTTGCCTCCCTTTTGCTCATATCCGGATTCCCTTCGGTACTATTGCCTTTGTGGAAGCCCGTTATTTCTCGGAATTTGCGGCCTAGCCTGGTGGGTCGAGCTACTACGCCCACTAGGCTGGTTTGTAATTTGCCTATCCTTCCGCCGCCTATTTTTCCAGTTACCCTTCTTCTTAGGTTTTCTGGTTGGCGGCGGGCTAGACTTTTGCCCTTGTTCTCGTCGGTGCTTGTCTTTGTCAAGGCCGATAAGCATTCGGCCATGACCAGACGGCACATAGCCTCGAGGCTCTCTCGAGGCTCGTGCAGTTGGTGCCCCATCGCCGCCACGCTTGGATTCTGCTTTTTCCGCTGATCCGTGGGCGGCTCTGTCGGCACGTAGGCAAATTCTGGCATGTACGTGTACTCGGGCGGTGGTGGCGAGTGATACACCTTATCTGCCGCGAGCGCTAATTCGGCTTCCCGGGCCAGGTCCAGAAACCCTCGGTAATCCGTAATTTGATTTCGCATTACCATCTTTTGCAGTTCTGGCCGCATGTTCCGGTGCAACATGTCTAACTGTTGAACAATGATAGGCACCGGAACCAACTTTAGGATCATGGCTTGTAGATTTACTACGTAATCACGCGTAAGTTCATTTCTGCTTTGAATCCTCGCGTTTATTTCCGCCATGTCGCGTTGCTGATGTCCCCTGTCCCCGCCATACATGTGCGTTATGGCCTCTTTGAAATCTGGCCACGATCGCCATGTATGGCGGTTACTCCGGTACCAGGTGGATGCTACCCCCGTTAGGAGCTCTGACAACAACGAAAGCACCTCGTCGTGTGTCAGATTAGCTAGAGTTCTGCATTCCTCTATTCTTGTGAGGAATAACTCGACGTTCTGCTCCTTTGAGGACCCTGAGAACCTGATGTGCCATTTTCGGACTATCTGGCCCACATCACGGTTCGTCTGCTGAGGCAAATACGTATGCCTCTCAGACGGGTCCTGGGTCGCGCCACTCCTAGTCTGCCGCTGGGAAGAATTTCTGGTGTCATTCGTCCCAGCCTCTGTCGGGGACTGGAGACTCGGGCTGCTGCTGTTAAACTCCGCATACGTGAACGTGTCTTGGAAGTTCACATGCGGTGATCCTCGTCTACGGCCCGTGCTTGGGGGCTGTACTCCCTCCGAGAGCGTACTTGAGGTTGGATGTCGAGCTCCTTGCAGTATTCGTACATTTTCTTTAAGCTCTTCAACCTCCTCGACGAGTGTTTTGATCACCGCCAGTAGCTGCTCCGATAATATGCTGTCTCCAACTGCTATCCCGGCAGTTCGCGACTCACGCTGTCGCGGCCACTCCAGGTTTTGCGACTGCGGCGGGTTTCGCAATTGCTGCCAGAACCCGTGCTGCCCATTTCGTGCTAACGACTCTTCTTCCTAGTTGCGCTGGCATTGTCGCTGCCTGCGCTGCTCTTCCAGGAGCACTTGCTGCTGCTGCTGCTGCTCCTGCTGTTGTTGCTGTTGCTACCGTCGCTGCTGCTCCAGTCTTTGTTGCTTCTGCTGCCCCAGCTGCTGTTGCTGCATTTGCTGTTGCTGTATTTGCTGCTGCTGCATTTGCTGCTGCTGCAGTTGTTGCTGATGCAGTTGTTGCTGTTGGAGCTGCTGCTGTCGAAGCTGTCCCTTGGCTTCGGCTGGAGATGTCCCGGTGGGTGCTGCAGTGCTCAATAGCTCTGTCCCGGGACCCTCCTGGCCGATTGCATCTTTCGCTGGCTCCACAACTGCATTATGTGCTTGTTGTGGAGCGTTCATCCTCCGAGACTTCGAGAGTTTTTGCATCACTATCGGGTCATCAAGGAGCGTTATGAACGTGTGCGGGTGGTCTGGGTCAGTATTGGGATTCACAATAGTCGACCCAGACTTGTTCATCAACGTTAAGTCGATGAACGCCCTTCGGGACTGTTCGCGTTTAGCAAACGCTTGCTCCTCTGACAGCTCCGGCTCTGGCACGAAATCGGCGGCAATATAATCCCCCATAAGCCACTTGATCGCTGTCAGCATATTTACTGACAGCAGATCTGACTGCTGTAGACCAAGGGCTTGCATGGCCTCGTTCATTTCCTCTTCGGGCTGTGTATATTGGGCCATGGTGTCAATTGGCTGTGCCCTTCCCCACGAACTTATTTTACTAGCGCAAGTAGTATCTGTATTGATGGCAGAGAGAGTTTGTCTATTCAACCCGTGAGCTAGCTTTTTCACCGCGAACCCGGGTTATTTTCTAAGAGCTACGGCGGTTGCTCTCAACCTCGATAACGCACGAGGGTTTCCCGTATGCGGCTCTAAAAAAACAAAAGCTATTTTTGTAATTAATTACTATTTGTAATTAATTACGCTCAACTACTCGCACTTGTAATTTTAAAATAAATATATGTGAAAATATATATATATATATATATATATATATGAGTCAAAACGGACAATATGACCAAAAAACACTAAAAATAAATACAATTTTCCCCTAAAAAAATAAAAAACAATTTTAAAGTTCGAGGGGATTTTTGCGCTCGAGTTTTTACTCAGGCGCACAGTTAACTTTTTGTTCCGAGAGTGCCTGCGACTTTCTCTCGGTTTTCCACTAACAGCACGAGAAAAGAAAAAAAAATTTTATTTTTCGTCCACTAAAAAATAATTCGTATCGAAAATACGAGAGGAGAAAAAAAAATTTCGAGTCGAAAAAAAATTAATTAAAAAAAATTAATTATGGCTTAAAAAAAAATTTTTGTCGTTAAAAAAAAATTTAATTGGATAATTCAATTATCCAACGTACAAAAATTTCGCGATCGAGATCTCTCTTCGCCGGCACTCTAGGTCGAGGGTTATTGGCTATCGCTCGCCTAACCTCTCGACCGCACTCTCGCAACAGCACGGCTGTGTCACGCACACGCACACACGCGCCTAGGAGCTGCGGCACGAAGACCCTTTCTTTGCAGCTTACGCTTAACTACGCTGCTGAGCATCTTCGCACCAAGCTTCGCCGCGAATCACGTACGCGCCCCGGGTCCTTCTCCACCCCCAAAACGTTGTGGCGCAAGTTGTAACGGGATGGCTAGTGGGGGAAAATCCCAACAAGCCACAGGCCACCGATGCCCTAGAACACGGTGCCGCGAGTGTCAGACTAAAATGACTTGCCCGGGGATCTGCTCCTGAATCCCGAAAACAACGCAAAGATCGCACACGAGCTTCGCTTTCCAACTAATTAGATCGCTGAGTGAAAAGCGCGCGCTCGAAGAGTAAAGCGCGCGGCCGCTATGCTCAGATATGAAAACGACCGGCGAAGTAGTTTTCCCGCAGAGGCGGCGGTATCCGGGAGAAGGACAGAATGTAATGAACAACACAACAAGTAACTAGATATCACAGTATATTAAAACCAATAGTAATTACAAGCACCTAGCAAGTGCTGGTTAAAACAATAAGTTAGTTCGCGCGCGACAGTTAAGATTCAAACGCGCGAACAATACAGCGCGCGGTGAAGCTGCTAATATCGCGCGCGGTGTTGAAGGACGGCGGGCTGATACACACCCGCACGTACACGGCACAGAAAGCTTGCACGGGGCGATTTCCGTGCGAGCCTTTACAATAAACACGCGAGAGATGAGAGTATAAGACTTACTTTTGATGGAGCAACCGGTGCACTCGGCTCTCTCTCTCTCGCTCTCTCTCGCTCGCGCAGTCGTTGCGCTCTATGTCACTCTCTCTCTCTCTCTCTCTCTCCTACTCGCTGAATTGGATCGGCAGGCAGACGGGCTGCCTGCCGGCTCCCCGCTTGCCGTCTCCCGTTCTGCTCGTGGCACACGCGGCGCGGTATCGCTCTCTCTCTCTCTCTCTCTCTCTCTCTCTCTCTCTCTCTCTCTCTCTCTCTCTCTCTCTCTCTCTCTCTCTCTCTCTCATTTGCGCGCACGCTAGTCGGCGCTTCCACTCTACTCGCGGTAAGGTTATATATAAAAACTACACGGCGTAAACGCAATAACTTTCGAGAGACACGCTGGAGAGAAGTTCACGGCGCGATGGCAGACATGAAGACGGCTGCCGTGACTCGCATAACACCGTAGCAGCTTCGCGGGTACGCGACGGGCATATTACGAGTCGCAACACCGTTCAATCCGATCGGGATGCTCGCGCGCTCGCGCCCCAGTGAGCATGCCTGCTCGGCGCGGGTAATTCGAATCTCGCATTACCTAACTCGCGCACGCGTTACAATATATATATATATATATATACACATTCCGGAAACCGGTACTTTTGAGGATCTATAGTTTTTTTCTGCAGAGTTCGTATGTGCTTGACTAAAGAAATAAATCCCTCTCTGCGTTGAAGGTATTAATATAAATCCTCAAAAGTACCGTTTCATACCGAAGGAATTTTGAGGATGTCCTCAAAAGTCCGAAAAATGCTCAAAGAATCGAATCCGTGCTTGCATAGATCCTCAAAAGCTGCACTTGATGCACACACACACACCCACACACACACACACACACACGCGCGCGCGCCCACACACACACACGCACGCACGCACGCACGCACGCACGCACACACGCACGCACGCACGCACGCACGCACGCACGCACGCACGCACGCACGCACACACACACACATTACTTATGTCGACTGCAATTTACTATCAACTGATAAGAATTTTTCGATCGGTCTTACAGTCTTACAAAATTAAATTAAAATAATTAATATTTATGGCAGTCAGATTGCCCTTGTTTATAATCACCCCCGCAGAATCTGAAATAAAAACTTAATTAAAACCTGTAAAAAACTTTGTTAGCAAAGGAAGGTCTGACTGCCCCCCACCACCAAATTGCCCAACGGTTCGAACCCGCTCCGGCTCCTCCTCAGGGACTGAAATGAAACCCGCGATACACCTCCTTATATACCCTCTTCTTTTCTCTTACCCCCACCAACATCCACTTTCCCCTCTTCAACTTTCCATTCTCACTTAAATTAATAAAGAATGATAAATGTTATCTAATTTACTTAACTCTATCATTAAATTTACATTATTCCGATTTCTTAGAATGTGAGTACTTTCAAGGCTTTCCCTCTTATATTTATTCTTAATCCCCTGTTCCAAAATATCTACACTCCTAAAATCGAAAGAATGCAAACTATTTAAACAATGTTCTTTCAAACCCGATAAACAACTTGAGCTGCGTAAACTATATTGATGTTCATTATTCTCTTTTTCAAATATCTACCCGTTTGACCAATATAACAACCATTACAATCCCTACAATTAATTTTATAAACTACTCCCGATTTTAAACATTTATCATCCTGGTCTTTACAATTACTATATTACCTTTCTAAATTATTATCGTTTCTAAAGGAAACTTGAATATTATGTTTACTAAAAACCCTTCTAATCCTTTCCGATAAAACCTCTAACATATCGTAAACTAAAATATGCATTCTTTCCATTTCTATTCCTTGTTTGATTATCTACCCGCTACTTCAATCCACCATTATAAATTTCCCACACTCTCTCATCAATCATTTTATCAATAAATTTTACCGGATAACTATTCTTAATAAATGTTTCTCTAACTAAATTTAAATTCTTTTTCCTAAAATCTTTATGTGACAATTTAATCGCTCTGTCAATGACACCCTTGATCGCACCTGTCTTGTTTCCGAATTGGTGGTGAGAATCAAAATTAAAAAATCTACCTGACCATGTAGGTTTTCTATACCCATCGAATTTCACTCTATTATTATTAACTCTTATGATTCTAATATCTAAAAAACTCAATTGATTATCTTTCTCAACTTCTTTTGTGAATTTAATTCTATCATGGATAGAATTAAACATATCCACCATTTCATCCACAAAACATTCAGGTACAACTGCAAAAATGTCATCAACATATCTTTTAAAAATAATTAGCTGAAAAACCAACTTAGACAAAGCAACACTTCCAATTTTTCCATTACTAAATTCGCTATAACAGGTGACAAAGGTGATCCCATTGAACAGCCATATCTTTGCTCATAGAAACTATTATCAAAAGAAAAAATTGTGTTTTTAAAAACCAAATTAAGTGCCTTTATAAATTCATCTTTTCTTAAACTAGTATGTACTTTAATTTCAGGCCATTTATCTTGTATAATATCTTTCAACAATTCTAAAGATATGGGCATATCTCTACTTTTCATTTCGATGATGGTGTATGGTTTCACACATCCAAAATGAAAAATTTAATAATTTAAGGCAATAATTTATTAGATAATATTTTTTGACAGTTATTCTAGTGTCTTCATTAATTAAAACCTGTACCCGATTGTTCCGAACACCAAAACTCGTGAAAAACCGATAAGCCGATGTGATGATAACATTTTTTTGTTCTTCTAGTTACTGTAACTTTTTCAAGGAACATAATATCATGTTCATAATTTTTTTCTGTGAAGATAAGCATATTAGCAATTAGGAAAGCTCATATAGATAAGTGTGTCACGCACAGTAAAAATGCAAAAAATTATCAAAACGGTGATGGCATGATTTTCGAAATTTATCTTGATTTTATCTTTTTTGCTACAACTTTTTCAACAATCTTTTAATCAAGTCAATCGTAGAGTAGCGCATTTTACATAATCTATAAAATAACACGATAATAGGATGTGTGCCTCTAATAGAAAGAAAATTATAAGCAGTTGAAATTCGGTTGCTAAAAAGAGACTCAAACAAAAAAATCACTATTTTAACTGGCACACTTATTGGTTAATGATTATCGGATTCTGAATAATGGTGAACTACACTAATTGGTATAAGTAATGTCACTGTCACTCCGTTAACAGTATATATATATATGTGCAATTCTACCGAAATAGACAAAAAAGGGTATAAAAAAAAAAAAATCATAATTTCGGACACACCTAACACACCAGATTTTTTCGGTTCTTTGGGGGTTCCAAAACATGAAAAAATTGGTGAACACTCATTATCCGTTGCCAAGCTTTTTTTCCGACGAAATCAATTTTTCTTCTGGAAATTTTGACATGGGAAAAATGGACGAAAAGTAGTCATTGATGATGAATCAATAACAAGCTATTGAAGAGGCCAAACCAAATATTACAAAAAATCGATTAAAGTTGAAGAACGGAGCTTCAATTTAAGATGTGAATCTTTAAAATCGGTCGATTCTGTGCAAAGCTACGTGAATTTGAAAAATTTTAAGAATTACGTGGGTTTGAAAAAAATCGCTTATTTCTGTAATTTTTCACCATTTTCAAATTCACGTAGCTTTGCATAGAATCGGAGGATTTTAACGATTCTCATTTCAAATTAAAGCTCTATTCTTCAACTCTCATCACTTTTTCGTGGAATTTGGTTTGGCCTCTTCAATCGTTTGCTATTGGTTAATTATTAATGACTACTTATCGTCCATTTTTCCCATGTTAAATCTCCATAAGAAAAATTGATTTCGTCGGCAAAAAAGCTTGGCAACGGATAATGAGTGTTCACTAATTTTCTCATGGTCTGGAACCCCCAAAGAACTCGAAAAAATATAGTGTGGTAGGTGTGCTCTAAAAAATTTTTTAATTTTTTTTGTTGATAAAAATGTTTATTTCTTATGTTGTAAAGAATCGTCAAATTTTAGTTTACAAATCCTTAAATTTGTATTAATATTTTTCATTATTAATAAAATGTTTATAGAAAAAATAAATCTTTTTTGTGAATAACGTATAGTGTATTATTCATGAAATTACACCTTAAAAAATATTTAAAAAAAATTTTTTTTAAATTGAATATTATATTTTTTAACACTCCGTGCGCATAGCTCATTTTCGCATACGCTCTGATAAAACAGTATGCGCTAAATTAAGCTCTTCACACGTCGTCAAAAAAATTGTGTTCGATACACGGGTGAGAAAGTAATTTTACCCTCGTTTCGCTCGGGCGCAAACGTCCACACGGGGATAAAATCACTTTTTTGCACTTGTATCGAAAATAACTATATCAATCTTTATATGGATAGAGCATTTTATAGCATGGTGTGACCTAAATCCACGCTTCACGCCTATTCGTGCCTTAAGCAGTCCATTATTCTACCGTGCGGTAATGCCCGAGCGTAGCTAGCAGTGGATTTAGGTAAACGTGCTATAAAATATGTTACGACTCTAGTGCCTTCAGTGACCCACTACACGACGTGAATTATCACCCCCGCTACACTTGGGCACTAATTTCACGCCGTGCAATAATGGGCCACTTGAGGCTCTATTTTTCGATACTAGTACGATAAAAATGACTCTTGCGCGACAATCACACTCATGTGAGAAACATTTTTATCGCGTGTATCGAAGATTATTTTTTTGACACTCCGTGTATGAAGTGCCATTTGTGCGCATGCTTGAAATATACACGTATAAAAGTGGCACTTTGTGCTCGGAGTGTCAAAAGCTACTATTATTGGATGGAAGTATATTTTATATACGTTGAAAACGTTTTTCCATAGTTTATATTTTGAGAAACCACCATCACGTATTAACGAGTTTTAAAAATGAGTCACCATAGTTTTTTCGTATATTTTATAACTAAAGAAAACAGATTATATTGATTACGAAGATGTGCCCCCAAATTTTTAAAATCTTTGTCGATTCGTTGAAATTAAAAAATTTTAGAGATATGCCCATATATTTGTAAACAAAGACACCACATCCAGTGAAACCATCCTATGATCATTCGGAATAACAATATCTTTCATTATATCATAAAAACTCCAACTATCTTTAATATATGAATTTGTTTTACCCACTATCTTGAATAATATATTAGACAAAAATCTAGCAAGTCTATACGTCGGAAAATTTATCGATGATATTATTGTTCTATATGTCAACTGTTCTTGGTGAATCTTAGGAAGCCCATAACATTTAGCTACAGTGCCATTTTCACATTTTAAATATTTAAACATACTATCCTTAATATAAGCTTTTGTTTTCCAATGCATCAATAATTCTTTCAATTTATCTTGTAGTCTATTCATATGTGGATTCCTAATTTTCACGTAAGTGGTATCATCATCCAACATAAGTTAAATTTTATTTCTATAATCCCTTTTATCTGAAACTACAGTTACATTTCCTTTATCTGCTTTTTGGAAGATCCTATTCGGATTCTCTCTCATATGAGTGTAGGGATTTAGGATTAAATGTCGGAAAAAATGTTTACATCAGAAAAATTATGAAAAAATATAAAAAATTTTAAAAAATTAAAAAAAAAACTCTTGAAAAACAGCACAATTTTTTTTTCTCATTAGATCAAAAATCCCTACACTCATATTAGAATTATACTATTCAGCAGTAATTTAGTTCAAATCTGGAGTCAATCCATCCACAGGAAAATTTCAAAGCTTACGGTTAGTGAAAAAACTTGTTTCATCGATGACTATGGTTCTGGACCATATAAAAGGCCCATCGGAGAAAGTTTTAAGGTATGGTAAATATACCCACTTTTATATGTAAAAAGTATGAAATAATTAGTTTACATTTATGTATTAAAATGTGACTTCTTATTTCAGAGAAAAAAGGTGTCTAGCCCCCTTAAAACTACTCATACTACTTTCTACCTCAGCCATGATATTCTTGATCGGAAGAGCTTTACTTGAATATGATATTCCAAATTTAGCACCCTTTGACATGATATTTACCACTTCTTCTGGTATTACTTTGTCAGTTAAATTTCTAAACCAATCCTTATTAACACTGTTAGTTTGATTGACCTGAGAGTGTTTTCTATGCTTTAAATATTCAAATTTTCTTTTTAATTTACTAGTATAGTTATATTTTACTTTCTCAAAGTGCCTCTTTTGACCACGAGAAAATTCTTGCAAATCATTCTGTTCTACTTTATTATATAGATATCTTTCAAGCTCTAGTAAATATTTATTCAAGCGATTAATTAAAAAATTCAAATCTCTAATTTCTAAGTTCAGTAATTTATTTTTGAAAAAGAAAATATTTTTCCGTAGATCATAAGAAACTCTTTTGGTGTAATCCCGATAAAAACCCTTATCATCAAATTTTTTTTCCCAATATGGTTAGGAAAAATATTTGATATTTTATACCTAAGAAGAAAAGTGAGTTGCTCCTTTAAAATTACAATCCTTAAAACCATTTTTACCCATTTTGAGCAATTACCTTTCACCACCTTCCCATAAATCCCATATATATCTCTAAAAAAAATTTTACCCCACCTTTAATAGACCTTAGTTTTATCATTAATATAATAATATATATATACACTTATGGGGGTTTATGTAGCCCAATACTGTATATTAGTACCTACAGTCCAGAGTTCCCTATGGCAAGTGACTAAAGAAATAATGTACCCTGGGGTTATAGACTCTAGGTCGGGCCGCATAAACCCCTATATTTAGAAATATTATGAAGCCCGGGCTGCAAAATCAAAATCGGGCTCGATAAACCCCTATATATAAAAAAACGGGCTTTATAAACCCCTTTCGAGAAATGTATAACTATATATATATATATATATATATATATATATATATATATATATATATATATATATATATATATATACATTTAAACGAGATAATTTTTTTATATGAAATCTTTTGATTTGAGTAGAGCAATGAAATGGCTTTCGATTAAGAGTGATATGTTATAGTAAAAACTAACGCAATATATGTATAAAAGCTCATTGAAGTTTTCGTACACCCATTTCAATGTATACGTAGAACGGGTCGCTCTTTTAGGCTTCTTCTATACTTGCCTTCGGAGCGCTCCTGGTATCCGTCATTTCCAGAGATACCAATATTTTAAATATCAAATATCTCAACTAACCGTATAATCTGGATGAAATTTTACATAGGTATTGCCTATATCGCATACAAAATAGCCTATAAATTTCAAACTCATATATTAAGTCGTCATTGAGAAATTACGATTTTGAAAATATGTAAAAAATATTAACCTTAAATATCTCTAAAAATTATGAGACAATTCTTTACCTAAAGGACTTATACGATAAACATATAAACTCTACATCTCCACAATATTTCAACATGATTAAACCAATTTTGTTTTCTCTAGTTATCATGAGACAAAGAAAATGATCTTTGCAAAATACGAAAATTTAAAATATCAAATATCTCAAAAAGTAATCGAACGATCTTGATAAACATTCGCCCATATATTATCAATATCACACATAAAATTGTCTATAAATTTGGAGATGATTCATCGAACCGTTTTTGAGAAATTACGATTTGAAAAAAAGGTTAAGAAAATTTTAACCTCAAAAACCTCTGAAATTTATTGACCAATCATTTAGCTCACATAACTTAGCCGAGAACTATCCAAAATCTACCTCTACTTTAAAAAGTACAAAAACAAAAGTATAATTATAAAAAGCACTATTGAAATTATGTCGTATAAAAATATTATAGGTACTCAAAAACATTATTACTTATATACCACCGATTATGAAAACATCATAACATATATTAAAGCAGATACCAAGTTCGGTAAATCCTTAAAGAACCAGAAAAATCCTACTCTTCAAATTGATAATCTTATTCAAGAACATCTGGCCGTAGCCGTATACACAGACGGTAGTAAAACTGCAGACGGCCCATCAGTTGGTACATCTTGTTACTTGGACTCCAAAGACAGTGATTAATCCGATTAATGATGCTCTAGAGATAGCCCTCTCTAATACTCAACGTAACGTATGCGTTTCCACTGATTCCTTAAGTGTTTTACAAAAATTAAATCCCTCTATAAAACAAGATTGTCATACTATGCTGTACTGAGCGCGAATCACATGACATAGTATCATGGCGTCGTGTAAGAGAGAGACAGAGATAGATTTGGAGCGCAAAACCAGTGAAGGTGCGCGTAGAGCGTCCAACTTCTAGTGCTCATAAATTAAGCATTAAATGTAATAAGTTCATACTGAAATTAAAAGAAAACCCCTAGAATTTACCGAAAATAATAATAACGGTAGCAAAATCAGATTGGTATGGATACCAGAGTATATAGGAATCAGTGGGAACGAGTATGCGGGCCAGCTAGCGAAAGCAGCTACTGTACGGAAGCCATGTGACGATATTCGTCTCCCTTTCTCGGATTTAAGACAAATTTTCAAAAAAAGGCCAGGCAGAATACTGTCAATAAGATTAAAGCATTAGGACAAATCAAGGAAATAGAATACTTCACATGCTTCCACGCAGATGATAATAAACCATGGTATGCTAACTATACACTGTCCAGAGCCAGCATTATTATGATCAACAGAACTCGTGCAAATTCTTACAATCTAGCCACCTCTCTCGCTCGTATCAGTATTGTTAGTGATCATATGTATCCTTGTAACATCACAGAACTAGATCTCGATCACATATTATGGCAGTGCCCGATATATGATAAAGAATTACTAAAGGATTTAGGTAAACTAGAGAACTTACTTCCTTTAAGAGCTACAGTTTTACTCTCGAATGTGCATACTTCTGTCTATAAAATTCTCATTAATTGTATACAGACCTGTCATTTAAATTTATAATAACTATACCTATATTATACATAATATGTATTTTCTTACTTACTGTTCTGTATTATATCTGCAACAACTATTTGTATTGCTAAAAAAATTCTTTCGAATTTAATAAAGCTTATTAATAAAAAAAGAACTTTAGGATATTCTAAACACCGTGATATATTTATTTGCACAAATAATATCTTAATTATTCATAAAATACCAATTTCTTCAAAGCGTTAGAGGCTAATTATTACATAATTAATATCTAATCAGTTTCTTCTTATAGGATAATTTTCATCATGGCGAGGAGTACCCATATAAGTTTCATAAGGCATTTGAACTTGCGGTTGAATGTATCCTCCTAAAAACCGAATAAATAAAATAAGTAAGAATTTCATTAAGAGTACGGTAGGGTTGTCCGTATTTGTGTGCCCGTCGCTATTTGTGTGCTCTATTATTTGAACGTAACATACGAATAAACAGATGCACAATAGCATTGGAATAATTTTTTCTTATAAATAAAACTATTTAGCTTTTGTACAATACAAGTGTAAAAACTTTGTCAGTCAGTAGCAAGATTAAAATACTTTAAAAAGAACATGTGATTTGGAAAAATTCATTACTATTATTGGTAAGGGCTAAGAAAGGACAATCTTTTTTGTAAGAAAAATATGTATTATAGTAATTTGAAGTATAAAATGATGGTTATCATGTTATAAAAGTATTATAACTTACACAATTAACATTTTTTAAAAGATTTTAAAATATTTTTTATATTTTATATGGCTATGTTCATAAACACCGTACAAAACACAGATTTGTAAATATTTGTGTGGGTCGATACAGCGTAAACATAACCTTTGTTGGGTTACATCTGTCGCATGTGGTTGCGTTAACTACAGTTTTGTGTGTAGAGATCTTACACCACGTTATAGACAAGTGTGTCATTAACTTATTTTTGTGTTTATTTGTACTTTTACTGATGATTGATTTTCGAAGTGAAAGCAAAATTAACTACGAAAAGAAGAAAGCTGTACAAAGCGAAGCCATCCCAAAATACATTAATTAACTTTAAAATCCCTTTTAGTATCGAAAAAACGGGAAAAAATCACGGAAAAGGAAAATCATAGTTATTGTAGACACGTTGGTCGACTTTTGAGGACCGGCTTCAAAAATACAACCCATGTATCAGTACTTTCGAGGACCATAATGTCGCGTCTACAATAATTATGATTTCCGTTTTCCGTGATTTTTCTCCGTTTTTTCGGTACTAAAGGGGGCGCCGCAGGCGTCGTGGTATTAGTCAATACCATGAGAGATGTTTGTAGTGTAGACAATGACGCGTGCGCCCTTACCTTCTTATCGAACTCTGGAGAAAGAAACTCTAGGGCCTCAAAAGTACCAAATTATATACAACATACATACATACATACATATATTTATGTCGTTTCGCGGTTTTGACGAGTTTTTCAACGTATGACATACCGGTTTTGAAGAGGCTCTTCACAAGGGAATGGTATGCATGATCGGTTTTGGAGAGTTTTTTGCCACTTTCTAGAGTCTATATTTCCAGGGTCCATTATTTCTTTAGTCAAGGACCAATAGCAACTCTAAGGAAAAGAACTATACCTCTCCAAAACCGGATCACCGATATACTTATATATAAGTATACTTATATATAATAAGAATGTAAATAACGCAATAACATTTTTACACAAAGGAAAACGTGAATCTAAATATTTTTGTTTGTATGGTTACATTTCAACCTTTGTAGTTCCTCGAGTTTTATAGATATTGAGATCGGACACAACTTATTTTCTTCCTCTTAAAAAGATGTTTCATTTTCACTCGGCCAACGATCGATTTGATTAACTGCAAACAAACATACAGCTCTTTCAAAATAGTCGATTTTCGAAAATCGCAATGTTGGCACCTCTGTAACTTTTTTCTATCAAAATCGATTGGGCTCGTATTGGGCGGAAAAAAAGTTTTAACCTTCTAGAAAACGACCCAATTGGTTTCGTTCCGTTTTTTGGATATTTGCAAAAGTTACGAATTTTTTAAAATGGGGGTTTTTCGTATAAGTATTCATTAAGGGCGTATTACACCTAGTGGCTTCTGAGGCCAAAATCAGCTGAATCGATGGCTTTTCATGGGTCTAAATTACTTGAAATTCATGTATTTATTGCCCGAAGAGTTGAAAATATTAAAAATATTTTATTAAATAATTTTAAAATGCTAAAAACGACAAAGAAAATTACAAAAACTCTTAAAATTAAGCAATTAAAAGTGGTTTTTAAGTATTTATAAAAATACTTAATCAAATAATTTTAATATTTCCAACTCTTCGGGCCATTACTGCATGAATTTTAAGTAATTTAGGACTTGTCCCATAAAAATTCATTGAATACTTTTTTTTTAATTTCTCAGAAACCACTATGGGTAAGACCCCCTTTAAGGAGGTTCGATACCGAAATGAAAAAGGTTACGTCATTCCAAAAACTAAATATTCTTGTTCTTCGATTGATTTTCTATTAGTGTGTGAAATTTCAAATCGTTTGTCAACTCGGTTATGAAATTATTCAACTTCAAAGTTCAACTCTTATACACGGGCTTTTATGGAAGTACCTGGGTAAAACACAAAACACTTAGGACGCGAGTCTTTAAAAAAGGTTAGAGCGAATCAAAAGACTACAGGCAATATAGCAAATATACAGGAGAATGTTTAAACGCAATCTGATCGCGATTGACAACGCCGATTCCGAGTACTGCGGCAAAACGTAAACATACGATTGAGTTCGTTGGCTGCGGGAGGGGGTGCGCGGTGAGCCCCACGTCCCGCGAGCGGTGAGCTATCGAACCGCCTTAAGGTGGTTCCCTGGGTAAGAGAGAGACAGACAGCTTTGAGCGAGAGAGATAGAGAGTGCACGCTGGCGCGCTGAGCGTACATAACCCTCGAAACATATCAAGTTCTGCGAAAGCGATATATTTAAGAAGCTCTATTTTAATAATGAAACGATGAATCAACTTCATTCTTGCGCGAAAACGTTCCTTATTATATATTCTATGAGTACATGAAATTCCAAGGCTGACTTGAATCTCGTTGCTTAGATATTGTTGTAAACAGATACATAACGCGACAGTTTCTATATATATAGATATAACTCCCATGTAATCCGTGTAACTTTACACAGCAATTACTTAGGAGCTAAAAGACAAAATGCTCTGAAATTTGGATATGACATTCGTTATGTCTTTATTGACCTACGTGTGTAATTTCAAGTATGTGTTGAATCAACTCTGATCTCCAGGGAACCACCTTACGTAAAATACAATACACAAATCATCAGTTTCTTGTTTGAGCATCCGCAGCAAAATTTATATTTCGATACATATTTTTACTATCCCACTTCCTAAAACATTGTTTCTATATCTATAAAAGATCGTCTGTAATGGTCCTGTCTCTTTTTCCATGAAAGATTCTTGTATCCGAGATCGTATATCCATAAATTATGTTTTCTATAGATTCATTTTGTTTATTTGAAACAACACTTTAAGCAATGAATATAGTTCGATCTATCAGCCTTTTACACATCTTTGAGGAACAGATACAATGAGGAACAGATCCAATACGATAATACGGTCACTATAATATTTTAAAAAATGGGATAGTAAAAATATGTATCGAAATATAAATTTTGATGCTCAAACAAGAAACTGAGGATTTATGTTTTACGTATTTTTTTTAGGGGGTCTTACACATAGTGGCTTCTGAGCCCTTTTTAAAAAAAGTATTCAATGAATTTTCATGGGACAAGTCCTAAATTAATATAATCCAGTTATTCTTAGACGTGTACCATTACACATTCCTTGTACAATACTTATATTTCTAATTAACATAACAATAGCATTTACTTTCAATTTTAATTCATGAAGTGGAAGACCTTCTCTAACATTGTTAAGCGTTTCAATTGGATAATTTAAATGAATATTTTCGTCTGTTTGATCAACTCCTTTATGAGTTGCATAATCTAAACTATAATAAGTATGTACTTTTTTATTCAATAATTCTAAAACATTATTATTAATAATTTTAGTATCTTTATTATGAGCGGTTAAGATTAAACGATCTATTGAAGTTTTAATTTATGTATTTATTTATTTATTTATTTAACAAAATATACGGGTGGATAAACCCATGGTGCAGAATAGCATACATAAAAATAATAAATATTAATGTTACTATAAATTTCTTTACAAATGTTATTCGTTTTCCATTTATTTGGAATAATAAATGGATTAATTTTTCCTTCATCCAATTCTAACAATAATGAAGCAAATTCTTTATTTTCCGAACGAATATTTTGATTTAATTTTAAAACTTTAAAAACAGACCGTAACGCAGAAAATTTATTTGTTTCTTCAATTATACTATTTTTGTGACCACATTTCATAACTGGAAGAATTTGCCGAAAATCACCTCCTAATATGACCAATTTTCTACACTATTTATTCAATTAATATAACGATATTTCATTGCTCTGAAGCAATTATAAAGAACATAAATAGTATATCCTTTACCTTGGATTTGTCTTAAGTCCGATATTTTACCCATTAAAATTTCATATTGTCATAATTTGATAGTTTCATACTTTATTATTATAAAATTTCTCTCTGAAAATGGGGGTTGGCGAGCGGAGCGAGCAGGGGGCGAAGCCCCCTAGTATATATATATATATATATATATCTGTTCACCGCTATGTTTCAGGACATTTGCATGTTTTCAGGACTGTACTGAATTAGGAATATGTTTACCGCTACCTTTCAGGACATTTTTGTATTATTCAGGACATTTAGGGTTTCTTTCACAACGTTTTTTTCCGTAAAATTTCTCCGAAATCAACATAAAATACTGCGGAACTGAAAGGGGGCGCCGCAGGCGTCGTGGTGTTAGTCAACCCCCTGAGGGATATTATTTCTTTAGACACTTATACACGGTGACCCATTTTAATCGCTACACCCGGATTTTTCGGATCCTAAGACAGATAGGAAAAAATGATTCAGACAAAAGTTGTAGGGGACGAAGGGGGCCAAACGATGGTCCTAACAGCTTTGACCTTGAACTTGACCTTCAAGGTTATTTCAAGGTCAAGTGGTTTTTTTTAATAGGAACACCTATTTTTGACCCCGGATTCGGAAAGAGCGGGAAATTTTACGTTCAAAATCATATTGAGACATTTTTTTTCAAGGTCATTTCAAGGTCATTTCAAGGCCAAATGAAGGTCGAACTCCGAAAAATCCATTTTAAGTCGTTTTTTCCATGAGTCACAGGCTTAAGTGGTTCAAACTGATCGTAGGTTTAATAGGGAAACCCACACACCCAAAACTTTCACATCCTAGTAAACAAATATCAAACTTGCACATCCGAACCCCATGCTCTTCATAGCCTCACATGCTAAACTGTTACACCAGACATCCCCCAGTCCCACACATCTCTACCCCATGTCTGATGTTTGTTTAACGGAAACTTCAAGATCATTAAAGCTTCTGTTGTAAATGTGTCAACCTTACGTTTAGCGCTACCCAGAAATAACGACGTGGACGTAGTAAGGATTGTTTCCTTTGGGGTGCTTGATTAAAGTGAGTCCCCTTGCCTCTCACTGTTCAGGGTGCTTGATTTAAGTGAGTCCCTTCGCCTCTCACTGATCGGGGTGCTTGATTAAAGTGAGTCCCCTTGCCTCTCACTGTTCAGGATGCTTGATTTAAGTGAGTCCCTTCGCCTCTCACTGATCGGGGTGCTTGATTAAAGTGAGTCCCCTTGCCTCTCACTGTTCAGGGTGCTTGATTTAAGTGAGTCCCTTCGCCTCTCACTGATCGGGGTGCTTGATTAAAGTGAGTCCCCTTTCCTCTCACTGTTCAGGGTGCTTGATTTAAGTGAGTCCCTTCGCCTCTCACTTATGTGTTTATCTAACCTCGAAGAAAATGTTCGAAATTACGACCATTTGCTTCCAGGCACATAGTCAAACGCCTTTGGAAGTGGCGAACGGTGTTTAGCAAAGTTTGCCTTGGAATGGCAGCGCATGCTCGACGAATTCTGTCCATCATGTCTACTCTTGTGGTGGGCCTTTCCTCAAAAACGGCATTTTTTAAATACCCCCATAAGTAAAAATCTGGTGATGTAAGATCTGGTGAGCAAGCAGGCCATTCAACCGGACCACCTCGACCAATCCATCTGTTACCATACTGCTCATTCAAAAAAGTCCTGACAATTCCAGAGAAATGTGGTGTTGCGCCGTCCTGCTGGAGCCACATTCTTCGTCGCGTTTCTAAGTCAACATCTTCCATCAATACAGGTAGTTCATCTCTTATTAGCGTTAAGTACGTGTGTTGATTAACATTTTCTTCGAAAAAATAAGGGCCAATCACACATCCATTAATAATCCCACACCATACCATAATACTCCATCGTCTTTGATGGTTTACAGTTCTGACCCAATGAGGATTAACATCAGACCAGTAATGACAATTATGTCTATTCAATTCCCCATCACTTTGAAATTTTGCCTCATCAGAAAAAAGAACAAAATTAAAAAAGTCTGGATCATTTTCTATCATTTGTAAAGCCCATTGGCAAAACACAATACGCTGTTGAAAATGAGCAAACTGTAGCTCTTGGACCAGAGTAATATGATACGCATGATATCCAAGCACCTTCATAATTCTTAAAAATGTACTTTTTGGAAGACCGATTTCCCTTTCGATTCGACGAGCGCTTATCTGTGGGTCAAGATGAATTATTGCCAGAATAGTCACAGCCCGATTATCATTTTCATCATATTGATGGCGCCTACGTTGACGAACCATGTGTCCACCACGAGCTCTTTGAGTTAAACGTCTGATAGCCATAGCGTCAGGGTGTCGTCTGTCTGGATAGCGTTCAGCATAAATTCTTGCCGCTGCACGATAATTACTTCGGCTTTCTCCTAAAGCCAACATCATGTCAACGATCTCGTTGGGCGGATAGTCAGCCATTTCAGAGCCAGCTATTAATTACTATTAAATTTGAATAGTGAAATGGTATAAAAAATATTAATAATTATAATATTTGCCCGTATACGGTCGCGACCAAAAAAGAAAAATGTTCCTAAATTATGGTAACTTTATCTGACTAAGTGTATTTGCCAAAAGTACTCCGATTGTCACACTGTTGTAATTGTTATGACTTTTCTTTTTAAACAATGACATTTTTTTACAGCTCATATCTTTAATTTACTCATAACTTTCAAAAGAATAAAGATACAACATTTCTTTTTTGTACAAAAATCTTGACGGAACAGAAATTATTTGTAAATGTGCCTTTAATGATTACATTATCCATATTAGTATTTCTCAAGTTTGAACGGCAATAATTCACAATATTTAAAATAAAAGCAAGTTTTAGTATTATGTGCAGTTCAAATTAGAAATAATTTAATGATTATTACTTTATTATAAAACTTACAATTACAAAAGTGTGACAATCGGAGTACTTTTGGCAAATACACTTAGTCAGATAAAGTTACCATAATTTAGGAACATTTTTCTTTTTTGGTCGCGACCGTATACGGGCAAATATTATAATTATTAATATTTTTTATACCATTTCACTATTCAAATTTAATAGTAATTAATAGCTGGCTCTGAAATGGCTGACTATCCGTCCAACGAGATCGTTGACATAATGTTGGCTTTAGGAGAAAGCCGAAGTAATTATCGTGCTGCGGCAAGAATTTATGCTGAACGCTATCCAGACAGACGACACCCTGACGCTATGGCTATCAGACGTTTAACTCAAAGAGCTCGTGGTGGACACATGGTTCGTCAACGTAGGCGCCATCAATATGATGAAAATGATAATCGGGCTGTGACTATTCTGGCAATAATTCATCTTGACCCACAGATAAGCGCTCGTCGAATCGAAAGGGAAATCGGTCTTCCAAAAAGTACATTTTTAAGAATTATGAAGGTGCTTAGATATCATGCGTATCATATTACTCTGGTCCAAGAGCTACAGTTTGCTCATTTTCAACAGCGTATTGTGTTTTGCCAATGGGCTTTAAAAATGATAGAAAATGATCCAGACTTTTTTAATTTTGTTCTTTTTTCTGATGAGGCAAAATTTCAAAGTGATGGGGAATTGAATAGACATAATTGTCATTACTGGTCTGATGTTAATCCTCATTGGGTCAGAACTGTAAACCATCAAAGACGATGGAGTATTATGGTATGGTGTGGGATTATTAATGGATGTGTGATTGGCCCTTATTTTTTCGAAGAAAATGTTAATCAACACACGTACTTAACGCTAATAAGAGATGAACTACCTGTATTGATGGAAGATGTTGACTTAGAAACGCGACGAAGAATGTGGCTCCAGCAGGACGGCGCAACACCACATTTCGCTCGAATTGTCAGGACTTTTTTGAATGAGCAGTATGGTAACAGATGGATTGGTCGAGGTGGTCCGGTTGAATGGCCTGCTTGCTCACCAGATCTTACATCACCAGATTTTTACTTATGGGGTATTTAAAAAATGCCGTTTTTGAGGAAAGGCCCACCACAAGAGTAGACATGATGGACAGAATTCGTCGAGCATGCGCCATTCCAAGGCAAACTTTGCTAAACACCGTTCGCCACTTCCAAAGGCGTTTGACTATGTGCCTGGAAGCAAATGGTCGTAATTTCGAACATTTTCTTCGAGGTTAGATAAACACATAAGTGAGAGGCGAAGGAACTCACTTAAATCAAGCACCCTGAACAGTGAGAGGCAAGGGGACTCACTTTAATCAAGCACCCCGATCAGTGAGAGGCGAAGGGACTCACTTAAATCAAGCACCCAGAACAGTGAGAGGCAAGGGGACTCACTTTAATCAAGCACCCCGATCAGTGAGAGGCGAAGGGACTCACTTAAATCAAGCATCCTGAACAGTGAGAGGCAAGGGGACTCACTTTAATCAAGCACCCCGATCAGTGAGAGGCGAAGGGACTCACTTAAATCAAGCACCCTGAACAGTGAGAGGCAAGGGGACTCACTTTAATCAAGCACCCCAAAGGAAACAATCCTTACTACGTCCACGTCGTTGTTTCTGGGTAGCGCTAAACGTAAGGTTGACACATTTACAACAGAAGCTTTAATGATCTTGAAGTTTCCGTTAAACAAACATCAGACATGGGGTAGAGATGTGTGGGACTGGGGGATGTCTGGTGTAACAGTTTAGCATGTGAGGCTATGAAGAGCATGGGGTTTGGATGTGCAAGTTTGATATTTGTTTACTAGGATGTGAAAGTTTTGGGTGTGTGGGTTTCCCTATTAAACCTACGATCAGTTTGAACCACTTAAGCCTGTGACTCATGGAAAAAACGACTTAAAATGGATTTTTCGGAGTTCGACCTTCATTTGGCCTTGAAATGACCTTGAAATGACCTTGAAAAAAAATGTCTCAATATGATTTTGAACGTAAAATTTCTCGCTCTTTCCGAATCCGGGGTCAAAAATAGGTGTTCCTATTAAAAAAAACCACTTGACCTTGAAATAACCTTGAAGGTCAAGTTCAAGGTCAAAGCTGTTAGGACCATCGTTTGGCCCCCTTCGTCCCCTACAACTTTTGTCTGAATCATTTTTTCCTATCTGTCTTAGGAGCCGAAAAATCCGGGTGTAGCGATTAAAATGGGTCACCGTGTATATTGTTTAACGTTTTATACCTACTTCTATTGCAGAAAACCTGTAGGTGTCCTGGAAGGTAGCGGTGTACTAAGTTATATATATATATACACGCACGCATGCACTCATGTACGCACGCACATATACTTGTACATATATATTAAATATAAAACATTCAGGATTTTTCCCTGACTATCCGATGGTGACCTTGACATCGACCTAGACCTTGACCTTCAAGGTTATTTCAAGGTCAAATTAGATTTCGATTCTAGCACACACACACACACACACACACACACACACACGAACGCACGCACGCACGCACGTACACACGCGTACACACGCACACACACACACATATATATAAAGCCAAGATTTTTCTCCAAATTGGAATACAGGGGTTTTTTGATGTCGCTGATCACGATCTTACCATGAGACTTTCGAAATTCTAAATGGCCGTCAAAAGATCGAGGCAAGCTTAGATTTTGCTTCAAATTAGTATACAGGGGCTTTCGAGGTCGCTGATCACGATTTTGTTATTGGACTTTCGAAATTTAAAATGGCGGAACCAATATGGCCGTTGAAAATTCGAAGAAAGCTTAGATTTGACTGAAAATTGGTATACAAAGGTTTTCGGGGTCGCTCATTAGGATTTTCCTATTAGACTTTCGAAATTTAAATTGGCGGATACAATATGGCAATGCAGAGTAAGAAAAAAGCATAAATTGTGTTAAAAATTGGTATACGGGAGTTTTAGAAGAGTCTGATCACAATTTTGCTATCAGTCTTTCAAAATTGGAGATGGCGAATCAAATATGGCGATTTAAAATTTGAAAACAGCTTAGATATTTCAAGAAATTGGAATACAAGAGTTTTCGAGGTCACTGATCACGATCTTGCTATCAAACTTTCGAAATTACAAATGGCTGCCAAAGAGTTCAAGGGAAGCTTAGATTTTGCTTAAAATTAATATACAGAGGTTTTTGAGGTAGCTGATCAGGATTTTATTATTGGACTTCCGAAATTCAAAATAGCGAAACCAATATGGCCGTTAAAAATTTGAAAAGTTTACGTTTTTCTCGAAATTGGAGTACAGCATTTTTAGATGTCTCTGATCACGATCTTGCCATCAGTCTTTCAAAATCAAAATGGCCGTCAAAAGATCGAGGAAAGCTTAGATTTTGCTTAAAACGAGTATACAGATTTTTTCAAGATCGAGGATCAAGAATTTGTTATTGTACTTTCGAAATTCAAAATGGCGGATCCAATTTGGCAATGAAAAGTTCGAAAAAAGCTTAAATTATGCTCAAATTTCATATACGGCGGTTTTCGAAGTTGATTACGATCTGGCTATCATACTTTTGAAATTCAAAATGGTGGTGCTGTTGTTGACTGTTCGTTGTCTATACCATCGTTTCGTGCACTTTGGTATGAATCGTGAAATTCTCGACGAGGAACTGTAGGAAAATTTTCTACTGAGCATATTCAGGTTTCCTATAAATAGTTTCCACCCACTTACATAGGTTATCAATGTTCCTTAGTAGGATGCCTTGTCCCTCCAATTGCAGTTACTACAAGTTATTATCAATCTCCTTCGACGAGAGTGTAACATCTAATCTTCCACGGGTTCGCGTAATGTCTCCGTCATCTTCGCTATGTACAAGTTGCTATCCACAAATTCTTCTCTATAAATTAGTCGCTGTTTGTGCACTACCAGTTGTGTCCTCCGCAAGATACGCCCCTGGATCATCACTCATTATAATTCGCGAATTTTGACAATTGGATTGTATAAAATCACTTAAAAGTTCTTGCGTGGAAATGTGCAAGCTTTATTTTCTATCGTGCAGTTATCAGAATATGCAACCAAACGTTGTTAGACAATTGCGAACATTAAATAAGATAGGATGAGATCAGCTTCATTTTGGAACTGAGACAAAAAAGTGAGTGTATAACTTGCATTGATACAAATACTGTACGACGAAGACCTCATTATGCTGTGCGAACTGTAAGCATAGCGGGTTAAGCGATACCAAGCATGCGGCATTTGATGGGCTGAAGTGTTCCTTGTTCCGCACCAAAGTAATGCAGAAATCTGCCTCTATTAATGACGGTGAATAACATCTCATCCGCGGATAGTTCGGCTCCTTTACTACGCTCGTTGCTCAACTTCAACGTATGCCACTCGAATGGGTAATCTCTATCAGCTCCCCTTCACGACCTTTAGCGCGTTATACAGAAAAATATTTTACACGTTCTTGGTATTTCCGAATCGCACCTTCTGCCAACAATGTCTTCCAGGGTAGATCATAGTCGGGTTAACAGTGGGGTAGTATGGCGGTTTATGTTCACACCTCGATACCTGCCCGTGAGGTCTTTTGGTCGGCACATCGCGACACCTACGTCTTGCGACATCTACTTCTTGTGAAGGGAATTCTTACCTGTGGAATTAACCCTCCAGCGTGCCAAGATATTGGCATCGTGTACAGACCGCCGAAGAGCGATTATTGATCCGACGTCGAGAGGCTCTTCTATATTGCAACGGGTCATTCACTCACATAATACTGATGGAATATTTGAATATCAAATGGAAGGGTCCCTCTGCACCTCTGAATATTCTCGAAGATTTCTTAGTGTACAGCGCACTTTTAGAGTGCCCTTTGCTGGTCATCGCCTCTCTCTCTCTCTCTCTCTCTCTCTCTCTCTCTCTCTCTCTCTCCCTCTCGCTCTCCTTGTCCCTCGTCGAGAGCCCTTGTCTGTCACTCGTCGTTGTTACATATATTTTCAGTTGAATTGTCCCCTAAATGATATCTCTAGAATAGATTGGACCTCTGTAACCTCTCCACCGGACATAGGTAGTAATTTGGACATAGGTAGTAAAGTTAGCGCACTCATCAATGCTCTCTATCTGCTTACGATAAACATGCACCTGTTCCAGTGTTCATCATTAAGAAAAACGGCACCTCTTGGATCACTCTACTCAGATTAGATCGTCAATCCATGAACGTAATAAAGCTTGAAAGGTTTTTAAGAGAGTCAGGGGCACAGTGACACGTTTTCACTCCAACACCATCCGCTACCGCGTCCAAACTGAGATTCGGAATGCGAAATTTCATTATTTCAAAGAGAAGCTATCAACTGTGTCAACTTAAAGATTGTCTAACGATAATTTTGTGCTTGTTAGTACATATATTTGATTTTTCATTCTAATCTGGTGTTTTCCATCGCTTTGGAAACGAGCATTGGTGTGTCTCTTGCCTAAACTCTGATCTGCAAGTTTGCTAACCAACTAGGAGAGGATGAGGGGTCCGGATCACGATTTCGGCTGAAACTTTGGGATAGGTTTTTGGATGTAGAAATATGAAGAAAGCTGCAAAATTAGACCTTGAAGCTAATAAAACGGATGTTCTGGAGATTTTTAGCTTTATTTTGCAAAATGTCTTGTGTTACGTGTGGAGGGTATTCGTTTGGTACTCGGTCGCCTCCAGGTTACACACCAAGAGACGAATAATTACACAAACTACGGTGGATTATCGGTAAAATGTTTGTTTATTGAACGTACTGGTATTCGCGTGAGAGAGAGGTAGATAGTCTGCCTAGGGAATTGGTTTCGCGACGCGGATGTCTCGTTACGTGGCCTGGTAGACCAGTTCCTGGTTGCCTGGTGAGGTCGTCTATCGACGCGGTCGTTCTTTCTCGTTCTGTACCTCTCTACTGCTCCGCGGAGCTGCGCTCCCCGATTTTTATATCCGCGTTATGTGTCCTCCCACCTTCTTCATTTATTGACTAGGAGGGGAATTAGTCGCACGTGGTCTCCGTGATTTTCCACGAGCTGACATTGCTTTTGGGCACGTTGCGATGCGCCGTGTGAAATGTGCTGAATTGCACTTATGCGCGTTTGAACTTGTCTGTGGAGAGTCCTCACTCGTAACACGTACGAGGCCGCGGGATCGCACACCTGGACGATCAAAAACAAGCCCGAAAAAAATTTCTTTTTTTTTGCGTAGATTGTTGGTTGCGTAGGTTGGCTCGATTTAGCGGCTGGGAGTTTTACATATTTTCTAAGCTAGGGTAGATATGTTATGTGTTATAATGAGTGTAGTGTGTAGTGAGATGTTTGCGACGGTGTCCCTATTTTTACAATTCTACCAGCTCGTTTTGCCTCTCTCTCTTTTTATTTACAATATAATGAAGAATGTAATATATTTTGATTATTATTATTATTGTATTTCTTTTTTGACATTGATCAAATGGCTAGGCTTCTGTTCTTCTGTCTCGGTGTCCTTGGTAGGCGAAGAGCATAGTCATCCGGAGCGTCGATGATGTCTAGATTAGGCAGACTGAATACTCGACTCGTGGTTGACGAGTAGTAAACCTTACCCTGGTGTCCTTGACTGACGGTTGGATGTCTGAAAATAGTCTCATTTTGGTTAGTAGAGGGGCCCCGCATTTGGCTCTGACGTTTTGAGGTCAATGAGGGTGTTTTCCATGATATTAGAATAACGAAGGATCTCTAATATATTTATCGTTACTTCGTCAAACGCCTGTATCATGGAATTTGTGACGATTTCCCGTGCGGCCATCAGTCTTACTGACAAGGAAAGTACCCGAACTGTCAAATTCAAAAAAATTCCAAACCCATATTAAAAAGTAGACCTCCATGCGAGATTCACGAAACCATTTTTTTTATCGGCTGAGAAGCGCTTTATAAGGGTTAAAATCACCCCTAAAGTTTACCCCCAAGAAACGTTTTTTTGATATATCTCGGCTTCTACTTAACTTTTTTTAGCGAAACAAAATGGAAAGAGTTTCTTATTAAAAAGCCAAGAAATCCGTGGTAGTATGAACATTAAGGGTTGCATCCCTTATTTTGTAGAGGGTGAAATTGTGTTTTTTTAAGAATAATTTTTGTTGTGAGAATTCATAAAATAATTAAAAATAGGTCAAAACATTATTTTTGCCAACTACAATAAATAACAGTTGGTGTTTTTGGGCATTCTTCGCGAAACAACCCCTTAAGAGGTGGTAAACCACCCCTAACACAAATGAATTAGGTATATTTTTTTGGCAATTATTTTTTTCCTTAAAATGGGTTCTTGAAGTCGTTAATCGAAATCCACAGTTAGATCCACAATAAAAATTTGAAAATAGTGAATTCAATATGACGAAAAATTTTTTAGAAATATTTTAAATTCCACGAAAAATAGTATGTAGACCCCCTAGCGGAAATTATGTTATGTAAATAAGTGTATAATAATGTAACAATGTTTTGTTATGTTATTCTATTATTTATTATTTTTTTATCATACACTTGTTTATCGTACGATAAACAAGTGTATGATAATGTAGTTGTTTGTAAAAAAGTGTAAGAAAACGTAACAAATTGTACTTTTCTACTGGATTTCGGACGCTTTTACATTTTACCACAGTTTATACCATTTTTTAATAATTTCTTACTTTTCCTTACATTTGTCTACGTTTTATTACTTTTTAATTTGTACTCTTAATTCAAATTTTATAGGCATTCTTACACTTTCGTACATCTTTTTACATTTTATTATATATTTGTACTTTTAATTACATCTTTTTACGTTTATATACAAATTTTGATACACATTTTACATCGTATCACATATTTGTACACTTTTTTCAAATAGTTCATAATTATACTTTTATAATAATTTATAATTGTACTTTTATTTAAATAAAGCTATAAATAAAATATTTTCAAAGATGTAAAGAAAAAATACTAAAACGTAATAAAATGTAAATTATTATGTATTAGAAATATAATTAATATATGTTAAAAAATGTAAGTTACTGTATAAAAGTTTAAATTTTTACAAATTCTTGCAGATTTTTCTAACAAATTAATTCTTACAGATTTTTCTAACAAATACTTCCTTATAATTTCATAAAAATAAGCTACACAAGGAAATATTTAGAAAACGTAAGGAATTGAAAGAAAATGTAAGAAACTTTAACAACTTGTTAAATATGCCCGAAATCCAGTATCGTATGATTTCTTACATTTTTCGACAATTTATTCCATTTTATAAGTATTTTCTTATTTTCTTTCATATTTTATAATTTCAGCTAGGAGAGATTTTCATGCTTGTTGATATTATGATAGGTTTTAATAAGAAAAGTTTATTTATGATTTATTAATATAAATTAATATGAACAAAATTTTTAATATAATGATAATTATAGCAATTCATGGTTATTGCGCAATATACAAGATTACGTACACTTGCATTGATATGGCTTATCTCCCGATTCCTCCTCCTTTATTCATAAATAAGTGAAATTAATGATTATAAGGCTTCCATAGATATTATCAATAACATAATTAAAGATAGAAAAAAACAGTTAGTTCCTAGAGGGTCGAGTTCTCGTATTCTGAGAAGTCGGGGTAGCACGATGGTATGAGCGATGTTGAGGTTGCACTACTTAGTTTCTGCGTATGCGCATGTGTGTGCGGTGAAGAGGAGCGCCAGGAGCCTCTCGACTCGCTATGGTTCTTGGATGCTTTGTAGTAGCAGGGTGATCCACGGACACTGTGAGCGGCGCACCGCTTGTACTGTCGTGTCCCCCCACTCGATTTTTAGGTATAAATAATCCCCTGCGATGTCACCTATCCCCAGTCCTTCTTTGATAGCTCTGTTGGCTACCATCCGGGGAAAACTAGTAGCTTGATAACGGGTCAATCTACCACAGTTCCTGTCAGTTTTTAATTTTTCCAACATGGTTTCGTTTTTTATTTAGTAAGTTCATTTCATAATTCGTGCGGTTCATGATTATTTGAAATTCACATTCAGCCTTCTAATCATAATTTTTTCGATTTAATTACAGTGCAAATATGACGTGCGTTAGAAAGAAAATGTCGAGAGAGCTACGTGTTCAATCTTTTTATATTCACGAGCAACTACATTGCTATGAAATTGGGCGTATGTGTTAGTTAATTTAATTAATTAGGTAAGACTTGTGCTGTGTATTGTTTGTTATTATAGTGGCGAAATTAGATCATACGAATTAAGTTACATCGTTGTTTTCTAGTCTTTGGAAAAGGGAATCCTACAATGATTCCGAAACGTCGACTGATAGTAAATTAAAAAAATACTTACTTGCTCAGAAGGATCCACATGTTTCATTAGACATACAAACAACCTATCAAAGTTGAATTGCGAGCAGTCTGAAAGGACAAAAAACTCATTTGGTAATATAGTTGTATTATCTGCATTCAAAAACGGTTTCTTTTTACACGTTATTTTTGACCCATTCTTTTTATTTTAGCTTTATTCGAATATTTATTTCCTTTTAAACACTTTAAATTATTTGGTAGTGTGTTATATATTTTTATAGCTATAGTGTAACTATTTTTGTCGCTTATTGCTTTGTTCATTTTTGGTAACAATAAGTTTTTATTTTTCCGTCATTGATTCGCTCATTAAGTACAGCTGTCTAAATTTATAATAATTGATTCTAATGTAAAAATTTTTGTTAGTTTTTAATGCATTTTCTAGAGAACTGATTTTTATTAATAATTTTTAATATTTTAGTTTGGATGATTTCTAGTAAAGTTAAAGTGGTTTCTGCCCACGCCGCCCCAAGCTATGATCCCATAACTTATTATACTATGGAAGAATGCATAGTATATTTTCATAAGTGTAATGTTATCCATGATTTTCCTTAATTTTGCGAAAAAATAAAAATCAGATGTTTAATTTTATTTATTATATGTTCAATGTGATTGTGCCATTTCATATTGTAATCGACAATTATCATCAAATATTTATAGTTTTCGGCTCTTGTAATTTTTGATTCTGTATTTCAATATTTATTTCTACGGGTACACTCTACGGGTATCTCGATAATTTCCTAATGTTAAAAATTAGTCTTAAATATATTTAAAGATAATTTATTAAATGCTAACCAATTTGATACCTTATCTAATAGGGCATTCATTCTGGCCTGTGCTTGTGACCACGTGTTATCGTCAGCAATGATGACAGTGTCATCCGCGTAAGCCAGAATGGAGTCCTTTGTCATATCTAACAGGAGATCACTCCTGTATATTATAAAGAAAAGGAGTCCAAGAATTGTTCCTTGTGGTACTCCTGTATCAATTATCTTCTCTTCACTAAATCTATTGTCAATTTGTACTTTTTGTTTTCTACCTGCTACATAGCTCTTTATCAGTTCTAGTATACTTCCCCGTATACCGTATTTTTATAATTTTTCTAGTAGTAAATCATGGTTAACTATACCGAAAGCTTTGGCAAGTCTATAAAGGTAGCTATTGTAGGTGTACTCTTATCTAAATTTCTGTAAATTATCTGTTAATTTGTTTAGTGCATCTGTAGTTCAGATAAGGCCAAATTGGTATTTTGAGAGAATCTTATAGTCCTGTAAGAAATTGTATATTCTATTATAAATGATCTTTTCAAATATTTTTTGCCATATTTGAGATAAGTGAAATGGGTATATAATTTATAAGTTTGATTTATTTCCTGCTTTATATATTGGAATTACCTCCGCACTTTTGAGGGCGACCGGCCACATTGATTTTCTTATCGAAAAATTTATTATATGTGTTAATGGGAGAGCAATTTTTATATCTAATGCTTTTAAGGTTCCTGCATTTATTTTGTCTACCCCTCCAGACTTGTTTTGAAGCTGTTTAATTATGTTTATTACTTCTAGCGCATTTGTTGGATTTATAAAAATTGAATTGAGGCTACTTGCAATTTCTTTTGGTATCTCATTTGGCTGTTGCTCTTGTAGTTAATTTTTAATTTTACTGTTTATGATTTTTAACAACAATTAATTTATAACATTAAAGGTTATTTGGTTTTTTTCTAGTTTTGGCATTATGTAACTAATCTGAAGATATATTAGTGCCCACAAACCAAATTTTATCCGAATCGGTTAATAAATAATCTCGCTATTAATTAATTAATTAATGTTTTACAACTTATTACGACTTTTCTCAGTGAATACATATCGTATCGGGGAGTTCCTAATGCAGGTAGAATAGACAGTCCGTTCAACGTTATTTCGCGTCTGGCCCTTAATTAACAAATTAATTGCACAAAGACCATGCGGCGTAGCCCAACGCGGAAAGCGACAGCGGGCTGATTGGCTCTCAGATTTTTTTTTCAAGTCTATATACAATTATCATTATTATTTTTTTTATCTTATTATTCCTTTTTCACGGTTAAGGTCGGGTATCTCACATATTTTTGTGTTTTTTTTTGTGCGGCGTCCGAGGGCCGCGGCAAATTTTCCGTTCGCTAATGTTTATTGGCTTTTTGGTAACTCGTAGCTACGTTTTGCCATATCCATATGTATGATGCGTGATCCCTTTCTTATTTCTAGCCTATGCGTTTCAGGATTAATATCTATGATTTCGCAGGGACCTGTATACTGCGGGTCTGTCTTTCCTGGTATGGGTGTCGTTTGGACATACACCATTTATCCTTGTCTAAAATGTCGTGTATTATGTCGCTGGTCGTAGTAAAATTTCGACTTATATTTGGATTGGCTCAGATTCATAGCGGCCAACGTGCGCATCTGCGCTAGTGCGTGAGTTCTGTCTGCCATGTACTCGCTGTATGTTTGCAGATATTCTTTTGATGGGAAGCTAGATGGTGTGCGTGCCCTTGAGCCGAACACTATCTCGTGTGGCGTGTACCCTAGCCCTTCGTGCATTATTATGTTGTATGCATGCTGTGCTAGTGGTAGTAGGAGGTCCCAATTGGAGCGTCCTTGTAAATACAGTTTTAAATATTCGTTGAGCGTATGGTGCATTCTTTCGATGCTTCCATTAGATTGGGGGTGGTATGTTGTAGTCGAGAATTTGTTTATTTTAAATATGCGTGCAAATTCTTCGAGAATCGCATGGATGAAATGGGTCCCTTGGTCAGATATTAGAGTTACTGGTGATCCAAAATAACAAATAAATTTTTCTAATAATGCGCGCGTAACTTCCTCGGCCGTCGCATGGCGTGTTGGTACGAATACACAGAATTTACTAAAGCTATCCTGAATTGTCAATATATATCGATTTCCGGTTTCGGTGGGTTCTTTGGGACCTACAAAATCGATAGAAATTTTACTAAAGGGTTTTGACGGGGTATCACTTATAAGCATTGGGAGCCTTCTTTTTACTCGTACCAGCTTTTGTGACTGGCAATCCGGGCATCCGCGCACATATTAGCAAACGCCTGTCTGCATGTTACGCCAGTAATATTCGTATGCTAACTTATCATACGTTTTTGTCATACCTTTGTGTCCTCCTATAGCGGATTCGTGGTATCGTTTTACGAGTCGATACCTATCTTCGACTCTTGGCGCTGGTAAATTATTTCTGAAGAAAAGTATTGAAATTTTCATGCCCTTGAAGGTCTTATTTATTTGTTCAATGATGAAGTTCCATTCTGACACAGTTAGTTTTCCGAGGTCTTTTATTATCCCTATTGATTTGATATCGAATTTCACAAGCAGATGTTTCAGGGTTTTTATCGATTGTTTGATGTCCAGACGTATCGGTCTATTATCTATGTGGTCTTTTAGAAATATACCGAACATTTTTATATTATTCTTCTCTGTTACCCAAATTTCTTTGATCGATCTTGGTGTACTCAACAATTCATCTTCGACGATATAACGTCTTTCAATTAGGGCTTCGAGAATTTCGGTGCCTAGAAATAGGTCCGTTGATAGGACATAAACCAAGTTTTCTCGGTAGGCGAAGGGATGCTCGTCAAACTATTCCACTGTTACGAAGCTATCTTGACTCGCTTTCTCTCGTGCCCAAGGCGGTGACGCGTACGAAGGTCTCGCGTCAGCTGTGAAATATCGGGTCAAGCCTCTGCCACGTCTTATCGGTGCAACAGCTGGTGAGTTCTCAGCCTCTGACACTGCATCAGCTGAGTCACGCACTTCATCAGCTACTTGTATAGCGTGCAACGTACCAGGTGATACTTCCCTTCTTCCGCGCTCTTCGATGCGCTCGTATGGCGTGAAATGAATGCCTTCTAGATGTAGATGCATGAATTCACCCGTCTCATCGTATTTGTAATGAAAGTAGTTGGTCGTGTCCTTTAGATGATAATAGACGCATACGTTTTTCTTGTATGTTTGAGAGAAAATGAAAATACAGTCCGCGTCTCCATATTCTGCCTGTGAAGATAAGATCTCACACGTTTCTTGCAGGTTCCCGCACTTCGCTAATGCTGGACTATTTGATAATTTCTGCCGCAATTCGATGGCTGTTAAGGGTAATTTCTGGATTTTTATAAGAGAGTAGAAAAGGCAGTTGTTCGGAGAGGAGCTCGGGATGTCACAATCTCTCGTTAACGCGGTATGTGGCTCCGCGTAACTCGAATGTTCTCTGTAAACATAAAATTGTTTCGTCAATATATCTTCTACCTCACTTATGTCCATGGTGTTTTCATCGACGTTGTCAAGTAGTTCCGTTGGCTGGACGTCCATCTGCATTTCGGTTGTGTGTATATCTCCTACTTCAGTACTATCGTGTGAAAATAGTTCTCCCCTTCCTGATAAAGCTGCAGGGTCTTGGATTTGAATTTCGCTGCTGTTGTGCATTAGTACTCCTTGTCTGTTCGGCTCAACTGTAGGGTCTTGCGTTCGTTGCGGGCTTGACCCACCAGGGTCGGCCTGTATGATCTCATCGATATCGGTACTCGGTGTCAGGTAATAAAATTTCTCGTTTGGCCTATAGTCTATTGGTGGTAGCTCGCCCTGTTCTTTTGATTGACAAAATAGGGATATTATATGGATATAAGATAGACCGGACGGTTCATCGGGGCGATATCTATTTTCCTAGGTGTTGAAGATTGCGCGGGGCTTCGCTGATCTTGTGTGTCGTCTGGGCGTTCCCCCGTTGTATTGCAATTTTCCTGGGCCTTCCAAATATCGATCCTATATCCGGGCTTTCCTTCTCGTCCACGCTCTTCCATTTCTATCGTAAATTTTACCTTAGTCCTTTCATTACTATCGCGCAATATTTGCTGCATCAGATTCGGTGACGCTGATACGAGTCTTGCTGAATAGGTCGTGTTTCGTGAGACGTTCGTTGGTTTTTCCCATCTGGCGGAGGAATTTTGCAGTGGTAGGCTTTCCTCCTTCCTGTTGGGGGCATCAGGTTTCTCTCGCTCCGGTTGCTCTCCCATTTCGGCTAGTCCGATGGCACTATCAGGATTATTTGTTCGCTAGCTCAGCGTTTCCTCCTGTGTTGGCAATTTCTTTGTTTCGCGTAAGATGCCTTCTATGAGTGTCCTCTCACTGATGGGTAGGCGAAATCTATTCGCTTTTAATTTCTCTAGGTTTACGTTCGTGAGAATACAACCGAATTCTATATCGTCATGGTAGTCTAACTTGTAGGTATCAATGTTTGTTAAGGAACGCGTAAGCCACTGAATTCGATTGCGAGGTTTAGTTTTGTATACGTTCCGTGCCGCTTGACAAAGATAAAAGCCGTCGTCGACGTTTCTAACCGCTAGGAATTCTCTTTTCTTATATATGTGTTTGTCCATGTCTGGTGATTCCTTCGATTTTTTGTTTACATTTTGTTCTCCAATCTCTTCACATCTGTTCTTTTGATTTTTATCTCACCGGGTCGCCGCATCTTTTTTAATCTCGGTTTTAAATACTGTGCAGCTGCAACTCGATGTACGTGACATTTTCTAATTCACCAGCAAAATTCCACAGCGTCGTACGATTACATAAAAGAGAAAAAACAATTTCAACTTTCTTTCCTCGAAAGAAATTGTTTCCCTATGTAATTCAATAGTCAAAATAATGTGCAGCTGCAACTCGATGTACGTGACGTTTCCTCATTAATCAGCAAAATTCCACAGTGTGGTACGATTAAAATAAAGGAGAAAAAAAGTCGACGCGTTTCTCGTTCGGAAAACATGATGGGATACATGACAAAATGCAATTTCGACGACTGTAAGTTATGACTAATTCGAGGTAAGACGATATAATTCGCCGGCAGAGAGTTCACGTGCGATGAGATCATCCGTGGCAAAGACAAATGGTCGACTGGTTATCAGTCGCGTATATTGACTTGTTGCGTGAACATATCCGTCGCAAAGTGCCATGAGTGCATTGTGAGGATTCTGAAGTGCGTCGTGTGCCTCTCTTGTATCCCATGCAAATTTTGTGCGCGAGTATGTTATGTAGATAGTGATTCAACGCAAAAATGCAAGTTTACCGTTCCACGAGAGTGTCGCGAAAGTGTAATCTATGATGAAGTGGTCTTATGGGATGTGAAGTTACGGTTTTTCCATTTTTCCAAGCCGTGCGCGTGGGTGCTGGTCACTCGCTGAGCAATACAGAGAGGCTATACACAACAGTTGTAAAAAACCATAAAAAAACCCATGGATCTGAAATTTTTTTATGTGGGTACACTTGCCATGGTACAGAGAGGCTATACACAAAAGTTATAAAATACACCATAAAAACCCCATAGACTCCCCATAAGACTACATATTCATGAATCATGTACCATTAACTTCCAAAATCCGATAAAATATCGAAAACCCCATAAAAAACCCATGAATCTGAAAATTTTTTATGTAGG
Source organism: Torymus aiolomorphi (assembly GCA_036365515.1). NCBI lineage: Eukaryota > Metazoa > Arthropoda > Insecta > Hymenoptera > Torymidae > Torymus > Torymus aiolomorphi. Next base: position 74,063,185 of record CM070877.1, on the reverse strand, counting down.
TACACTTGCCATGGTATAAAGAGGCTATATGCAAAAGTTATAAAATACACCTATATGTGTGTGTGTTTGTGTGTGTGGGTGTCTGCGTGTATGTGCGCGTGTGCGTGTGTGCGTATGCTGGCATCGTTGTGTGCGTGTGTGTGTCTGTGTGTGCGCGTGCTGGCGTTTGTGTGTGTGCACGTGTGCATGTCCGTGTGTCTGTATGTGTGTGTGTGTGTGTGTGCGTGCGCGTGCGCGTCCGTGTATGGGTGAAGCATATTTTCCAGAATATGCTTCCGCATGCGTGCACCACACACATACGTGCACCGCTTTTATCCCTACCCCTCGCTATACGTCGTCGGACTTCTTGACCTTGACCCCTATAGAATAGAATAGAATCCTCAAAGGATGCAAATGATATATATATATATATATATATATATATATATATATATATATATATATATATATATATATATATATATATATATATACCGGATTCCCAAACTAAGACGTACACGAGATTTTCTCTCATCCAAATTGATCAATTCGTCAAAGTCTGAGGGCCCTAGGGGTTTTCGGACCCAAGGAATCAAATGGCGCTATCAAAAAATTCATAAAATTCCAAACACAAAAAGTAAAAAATTATTTTTTCGAAAATATTTGCGGTACGGCTTTTATGATAGTTTCTTGTAGTTTGTTCAATTTGGAGGCTATACCACCTTTACCCGATAGCATTTCATGTAATAATATTTATTTAACGCAGTTTTGAAAATTGTATATTTTACTTTGACTCGGCCCGCAAACTCGCGTTCGAGAAAGCGGAATTGCGGAACTCGGAAAACGCCAGAATTTCCAAACTGTGACTCTAGCAAAGAAGCGGCAACTTCAACTCGCAATAGCTGAGCATAACTAAATAAAGTAAACAATCTAATCATTGATACAACATAATAGCATGATATTCATGATGTTTTCACCAATAGCTATTTATTCCAAGTACATATTATTACTGTAGCGCACAACGTAATACGTAATTTATAGGCTAACGAGCAATGTTTACAAATGGTGAACATTTGCGACGGCGTCCAGAGATGGCGCCAGTACAACTTACGTCGCACCGTATGAACGCAGCGCGCAGAGTCACGGCCGTAAATGAGCTCGTGGTGTCGCGCGTATATGCGTATCTCTGCAGTACTTATTTTCGAAGAAACTAAGCTAAAGAATCATAGTTTTGTTACTGAAAAGTAATAATACCCAATTTGTCTTGCGCTTCCTTACTTCCTGTTAACACGAGATATGTTCTTGTTTACACGAGATATGGACTGTCCAAGTTTTTTCTCCCCTAGGTGCGTAATATACTATTTATGAAGAAAATAATGAAGCTTTCCAAATCAGACATACTTTTATACTGTTACGAGTGAGAAATCGCAAATAAATTAATAAATAATACACAAAATCATATTTATCCATATAACATCAGACAGTAACGTTACTATTCATAGTGATTAATAATTAATTTATTGTTATTCTTAGAATTTATTATTCATAACTTTTTCTTGAAATTACTATTACTATGAGTTTATAATTTTTTCGTAATTATTTATTTATAGTGTTAAATAATTAAACATAAACCTCCCAGCGTGAAAAAAGTTACTAAGGCCTAAATATTTCACATAGTATTAGCCAAGTATGGGCGAGATGTGGCCTATAAGAAACAATATATGGGCGAAATATTGGCTTTATAATGCCACAGCGCCGGAGCCACATACTGTCTATCTTTAGATATATCTTGGGCACCTATTGCCCATATATTGCTTATACAAATCAAATGTTTCGAAGAAATCCTAACTCGTAAAATCGAACTTTTACCCCGACAGTTTTTTCAGACCTTCTTCCAGATTATTAAGCAAACCTAGAAAAATATTACGAGCAAACTTTTACTGGGTGATAGAACGTTCAAAACTGCAGCGAAGTGTTCTTTTGATTTTTTGTGATTTTATGTATTTTATTTTTAATAAGCTTGAAACTCTACCAATTGCTTGGTCGGTAATGGTAGGACTATGCCACCCCGTTAAGGTATGGCTGAAAGTATTGGCTAAAGAATTGCTGGTAGTATGGCTGGAAGTATATTGGTTAAAAGTATGGCTTAAAGAAGGTCGAAAATATTGGCAATATATTGAGTATATATTGACAATATATTGGGAATATATTGGCAACAAATTGGCAACAAATTGGCAATCTCACAATCGTTACATACAAAATTATACACAGTTTGTACAAAGTTCAAATTTAGATAAAGTTTAAACAAAGTTTAGACCAAGTTCAGAGCAAGGTTATAGAAAGTCTCCAAGTCTTAATGAAAATCTCGCTTAAAGTGTCGCATACAACGTTTATATGAAGTTTAAACAAAGTTCAGGAAAAGTTCAAGCAAAGTTTTTACAGAGTGTAGATAAAGTTTAGATAAAGTTTAGATAAAGTTTATACAGAGTTTAGATCAAGTTTATACATACAACGGTTATAGAGTATAGCTGAAGTCTAGATAAAGTTTGAACAAAGTTTATACCTCGTTTAGATCAAGTTTATAGAATGTCTCGCTCGAAGTCTCGCTTGAAGTCTCGCTCGAAGTCTGGTTAAATGTCTCGTTCGAAGTCTCGCTAAAAGTCTGGCTAAAAGTCCCACACGAAGTCTCGCTCGAAGTCTCGCTAAAATTCCCTCTCGAAGTCTCGCTAAAAGTTTGGCTAAAAATCCCGCTCGAAGTCTCGCTAAAAGTTTCGCTAAAATTCTCTCTCGAAGTCTCGCTAAAAGTTTGGCTAAAATCCCGCTCGAAGTCTCGCTAAAAGTTTCGCTAAAATTCTCTCTCGAAGTCTCGCTAAAAGTCTGGCTAAAAGTCCCGCTCCAAGTCTAGCTAAAAGTCTGGTTAAAAGTCTCGCTCGAAGTCTCGCCAAAAGTCTCGCTAAAAGTCCCGCACGAAGTCTCGCTCGAAGTCTCGCTAAAAGTCTCTCTCAAAGTCTCGCTAAAAGTCCCGCTCGAAGTCTCGCTAAAAGTCTCGCTAAAAGTCTCGCTCGAAGTCTCACTAAAAGTCTGGTTAAAAGTCTCGCTGAAAGTCTCGTCAAAAGTCTCGCTCGAAGTCTCGCTAAAAGTCTGGTTAAAAGTCTTGCTCGAAGTCTTCCTCGAAGTCTCGCCAAAAGTCTCGCTCTAAGTCTCGCTCTAAGTCTCGCTAAAAGTCTTGCTCGAAGTCCGGCTCAAACTTTGGCTTGAAGACTTTGAGACTTTCTATCAACTTCGTCAAAACATGTTGTAAACTATGTTTGAACTTTATCCAAACTATATCTCAACTTTATGTAAACTGTGTATACACTTTGAATGCAACGCTTTAAGCGAAACTTTCTACAAATTTTGTCTAAACTTGCTCTAAACTTTACCCAAACTTTATCTAAAATATCTAAACCTAATTTAAACTCTGTATAAACTTGGTCTAAACTCTGTATAAACTTTATCTAAACTTTATCTAAACTTTATCTACACTTTGTACAAACTTTGCCTGAACTTTTCCTGAACTTTGTTTAAACTTCATATAAACGTACGTTGTATGCGATACTTTAAGCGAGATTTTCATTAAGACTTGGAGACTTTCTATAACCTTGCTCTGAACTTGGTCTAAACTTTGTTTAAACTTTATCTAAATTTGAACTTTGTAAAAACTGTGTATAATTTTGTATGTAACGATTGTGAGATTGCCAATTTGTTGCCAGTTTGTTGCCAATATATTCCCAATATATTGCCAATACATACTCAATATATTGCCAATATTTTCTACCTTCTTTAAGCCATACTTTTAACCATATCTTCCAGCCATATTACCAGCCATTCTTTAGCCCATCTTTCAGCCATACCTTAACGGGGTGGCATAGTCCTACCATTACTGACCAAGCAATTGGCAGAGTTTCAAACTTATTAAAAATAAAATACATAAAATCACAAAAAATTAAGAGAACACTTCGCTGCAGTTCATTCATATACCCAGTGCATATACACAGTAAATGAAAATAGAATGAAAAATATTGATATTAAGTTATTTTTTGTCTCAAAGTTACTATTTATTTATGCGTGAACGATTGTAATAGAAAATAATATAATTTTCCTTTAAAAGGTAAAAGAAAAGAAAAATTTAAATAAGACCTTGCTTGTGTTTATTTTTTTACGCGTATCGGCAGTTAAGACAATGCTTGTATTAATTTTACTTGAAAGTAAGAAATCTTATATCAGGTTTGGGAAAAACTTATAAAAAGAAATACATGCTTAACTTAAGCTATGAAATGTATGTTAATTACTAGTCCAGAAAGGCAGTAGTATTAGAACATATTTCAGTATGCGGTTAATCTCAATGGGAACATTACTGAAGTAAGGAAGCGCAAAACAAATTAGATATTATTACTTTTCAGTAACGAAACTATGATTCTTTAGTTTAGTTTCTTTGAAAATAAGTACTGCAGAGATACGCATATACGCGCGACACCACGAGCTCATTTACGGCCGTGACTGCGCGCTGCGTTCATACGGTGCGACGTAAGTTGTACTGGCGCCATCTCTGGACGCCGTCGCAAATGTTCACCATTTGTAAACATTGCTCGTTAGCCTATAAATTACGTATTACGTTGTGCGCTACAGTAATAATATGTACTTGGAATAAATAGCTATTGGTGAAAACATCATGAATATCATGCTATTATGTTGTATCAATGATTAGATTGTTTACTTTATTTAGTTGTGCTCAGCTATTGCGAGTTGAAGTTGCCGCTTCTTTGCTAGAGTCACAGTTTGGAAATTCTGGCGTTTTCCGAGTTCCGCAATTCCGCTTTCTCGAACGCGAGTTTGCGGGCCGAGCCAAAGTAAAATATACAATTTTCAAAACTGCGTTAAATAAATATTATTACATGAAATGCTATCGGGTAAAGGTGGTATAGCCTCCAAATTGAACAAACTACAAGAAACTATCATAAAAGCCGTACCGCAAATATTTTTCGAAAAAATAATTTTTTTACTTTTTGTGTTTGGAATTTTATGAATTTTTTGATAGCGCCATTTGATTCCTTGGGTCCGAAAACCCCTAGGGCCCTCAGACTTTGACGAATTGATCAATTTGGATGAGAGAAAATCTCGTGTACGTCTTAGTTTGGGAACCCGGTATATATCATTTGCATCCTTTGAGGATTCTATTCAGCAGCATACCGATACTTTGAGGATTTTCCGGTACTTTGAGGATTTATCCTCAAAGTGCCAAGGTATGAAACGGTACTTTTGAGGATCTATATTAGTACCTTCTACCCAGAGAGGGGATTATTTCTTTAGTCAAGCGCGCAAGATTCTGGCGTAAGAAACTCTAGATCCTCAAAGTTACGTGTATGAATTATATATATAAGTAGTATACCCCTCGCTATGGGCCGTCACAACAAACCTGACCTCAACCCCAGGCGCCAGCAGGGGTCAAGGTCAAGAAGCCCGACGACGCATAGCGAGGGGTGGGGATAAAAGCGGTGCACGTATGTGTGTGTGTGTGTGTGTGCACGCGTGCGGAAGCATATTCTGGAGAGAATATATATATATATATATATATATATATATATATATATATATATATATATATATATATATTGTAACGGGGTACAGTTACGGAGAGGGTATTAATCCCTCTCAGGGGTTCGCGGGGTAATATACGGGTGTATTCTACGGCCGGGAAACTCACCGTTGTAGAATCACCTGTAGTCCGGCAGAAGCGCCTCGGCCCAGGTTCCGAACCTGCGAGCCCGGCTTTTATTGTAGAAAGCCTAGGCCGCCTTCCCCTAGAACCGGCGCTGCACTCCGCCGCTGCTGCCAACTTCTACCCGCGAACTACCGGCTGCTCGCTAAGACCTAGCGTTACTAGCGCAGCCGGCTTTTCCCGCGTACAACGCCGCTCGGTCTAACCTCTCGAACGGCTATTGAGATACTTACTCCCGCTACCGATGTTCCTCTAGGAGGCGGTGCCTGCGACTAGCTGCAGCTGCTGAAAAGGGTAGAGGGCGATATTCGGGAAATCATGCATAGGTTAAGGCGCGCTCAATAAATACTCGTGACTCGACTATTTAAGATAAAATTAAACAGGGGTTTATTTCCGTAAGATAAACGCGGTAAGGGGCGCGAAACCCGGACAACAAACTAACAAACAATAACCGACAGGCCGAGACTTTACTACCGCACGCACGCTCGCAGTTACGGCGGAGCCGCTTATTCGCAGGTGACGGGGGGAATTATCTCGCGCTCCCGTCACCAAGAAACGCTGATACCAGTGGAGAGCCTACTTACTCGTGGCTGGCCAGCCATCGCACGCAATCTATACGGAGCTGCCTCTCTCTCCCTCTCGTGCTCGTCCTCGCGCTCTCTCTCTTTCTCTCTCGCTTCCACTCCTCCCAGTGGTGGCGGCGCGATCGCTCGATTGGGTGCAGTCGTGGAGGCGCGGCACGCACACAAACTCTCCGATGCACGGAGCTCACTTACGACGCGACTTGTTGCGTGTCACGGCGGTCGACAACATGGCCGCGGCGTCCTTTTCACGGCAGCACCGCGGCTTCTTCTTCTTCTCCATCTCGTTGTCGCTTGCTCCGCGTGGCGCTCTGCCGATCACGATACGTGTAAGCGCGCGAGATTCGGATCTCGCGACACGGTATACGTGATTCCCTTACCTTATATCGGCGCCCGTCACAATCACATATATATATATATATATATATATATATATATATATATATATATATATATATATATATATATATATATATATATATATATATATATATATATATATATATATATATATATATATATCATGACTTATTATCACAAACATAAAGAATTCTGTTTACCGACACAAGTCCCTCGCAGTGACTCAAATTGTCAAAAGTGGTACTCAACACGCCATCTAGGTAATAGAGTAATAACTCAATCCATAAGGGCCCAGATGAGTGCATTCACACTAATGGTCACGGGGGGAGATTTGAATTATAAATCCTTTTTTTTATTAACAATTATATATGACACGCATAATTAATGAGAAATACTCAATGAAATAACATACAAGCTACGCTTCCATAACATACTCAGCATGACCCCATATTAACATAATCATTATTAACCAATTTTGAATCTGGTGCCATACAATTACAGGTCGCAGATAAGAACAGCAAGAAGTATGTAACTAGATAGTTAAAAGCCCGTCCACGCGTTATCTGATGCAATCAGACAAGGATACCACGATGGGGAATAGCATGGATGCGAGCGAGACAGATTGTCTTAATTATTTTATTTAACTTATCCTAGTAAATATACCATATAAAGATGTAAATGAAAGTTATGTTCGCATAAATTTAAATATCCAGAACCTGAATTTTGTGATATTTTTAACTAAGAAATTATCGAAGTACTTAATTATTCTCCAGTAGTATGACGAAGTATCTCGTGAATCAAGCCAATTAAAAGGTGAGGATTCTCGGAAGGTTGTGCAACTATACCATACCGTATATGTAAATGAGTTGATTGCGCACACTTTCAAGCAGGTGATCAGATAATCTATCATATACGATTTTCCAGTATAAATATAGGGCGCACGCGATGAGGAGCTCTCTTAGTCTCCAGCTCCAGTTCAGTTCTCTAGTGTAGAGAAGCAAGCGAGTTAAGGTAATCAAGGTGAGGTAAGGACATAGGCCAGCGATTACTCCTTCGGGATAAAGCTGACCAAGTCGAGTTCGTTCGCCCGACTCGGTGCTCCCCTTACCTGTATAAGTGGTAGTGACGTAAAGTCAGGGCGGTGTAGCCCCCTTCCTTGGCTCCTAGGAAGGTGACTGCAAGATCACCCCCTTTTGTGGGCCTAAGGTTGCTTTTATCATTTATACACAATACACGTAAACAAGGACCAGAATTGAGCAGCCGTAAACGCGATTATAGTTCATTAGTTGTATTCTTATTTCCTTTTATTCTTGATTTATTGAAACTTTGTAATTTAATATAATATTAATAAGTTATGTATCGCATCGAAATTAGTTAGATATTATGTTAAGAGTAAGATCAATTGATAGTTTTCTCGTTATGATTGCATTTCATTATAGTATTATTTGGGTTGATTTTTTTCTGTTTGCAAATATTGTGAATTTAAAAGCAATTAAACTTCTTTGTTTGTAAATTTTAGATGATAGATAATTAAATTGTGAACCGATTTACAACTTTATGTATTTTCTTATTATTTTTTTTGTCATTAAATGGTTGATGATATTACATACCCAAATAAGAGTATTACAATAAATATTTAAATTTGCTTCTTTAATATTATTATTATTATTATTATAACCTGGGCGTTTTTCAATCACCAAATCCTATTTCCTTTAATTGTCACCATAATTATAAGTAATTTATACTAAATAAATTTAACTTAATAAATTATCACTATTATTTTTTAAAGCTTTATTCGTCGCATATTTATAATTGAATTGCATTTTTATTCTTCTTTATCATTTAATAATTAATTATCACTATTTATAATAAATTTTCCTTATTTTATGATTTAAATTAGAGCTTTGCTTTTTCTTACTTTATTATTTTCTTTTTTGAATTAAATATAATTTGATACATGACTATTTCCACGACGGAGGACAACTACAGCAGTGATCTTCAAGACGTCCTCATTACTTGCACTAAGTCAGCATTGCTCTGAGGTGACTCCTAACCTAAATTTCCCTCCCCTATCCTATGAACCCTTACAACACAAATTTTTAACAGGTAATGTTGCGTTTTAATCCGTATAGAAATTAGAATCATTGTCTCATGTAACTATATTTTATAACATTTTTCTGCCAATAAAAATTTTGGCCTGAAGAGCTTGACAGATCAGTCAACGAAACGTCGCTCAAAAAAACGTAAGAAATAAATTTGTTTTATTTCGTACATTACCCCCGCCGAATCGAGAAAAGCATCATTTCTACAATACAATTAATTATAGAGGTTGAAAAAATCTTCAATTCAATATACAAGTATTTTTTAGTTATCTATCTGCAATCAAGTGCAGTAGTTATAACTTTGCATGGTTTTATTTAATACCGTAGTAATTGATTCCTTTATTTACCTGCAGTAAATATATTATTTTTATGATTTTACATGTTGTCATAAAAAACTGCAGCAATTGATAATTTCTTTATCAATTTACAATCAATGATTGTTTCCGTATTTTTGCACGTTGTTTCTTTAAATAGTCGTTAGTATTTTTTACATATCCTAGTGCCATCTATCGCTTAATTCTCATTTCAAAGATAGGTAGATGAAGCTGTCTACTATTTCTAATCATGTGTATATAACTAAATAATGGCACTGCAATCGTTTTTTTTCTCTTTCTGGCTACAACATCCCCTTAAGGACTCTCCTACCTTTAGCATAAAAGCAGCGAACAATTTAAAATTTTTATATGTTACTCCTTAACGTAAAAAAAGATTACATGAACTTTTTCAGTATTTTTCATTGCGCATTTTTTGGAGCAAATAATTCTTGAAAAACGAGTTCTTAACATAGGCTATTAGGGAAGATTGAGATTATGTCGTCTTTAAACATAAAAATCCGTTACAAAAAAAAACAGAAGTAAAGTTAAAAAACCTTTATTTGAATAGAAAAATAATCGAAGAATGAAAACGAAAACGTTAACAAAACATCGAGTTTGTAGGCTGTGCGAGGGGCCACCAACCCTCGTCCCACCGCATGACATGATGGAGAGTCCTTAATGATGCTCCTTAATATAATAGAGGATATATATGGGTAATTTCAGGTCAACTGAGCAAGGTCAAAATTTTAAAATCCCTTAAACCCTAACAAATTGGATCGACATTATATCATAATCTCGGAAAAAAAATTTGGACATAAAATATTTAAGGGTTTCAAAGTTATAGCTATGTGAAAAATGGAATATTTTGAATTTTTACAATAATATGGATAATGTAGGGAAGGGAAGTAGAACAAAGACAAGAAAAAACACACAAATTAGCAATAACTACGACACTTGATTTATATTTATGCGAATAATCGAAACACATGAACAAGCAAATGTCATCTGTATTTAACAATAAACTGAAACTAATAATTGGAATATACGGAGATTCTCAAATGACCCGAGGTGACTCACACAATCCCGGCGGCACAAGCAATACGCAATATGATGGCAGCGAGCACGTGGCGGCAGCGGTCGCGCGTCGATGCTTCTCGGCAGGTTCGCCGTCATACACTGACGCGTGACACAAAGCGACGCTACGCTGACTCGTAATGGCGGCACGCAGTATGGCGGGAGCGGGCACGCGGCGATGCTTCTCGACAGGGTCACCGTAATACACTGGCGTGCGAGACAAACGACGCTACACTGGCTTATATGTCCGCCCATTTGCGTTCCGCTTTTCTCTGCCCGCACACCGGCTCTCGTGGCTCCCACAGTGGGCCGCACGCGCATTCAGTGTCGAGGTACTCCCCCACACTAGCACGCATTACCAGCTCTCATAGCTCCCTCGGTGGTCCGCATGCGCATTCAGTGTGGAGGTACTCCCCCCACACTAGCGCGCATTACCGGCTCCCGTAGATTGTTTTACAACATCCTCCCCCCAGTACAGGTTCGGATGCTTCCTGTGCGACAGAGGCTTCAAGTATTACTAAAGAGATAACTCTGGTTGTCGGACGAGTGTAATGACCTTTGACCGTTCTGACCTTCACCACTCTTATCCTACTGTCCCTTCCTGGGAAAGTCTCTTGTACAACTCCCCTCAACCAAGTATTACGGGGTAACTGTGTATCGACCAAGAGTACTACGTCGTTTATTACAAGATTTCGCATATCTTCTTGCCAGATATTCCTTGAGATGAGAGATGGTAAATACTCTCTCATCCAACGTATCCAGAAGACATCCAATAATGCTTGCGCCTGCTGCCATTGTTTCCGAGAGCAGAGATCTACGGGTCCATACCTCGTAATAGTTGGATTTTCCGAAGAGGTCCCCAGTAAAAAAATGATTAGGAGTGAGTAGTGAGTGCCTCTGGATCTTCTGGGTTGAGACATACGTGTGTCAGTGGGCGGCTATTGATAGTGTACTCGGCTTCAGCCATTAAGTTAAGAGTACTTCCTCTTTGGGAGCTCGAGTTTTGAGTGTTACTCGTAGAATTTCCACTCGATCCCTTTGTTGGCAGCGTGGTTATGTAGTTCCTGATTATCTAACGCTAAAACGGCCACTTTCAATTCTGAATCGGCTCCACGCAGATTGGTGCCATTATCGCTATAAATCTGCTGCGGTTGACCTCTTCGTGCTATCATCCGCGGCAGCGCTATGATTGTTGAGTCTATACTCAGAGTAAGAGCCAATTCCACGTGGACGGCTCGCGTTGTCAGGCAGGTGAATATCACTCTCCATCTTTTTTCGCGACGACGACCTACAGTAACTTCCATGAGGCCGAAATAGTCTACTAGTCCAGCAAATTACACTTTGACAAAAAGAAACTTGTTGACAGGATGGGGACAGTTGGAAATCGTAAAGTGGCGTATAATAAATATAAAAAAGTAAATGCGTGAGCAGGAGTGGTTCCGGGTGTACTTGAGGGGGGAAGGGGTAAATTTTGTATTAATGCGATTTCTGGCGAAAATTGACGTCGGAGAGAAAAGTGTACAATAGAAAAGTTGTAGATCATAAAAAAATCTACAACTATTGTATTAATGATTTTTTCACATAACCTCAAAATCTCCGAGTAAAATGCGAAAAACCGCTTTTTTAGTTTTTTATTTTTCATTTTCACAAAAATCATTTTATTTTGATGAAACTCGGTGAAAGTATACCTTTTTGTATCAAAAATATTCACAAATTTTTTCAGATAAAAAAATTAAGAGACTTCCGAGATAATTACGTTTTCGGCCAGACAAAATATTTTTCAAATGAAATTTGTCCTTCAGAAAATTATCGTAGACTTCTTTCGGGCCGCAATTTTTTCGTTTTGAGTTATTATTTCTTGTAAAATAAAAAAAAAATATAGTCCCCATTTAAAAACATGCTCAAAAATTGAAAAAATCAAAAAATGAATTTTGCAACAATCTTTTTTTTTACTAAATGTTGATAATTTATTGAAATTTTTAAATAATTCTTAAAAACTAATTACACCACTCAATTCTATGGAAAAAAATACAAAAGATTCTTAGTTTGATTATTTGATCAGATACTTCAACTTTTAACAGTATTACTATGAACATATTAGTCGAATAATGATTTTTCATTTAAATCTCCTGCTGTCCGTGTTTAGTCTACCAGATTCCATACAGGGGCCGCTTAGTCATTCTCCTAGTTTCCCTTCTCTCTTTTAGCTATATAGAACAGCCGGCCCGGTCCCAGGGTACCCAAAGAGGGGGTAGGTCTGAGTCACAGTGCCGTTTCGGAGCAGGACGCGCGCATACGCTTCAGTTTACAAGCCAGTTGGAGACGCTCGAGAGAAGACGCCATTATTCCTAACGCATTTCTTTGACATAAGCATACAAATTCTAATGTAGATTGGAGTACCAGGTATGATAAATAAAATTATTATTTGGATTAAATAACTGAACTAATAACCTCTTGTAGCGTCTTCATAGTCAATACAAGCTTTGTTGTTGCGACACATTATTATGTACACTATTTTGTTGTTGTTGTTGTTGTTGTTGTTGTTGTGACACTTTATATACTTCATATATACCCGATATACTTATGTACAGAAATTGTAAACTATTGTATTTAAAGTTGTAATCAGAAAATAACAAAATTGAGCACGTTATAGTGAAGAAATAATTTTTTTTAATTGTAATCAATTGTTAAGAATTTTAAATGTTTTTGACGCTGATGTACACTGTAGTAAACTTCACTACTTGATTATATGTATTACAGATTAGCAGTATGGATGATTCTGTTTGCACAATTTTCGAAGAAAGTGAAGGAGTCTTCAAAGCCATCCGAAAGAAAGCTCTTGATAAGCTGATTGATTCGAGTAAAAAAAGAAGAGATCCCAAGTTCAACAAATGGGTCCAACTGTCCTCAGCGTCTGTCCACAAATTGTGTTCAGATGCATATAATCGCGAAAGTGTGATTAAACAGGCTGCTGCAGAGTACAGCAAAAAATCGGTAGAAGGTAAAAATATCATCAAAAGTGCCATCGATTTTGATTTTAAAACATTGTGTTTTTTTTTGCGGACGTATTTGTCATGAATTAAACCAAAATATTCGAATGGTTCAAAAAGCTGGCGCTAGGGATAAAATCGTGCAGGCTCTTAAAGAACGAGATGCATCTGACGTTTTTAACAAAAATTTTTTAGCGCGTTTGAATCAATGTAAAGATTTTGTGCAGGTACAAGCTCGCTACCATGTACAGTGCATGTCTACATTTTATGTTAATAGAATGTCTGATCAGGTTGGACGTCCCGCATCTGAAAATATAAAAGACTTCGTACAACATTGCAAAAATTACATTGAAGAAAAGAATAGTGAAATCAAATTTATTAATGTATTATTCTGACGGTGAATTTGAATTTATACATTTGAAAACAGATCTCATTATTCTTTTTAGACATAACATCAGTAAACAAATGTGGAAAGATTGGTATAACAATCAAGAAAAAATCGTGAACTAGAACGAGTAAGAATTGTCAAAATGGCCGGTAATATTATCTTAGAGGACATCCGTAAGACTATTTACGATAAAAATATTTACGCTCTTCCACAATTTAATGAAAAAAATATCTTTGAAAATATTCCTACATCGTTAGTCGATTTTCTTGATATTGTTATCAAAACTCATAAAGATAAGAGTAAAAAAAAAGAATTTCAAATGGCAGAAAAGAATAGCTATAATTGGTCAGAGTATTATAACATTAGCAAGGCCGCGATCATTTTTATCATCGATTTTACTTTGAAGCATCAATTGTTAATGATCCTGATAATCATTCTTGCAATTCCGAATATTTTATTCAGTACATTTACGACAACGCCGATCATAACACTCGCACTATCGATGGCAAAAATACCTTTCACGCAATGGGAGGACTTAAAATTGCAACTTCGTTATCTTGTGTAGCTTCTAAAAGAAATATCGCTACAGTAAAAAGAATTCCATCTTTAGATACGATTGGCAAATTTGGGTTTACTGAAATAAAACGATTTGAAAAGAAAAGTACGAAAGGACTAAAAACAGCGTTCATTAAGAATATTTTTAGTGATGATTTCACAAGACCAACAATGTCTATGGAAGATTTTACTTGGCTCTCTTCGAAGTATTCAGATAAAAAATCACAGGGCTATAGTGGATTCATGGAAGATTTTTATGCAAATTGTGATAACTCGACGTCGACAATTATTCCATTATCGTTTGTCAATAATCCACCGAGCGACTACGATACGATTTTTACTGTTTTAGTACAAGCAGCTGAACAAAACAAACAAAACAACAGTGGAGAAATTTGCTTTGTAACATTTGATCACCTCTGTATCAAAAGGCTCGGTATATTCTGTCATGTGTGGACACAGAGCATGATCCACATGGTTTGTCATTGATTCGAGTAAGACTTGGCGGTTTTTATACGTTAATGTCATTTCTTGCGACGATTGGACTTATAATGAACGGAAGTGGACTGAAAGAAGCTTTCTATATAATATACACTGAAAATTCAGCTGACAAAGCTTTCGTAGGACATGCCTACTCGAGAGCTATCAGAGCACATTTCCTTGTTCAAGTAGCTTTAGCTACCGTAATGTTTGAATCACTTCAATTAACAGAAGAAGAAAAGGGAATGTTTGATGAATTATTGCTAAATGTGGGCGCAGAAAATTTCCAAGAAGACATGCAAAAAGAAGAATTTACAATAATTAGAGATAGATTTATGAAACAGATTGAAGAATTTCGAAAAAGGGGACCGACTGCATAACTTTGGATTCAATACTGGGATATGTTGGTAATAGTGAAAAACTTTATCAAAGCAGAACGTTCAGGCAACTGGGATCTACATTTGAAATGCATAGAATAAATGATTCCAAAGTTTCATGTGATCTGTAAGATATGTTAATGTTGAAAGACATAATGGATGAGCATCAGTTTGAACTTTTTACGACAAAAGGCTATTTCACGATTAGACGATCTGAAAAGTTTTGGTGTGGAGTTTGGTCAGATATGACTATTGAACAAGTCTTAATGCGATCGATGAAGACTCAGGGTGGACTGACACACGGGCATGGAATGGACGAAAGTGTTTTAACTAAATTCGTATTAACTATGATCATTCTCGTTGAAGGTTGCAACGAAATGGAAAAGTTTTGAATTGCAAAAATTGCAATTCTTATTCCACGTCCGAACAGCATGTTGATTCCAAAGTATCTACACTGAAAAAAAAAGTCTATTTCTGCTCAGGACCCAAGCGAAATCTGCTTTGCTAACCCAAGCAAGCGGCGTAAAGCAACTTCTGCTCATCGACCCAAGCAGTTTTTACTTGGCAGTAAAATGAGATATTTGCTTGGCAGAGGGCAGGTAGAAATTAACCTAAGAAACAGTCGAAAATAATGGATGTATGTAGCTCATGTCTAGGCGTGAAACGTATCCATAGCGTGGTCTAGGTGTACGAGGTCGCCGATGATGGAGTCAAGGAAGTGCGCTCCGTAGGTTTCTGTGTCTAGCTGTCGAAATGTACCCAATGCGTTGTCTAGGTGCTCGGGGTCGCCGATGATGGAGTCTAGGTGTGCGCTCCGTAGGTTTTTGAGTCTAGGTGTCGCAACGTACTCAATGCGTTGTCTACATACAAAAATAACATTTTCGCAAGACAAGTTTTTGTCAAATGATAAAAACAAAAATGAATTAATAAAAGAATTATCGAAAGCATTCAGATTTGAAGGATTTAGAACTTAGCAAGCAAATGAAGTAAAAAAACAACATTTAATTCACTTATTAATTAATTAATTCAGTCGTCAACATGACGTCGGGAGGCAAGGAGCCGCCCGATACCATTCTTACTAAATTCTACAAGTACTACCCTACAGCCAAAATAGGAGCGGTATTGTGTTTATTGTGCGAAAATTTTTTTCACACTTGCGAAATAGTGGCCAAATATAACGCAGGATGTCCAGTGAAGCTCATTAGTAACTCACTAATGATATGCCAGGACCATCCCAACGTGGCCCTATCCTCAAACCTACCATATGGCACGCTGAGCAGCGACGCCAAGCAACTAATAGCGCAAATTAAACTAACAACAAAGGAGCAAGTAAAACAAGAAATCATCAAAGAAATAAATCTAGAAAAACACAGCAACAAAGAAAAAGGTCTCAACGATATTGTTTAAGAAGATTATGGGGAAATCGAAACAGTCAAAATCGAAAACCAACTTTTAAAACAACTAAACAACGAACTACAAGACAAGAACAAAATTCTAACTGAACTACTTACTCAAGAAAAACAGGGCAAAAACAATAATATCATGACTTTCGCCGAAATAACATATAACACAAAACCAAAAAGCAAAAGAGTGCCAAAATTGATAATTAAAAAAATAGATAACAAAGACAACACAGACTTAGAAAAGACAGTATTACAACATTTAACTCAAGATAAAACTATCCAAACAAAAAGTGTAGCGTGCAAGAACAAAGACACAGTGATAATAAATTGCATGAACGAGGAAAATATCAATTCACTTGTGAATACTCTAGGAGAAAAACTATCTAACAAATTTAAAATAGAAAAAGAGCAAATAAACAAGCCTAAACTAAAGGTAATAGATATTGATATGGACAATGGTGATGACAACGAGATGATAACTAGACATTAAGCAAAGAAATTTCAGTAATATTGAAGACAAATGCAAGTTACTACACGTACATGAACGAAAGAACAAATAGAAAATGTGCAATTATTGAGGTAACATCTAATATCTATAAACATATCAAAGAAAACAAGAGCAGATTATTTGTCGGGCACCAAAGTTGTAGAGTGTTCGACATTTTAAACACAACTCCATGCAATAAATGTTCGAGATTTGGGCAGAGCAGCAAAAAATGTGAAAATAGTGCTACGTGTAATAAGTGTACAGAAGCGCATTTAACCTCAAAGTTCACAAGTACAACAAATAAATGTGCAAACTGTATCTACAGTAATACAAAGTTCAATACCAAATATAATATTAACCACAGTGCAATTGACAGTGAACTTTGTGAAATATTAAAGTCAAAAATAAAAAAATACATTGAAATGACTGATTACCCGTTACATCCTACCTACCCGAGACTCTCTGGTAAAGTAGAAAGCTTACATTACCAGCGGAAGGCACCGATAAGGAGAGCGAGATTTGAAAGTAATGACTCGAAAGTATCGCAAATTTCCCGTAACATGGACACAACACCATCACGAAACGCGGGGACAACAACATCAATAAACCAAAATGGATAGCAGTATTAATATGATCGATGATTTACAAAATAATATAATTAATAGAGACTGTAATTGCGATGATATTTTGTGAACTAAACAAATGTATGGATTTAGAAAAGGAAGTAATTTTGAATGTAAATATAAGAGCTCTAAATGCTAATTTTAATAAATTACTTGTTTTCATAAAAAGCCTTATGATAAAGCCATGCATAATTGTTTGCAGTGAAACCCGAAAACGTGTACACCCTGAATCCTTTAACATAACAGGGTACAAAATGTACTATAATAACGGTAATATCAACCAAAATGATGGTCTGGTAGTTTACATAAGTGAATACATTACTGAAACGACGGAAATTTTAGATATAAACAATCTCAAAATAATTAATACTGAAATTGAGATAGAAAACAATAGAGAGATAATATTATCTGCCCTATATAGATCCCATGATATAAAAAATACTGAATTCATTTTAAATATAAAAAGCTAATAGAGCATAACAAAAAATATAAAAACAACCTGATAATGGGAGATTTTAACTTTGACATTTCAAATCAAGATACACTCAATCAGGAATTTTTATATATACTCTTAGAACATGGTTACTGTCCAGGCTTTTGTAATATTACTCGACCATATGATAAAACAGGTAACTCAGGAACTTGCATAGACAATATTTTTATTAAACTAGATAAAATAGGATATAAAACATTTACACTCCGTATACCACTAATTCCGACTATTCCCACAGACTATTTCCCACTTTTTATGTCATTAAATAAAATAAGAACAACTGAAAATATACATACTATAAATCACATAAATTACAATAAATTCAGGATAGATGCTTCTACAATAAATTGAAGTGAAGTGACACAAATAAATGATCCGAATATTGCTTTAAATAACCTTATTGAAAAAATATAAATATGTCTAAGCAAAGCTGAATATACCAGAAAAACTGACAAAACTAACAACATGAAACTCAGGAAAGATTGGATAACAAAGGCAATTGTGATATCATGTAATACCAAAGAAAAGCTATATAAATTATGGAAAAAACCCTAGTAGTACTTGAAAAAGAGAAGAGTATAAGAAATTTACAAATATCCTGAAGAATATTATAAATAAAGCAAAGGAGTCGTATGATAAAAAAACTAATAGAATCCAGCATGAATAATATTAAGTGTATGTGGAATGTGATAAATAAAAAAATTGGTAAAAATTGTAAAAAGAAAAATAACGTTAACTATATAATAGATAACAATAAGAAAATATCAGATCCTAAAAAAATTGCTGACTACTTGAACACATTTTTTGGTAACATTGGCAAAAAGCTAAGTCACAAAATAAGACCCCCGATAAATGAGGAAATTAAATTCCCTACAATAAACTGCAAAAGTAATTTCTTCGAGCCAACAAACCATCACGAAATCGAAAATATCATAAATAGAATGGAAAACAAAAATGGGGGAGTTGATAATATCAACGCCAAAACATTAAAAACCCTGGTAGAACATTTAGTAGACCCACTAACCCACATCTTACAACATCTGTATAGATAAAGCCATCTGGCCAGATGTCTTGAAATTAACTGAAGTTATATCTATACATAAATCAAAAGAAAAACACATTGCCACTAATTACAGACCAATATCTCTTATTTCAAATATAGTTAAAATACTAGAAAAAGTAATACACAAAAGAATAATTACATTTCTAAATAAATGCGAAATACTTGCCAAAAACCAATATGGCTTCAGGAAAAATAAAAGTACAAAAGATGCGCTAACACTAATATCAAATGCAATATATGAGAAGTTAGATAGGAGTACATACCAATCGCCATAATTTTCTTGGACCTCGCAAAATCTTTTGACACTGTAAACCATCAAATACTGCTAGGCAAACTATACAATTACGGTATTAGAGGAAGCGCACATAATCTAATAAAAAGTTATCTAGGAAATAGACTGTAAAAAGTAAAATTAAATAACATAACTAGTCATCTCGAATCCGTCAACATGGGTGTTCCACAAGGAACAATTCTGGGATCTCTACTCTTCTTACTATATATCAACGACCTACTACTAGATATCCTTGAAAATAATATATTCGCATATGCAGATGATACAGCAGTAGTAACGTCAGCTAAAACATGGAAAGAAGTCGAAACCAAAATGAACGAAACACTGCAGAAAATATCAACATAGCTAGCTCTTAACAAGCTTTCTTTAAACACGGACAAAACAGTATACATTGAATTTGGGAATCAAGTAGACAGCACATCTAAAAATTTAGACATAAACATACAAGCACAAAAATTAAAAGAGTGGAAAGTACCAAATATTTAGGCATAATTTTCGATAGTTACATGAGATGAAACGAGCACACCGAATACATATACAACAAAACTAAATATCTCATTTTCGTATTCTATAAGCTATCTAAACTCATGAATACTGACACCCTAAGAATGATACATTACGCCCTCTTTCACAGCATTATTTCATATGGAATAACAGCATGGGGAGGAGCACATTCTAACGGTAAAAACTTGCTTATTAGAATGCAGAGCAGATTACTTAAAATAATCAATAAAAACAAATTTACAATCGAAAAAAATCCTATGCGCATGGATCAAATCTTTACTTATGAATCACCATTGTATCATTACGAAGACTTACAGACAGCGTATATAAACTCCAATAGCTCCACTAGGAAAAAAAACATACAGATTCCAAGAAGATTTTTAACCATTAGTATTAAAAACAGTTATATTAGAGCAATAACTCAATTCAATAACCTACCGAATGAATTAAAAACAATTAGAAATAAACACAGCAGAAAACTAAAACTAAAACAATGGGTACGAGAAAGTACCTGAAACAACAAAAATAAATTTATAATTTTTATTAGAAAACCAATTATTTGCAGACAAATAGATTGTCGACTAGTATAATTAATATAGCAAAATGTCAGAATTTGAATTTTTATATGAAAAAATTTATATTTATAGATAGGAAAGATATATACACACATAAACTGTTAAATAACAGAGTATTAATTGTTAAATATTGTTGAATTTAAATAATAATTGTAAACCAATACCGAAAACTGGGAGTGGGCTCTGCTAAATATTCCTAGAAAAATTAAAGCAGTTGCAATTCTCATAGCTACTACACAAATTGTCATTACTAACCAAATTAATTCTATGTTAAGTTAATTTTAAGTATGCTGGACCAGCAAACAGGAAATTTTCCTCTGCTGGATTATTGGTAATGTAATATATGTATAATAGCTACAACTATTGTAATAATTTATTGTACCTTACTCTGGTATTAAATAAATAAAAATAAATAAATAAATAAATTATCGCAACTACACAGTTAACAGAGTTGGTAAAGCCTTTTTATGAGACTGACACAGATCCAACAATTATTGCTCGGAATGGTTGCAAGTTAATTACATCAATTTACAAAGGCAAACAAGAATTATCTCTGAATAAATTAAGATTTCAACAGTATATCAAATCAACTGCAAAGTCGACATTCAAACTGGACAAATTACAACCAACTGTTGGTGCGGCTACACAACACTCTTATAAAGTTTTCTACCAGCTTCAAACGTGGCTTGGAAACGAAACAACACCAACAAAGTAGGGCTGGAAAGAAGTTATTGTCGATAATTTGAAAATTCTCATGCCACGTTTTACTGAAGATTTTGTCATACCTGAAGAATTATTATTAAAAATAATTTCTTGTAGCTGTGAAAGCAGTTGTGAAGGCAATAGATGTGGTTTTCGAAAGCACGGGCTTCGATGTACCGATTTATGTACAAAGTGTCGTGGTTCAGACAATTGTTTGAATGTTGAAAAAAATTCAGAAGATTTCGATGAATCCGAAGATAATTCTGCTGAAATGGAGCAGCCAGGCCTTTGCTTAATCACGGAAAATTAATTATCCGAAGAATCCTCAGGTTATCCGAGCGATATTGAAGAAGGAAAAAATGAAATTATAAATAGAAGCGATATTGAGGAAAGATATGATCAAATTACAAATGTCTTAAAAAAACCTCGATTAATGTAGATTCATTTATTTATTAATTGTTAATGTAAATATAAAATAAAGTTTTCTATCAAGTAATGAAACTAAGGATCTTTTGTATTTTGTCCGTAGAATTGAATGGTGTAATTAGTTTTTTAGATTAATTAAAAATTTCAACAAATTATTACACAAGCTATTAAATAGGCTATTTATTACTGTAATACCAATGCAATAAAAATAATAAAACATTAGAGAATTTATGATAAAATTAATAATAAAAATTACATAAAAGTGTACCTTAAAAATTATTCTTTAAAAATTGAAATGATCGATAAATAAAATAAAGAAATTTCAAGATACTAATAAAGTATGTAATGGATAGATATTTCCTTATAATTACATTCTACAAAATCTTTTTAATTACTTTAAAATAATCAACTTATGTATTTAAAATGATTTATATAGAAATAATAACCATTATAAATTGGTTCTGGCTTCATCGTAGAACTGATTCTTATAACTTTCATGTTTAATAAAATTTCTCCACAATAAGTTGTTCGAAGAAACCAACCATATTGAAAATAGGTTTATCTTTATGCGAATAACACTTTCATAACTTTCCTCTTTTATATACATAATAATCATAAAATTTATTCAAAATGAGTTAATATTGATACAAAAGACTCAATGGAAGTGTGTTTTAGTTTGAAGGACAACATTTTTAGAAGAATCATTAAAAATGGACATTTTAGCTTTATGTACACTCTCCACATAGATCATTATAAAAACAGATATTTTAGCTTTACGTACACGCTCTACATTGATCACTGCAAATATTTATATACAAATTTCATTTCACACACACACACACACACACACACACGCACGCACGCACGCACGCACGCACGCACGCACGCACGCACACACATATGTATCAGTATGAAATGAAATTTGTATATAAATATTTGCAGTGATCAATGTAGAGAGTGTACGTAAAGCTAAAATATCTGTTTTTGTAATGATCTATGTAGAGAGTGTACATAAAACTAAAATGTCTATTTTTAATGATTCTTCTAAAAATGCTATCCGTCAAACTAAAACACACTTTCATTGAGTCTTTTGTATCAATATTAACTCATTTTGAATAAATGTTATGATTATTATGTATATAAAAGAGGAAAGTTATGAAAGTGTTCTTCGCATAAAGATAAACCTATTTTCAATATAGTTGATTTCTTCGAACAACTCATTGTGGAGAAATTTTATTAAACATGAAAGTTATAAGAATCAGTTCTACGATGAAGCCAAAACCAATTTATAATGATTATTCTTTCTATATAAATCATTTTAAATACATAAGTTGGTTATTTTAAAGTAATTAATACAAATTTTTGTAGAATGTAATTATAAGGGAATATCTATCCATTACATACTTTATTAGTATCTTGAAATTTCTTTATTTTATTTATCGATCATTTCAATTTTTAAAGAATAATTTTTAAGGTACAGTTTTATGTAATTTTTATTATTAATATTATCATAAATTCTCTAATGTTTTATTATTTTTATTGCATTGGCATTACAGTAATAAATAGCCTGATTTTTCAACCTTGTTTATATTTAAGGTTAGGATAAATAATCGTGGTTTGGAAATGTCGGCTATAGTGCACTACTGTATTCGCTAAACAATTTAGTAGTGATTGCTGAATTCATTTGTGAGTTCTGCTAAATGACTGGTCCGCAGATACTACTACTCGTTGGTCTGCTAAAATGGCTAGAGGCGGTCGGTAGATTTAACTAATCACCGTCTACCGACGCCAGATCGGTCAAAATGAGTAAAAATTTTTTCCGTGCACCTCAATACGGTTTAAGAGTCAGCGTAGAAGGTACTTTGATTAAACTTCACGTCCGTTTCCTCTTGTATCGAATCAACTAAGTGCGCATCCATTAATGCAGCCTGGAGTTCCAGTCGAGGTATCAATGTGGGCTTGACAGGAGCCACTCGTCCTGTCCCTGTTATAAATTCAACCTCTACGCTTCCATCATCGTATTCCATCTGACGATATACGACAGCGACGTACGCTTCCTCGCCCACATCACTGAACGCATGGAGTTCACTTCGCCAGACGTTTGACGTTGGCTGTAGGTGACAACGCTGTATATTTATATTTTTAATTTAACTAACCCGTCATTCCCCCGTTTCCACTTAACGAACTCCGGTTCCTTTAATTTGCTGTTTCAATCTATAGAGCTCCTCCAGACGTCTTGTAGAATGATTTGGCTCCGAACAGAGAAGGGGCATATGAAACCCAAAGGATTAAAGACGGACATCACTATGCTGAACATTTGACGTTTAGTTGGAATCGCGGGTCCATCAGCAACATCGCGAGGCATACGTTGAAGATCGGCTTTAAAGGTAAACATGTCCGCTGTAGGTTTCCACATCAATCCCAATGTCTTCAAGTACTCATGTAAAGGGAAAGCTAGTTCGATATTCACAGATCCTTGTTGACGATTTAGTTATTGAATAACGTACATTACGGATGCATTATTGCTAGCCCATTTATGCATTCGAAAGTATACCACCTTTATTAATTTCTATGACTTGTTTTATACGGGAAATAGCCTAACTCGGTGTCGTTACAGACCCAAGATAGTCATCCATGTAGGAATTCTTTTTTATAGCTTCAGCTGCTTCAGGCATTACTTTGCCGAAATCGTTGGCGTTGTGATTAAGTACATGCATAGCACTGAACGGTGAAGATCATGCACCAAAAACAAGGGTCGTTAAACGATACACATCTCGACGATCTTACCCGCGGTATAGGAACGTTTGTGATCCTGTTCTCGAACTTTTATTCGCAAAAACATGTCTTGTATATCACTAGTAAATACCACGCGTTCTTCCCTGAAGCGCATAAGTATCCCAAAAAGTGATTGTAGGAGGTCCGGGCCCCGCAGTAATTTATCATTGAAGCAAACACCGTTGCTTTTGGCGGCCGCATCAAATACCTGTTACTTCCCGCCAAACGTAAGTTTAAATGAAAAACAGTTAAAAATGGATTCGAAGTAAAATTTGGAAAGTTTGAATTTGAAAGTAAAATAGAAAAAGAGATTGCTCCCGCGAGTGTTTGAAAATGTTGAAGTGGTTAAGAAAAGAAATATTCACTTTTATTAAATAAAAATGTTAGAATTTACAAAGTAGAATTTTTAATATTATATCGCACGAACTTTTAGGATAATGCAAAGTTTTTGGTGAGAAACTCGAATTAGACTACAAAATGTATTATTATTTAATCTGAATCCTTTATTTCACTTATTCGAAATTTATCATTTAAATTCGGTAGATTTTAACTTAAAGTTAATTTCTGATATTGATTCATGCTTTAAGGTATTCTGTGTAATATTATTAATGTTATTTAGCCATGCTTTATTGTTAATTAGCTTGGCATTAGATGTATCTGAATTCATACTAAATATTTAAAACTCGATAATCCAATATCTATTTTGGTTTAGTAAAAGTTTAGTTTTTGATTTAGTAAAAATTTAGGTTTTGATTTAGTAGAACAAATGGATTAGAAAATTCTTACCTTTAATATTTTCTCCATTCACTATAATACGAATGTAATTATTGTTAATTTGAGGTTATCTTTAATCATAAATTTGCAACAAATTATTAAAATATTTTAAAGCTTGAATTAGAAAAGGATTTGGATGAGGTATTTTTATCAGTAGTACTCTTTATCTGTAATCTTACCTTCGAATCTACAATATAAACATTACTATTTTGTTAGAATTTATCTTATTGTTTAGTATAAATTCTACTTCATATTTTTTTTATTAACTCATTGGTTTTAATAACGAAATTGTTTGAATACTGAGTTAGAAAATTGAGAAATATTTTGTAAAGAATCGTTTAAACGAATCAAAAAAACTTGTTTTCCAAAACAAATAAAAGTAGGTAAGGGCGCGCGCTGCGCGCGCGCCATTGTCTACAATACAACATCACTTTCAGTATTGGCTAACACCACGACGCCTGCGGCGCCAGCTTTAAGTTCCGTCGAATTTTACGTTGATTTCGGAAAAAAATTACGGAAAAAAAGGTTGTGAAAGTAACCCTAAAGGTCCCCGAAACTACATGTCAAGTCCTGGAAGTTAACGTTAGACATATGCAGTTTCCAGGACCAGTCCCCGAAACTAGCAAATGTCCTGGAAACTAACGTTACGTATAATAATGTTCTGGATACTAGCGTTGGACATAAATATATATATATATAAATCCAGAGTTATTAAAGCAATAGGATCATACTTGTGAATAATCACTCATTCAAATTCTACAATAATTATACATACTGTAGGTTTAGCTTATACGTTAAGCATGTTAGAATTAATAGTTTAATATTATCGTGAACTTAAACTTATTTTTTAAAGAAATATACTTTCATAAAAATCCATCCATCCACATTTACTGTAAGTTATTATATACATTTAGTTTTAAATCTTTCTTTATAGTACTAAGATTTTTATATTTTTCCTATTTTATAATATAATTTGTATCTAAATAATTTTTTTTTTTTTTGTAATATACATTCATACACAAGCGATAACGAACACACAGAAACTTAATTTCCGCCTATAATTTCTATTTAATCGTTTACTATCTTTATTATACTAAGCTTATATTTTTATTCGTATATGCGAACGACCCCTGGCGGTTAATAGGCAAATTAGGCTAATTGATGTATTTGTAATTATCTTCTGCGCGATTTTGTCATTAAAAAACTATCTTATTTGGAATAAAAACTATGTTCATAGATAAACTACTTTGAGCAATGCTTAATTTACGGAAATATTTCTAATGTGTTATAATATTTATATAAGAAATCCATTCAGTAATTGACTCATTAAATAATTTTCACTTCGTAACTAATAATTTTCATGTTTTAACGTAAATTCCTTTTAATCAGTATTGGGACCGCCCAATTCTCATAAAAATTTAAAGCTACACATTAAAAGCTAATTGTTATAGAAAAAGCATTATATCAGAGTGGGTTATTTATCTTATTATTAAATGTAAAACAATAAAATTGTTCTCTTAATATTTAACATTTATGTTATAGCGTTTTTGTATAACGGCGCCTCATTATCGAATCCTAGCATTTGCATTCGATTGAGGCTGGTCCCAAAAATCTGAGGGACCAATAGCATCTCTCGGCTTCTAAAACAAGAGAAAGCGTCGGCGTCCCATCTTAAGCCAGATTACATCCGTCATTTGCAATAAAACAAAAAAACGAAACGAAAAATTACAATTCATTACTATAGAATCACTTACTTTTCATCGCATCGCCTCCCTGTTGCTGCCTATTAGTTACACCCCATCCTATAGAGTAGTATCTAGCTCAAGCCCGAGCTATTAGGTGTCCTCAAACCTAGGCTCAAAAGTGAGCAATTCAGTCCTATTTTAGAGACTATTAGTTGTGTCTTTCATTGGTAGATCCGACGTAAAAAATTGGAGGCCCCGGAGGAATTTATAGATACAGATACTAGGTAGGATAAATTTTTATTTTAGGGCAAAAGTTTTATAGATTGAAATAGGGTTTGCTATATTTTCAAACTTAAAAGCAGAAAAAAAATTAAATGAAATTTTGAGGAAAAAAAAACTCACTAAATAAGTAGAAAAAAAAAATGAAACTAAGTTACACTAAAATAAAAAAATAGTTTTTTAAAGTTTAAGTCTATGCCCCAAAGCACCACGCGCAACGGCCACTTGACTAATTTAAAAACTAAAGTTAAACGATATTAGGAAAAAAAAAATGAATTCTATTTCTACAAGTTTACGTCCCAAAGCCTCTGTGTCACAAAAAGATGATCCCGCGCAATGGGCTCTCGACTAATTTTTTACAAAATTCTACTAAATTCTGACCAAATCTAAAAACAAATTTAATAAATCCTCTATAAATTGAGAAGAGAAGTTAAGAAAAATAACTTCTAAAAATTTTACAAATTCAAAGGAAGAAAGTGTTCCGTGACGACTTCTAAAAGTCGACACGTGATTAAATGTTGTTGATCCCCTAAGAATATTAATTCATTCTTACCATGCTGGAACCTCAGCGTTACTTTCGTCACCATTACACTCCCATACATTTAAGGCTGCAATAAACCTCGCTCTTAATGATTAATAATCTAAATAAATCCCTAGCAGGAATACTCGAAAATAAAGCGTAAAACCATTTAAATCGCGAACACAATTTATTGTGGTATCATTGTTTCTCCAGTACATATAATTGGATAGATTACAATATTCGATAAATCTTCTATATACATATTTGTAGTCCCTAAATTACAAGAATAATCGATTGGCTTATGTGTATAGAGCCTGTAGGCCTTCCAACAATAATAGGCCGTTCATCAACTAAAATCCCTAGAACACGTTAAAAAATCTCACCGATTATGTAAGACACCCCTAAAGTCCGCAATGTTTATCATGTTCACGGCCTAGGACGAGCGTTCATGCATCAACATTGGTGGTCCACCTTAAGAGGCCAAGAGAAAAATTGTAAATATGCGATGGTATTGGAGCGGGTTGACGGGGATAGGAAACGTTGCGCACGCACTTGATCAGTAGATGGATTAATGACGTCTATTCTCTTCAATCCTCCTGTCCTTCTCCGTTGATCCCAAGACCTCCGAGGAGATTGAAGGCCTTTATATTCCTCGATATCGTCCGTTCGTAGCAGCACTTCCGTAGAACTCGACCATCGAATGCGATTCTTGCTGAAGAGGGATGATCTCGCTAAGTCCTTTGATGTCGGGGCCGCCAATACAATGCCCGAGTAATTCGTGTCCTTCCAGTGGTGTCGACGATAGACAAGAGTGAATAATCGTCGAATGTATTGATGCACGCGCCGTAATTTCCTTTCGTACAATTACGGAAAATTCGATGAAGAAAATAACGCCCAGAAATCCAACGAGCCGCAACAATTAAAACTGAGAACTTCCGCATTACCACTGCGCGCGACTCAACTCAAGCAAGCTGCTGCGAAGACCCGCACAAAGAAGACAAGCCGATTAACTGCATGCGCGCAGCGTGGTGTAGAAGCGGAGCGCCGTGGGAAGAGGAGAGATCGACAACTGGATGCGCGCTCCTTGCCCACGGGCTCCGAATGGAGGGGAGAACGGGAAAGAGGAATCAAATATAGGACGGGACAACCCCCACTGATGCATGGACCCTCGATATAGATTAAATTAAAATATCCCCTATTTACTATAACGCTGATAAGGTACCGAAACAGGGTCCTTTTATAAGGATGAAACTTCCTATGGGTTAGGGATTATTCTTACATAGGTACATATGCGTAACACAGCGCCGAAATTTCTATACATTAATCACCTACAAGTTTTGGTTGTGACCCACTAGATAACGATTATTCTTAAAAGGTACACACCTCTCCACGCGTTATACCACCGATAGTTTAAATCTTAGTTAAGGAGATTCTGTGGGTAAGTTAAAGCATTTAATACGATTTAGATACATGTACAATTATGGCAAAGAAATGATATTGCGTCAAAAGATCAATACCAAGTTCGATTATTTTATATTGAGTAAAGATAAATTGAAAGTTACAAAAAAGGGAAATTATTCAATTATAAAAAAAAGATGAAAACTAAATACTCTTTCAAAACTTTATAAAAAAATAGGCTTTGGTTATTTTATAACAATTATAAAACCCAACGAAAAATAAGTTACTATTTTTCTTATAAAATCCCGAAATTAGGATTTTAACCGCGATAAAAAAGGGAATAATATTTTTCACAATCTCGCCTCTTATTCAAATTTAAAAAATTCAAAATAGTTGACCCAAGATGGCGGCCAAAATTTCAAAGGACCCCGCACACAATGCATGGGAAAAAATCATTCGGTCAAATTTTGGGGGGTTCTGCCCATGAGAACTTTTGTTCAGGACCTCAAGATCTATCTTTTCCCCAAGTTTGATCCAATTTGACCGAATGATTATTTTGCATACAGTGTGTGCGGGGTCCTTTACTAGATTTTGCTAAAAATTGTATATAAGGGGTTTCTGGATTCGCTGATTACGAATCTGAACTCGGATTTTCAGAATTCAAAATGGCTGATCGAAAATGGAGGTCAAATATTCAAAGATTACTAGATTTTGCTGAAAATTGTATGTACGGGATTTCTGGATACGCTGAATACGAATCTGAACTCAGATTGTGAAAAATCAAAATAATGTACCCAAGATGTCAGTCAAAAATTGAAATTTTACTGGAATTTGCTAAAAATTGTATATTGTAGGCTTCCGGATTCGCTGATTAGGAATCTGAATTCAGATTTTGTAAATACAAAATGGCAGCCAAAAATTGAAATATTACCAGGTTTTGCCGAAAATTGTACATAGGAGATTTCTGGATTTGCTGGTTATGAATCTGAACTCAGTTTTTGAAAATTCAAAATGGCGGGCAAGAATGAAAATATTACTAGATTTTGCTGACAAATTAGTTTATAATCAATAAATAAAAAATAATATCAGAGCTGACGTGATGAACTACATATATATTGTGCATTATTTTGTTAAATATAAATATACCTAATATTTTAAACATTAATAAATGTTAAGAATAATTTTTTTAAAAAACAATAGAGAAAATTTAAAAGAAAAAATAAATGTTTCATGATATTATTTATTAGGGGGTTATACTTATTCATTATTATCAATATTTCTCTTCATATGAAATATAATCCGCAACTACAATTATAAGATTAATTTTATATCACATATGGGAGCGTCCAGCAGAAACGGGCCACCGAGCGCGCGCGGTGCCTTTTTTCGCGTAAAAGGCGCTCTGTTTAACTCGTTCATAATCGTATGCTGCGTCTTTGAAAAAAAAACCAAGGACCTATATCGATATATTTTTTTCTGCTCTTTCCAATGGTGCCATTGTTTTTATTGCGAAACGCTTTCTTCCGGACGAAAACTCGAGTTGAATATTGAAAGCCATTTTTCTCAAAGTATATCATGTTTTTTTTTCAAAATAAACTACACCATTGGAAAGTACAACTCTTAAGCTTCAAAACCCTATCTTGGAGAAGTTGGAGAAATAAAGGGTTTAAAAGTAACAACATGAAAAAGACAGCGCCGAGGGTCCGCGCGAGCCCCTCGCGCCCATGCGTACGGCACGTTTAAGTGCACGCTCTATTCAATTCGCTAATGATCGTGTACCAAGTCTCTGAAAAAGGAACTAAGGACATATATCGATAGATTTTTTCCTGCTCTTTCCAATAGTGCTATTATTTTTATTCCGAAATGCTTCCTTCTAGTTGAAAATTCCATTTGAATGTTTAAACTCTATTTTTTCAATAAAATATCAGTCTTTTCTTCAAAATGAATTATATTCTTCAAAAGTACAAGTCTTAAACTATAAAATATATTTTTAAGTTGAAACATGTAAAGTTCAAAAATAGTAAGATCAAAAAGACAGCGACTGCCCGAACTTTTTACGCTATGCTCAAGGGCGGATTAATACACGCGATGTGCTATTTCGCCCTTTCTTTTTTGTAAATATAAAATGTTTTGTAACTTACAATGCCAATGCGTGGACATAATTTTGTGGATCTAGTTGTAACAGTTAGTATAATATTACAATGAACTTTGTTCATTTATATAACAAAATTTGAAAAACATAATATATTAAACATAAAAATATCCATGAACGCACTGAAAGCAGTGAAACAGAAATTTAAAATAACCTTATAGATTGGAAAGAGCAGGAAAGAATCTATCGATATATGTCCTTAGTTCTTTTTTCAGAGACTTGGTACACGATTATTAGCGAATTGAATAGAGCGTGCACTTAAACGTGCCGTACGCACGGGCGCGAGGGGCTCGCGCGGACCCTCGGCGCTGTCTTTTTCATGTTGTTACTTTTAAACCCTTTATTTCTCCAACTTCTCCAAGATAGGGTTTTGAAGCTTAAGAGTTGTACTTTCCAATAGTGTAGTTTATTTTGAAAAAAAACATGATATACTTTGAGAAAAATGGCTTTCAATATTCAACTCGAGTTTTCGTCCGGAAGAACGCGTTTCGCAATAACAAAATTTGAAAAACATAATATATTAAACATAAAAATATCCATGAACGCACTGAAAGCAGTGAAACAGAAATTTAAAATAACCTTATAGATTGTTTAATCCGGCATAACAATATTACCTTTTCCTTTAAATTCTAATTTTTTTACATTTTTTTGATTTTATAAGAATTGTCCT
This sequence comes from Torymus aiolomorphi, assembly GCA_036365515.1. Taxonomy (NCBI): domain Eukaryota; kingdom Metazoa; phylum Arthropoda; class Insecta; order Hymenoptera; family Torymidae; genus Torymus; species Torymus aiolomorphi. The sequence continues at coordinate 74,031,409 of CM070877.1, read as the reverse complement.
TTTTGCGACATCCGCTTCTTTCTTTGTTTGAGTTTTAAGTACTTTTTCTTTTTTGATCGGTGGATATAATTGAGAATCTTCTGACGCTGAAAATCTTTTAAGTTCTAACTTTTTGGCATCATTTAATAATTTAATACAATGAAACAATTGAGTTCCAGGTATTGTCTTAGCTGAGGCTAGCCTGTTTTGTAGCTTTTCTGTAGCCTTTAAGTAATCGTCTTTTGATGAAAAAAAGCACTCAATATTTTTGAAATACTCAGTGTCCCATTTGTATAAATCTTGGGGCGTCAATATATAATTGTCGGATACTTTCCGTAAACTTTCTCGTCTGGCATTGCTTTTCACGGAAGCACCTATTCCATCACATGCATTTTTTCCGTGGGCTGTTGCATGAAAATGCCACTCATCATCAACAGCAAAATGACTTGGTACACGATTATTAGCGAATTGAATAGAGCGTGCACTTAAACGTGCCGTACGCACGCGCGCGAGGGGCTCGCGCGGACCCTCGGCGCTGTCTTTTTCATGCTGTTACTTTTAAACCCTTTATTTCTCCAACTTCTCCAACATAGGGTTTTGAAGCTTAAGAGTTGTACTTTCCAATAGTGTAGTTTATTTTGAAAAAAAACATGATATACTTTGAGAAAAATGGCTTTCAATATTCAACTCGAGTTTTCGTCCGGAAGAAAGCGTTTCGCAATAAAAACAATGGCACCATTGGAAAGAGCAGGAAAAAATATATCGATATAGGTCCTTGGTTTTTTTTTCAAAGACGCAGCATACGATTATGAACGAGTTAAACAGAGCGCCTTTTACGCGCAAAAAGGCACCGCGCGCGCTCACTGGCCCGTTTCTGCTGGACGCTCCCATATATATCACATATTATATTTTTTAAAATAATCAATTTTTATATATAATTAAAAGTTAAATAACTTTCCATATTTATTTGATCCAAATTTTTGTGATTATTCACTGAATGAATATGCAAGCATATCTAGCAGATTTAGAAAAAACCCATTTTTAAAAACAAGATTCAGTTTACACGTATTTTTGAGAAAACGATTTTCAGTTGTATTAGCTGTTGCTATAATATTTTTTTTAACAATTCACACTAAAAATGGGGGTTGGCGAGTGGAGCGAGCAGGGGGCGAAGCCCCCTAGTATATATGTACGTGTGTGTGTGGGTGTGTGAGTGTGCGTGCGCGCGCGCGCGTGTGTGTGTGTGTGGGTCAAAAAAACATCTTTTTAAAAGTGTGCGCGCACGGGGTCGCCAATTTTTACGGCCTTGAGATATTTTTTAGAACTTACCAAAAAAATAATGTTTGCCAATTTTTAGGGTCCAATACCTAAAATTGACGTCAGGCGTTCGTAATAAAGGTGCAAAGAAGGGCATTTTTAAAGCGTTTTTTAATGTTCTTCAAACTTTTATACAAAAGATTCTCACACCAATTTGCAATTTATCAGTGGATTTTTGCTTCGTCTTGACTTGAACTTTACAGATAGAGTTTTCTTTGAAAATCAAAATTTACGTATACATTTTCAAATTTCAACATTCTGAAAGTCACCTTTTTACCGTTTTAATGATCATTTGAAGTGATTTTCCGGGCATTATTTACAATTGCACCCTAATCTACCCAGGTGCGATGGAAAGAGGGTGAAAAAACCTTTCTATGTCACTGGGCTTAAAAAAGTTAAAAATCTAGCGCGTGTGTTAGTTTGAATTTAGCAGATTTTGAAAAAACAGCGATCTTCACGAAATTAAAACCCGTGGGAAATATTTCTACCAACTCCGATTTCGCTGAAAGCTATTAGAAAATCTTCTTTAGACATACCTTAAGGCCATGTGATACTCAAGTGAAAATCCCTACTTTACCGATATGTCGGTAACATACTATATATTAAATAATAATTAAATTAACAATAATTTTTATGAAAAAAACGCTCTTTCAGGCGCTCGGAAATTCGTTGATGATGATTGTGTCAAAGTTTCAGAACTGTTATCCACTTTCTAGTGAAATGTTTTATCTAAAAAGTGGTTATAAGCTCGAATATACATCGGATCTGTCTGATATTTTACACATATGCTCGCCGTAGCATTTGCAAGCGCCTGAAAGACTTCTTTTTTGAAAATCGCCAAAAAGTATTATTTTATTTTTTTCCATAAATAAACTTTCGACAATAAGTTGTGAGGTTGGCAAAACTACTCATCATTTGTATACCACTAACGTAAAATGGTTGTGCATGCAAAGTAAGTCGTACCAACCTCTTTTGACGCCTTATATTTTTTACGTTATATAGTTCTCGTAAATGACTCTAGATGACGTTATCACTATACTTTTGTAGAATAAAATTATAAATTATATTATTAAATAATAATTGAAGTGAAATAGACTTAAAAAACTTCGGTTTTGCAAATTATGTAACTGTATTATGATATAAATCAATCAGAACGATATAGTAGCGATGACTTTCATTCATAACTTCAATAGCAAAATTTGATTGTGTTTTGAATATAAATATTATTACTGTACAGAAGGATTTGGACAGGATAGTAACTTAATGGAAATAAATAAATAACAATTTTAATAATTATATATTATATTTTATTCCTTCAAAAAGTTTTGCTATTTCAACGTCGGTCGTTGTTATTGTTGAACGATTTTCAGATGAAATCAAAGCTTATAAACAAATTTTTATTACACCTTATAATAACTACTAATTTATAATAAGCAATTATTTTCAATATAATTTTCTGGAAGTATAGGTGTGCAACATTTTTCGTAAAGAAATAATTTTTACCGTATTATTTTCCGTGAATACGAGGGCGCAAAATTTTTTGTAAAAAGCATATGAAGGGGTTTTCGTGTAGGGAATTGTTATTAAATAAATGATAAAATCAAAGTAAATCAATCAAGTTTTATTATACCTTATAATTACTACCAATTTAAAATAATATAAACAATTTTTTCCGCGAGAAGAGCATGCGATGGGTTTTTCGTTTAGAGAGTTATAATTGGACGATTTTCGCTTATTGTTCAATGATTTAAGTTTACACAAAAATGTTAAATACAGAAGATATAGGTAACATCTAAACAAAACTTTTTTCCAATTAACATTTTCATGTAATCAATTCCTTATTATCTCAACCTATAAACACGATTTTTAACGCCTCAATGCACCTTACGTAGTCAATTTTCGCTTATTATTTAACAGAATTGGATTTGACACAGAAATATTAAATACAATAGCTATAAATAAGATAGGAAAAATCAATATAACATTTGAAAGATGATATATTTATAAAAATATAATAATAAGATACAAAATTACGTTTGATTACAATGTTAAATGGGATAAACACATTGAAAGCATAATTAAAAAAAAAAAAAAAAACGAAATATCTACTTTTCATTCTTTACAAAATGGCAAATATTATGCAAACTAAAACATTGTTGATACTATATTATGCTCTTTTTAATAGCATTATAAATTATGAGATAATTGCTTGGATAATAGGTAGTTAATGGTTTATATATGAATAGTCTTAAACTATTACAAAATCTACAAAATAGAATCTTTAAAATTATATACAAAAATACTTTTGCGATTGAAGGACGACCTTTTAACATTGAACAATTATTTTGTTTTGAGTTCGTTTTCTATCATTATGAGGACCTAAAAAGTAGATATCAGAGACAAACAATAAATACAAGAAATGAGAGTAGAAAAAAGCTATACCAATAAGTAACAAAAACTGCTACGTAAAAGCTGGCAGAACTTAATTCTTCACCAAATGATCTTAAGAACTTAGAATGTAGTAGAATTATAATTGAGAAAAATGTAAAAAATTAGGTTGCTAAAAAATATATAATTTTTATGTTATTGTTTTGATAACAAATTTTTTATAAGATTACACAGCTTAAACTGTTAACTATGTTCCCAGAACCTAAGCGACGTAAACAAAGTATTAACATTAGTTATGATTACACACACTACTATTTTCTCTGTTTTTTGTTTCTGAGATACAGATGAATAACGGTTGTGAAATTAGTATGTAAGTTAGCTAGTAAATTTTCTTTTATCTACCGGACCTATGCTCAGGTAATTGATTTACCTACCCAAAAGAAAAAAAGAAATGTGCGAAAATGTAGAAAACCGTAAGAAATTGTACAAAACTGTAAGAAACTGTATAAAACCGTATAAAACCATTGGTTTTCGCACATTTCATGCGAAACGATTTATAAAGTTTTGTTGAATAGAAGATCCTCACTGTCTACTACACGTCGTATGAAGTTAGCGTATTCAGAAATAAGATCTTCAGTTGTCCAAAAAGAAAATACAAAAAAATATATGTTTATATTTTGTTAGTTTTGATAAAGTGATGGCGAATTTAGATTCTAACAAAAATTTGGATTAATAAAATTTAAATTGTATAAAACTAAAAATATACAATAAAAAATATAATGAGAATTTAAAATTTTATAAATGTTAATGTTAATATTTTTCAAAAGATTGTTGCAAATAATTTAAAATCTATATACATACATAATACAAATATATTACCAGGGGGGATAGTGAGCGATATCGAATATATAATGCAGTAGCGATCAAAGCAACATCTCTTACTACTACAAGACCAGTAAGTGCGATGGCAATTAAACAAGTTAAGGTCAAGAACATTGTGAAAGACCAGCAAACTCAAAAGCCATCAAGCTATCTACAAAGTAATATTTAAAATATTGCATAATGAAAGAAAAATTCAATTTGTGTTAAAATGAAAATTTACTACTTACTTGGTAATCTTGTGGCAATATTAAATATCCTAAACATGGGGCTGATAAAATACGTTCAATGCATACAAAATTTGGAATAGTAAAGATGTTGTCTGTTTCTAAATATAATTTACATAAAAGGGCTTACCAAATCCGCTCTCGTCGCTGTCTCTGCTGCTTCACTGTCCCCAAGGTACCACTACCAGCCGAAGGATACGACGAGGAAAAAGATGTCCACTGGAACCTCGCACTTCAACAGTCGCTGTCATGGTCGAGAACACCGGGAGCCAGACGACCCGATTGTATACAGTAATATAGGCCAGGCGGTGGATGGAAAAAAAGGCCAAAAATGGACATTTCGACCCACAGGCTATTTTATTTTTGTTTTCGGTTTGTTTCAGCAACCCGAATAAGATCCTTGTTATCCGCAGTGTCAAAACCGTGTGCAATTTTTGTTATTTAACAAAAACGGAGCGATTTTGGCACTTTTATTGGTTTTTTCACTCTAGCTCAGTTCTAGTTCGTTTTAGCGAAAAATTATCTCTATGAAAATTGTTCGCTATTAAATTTGCTACAAAAGTAGATCTGAACGAAGTTTCTAACTTTAATAGTTTATTTACAAATGACCACTAAAGTTGAAAAATGCCATTTTTTTCATTATTAAATAACTTTTGAAAAAAACAACGAATGGACTTGAAAATTTATTTACAAAGAGCTTCTGTTAATGCAAAAGTGTACGCCAAAGCCCAGAACTGTAAATTGAATATTGGCGATGTTATTGAAGGTCGAATTTTTTTTTTTGTCGTTAATTGCAAATTGCGCCACGTCTACAAAAATCATTTCTCATAGCGAGGAAAAATTGTTCGTATAAAGAAACTCTTCAACTTTAATATCCATTTTGAAAAATTAAGAAATTTTGATTTTTATGGATTTTATTGATTTTTTTACGCGGTCACCTTTTTAGACGCGACGTCTAAAAGTCGAAAACACGTCCTTAATTTTTTTTTTTTCGGAATCGGAAGTACAACATTGGAAAGGGCTTATTTTTGCTATTTTCTAAAAAAAAAAGTTTATGATTTGATCATTAAACTCGGAGCTATCGATGAAAACGTGTTTGCAGCGATTCCAGACGTTCTATTCAAAATTGTGCTCCCGGCTTGCGCGTGTAGTATCTTTAATCCATACAATAACTTTTCCCAAAATTTGCATAAAAAATAATTGATAGATTTTCCGCAATCATCGTCGAGAGAGAAAAAAGTATTGCGCGTGCTCAGCGGGGACGTGCGCCGACGTGTTGCCGACGCGCCGCCGACGCCGCCGGAGAGAGACGAGTGGCGCTCTGTCTCTCTTGCGCAACACTTTCTCTCTCTCACTCTCACGGGCACTGCTTGAGCACGCGCTATTCAAAAAATACAATTTTTCAAATTGATTTTTCTCAGCAACTACTTCACTTAGAGACAAAAATTTTTTTTTAAATCAACATGCTGCGATCAGATCTACACGAGTGTGCTAATGGCATTAATAAAAAATCTTTATTTTCAGAATTATATACGTTTAAAATTCATACTTTTTCTTTATAATTTAAAGATTAAAAGAAAAGATAGAAAGATACACACATATATATAATTATGTATATACTCATCATGTTTGTTGGGTAAAATAAAATAATAACTAAATTTAAATAATACACCAAGGATTTATTTTCAGAGTAGTTTTTCATTTATTTATATACAATACAAAAATACAGCCTATTACAAAATTAAATAATATATTACAATACATAATAAACAATCGCACATACATTAGTTTTCACGTTGGACATTAGTTCATTCTATTCTAATTTTTTTACAGGGCGCTTCATAAATTGTACCGTCGTCAGTGTCATTAGAAGATTCACTAAATGTGAAATCAAGTTCAGGTTCAGTTAATTCTAATTCCTCTGGAGTCTCTAATTCATTTTCCTCTAAATTAATAATTTTTTCGCAATTTGAACATTCGCCATTACAATTAACACAAAAGTCTGTACATTTTAAGCCGTGTTTCACGCAACAACCATTTTTGCCGTAATCTTTTGTCCACAGACACCTTATATCCCGCAGCACATCTTCTGGTACTAGGGGATCGTTTGTCTGTATCGGTTGTAGTCTATATTGACTGACTTTCCATCCCCATTCAACGGGATTTACTTCCCGTCGAGCCATAGCTGAACCTGGTAATATACTCGTAAACTATGTTGAGCTGCGGCAGATTCAGTCGGTGGTAAGTTTTCTAATTTGAAACTGGTTTTAAAAGTAAATTTTTTGAAACAGTTGTACCTATATTCATTTAAAGAATGGCAATTTTTTTTCGCTCCATATAGAGCCATAATCATGTCTTTTCCGACGTTTATAATATCATTCTTTGCGGCATTGGCAGTATTGAAAACTTTAACTTTTTCGACTAATTCAGAATTACTTAACAAGATTTTTATAATTTTCATTTTACCTTGATTATAAAAAGCGCTTGTTGTATCACAACCTGTAAAAGCATGCATAAATGCTATTAAATTTTGCAACTTGGGGTTACTTAAACTATTAGCAATATAAATTTTTTCACAGGTTTTTCCTTTCCCTGGCTTAAGGAAATAAATGTTTTGAATAGTAGGCGCTAGTTGTGACAAAATTACCAGCAGATCAATATCTTCGCCAACAATTACAATATTTTCTTCAAATGCTGATGCATCAATTGCTGTACGAACAATTAATGTATCAGCATCTTCAACCGCTGCTTTCGTACGAAAGCCAGCACTTAATAATTTTTCTTGTAAAGCACTTATTAGTCTCCTTTTATTTTTGTCGTTTGATAAAAATTTATCCTGCGATGTAGTCACTGTCATGTCTAATTTAAATTCAATTTCTCTACTTATTTCTCTAGTTTGTCGTCTCAATCGTTCGGCTCTTTTTGTAAACAAATTCGAGTTCATCGGGTAGCCGTCGAAAACTATAATGCTGTTCTTCGAATAATGTTTCGTGACGTAACTTACATACCTAACCAGAATATTTTGAAAGCTGCCTTTTTGATGCCAAACCACGGTATGCAATAAAAATCCACCATCAATTACATGAGATAGGTTTTGTATTGAAAAATTTTCTGACAATTGTGTAAAAGCGTCAAATAATTTTGATTTTGTGGTTTTCCGCATTTGTCCGTTATCAAAAATTGAAAGTGGGTATGAAGCTAACTCATAGCTTAAATAATTTTTTAAGTCTTCTTTATCTTTCAATGCTATCGAAATCCTTTGAAATATTAATAATGGATTTACAAGCACAATATCATTATCCAATTTGATTGACGTTGCAGCTTGTTGAGGCAAAACTTTATTTTTTTTTCGAATTTCAATTTATCAAAAGGAACACCAACGGATTTATTCATTAAATGTACTCCAAACAAAAATTCTTTATGAGAATTAATTTGTTGCATCTCCTTTAACACCTGTACTTATGCTCATAATCGTACTCGAAGCCATAAACTGTTCATGATTATTGAAATAATTTAATAATTTTTGTAAATCTCCAGCATCTCTAGCGACTCTTGATGTTCTGGCATCTACGTGCTGTTCCGACGTGCCAAAGTTCACGTTAAAAATCTAAAATGAAATTGTTGATGTCGATAAGAACGGGCATTGATAAAACCCATTTTGAAACAACGCTGTCGCTTAAACCTCTACCGTGAGTTAAACCTCCTCTAACTTTCATTGTTCGCATCAAACCCATTTCGATGGATATATCGCTCCAGATCCCGGACCAAAATTTGTCAGTTAATCTTACAATAAAATGACCCTCTTTTGTAAATTTATTATACTCAATAGGGTCCATTATATTTTCTAATTCATACATGTCTTGTAAATATAACTGACAAGATTTTGCATACAAATTGTGCCCCGTTGCATAAAAATACGGCATCATATTTTCTGCCACTTCCAAATGTAAATTCCAGTTGCCGCTTCTTTTTGCACATATAAACTGCTTTAGAATAGTGACAAGATTGAAATATTGTACCCACAACTCAGCTACCGGTCCTTTTTGTTTAAGGTCATTTAAAGCGCAGGAGAATTTGTTTAAAATTTTTTTAAAAGATGGTGTTTGTAATGCGCTTAAAGTTTCACTGCCTAAGTTTTCAATGATTTCAGCTAACTCAACTTCTTCTTCTATGTCAAAATTTGTGTTAGATATAATAATCTGCGCTAGAGCTGCTTAAGTAAGGCTGTGGGCTCTGACAGCTCTCTTATACGCATGACGATCTAAAATTTTATCGATAGATTTTTCCGCATAAATTCCACAGAGAGACTCCTTCTACCCACTTCCTAACATAATATACCCTATTGAACCCATAAACGATAAAAGCATGTAAAAGACACCTAATCTTACAATAATAGATGATAATTCTTCACGGCGACATATTAGTATTTCTCGCGCTTTAATATACAAAGGTTGGTCAAATGTGATAAAGTTATGTTTTTGCTTTAAAAATTTACATTTCCTGTCTGCTTCTAAAAGTAAAGTATATATCGTATCATAATTAGTTGCTGGGTTATTAATAAATGGTAAAATTCTAGTTTTACTTGTAACATAATCACAATCTTGTGTTATCTGTTCCATTAATCCATTCCATCCTGTAAAATCGAATCGCTTATAATGTTTTCCATAAAACCATAAAAAATCTGCGGGTTTTATCTCTATAGTATCATTCAAAACGGAGTCTTTTTGCAAATCTTTTACAAAAATTTTACCTAGCGCAGAATACGAAGGTTTGCGAAAAATTTGCAAATCAAGTTTACCGAATGAACCAAGAACTTCAGCCGATGGCATTTTACTTAGTCTCGGTATGACTTTTCCTGCGATAATAGATTGTTTCGGCGATAAAATTTCCATACGACCCATAACATGTAAAGTATCATGACCGGAAAGTGTTTGAGTATCATGATCAGCATTATCGCCAACTGTTTGTAGATATGCGTCGCCGTATTTAAATTCTTCTCCGTTCATAAGAACTGAGGCCTCGAATAAAAGAGTTTCCTCATAAGAAGAACTAAACCCAAAAGCATGTAAAATTTGTATTAATTCTTTTGAAGCAAACTTTCTATTTAATGTTGATGCTAAACCTAATAACAACGGAGATATAAAATTTCGTGGCCGCGCGATTGCTATCATTGCATGAGCACCAGCGATAACTTTTTTTTTAATTTTGTCAACAGAAGTTTTATTATTAAGTAAAAATTGTTCTAAAAAGAAATTTAATAACTCAGAAACATTTTCACGTATGTTTCTTTCCAATGAATCTGTAGCTGTATAATTATTTCTGTCATATACTTTTCCACGAACTTGTCCTAATAATATTTTTGCAGCAAGCGAAAGAATTCTTTTATGCTCATCAAAATCATTATCTTTTTTGCTTTTATACCAATGATCATTCAAAACTGTATTGAGATGTACGTTTAGAAAAGATATAATTGGTCCATCTTTACTTGGATGAATAATAATATCGTTGCCAAACGTTTCCAACAATTTTTTTTTAATCAACGACATTTTCGGCCATTGCTCGATATTGAATGTACTCGTAGAATATGTTTAATGGAAAATTGGCATTCTTCTTTGTGTGCAAGAATATACGAACAAATATGTGTAACAGCTAATGAAATACTATCTTGTTGCTCTTTCGATTCTATCACCTTCGCATTTGCCCTATATTTAGCATTACATGTATCATGATATCTCGCTTTCACGGGTGCTAAATCATCTACTGATGTAATTCTATAAAGAACAGTTAAACAATTTGGATCAGTTGCGTTTTCAAATAATTCAAGTAATCGTGTTTGCGTATTTATATCGTTAAAAAATCGAACTTTTACTCTTCTTTTTTCACACTTTTTGTTTTGAAGTTTTATAAATTGATCTGATGCATCTTCTCCACAAAAAATACAACATGTTTCATAATCAAATGCATTTTCTGTGCTTCTATTATGTGTACTTGTTGAAGGCCCCGCTTCTCTGGGATCAGTAGTATATTTTAAGTGACTAGATGCACCATAATTCTTTGAACATAATGTATGGACAGTTAAAGATTCGTACCCCTTAAAAATCTCGTATTTACCATCTCCTTTCATTTTACTGATTTTAGTAAAATTGTTGATAGCTTTCGTCTTCAATACGATGGTTGTTCCAGTAGACATTTCTTTTTCACAGATAACACATTTTTGCATCCCCTCGTTCTGGTCCTCCATAGTGTAAAATTTTTATTCTGCAATTACAAGAAAAATATATTAAAATATGTAGGAGAATAATTGCAATTAGAATTAACAAATAAATTATATTTGAAAAATTATTTCCGATATATGATTTATATTCAGAAAATACTTTCCTTGATATTTATTAATTCTGTTTTCCATTTATTATTTAATACAACTTTTAAATATGAATAAAAAAATTAACATACCTTTACTGTATTTGAGAAACTTCGAAAACCAGGGTAAAATATATTTGTTGTAAAACACAAAAACTTCTGTGGCACTCAAAATAGCACAACCGTTGGCTGAACAGCCCCACGTGCAACTGTACACATTCGGCTTTGAAAATGACCGTTGCGTTATAAAAACGATCTTCTTTTCTCACAAGCATTCCTGAACACATCCCGCACACCCTTCACAAACTACAGCTTGCTATTCGAACACTGGCAAACTCAATGCTTACACTTAACTCGCCAAAGATCGAGTGAAGAAAAATTTCTAAATGCAGGCTTATTTATACTAGAATGTCAGTCGACATTTTATTGCCTGAGTCCCTATTGGTCAGAACCTTTGTCAAATTTATTACTTATATCTTTAACCCATTGGTCAGAATTTCCATCTACTACCTATACACGAAGTAATTAACGCCGCCTGATAGTCATATTTTCCCGGATTAAGGGATTAAGGATTAAGGGATTAAGGATTAAATCATTATATTAATGGCAATTTAATTAGTGGGAATTCCAGGGATTAAATTGAAGGATGTACAAAGTTGAGACATTTAAGTAACAATAAAGAATTTATGCAAATCACTTTAAATAAATATCGTTTTGTAAATATTAACTATAAAAGCCTTTGCTTACATCGTTCTATCTTTTATTTAAATAATAAAGAAAAAGTATGAATTTTAAACGTAATAATTCTGAAAATAAAGATTTTTTATTAATGCCATTAGCACAATCGTGTAGATCTGATCGCGGCATGTTGATTTAAGAAAAAATTTTTGTTCTAAGTGAAATAGTTGCTGAGAAAAATCAATTTGAAAAATTGTATTTTTTGAATAGCGCGTGCTCAAGCAGTGCCCGTGAGAGCGGGAGAAAGTGTTGCGCAAGAGACAGAGCGCCGCTCGTCTCTCTCCGGCGCCGCTCGCCTCTCTCCGGCGGTATCGGCGGCGCGTCGGCGCACAGTGGACGGAAACGTCAAAAAAATGGTCAAAATATCGGCTTCACGTGAATTTTGCATGAAAACTATTAATGACAGCAGATTTGGACTGCTTTTATAGCACTTATTCAGAGGCCGTTTCCGCCAAATATCTGTATAATGATTATTAACATGAAATCGTTGCAGTTTTAGAGCATTATCACGAAAATTCGATTTACCTGTTCAGTTGACGTATATTAGAAAATCACCCATGAGGTTTTCATACATATACATATGGATTTACAAGTTTTGCTAACTACTCATCTAAAAAAATGGTATTACTTTTGTAAATTTAATATATTTAAATAATTTTTTTAACAAATTATGGCAAAATCTAACTTTTGGAGATAATGATCTCTGATTTAATTTCTTTTGTGAAAAATTACCGAAGTTATACGTTGTACGTCACTTAAATTATTATAAACAATCATTAAATGTTATAGTTGTCTTTATAATAACAAATAGGTGGTATTAACTCCATCGCATAAAAAAGATATATACATTTACAGATTTTGGAGTTTTTAATACCGGGTCTGGTATCAGTTTTATTAAATTAATTTATTTAAATAATTTCTTTAAAAGAAATAAGTCAATATCCAACTTTTTTAAGACAATGATTTGTGATTTAAGCTTTTTAGGAAAAGTATCGCGTTATTGAGAGCACCTTAGCGTTGACATATAAACGTCCTGTTTATGTACAAATTCTTCGACACCTTGCTGTATGTAAACACGCGCAATTCTCAGTACTGAGCCTAAAATTTTTATAAAGACAACTATAACATTTAATGATTGTTTATAATAATTTAAGTGACGTACAACGTATAACTTTGGTAATTTTTCACAAAAAAAATTAAATCGGAGATCATTATCTTCAAAAGTTAGATTTTGCCATAATTTGTTTAATGAAATTATTAAAATACATATATTACATTTACAAAAGTAATACCATTTTTTAGATAAGTAGTTAGAAAAACATGTAAATCCATATGTATATGTATGAGAACCCCATAGGTGATCGTCTAATATATGTCAACTGAACAGGTAAACCAAATTTTCGTGATAATGCTCTAAAACTGCAACGATTTCATGTTAATAATTATTATACAGGTATTCGGTGCGCGTCCCCACTGAGCGCGCGCAATACTTTTTTCTCTTTCGACGATGATTGCGGAAAATCTATCAATTATTTTTTATGCAAATTTTGGGAAAAGTGATTGGATGGATTAAGAATACTACACGCGCAAGCCGGGAGCACAATTTTGAATAGAACGTCTGGAATCGCTGCAAACACGTTTTTATAGATAGGTCCGAGTCTAACGATCGAATCATAAACTTTTTTTTTTTTAAAATAGCAAAAAATAAGCCCTTTCCAATGGTGTACTTCCGATTCCGAAAAAAAAAATTAAAGACGTGTTTTCGACTTTTAGACGTCGCGTCTAAAAAGCTGACCGCGTAAAAAAATCGATAAAATCAATAAAAATCGTATTGATATCGTAGCGGCAGCCTTAATCTTTTGGATCCAAGTTCGATCCCCGCTGGAATTTTTTTTTTAACTTGTAAAATTTCTTACATTATATTATTATGCCACACACATTTTTTTTTACATCAATTTTCGTTCTTTTGTAGAATTGAAATTTTACTTGTAATTGAGATATTTTTTTCCAGAAAACATAAGTAAAGTTTTCGTCTTTCAAAATTCTTTCATTAAATGCGCTAATTTTATAAGTACTATAATATTTTGGATAACATTTGTTTAGTTCAGAATATTTGAAGTAAATTAATTCGCTGAAAATTAATTAATTAAATACATGGTTATATTTATTTTATATTTATTATAAAATAATCTATATTCAATTGACTTTTTATTGACTTTTCTTTAAGGATGAGGAAGGATCAACAATAATTATCGTTGAGCATGCAAGTTCAATTTCCGAAATACATATTCCCATTCCCATTTTCTAATCCCTAAAAAATATGTTATTTGTTATAAAAGTGAATTTCCATTAATATTATTAATTAAATGGTAATCAATAAATATCACAACAGTAAGAACAGAATTTCAAGGAATCTCACGTTGAAATACAATTTAAGAAACATCTTTAATCAAAGAATAATTAGAATACCGCTTAACTGTATATCCAAAAGCACGATTTACGACACGAATATACGATTCGGCCATGTACAAAAAATGCGATTGTGCTTTAATTATTTTATTTAAGCCTCAAAGAAACTAAAATGAAAATCCCAAGTCAAAATCCAAACGGGCTAATGATGAGCCTAAACGACTTTACACTTTGCATTTATATTTCTGGTGTAATCACAATACTATATCCTGCGAAATATAATCAATTATAGTCTATAATATAAAAAAATCTTATTATATTATACATATTTATTGCTATAGTGGAGCAGGGTTGCAAATAATTAATTCGAATTTTAATTAATTATTCAGTTTAATTAAAACTTAAAATTTTAATCGTTAATTAAATCCACGTTTAATTAAGAATTAAAATTTAAATCGTTAATTAAACCCGCGTTTAATTAAGAAATATAAAAAATCGAGTAGAGTCTACGCGGCACGATCCTGGTTTTGCAGCGAATGCGCGTTTGTGTCGCAAAGACTATATCTTACTTTTCGTTAATTCCCCGACACCTACGTCACATTTTTTGCTTATAAGATATTACAGAATAGTATTTAAGAGCTCTAGAAAATATTCTTGATGCCTTTTGCTAGAAAATCGGACCTAGAAACATGAATTTATAATATAGATGAAACAATTTTTGGAGGGGTATTTGTGTAGGTAGTGGTTATTATTTAACAATTTTCATATGAATCGATCTACCTTATGGTGACACCACGTTCAATGATACGAACATTTTTGTCAAAACAATGATGTTTAGTTTAAAAAAAATAAGGTGCTTTCGAAACGTATATAAATATACGGTATTGAGATCTGACATGGGGCGTGGCCATTATATATAGGTATACCTTAGCCATAGCCAACATGGTGCAGACAAAACAGTTTTATACAGCGTTAAAGCCTGGCCAACTGTAGTTCACCACGCCACCAGGAGGGTCGCATGAAAGATGTCAAATCCCAATATCAGGCATATATAAATAAAAATAAGTAGGCTAGCGCCATCTCTGAAAGATATATTTTCACCTATGAACGTGCCTCTTATCAGTATACACTGGTAGTCAGTGATAGTATTGTTCATTTGTACATCAATTTTGCAAATTGAATGCAAAATATTACAATAAACTGTAGCATCCTAATTTATTAAACTACTATTGAGTGCGAACTAATATACAAGAGCAAAAACATTTCATTACTTGATGTTGGTCTTTATCGTGTATGATAATATAAAAAATTTTCAATGTTAGTTGAATAAATTGGATATAGATTATTTTGAATATAAAATAAATATGACCATGCATCTAATTAATTAATTTATGTTCAGTGAATTAATTTATGTTCAGTGAATTAATTTGCCCAAATATTCTTAACTGGGTAAACAAATATTATCCAAAACATTATAGTATAATAGTACTTATAAAATCAGTGAATTGAATCTTATTATTTCTAATCATCGCTAAATTCATACCCATCCTACTCTACGGGTGGTCAGAGCCACCCAGCACTCGAGCGAGTTCGACCACCCGTAGAGTAGCTGACCACGGACAGGCTCTGTTGATTTCTGTCTCCTAATTGTGTGACGAACTCAATTTTTCGGTCAATTTCTTCTTTTAAAAATCTATAAGAAATCAAAACTGTATTAAAATGTAATCGAGAAATTTAGTTCGCAATGAAACGAGCATACAGTGTAAAGGGAAAACACGCTTGAACGGATGTGGGAAACACATAATAAAATCAAGCGTTTTTTTCCACATGTAACAATGGATCGTCGCCCGATCACGGAGACAGCGCGGGTGCACACGAATCGATTGATTAACCCGAACTTCGACCTACGGAAAAATCACCGAAACTGTACGCGTTTGGAAGCTTCTGGAAGGTCAGCAGATAATAGATAATTATCTATTATTGAATAGAAACAAAGCATTTAAATACCCGCAACGCGCTTGCTCCAGTGCTCAGTTACTCCTTGTCGTTAGACTGCTCATCGTCGAGTTAGAAGAACCTTCGCGGGTGTGGTTTAGCTGGCCCGGACGAAGCCGTTCGTAAAGTTTATTTATATTTTAATTATTCAAATTGTAAATCTGCAATAGACGGAAAATAATAAACCGCAAGACGGTATAGAAGAATTTATTGTACACGCTGTACGCTGCTAGATGAAGAGGGTGTGGTACTCATGTACTCTATTTTACCGGCAGAACACGGTAAATTCTATATTATTAAAATAAATATATCGAATTACGTCTTATAAAGAGATAGTTGCCCTGCGCAATGTAATAATCTACCAGCATACGCAGTTTTGAGCTCAAATGTCAACGACACCCTAAAAAATTTTGCGAACAAAAATAACCGAAATTTCGTTCGCAAAATTTTTTAGGGTGCCGTTGATATTTGGGCTCAAAACTGCGCAGGCTGGTAGATTATTACATTGCACAGGGCAACTATCTCTTTATAAGATGTAATTCGATATATTTATTTTAATAATATAGAATTTGCCGAGTTCTGCCGGTAAAACAGAGTGCATGAGTACCACACCCCCTTAAGCTACCAAGCTGAAACACATTGTGGATCAAAACTCCCGCCGACCACATCGATATCGGGGAGAAGTTGTATATCTACATAAAGTAAGAATCCAATAAAAATTATAATACCTATTCTTATACTATAATAAATAAAAGAATGTACCTTTCATTTATTCCCTAAAATCAAATTCATTTCCACTTTCCTACCTTCCTTTGGGAAGGGAAAAGTTAAGCACACGTGTAAACTAAGGATTTTACTTCAACAATACTTCGGCTTCATTATTTACCATCGCATTGTATTTCAAAGAGGAAACAGGAACTGATGTGAAATATAAATTTTTTGTGTTATTTCAGACAGTTCGATACACCAAGCTTACTCAGTCCCTAAATTTACAGAAGTAGTACTTAGTAAAATTAAAAATGAATTTTTCTGGATACAAAACTTAATTTACTTTTCTGATGGTGCTCCGACACAATTTAAAAACAAGTAAGAGGGAAATTACTTGATAATTTTTCATTTTTTTTGTAGTTTCTTTTAATAAATCACAAATAAGAGTATAATAATAAATTATTTATGAGTGGATTATAATTATTTGATATGAAGGCAACTTAACCATTATGAAAAGGAAAGTTGATACAAAATGTTTTTTAAATGGAAATTAATTATTTTTATAATAAGCAAAATTCTTGACTTCTCAATTTCTATCATAAATTTTGATGATAATTGGGAAAAAATCGTATTTTTCTCATCTGGCACAACTTTGGCGTAAAAGCAAAACAGTAATTTTCCATTTTAAGGAGGTTACGTCGTTTTCAGGGGGCCAGCGGGGGTTAAACTTGAAAATTGAAAAATCATCAATTAAAATTGAAGGCAATATAATTATATAACAAAAGGCTACTTTCCAAAAAGTATACTACATAAATAACTATTTTATGCACCCATACGTACCAAATTTCCCTTCGAATAGCTGGAATGGCCTTGCGAGTCGTATATGTTCAAAATTGCTTTACCACGCGATTCTGAAGAATGATTTGAAGGAATTGGCTTGAAAACATTCGACTCGCAAGATCATTCCAGCTATCCGAAGGAAAACTTACTACGTATGGGTAGATAAAATAGTTACTTATATAGTCTAATTTTAGGAAAGTAAGCTTTAATTATATAATTATATTGCCACCAATTTTAATTGATTATTTTTCAATTTTCACGTTAAACCCCCGCTGGCCCCCTTAAGTGATTTCAATTCCTTAAACTCATGAAAAAAGCAAACAATAATTAAGGATTATTTTTTTTTTCAGAAATCATTTTATCAATTTATGCCATCATAAAAAAGATTTTGGAATAAAAGATCATATAATTTTTTTGCTACATCTCACGGAAAAGGTGTTTGTGATGGCATAGGAGCAATGGCAAAACGACTTGTCAGAAAAGCTTTTCTACAAGGTGTACAAATTTTAAATGCCCAACTTAAATTTTAAATGTATGATTACTTATTAGAAAAAATAATCAAATATTTGGTATGAATATTAGTATCATTTTAAAGTTTATATTATAACGAAGTTCCAGGATAAAATACGGAGGAAATAAGAATCTCGGTTCTCCATATTCTATCGAACTTGTTTGACTCTCGTTCCCACGAATTGGTGAATCCCGCGCGTTTGTTTACATCGCTCGGACGATGTATTCGTGAGCTGCGCGCGGGAACAGCACGACTTTGGCGGTTGCAAAGTCGCGCTTGATTCATTCTCGAATGAGATCCTCTCGGGCTGTCGAACCGTGCGTACACGAGTTAGAACGTCGGGAGAAAACGGTCAACGTGCGTTTACGTCTGTGCAGTGTAGTGCCGACTCACGCGAATCGTCCACGAAGAGTAGTGCACGTGAACAATCCGAGCCACACCTGGGATCCGAAGCGTTTGCAGATGAACGCTGGACGTTAGGACTCGACCTGAACACTCCGAAGTCGACCGGAGGATAAGGTCTCACGCAGGAGCGGTTTAGCGAGCGAGCGACGAGAGCAGTGCATGCCTCCACGGTAAGACTCTTTGTTATTTCCAGCCTCGCCTCCTTCTTTTTGCATTTTCGGCTCGCTGTAGCGGGCGGCCGGTGGTGCGTTCACCGGTCCCGCGAAAATAAATACATTGATCGGCCCGCGCCGAGCGGCGGATTCCGTCTTTTTGTCTGCGCGCAACGAGACGCGTATTTGATGTAAAGATTTTTTAGAATAGATCTTGTTATTATTGTTCTATGTAACTGAGGCTATTCTTCATTTCTTGACCACAACCTACCCTTCTCCCGGAGACCGCCACCTCCGCGGGATCGTCGCTCCGAGACGACGATTATTCTGAGTGGCCGTGCCTCGCATCTAGGTAGCGCGAATATTAACCCTTTCCGGTACGCGGAAAAGTCGAGTTCAACTGCGAACCCGACCTTTGTAATCGGGGTTCCAGAGAACATCAACTCCCGGTGCTTGTCGTAGAAGCAGTACCCGACGGCACCGAGTTCTAGGGATTGGATCACGGAAGTAACCGAAATAGTCTCCGTGGCCTCCCGTTACAATATTTAAACGTAAAACGTATTGATATTTAAAAATTACAGTTTTCTAAACGTTACTGATAGAGAAATTGCAGCAAGAGGCAAGAAGCTTGCACAAAGATTTAAAACTGCGAAGACAGTGAAAAATACCAGACAATTTCATTACTTGAAGCCCATTAATGAACGAACGATTGAAGTGAAACTGTATTCGCTTGATAAAAATATACAGATTGTAAATATAGTTAAATAATAATTGATGCAAGCAAGATAATTGTACAGAGTACCAAATTAATATTAATTTTACTACTTAATAAATTAACGATTTACAAGAATCATAAATACATCTATTCTTAACATGCTTAGTATACATTTTTTCTATTATTTATGAGAAGAATTTTTAGAAAGTTGTTACAAAATAGTACATGGTCAAAAATAAAAGAGAAAACTAAATCCATAAGTAGTATATCCCGCACTATGGGCCGTCACATCAAACTTGACCTCAACCGCAGGCGCCAACTGGGGTCAAGGTCAAGAAGTCACATAAGACGTGTATATGCGTGTGTATATGAGGCGTTTCGCCTCAACTCTCCCAGCGCGGCGCGCGAGCGTCAAATCATGCTATTTTCAAGTCGTGTTTACGATATCAATATGAATTTCAAAAAATTATGTGATAAGCGTTTCCGACTTATTTTTTCCTCAGCTTTCCAATGGTGTAAGTGGTTTTTTCGAAATTTTCCATTTTCACCCTCAAAAAGTATAAAACATACTATATCTCGGAAAGTATATTTTTAATATTTTTTTTTATCATCTAGATCGAAAGCTGAGCATTTTTTACGTCGGAAAGGATTTTTTGCAAAATTTGCTCGAATGTTTTTCTTAGAGAAACAGAACGCGAAAGAGCAGACGCAGCGTCTCCTTCGTGCGCGGTATGCGGCGCGCTGTACAGCGCGTGGACTAGATGTATTTCGCTCTCTAGTAACCTTATTATTTTTATTTATCATTTTTAATTCTTTATGGAATATCTCTTTGCACTTCGAATTTCACTTATATGCACGATTGACATTTTCATAGGTTATTTCGTAATTCATCGTTTCCTAATTAAAAATTGAAATTCTGAAAATACATTTTTCATAAAAAGGAATGCTAAAGAATTTCAATAATACTTTGAACCGATGCGTCTTATACCAGTTTCTTGCAAAATAGTATATTACGTACCTATTTTAAAAAAAGCCTTGACAGACCATCAAGTTTAAAAAAAATTAAGATTAAAACGAGATAAAAGAAGGGGCTAAAAATGGCACTATTAATACGTTTTGATATTTTAATTTACTACATTATATAAAAATATTAAAATGATAGTTCTCGAAAATAAATGTATAATATATATTCATATAGATAATCACTTAAAATTGCAACACAATATTGCCACCAACAAGTGTAATAAGTAACAGTTAAAATTTCAAGTCGATAAATAAATTATTTTTTGAGATATTAATTTTTAAATATAAAAAAGTTTTCATTAATAACAAATGACAGAGTGAAGATATTTTAAATTTTAAATTTAAAAAAAAGAAAATGTAGGTAATTTGAATACCTTTTAAGAGAAGTATATTATTTTATGTAATAATTACTATAAGATACGAAAAAATCAAAAAAACTAAAAATTCAAAATCGTTTTTTGGTTATAAAACAAAAGAAAATCAATAAAATCCCAAATCCATCAGGGTACTTTCCTTTTGCCGCAAGGCGAAGCGAATAAGCTTTACCCGACGAAAATCGGTTGATTAGTTTCGGAGATATTAAAAGTTGAAATATACACACACACACACGCACACACACACATACATACATCTACGAAATCAAAAATCATCAAAATCAAATAATATACACATATACCACCATAAAACATCTTTTTGAAGACTTTTTTTTCGAAAATTTTTTTCACCGTTACAAAGCTTCCTCTTTGAGGAACCAAAAACATTACAATCAATTTGAAATAGCAGACGCAACGCTTTTCACTTACTTTTTACCCGATAGGTGGCTTGCGTATAGAAAATTTTTGCCCGAGAGTAATTTGTTGTATCCAATTATATAAGTCTGATGAATTTTCGATCTTTGTTATCCTTGAAATTGTTTAAGAATTTTAACGCTGTTTCCGTTATATTTGTGTTCTTCGTGTGTTTGCTGATTAAATCATAATTTATTTTTGGTTTATTTATTGCATTTATTTTCTCGCTACTGAAATGGATCCAGCTTTGAAGATGAAATGCATAAATCCTTTTAATAAAATTAATCACTCTGTGCGTAAAAATTTGTCGAATTTTCCTTCAATATTTAGGAGTGCGTATCCCCTCGTACCAGAAAACGCGAAAATTTGTTCCAACTGTCAACGTCAACTTTATAAACATAAGTTAGATTTACCTTCATGCGATGCCAAAAAAGCTAAAATTGAATGTACTGAAGAATATCATAAAGCAGGCGTGGCAGTTCTCAACCAATTAAAAAAAAAATTTTTAGAATCACCGGGTAAGGAAGATAAAATTCAGCTACTCACGCTTGCTCCTGATTTTTCGTCTCGCAGAGACTTAATCAGAGAGTTCGGTTGTACTGAGTGGGAAGCTCGAGAAGCGAAAAAGTTAGTAACTGAAAGTGGAATTTTTTCAAAACCTGAAAAGAAAAGGGGCAAAATATTTCCAGTTGAAAGTGTAGATTCAGTTAAACGTTTTTATGAGAGGGACGATATTAGTCGTGTAATGCCCGGATTAAAAGATTGTATATCTGTTAAGCAGGATAATGGTAAAAGAGAACATGTACAGAAAAGGTTACTACTTGGTAATTTACGTGAAATTTATTGTTTATTTAAAAAAGAGCATGAATCTGTTAATATTGGCTTCACTAAATTTACTCAATTGAGGCCGCCGCATTGTGTTCTAGCGGGAAGCAGTGGTACGCATAATGTATGCGTATGTGTACACCACGAAAATATCAAGCTGATGTTAAATGCTATTAATTTACAGAGTTTAACTGAAGGTACTCGACTATTTCTTAAAAACTACCACGATTGCATCCAAGCAATCGTATGTAGTAATGCTAGTTCGAAATGTTACTTGGGAGACTGTTTAGATTGCCCCAATATGCCTGTATTACGGAAACATTTGCTTGAATGTTTTGAGAGAAATGATATTTTTCAAATACAGTATGAGTCATGGCTTCAGACAGATCGTTGCACAATAGTATCTACAACTGTAAATGTTTATGAATTCATGAACATACTGGGAGAAAAATTAATAAAATTTAAAACTCGTGACTTCTTTGCGAGAGAACAATATCTTTTCTTAAGCGATTTGAAAAAAACCTTCAAAAAGGAGAATTCCTTGTTTGTTGTGATTTTGCAGAAAACTATGCGTTTATAGTGCAAAATTCAACACAATCGTTCCACTGGAACAATAATCAAGCAACAGTTTTTACAACAGTGGTATATTATAACGAAAATCAAGATCTTAAACATATAAGCATTGCTATAATTTCTGATAATCTAAATCACGATACTGTTGCTGTTTATGAATATCAAAAAATTATAATATCGTATTTAAAAAGTAATTTCATAGTCAAGAAAATTTATTACTTAACTGATGGAGCAGGTCAGCATTTTAAGAACAAGTCTACCTTCCAAAATCTTCTGTTTCATCAAAAAGATTTTGGAGTTCCTGCTGAATGGCATTTTCATGCAACAGCGCACGGTAAAGGTGCGTGCGATGGTATAGGCGCAAATTTGAAAAGAGGGGCGAAAAGAGCAAGTCTTCAACTCTCTTCGAGTAATCATATTTTAACACCAGAAGACCTTTACAACTGGGCTTTACGTAATTGCAAAGAAACTAAAGTTTTTACAGCACTAAAGAGACCTATGAAAAAGCCGTTTTGAAACTAAAATCAAGGTTAAGTAAAATTAAATCTATACCGGGAACTTTACAGTACCATGCCGTTATTCCAATGAATAAAACAACATTAATACTAAAAAAACGTCAATGAGTTCAGAATATCAAATCTTCCCTAAAAAAACCCGTAAAACAAAACAAAATAAAATTATCTACTTTAAAAAAAAAGAATTATTAATATAAATACTAGTTTATTGTTGCTATTATTAAGGAAATCAAAATTTTAAGTGGTTGTTAGAGAGCGAAATGCATCTAGTCCACGCGGTGTACAGCGCGCCGAAAACCGCGCGCGAAGGAGACGCTGCGTCTGCTCTTTCGCGTTCTGTTTCTCTAAGAAAACATTCGAGCAAATTCTGAAAAAAATCCTTTCCGACGTAAAAAATGCTCAGCTTTCGATCTAGGGGGTAAAAAAAATATTAAAAATATACTTTTCGAGATATAGTATGTTTTATACTTGTTGGGGGGGAAAATGGAAAATTTCGGAAAAACCACCTACGCCATTGGAAAGCTGAGGAAAAAATACGTCGGAAACGCTTATCACATAATTTTTTGAAATGCATATTGATATCGTAAACACGACTTGAAAATAGCATGATTTGACGCTAGCGCGCCGCGCTGGGAGAGTTGAGGCGAAACGCCTCATATGTTACAGTCGGTTAGATGATATACATACGTAATTAAATTACATATTGCATCAGCATATTAAAAATATTTATGAGTATCTAAATTCAACTAATTTTTATTCTTTTAATTAAATAATTTTAAAATACTATTTCAAAAAATATCCAAATGTAAGCTAGCTTTATTTCATGAAATAAAATTAAATTTGTATAAATTAGAATTTAGAAATGTAAATTAAAAATTAATGTCTTTAAAAAATATAATAAGTTGGGATTAAGAGGAAGGAAAGGAAGACAAAAAGAAGTTCATAGTAAGTACATTCAAATTTTTCTATTTATTATCAAATAATATAGTACATCAACAATTCTTGACATTTGTAATGATACAAACTGATACAATAAATCAGCAACATCGGACTTAGATAGAGTCGCTTGATCTTTTTCTTTACATCGCTTTTGTACGCTAGAGGCTATTTCGTGTATTACATCATCATCAACTAAATTTACAATGTCTTTTACAATACTAGATGTATACAGTTGTACTTGTACTTCATGCATGAGACGACTTTTAGTTTTAATAAACTCCATAACGTCGCAGGTAAGATATTGTACACTACTCGCAATAGAATTTAAATATTTAAGACGAGTATCGACACACTTTACAATAAATTCTTGGAGACAATCAAAAGTAACTTTTCTCATGACTAAACTACGACGAAACCGCTTGATTCGACCAACACCAGGCCTCCGGTCTTCTTCAATTTTGATTGCTTTGTCCTGGTGACTTGTGGTGAATTTTAAAGTCCAACTGTTCCCCTACATTTTCTGGTTCTTTTAACTATTATCAAGTCCACGAAAATATTTATCATTGTCGTCGAAACTTGTTTTGAATTCTTCCCAGTCATTGTATAAACACGCAACACCTTCAAAGGCATCCGATAATAGTCGAACCACAGGTTTGTAGTACTCGTCGTCGAACATGTCGACGAGCTCGTCCTATTTCAAACCAACAATTACTTTCTTGGTGAACGATTTATTTAAGGCGTACAATGTACAAAATACTTGATGTGGGTGTCGTGCAGCTCGTGGTAGGGCCGCCATGGCGATCCGCGTATCTTTACAAGTAGAAAGCGACTGGGGCGACAGACTCTGAAGCGATCCTTTAAATACAGCACTTCAAACTATGCACACGGTTAAAAAAGTGCAGACGTTTAAGAAGTAAAGAATGAGACGAGCAAGGTTAAACAATGACGTACATGTAGGTGAAACGGTTAAATTTCCATGACACACATTGTACCGTCTTACATCAAAACTTCTTTGAAATGCTGACGATTATAACAAAGACATTTTAGAGCGAGCGTTTTGTAAACATCTGACGAAGCATCCACCGTTGCCAATCAAATTTCCGTCAGCTTTTTTATAGCGCACATAGCATCTAACTACGTTATCATTTTTCTCCAAGTTGACAGAAAAATTATCGAGAAACTTCTTGAAAGCTAAACCATGACTCATATAATATAAAAACATAATATAATGCTGACCACATACATCTGACTCGTCATTTTGAAGCTGAATTGCGTTCCAACGAAATATTTTACATTTTTTCGCAAGCGGTTTATGTAATCGGATATAATAAGCGGTAATCCAGAACTATCAAAATATAGACTGTTAGAAGATCTATCGACGTAGAACGTAATCCAATGCATACCAGGCTTAGTATGGTCGTCAGTGTTAACGATGAACGCCGTCGGTCTGGTCCACACCCGCGGAATTTGATCGGCTGGGAATACACCTACAGTATGCGATTGGTGAAAGGATCTTCAATATTTGAAGGCTGTCCATTGTGAAGATCGATTAAATTATTTCGATAACCAAGGTTTAAAGATAAGTAGCCTTTCAAACGATAACGTGTGATTTAACGCACATCGATATTTACAATCCGAAAATTTTAAAGAGTGATGCATACAAAATACGTTAGATGATAACTTATCGAACGGAGGACAACTTACGTCATATTCCAAATTGATGATTTCGTTTGCTATAATTTTATGAAGCATCAACCACTTTTCGCTGCCTCTAACGTAAATTTTTCGAGCACTTATTGATAAATCTTGTAGTTTTATGAAACATTTTGAAATCAACTTCACCTTCCAAGTAATTAATGCCATGACAATGCTGAGTTAACCAATTATTTTGTCTCCTGATTTCAGCGCTCAAATCATCTACACAAGCCATCGGAGCCACTAAGCAATTACCGTGAAAATCACCATTAAAAGCAACAACAGCGATTTCTTTTGGTGCATTGTAATTGTCAGTATCTTTGAGACACTGAATATCTATAACTAAATCCATCGTTTTTATGTAGCTTGCAATGACGACCACGACTCCAAACGTACTGGCTACCAAGAAGCAAATCTTCTACGTATATGTAGTACAACAGCGCCATCTGTACTTCGTTATTCTAACCACTAAAGTCTACAATAGCTTGATGCGATGCGTCTACTTCCAAAATATTATCGTACTCAGCATAGGCAATACCGTTTACAGTATTGCCTAATGCTTCAGCGAATCGAACATCTAATCTGGTAGATCGGAAATTAAATCAAACGCGAAAAGACAATAGCCATTAGGATACGATTCACGCGAGATTTGGTTACCCTCATTAAGAAAATGTATACCGGTTCCAGAAAATAACGAATCATAAGCGTCAATGTATAATTTGCTAGCTCCGAAATTAGGTTGCAGTGGTTTAGAAGGTATTTGTACGCCGTCAACGTATAGGCATAGAAAATTTATATTAAAATGTTCAAAGATAAACGGATTTAGAGCTCGTTCGCCATTGAAAGCCTTATTGTTAACAAATCCGATTATAATTCGTTTTGGCAGTTGACCTAATATTATATTATCCAAAGTTTCACCGCGAATACCTCCATGCATTGTTACAGCTTTAACCTCAACCTTCGTGAGAGGATATTTGGCAGTTGTTTTTGAAAGTGATTTGGCGTGCGGTATTGGACTAATTTTTACGCGTCTTACTAAGAGATTGGCTTCGTCGATATGTACAGAGTAATAGCCCGTAGGATCCATCAGACAAAAACTATCGCGAGACTTTACTAATCGCACTCTTACCTCGACACTGTTTATTAATAATTTTTCTTGATTGAATACGTTGCAGTGACGATGGACAATCATGTCAACTGATTTTGTTGCCGACAGTAATTTGCAACGTTGCACAAGGTCTGCATTTGCATCTTGATTATCGTCCATTTTTCCAGCAGTATCGTTGTAACACAGCACACTCGTCAAATGCGATTTTTTGCAGCAGGTCCATAATTTAATAAAGTTTTAAGGTACGCTCTGTAAGCGTAGGCGTTTGTAGGCGGTGATACAGCTTTTTGATTAAAAAGTACATCCACTTGATTAAATAAAGAATGCATAAAATTATTGACAGGACCGACTTTGGGTATCTGGGTTGTAGCGGCTTGTGGTACGTCAACCGTAGTTTGCAGACTTACACGCAGACTAAGCATCGTGTGAGCAAGATCAATATATTCTTCACCATTACCCGGTAACGCAAATTCTATAGGTGAGTCATCAGTTAAAGACGATATTGGTTTATATTGTATCCAGTGTGAATTTTCTATAGTTGTTTGAGTAGGAGGAATTTCAAACCGAAACAACTCCGACTTGAGACTCTCGCACGAATGGGTGTGTAAAAATGCCATCTTATCTATCTAAACATATCTCTCGTGGTTCTCTTCATCTTTTGTTTTGTTTGTTTTCTCTTAGCCTTGCCTTTTTTCTTGTTTTCCTTTTTCTAGAACTACGTTTCTTCTTTTTACCTCTGTGATTTGTATCGGAGCCAGCGCCCATTCGCAACTGAAGTAGTAAGCAGTAGCGTGGTAATTTATACCCAGACCCCTCCATTAGCTTATCCTATTTCTCCTCTGCTTTTCGTTTGAGAACTTCGCCAGATTCTTTGAAGCGTTTGCGAATCGACTCTTTAAACGGAGTGTTTCGCTCGGTAAGATCAGATATAATGTTCATACCAGTACGCACAGCCTCCTTCCCAAGAGCCTTGGCTCCACGAGTGAAAAGTGGGAGAACGCGACGGAAAATTCCAGCCAAAAATGAACCAATACCGCCGTGCCCCCTTTGGTAGGGGGATCCAAAGTAAATGTGTCCGACCCCACCATTAATCCATTGACCCCCACCAAGCATCTCCCATCAGCTATATCCACCGCCAACTTGCATGTTGAAGTATTCTTGGTAACGCTCCATCACTGTATTAAAAATGAGCCCTAGTCAAGTTTCTTGAAATGAAGTGTCACCGTCAGAGTATCGTAATCGAATGGAATCGCGCGGCCATTTTGGTCCCTTATATCGATTTCGATTGTCTGAAATGAGTTGAATAATAAAGATATGTATATGAGTGGGAAGAAACTCTTGATTCTCGTACTACCATACGTGTAATCGTTGTCGATATTTAACGAGACTGCTCGCAACAATCGCGATTGAGCGTCACCTATTACGTAAGGTTCGCAAATATTACTATAAATCATAAGCATGGACGGAAGCCCGTAAGAGAGATGAGCTGGTCTATCACTTACTACTGATTCTGCATCACTTATAAAAATACTATTCGTGCTTTCGAATCCCAAAATTTTTCTCAACTTCTTGAATAAATAAAGCTGGTGACTGAATTCAGAGCAAGTTATCTTTGTACAAACTCTGTAGACTGTCAGGTAGCCACCGGAATCGACACCGAATTCCAAATGGTCCTCTATACAGTTTAAATTATTTAGCTCGCTTACTATAACGTTTACATCTCTTAAATTCCTGGCCGAAGCAACGACACTGTAGTACTGACATTTTTTGCCGTTGTCTCTAGAGTCGGGTGTGGAATGAAATTAAGCGAAACTGTTCTATCCGCTTGCTCTGAAGACACGTGTTGAAACGTCAGCGGAATTTGAACCTCCGTAAGTGCGACTGACCATGAACTTTGAAGATGTATCTGCTCAGGGAGTTGCGTGATGAAACGTGTCGTTGTCTTTTCCGCAAAATAATTCATGCTACTGTTGCTCGGCAACACAATATAAAACTGATCTTTTATTTTAAAAATATTTTTTATATATTCGTCAATTTATTCGCTCCAATCCAGGAATTTAAATTATTGCCGTATCCTTTCCACTTTACAAAATATTCTTTAGACGAACCTTTGCCTCTAGTTTTCAAAATATCATCAATTTCATAAACGTCTGTAGTTAAATTTTTACGTAATTGCACAATTCTTCGGCATAGAAAAAACCGTCAATTTCCTCACCTGCCAAGTCTTCTAAATAATAAACTGCAGGCGGACGCGTCATTGAGATTCCTGTAATTTTAAAAATCTTTAGTGCCCAGCCACTCTCATATCATTTAGCGAAAACGTTCTTTGCACGACTGATGCGAACCAAGTCACCGACGCAGTATTTAAGAGTTTTAAAAACACGATTGCCATATCGACGTTGTAAATTTTCATGAGCTTTGGCTGCATTGTACAGTGTTACGACTGCTGGCACCATTTTTATGGCCGAATGTTTGGTATGATTGTACGCCTCTACGATATTCTGCAAAACATCAACATACCTTCGAGTATTTTTATGAGTAAAATACCGCCATCTTTTTTTATAGGTCTTATGAATATTTCCACAATGGCAGCTTTACATCTGGACTGCGTAACACTCTAAATGCTACACCGTGCTTTGAGAGATCCCTCTGCAGTGCCCCGCCGATAATTTATTTTCCTTTATCAGTTTGAAGACATTTTGGTTTCCGTCCGTTACTTCTCGACAAAATACGCACAAAAGGATCAGCGACGTTTGTCGAAGTTTTGTCCTTGACAGGTTCAGCCCATGCGTATTTGCTGAGAATATCGATAACAGTTATAACGTAGCTGTAGCCATCGGTGTAAGATTTTATAGATCTCATGTCCATCAAATCAGCTTTCCACACGTCGTCGAAATTGCGCACATTATAGTTACGTCTAGGAAAGCAATGTGGAACAGGTCTATACAAGTTATAAGCGTCTTAACTCTCAAACCATTCAATAACACTTTGACGGTCGTATTTTTTACGCGTAGCTCGCAAAAGTTTATCACCACCAGCTTACACCGAAGGTCGATGTGCCTCGTAATAAAGTTTTTCAAACGTTTTATTCATTGTTCGAGATTGTTATTTTGTCTATTTTCTTCTTATCCTTTTTGGTTTCTGTTCCTTCTACTTCTTATCCTTTTCTATTTGTCCACGCTTTGGTTTTTTATCCTTCTTGTCTCGTTTTCTGATAGCATTCTTGATACGCAAAAAAATTTTTTCAAAAGTTATCTTGCTAACCATACAGCAAGCTGTCATCATCGCGGATGTTGTTTCCTCAGACGGCGTTTCCTCGGCGAGCATGCGAGAGAAGGCGTATCGTGCTAAAACTCGGTTGGCTTGACGACGGTCACTGTTCGAGTCAGCATAAGCTAGATCATGCTGTCGGTAGGCCTCATGCTAATAGCAACAGACGCAAACGCCAAGTCGAACTTGTGGGGCTTCGAAAGCGATGCAAGAGGAGTCATGCTGGAAGGTTTCATTCTGTGCCATGACCTAACAGTTATAAACAACAGAAGCGAACTCCCAATGTGCAGAAGTACACATGGGGATATTTACATCGACGTTACATTGGTAACGAGCAACGCAATTAACTGTGTTAAAAACTGGAAGGTCGAGTCGTGGTCATCCAGCGACCACAGACCAATCACTGTCCTCCTGGATCTATCAGGCAACGCAACCAAAGCCAAACGTACGACTGAACCCTGGTTCAAAGTGTACAAATCTAACTGGGAGCAATTTACAGAAATACTTCAAGAAAAACCGGCGGAGCTGATGAACATGCCTATGGAAAATGCTCAAGATGTTGAAGCACTTGCAGAAACACTAGAGCGGACTCTAATAGAAGCATGTACAAAGGCTATTTCCAGCAAAGCGAAGTCAATGACATCGCAAACCTGGTGGAACCCGGAACTGCCAAGACTCGGCAAAAGAGCGAAAAGAGCAAGAGCTCAGCTCTACGAGATAGACAGTGGGACGAGCCCTACGAAGAGAAGAAACGTCTGTAAACGCCGGAAAAAGAAGGTGGACAGTGAAATGGCAAAATACCAGAATGAAATCGGAAGAGCTAAGAGGCAAAGCTGGCAAAACTTTGTAACTGAAGAGGGAAATCGAAACGTATGGAGTCTCCCATACAAGATTGTTTCCGGAAAAATCAAAGTACAAAGAGCTATGAGTACAGTAAACGCAAAAGGTAGTACAACTACGAACTGGATTGAAACGAGCAAAGCACTTCTCGACGGTCTAGTCCCAGATGATGACCCAAGCCAAGAATCTAAATATCATCAAAAGGTTCGGGAAGATGCGGCAAAAGTATCGGAAACTCCGGATGCTGAGCCCCTCTTGAAACCCTGGATTCAATCTGGGCGAATAAGAGTGGCAAGAGTCCGGGAGAAGACCGCATAGAATCAAATTGTATAATGGATGTCTCAAATTCAGAATTTTTCCGGAGAAATGGAAAAGGGGAACACTCATTACAGTGCTTAAAAACTCCTCCAAAGAAGAGGATGAAGTCAAGTCCTACAGGCCAATTGATGCCTACTCTCAACGCTGGGAAAGACTCTCGAAAGGCTTATCGTGAACAGACTTCATCCTGTGATTTTCCATCAAATGTATGCCTCAGAAAACCAGTATGGTTTTCGACCATCAAGGTCAACAGAGGATGCAATAGTCCGATTAAGAAAAATCGTTGACGAAGACAGGGGCAATAAGTACGTAATGGGATTCGCTCACGACGTTCAAGGAGCATTTGATAATCTGTGGCAGCCAAGTCTTCTCAAAAGCTTGAAAGACAGAGGCTGCCCGAAGAACATCTACAGATTACTGCAAAGCTACTTTTCAGACAGAGTCGTATGTAAGAAGACCACATTTGACCAAGTTGAAAAGCAAGCAAACAAGGGATGTCCACAAGGATCAGTCTTCGGGCCAGTTGGCTAGAATATCGACTTCGATAGCCTCCTTCTAACGCTAGAACGTGAAGATTACAAGATAGTTGCCTATGCAGACGACATCCTAGCAACAATCCTTGGAAACAGCAGAGACATGCTCGAAAAGAAAGCGAAACATATGGTTGAAATTGTCCAAAAATGGTGCGGAGAACACGAACTATCAATCTCCGCACCAAAGTCAATCATGATCCTACTAAAAGGAAGACTTGACATTAAAAGACCCCCAACCGTTAAAATGAATGGAAAGTCAGTCAAATTCCATGAGGAGGCTAGATACCTTGGCGTACTGTTTGGTGAAAGATTTAACATGCGCCACATATCAAGTCCCTCTTAGATAACGTCCTTATACGATATACTGAACTAGCCAAAATGGCAAAAGCTGAATGGGAATTAAAATTCAAATCCCTAATAAAGCTATATAAGTGTGTCTTCCTACTAAAGGTAACGTACGCTGCGGCAGGATGGTGGGGCAAGGCCAAAGTAAAGGAAAGGGAAAAGATGGCCCGACTGCAAAGAAGGGTCCTTCTCTGGAGTACAAAGGCCTACAACACAGTGTCTCACGAGGCACTACATACTTTAGCAGGAGCTATGCCTATTGGTCTAGAAATGACTTATAGAGTAGCCTGCTACAATATAAGAAAACAAGACAGTAGAGGTGAATAAAGTTCGGATTGAGGAATGCGACTTAGTATCTGGAAAAATAACGCCCGTGGAAGCCAAAAGGTTAGTGCGCGAAGCACTCATCCAGGAATGGCAGAAACACTGGGATGTTACAGAGAAAGGTGGCAAAACCTATGAATCTCTCCCCTCAATCAAGGATAGACTCGAGAAGCAATGGCTCTGGCCGGACCACTATACAACACAGTTCATTATTGGACATGGGGACTTTAGGTCATACTTGTTCAAAATCAAGAAATGCGAGTCTCCCATTTGTAAATGTGGTGCCGAACAAACGTCAAGGCACATTCTCTTCGACTGCCCAGAAAAAGAAGAGCAAAGAGCGCACTTGAAGGAAATAATCGAAACCAAAAACGAAGAATGGCCATGCCAATCTGAGACACTCCTTCAAGATAAAGAAACGTACCTGGCCTTCTTATCCTTTGCCAAAAGGGTGCTTGGCAAAGAAACGACGAAATAACTGTAAAAACAGCATACCAAAACAAACTTCAATCCTTAAGGGGATAGAAGGCAGTAGCAAATACAAAACCAAACTTTGAAAGCGTTAGGCTACCACCGCACAGGCCGGCGATCCGTCTGAAATTGGGGAGGCAAGCCCTCGGGCTGTCGAAACGCAGCACCAGTAAGGCGGACACTGGTACACCGGGTTGGGCTAAGTCCAGGTAGGCGAGCGAAAGCTCAACTAATCCCGCTAAAATTTAACAACCTACTTTGGCATAAATGGGAATGGACTCGGTGTGCCAGTACCCAGGCATTGACGGATGGCATGATTATCCGGATGCGGTTCGAATTTTGAACGGAACCAATTTTGCATGAGCTTTCTGTAAAACTGCTTTTCGCTGTTCTTTGTTAAAATGATACAATGCCGCCAAGACAGTAGCATCTTTTCGACCAAAAAGATAACGCGCTTTTCTAGTGATTACAATGACACGATTGAAACTTGATTTTGACTGTTTGTCAGTAGTCTTCGCGGTAGGTAAACGCACTGGTACTCATCATTGGCGAAAATACACGTTCGAAATCGGCAGTTATCCAATGTGGTTTGCTTTAAATCGAACAAGTGGTAGCCAAAAGCTTTTTCTAAAAATCGAGGATTTTCAGGATATACTTGTCTAGCAAGATGACGTATCTGGGCACGATCTCGCAAATTCCTAAAGATTACAATGTACTGAGCGTTCAAAGATATGTCGCGCTGGCCTCTGCCTTGATGGAAGATGTTTTGAGTGATAAAAATCACGCTCAAGTTACTGTGATGACTGCCTTCCGTAAAGAGATTCACTATGGCTCCTCCAGAGGACGATTCGTGGATAAGGTCGTTGATGATGATGAACTTAGGTTTCGGATCGTTAAGCCAATCGGTGTTTTGCGGTAGAACTTCGCGAAATTCAACGTCTTTATCCAGATCTCTGTATCCCGATTGCCATTCACCGTAATAAAGAATAATACGCTCGAAGCAAGTGTCACTCAAGCGATCAATGTTTTTCAGAAATTTTTTAACAAATACTGTTTTACCGCAACCGGTGGACCTACTCAACGTACAAGTCCACGGATGTTTCCAGCGCGTGCCCATAATTCACACTGACTGGGCACTCTGAAACACTTCTCCTCAAGAGGTCGTAACCGCGTCCGGTGCCCCCCACGCGCGGTCGCTCGCGAGTCCGCGAGCCTTGTGATGGGGCTTGCTCCGCGGCAAAGCAGCTCTTTTGTCGGCGCAGCGGTGGCCAATGAGCTCTTAGCCGCTGTGCCTCCCACGGCCGCTAAATCAGCTTGTTGGGACGCACCAGCAGCCAACGAGCTCTCTTATGGTGTCCCGCCGCCGCTAATGACAACAATGGGGACACAGCGGTAGCCAATGAGCTGTTTTTACACTGTGACCGATCACGAGTGCGCCCCTTGCGTTGCTACACCAGCGCCACTAGGTTTCCAGGGTGTGGTTCTCTGATGCGTCAGTAGTAGACGGACCGTGAATGTAGCCGTATGGATAACTTTTATTTAATGCGAATAGCAAAATTAGATAGCAATATCTCACTACCCGGTGAAGTGATCATCTCGCGAAGTGTCAAAATTTATTTGTAGACTACTGGAGTAATTTAGCCTTACGCCTTTTACTTTACACACGTACTCTTCATTTCCATCCGGTTTTTTAAATTTGTACGCGTAAAATTTTGGACCTCCGCATAAAAACGAGGTTATGTACGTACCGTACTAGTCAATTCGTCCGTGAATTCGCCTAAAGCTGCACCTGTTGGTAAATCGCACTCGCCACTATCCTCTCTGCTAACATAAAGAACAGAATCCGTATCGTAGTAGGGAGCTCGGGGTCCCAAAGCGTGCAAGTACTTGAATAGCTCCAGTCGGGACTGTGCTATTGTAAAGGCAGAAATCACAATACTTGTCATTGGAGATAACAGCAGAGCTTCGTTTTTGTAACACCAGTTGGCGTACAGTGTTTCGTCATTGACTGGTATAATTCCGTTAATGTCTATTTCTGGGCTGGCAATTAACTCTGTCAACCTTTCTGGTTTAGTAATGACTTCTGTCTGTGTCATGTTTTCACGTTGACCAAATTTACCCCATAAAGAGTTTAGGCATAGTTTTCTGACTGATCTTAAATCGGCGTTGTACTGTATCGCGTCTTTATTTAAATCAATACCTTCATTGACCTCC
The DNA here is from genome assembly GCA_036365515.1 of Torymus aiolomorphi. Taxonomy (NCBI): domain Eukaryota; kingdom Metazoa; phylum Arthropoda; class Insecta; order Hymenoptera; family Torymidae; genus Torymus; species Torymus aiolomorphi. The sequence goes on along the minus strand of CM070877.1, from coordinate 73,996,005 downwards.
AATTCTTTTACGTATTCGTATTTTTCTTGGTTGTTCAGACAGCCAGGTGGAAAACCAGACGCCATAGTTTTTTTGCGCGAAAAACTCATTGATATATTCGGCAAATATTCCACCTTTGCCTTCTTTTTGATTATATTGCGTCATCTCGTATTTCCAGATCTCGCAAATGCATTGAATTGTATACCTCAGTTTGACAGCCTCTTTAACTTCCTCAGATACCTACGTTCACCGTAAAATTTGATCATTTGGGTCTTGATACGGACAATCTTCTTGGATCATTTGTTCACTACACGTGCGACATAAGGAAAACATACTTTAGTTGTACAGTCATGAAAAAAATTATTACCATTTGTAGAGAGTGCTTATTGAATAGATGAGATTAGAAGAAATAAAAGGATTGGAAAAATTGTGTTGTTAGAACGTACTTAAAAAATTAGTTTTTTAAAAAACGTGTTTGACGAATGTTGAAAGAGAGGGGGCGATAGAGAGAGAGAGAGGGGGGAGGGAGAAAGACAGAGTGGGTGGGGAGGGGGAGAGGGAGGGAGTATGGGAGAGAGGGAGAAGAGAGGGAGGGAGAGAGGGCGAGAGAAAGAGAGGGAGGGAGACTACTTAATAATTGCCTTAGTTTAAACTTTTGAAAAATTTTTTAGATAGATTTCACAACTTTTTAAGAGAAAATAATAATTGCCTAGTGCGAAAACGTTATATTTATTAAAAGAAGTAAAAGACTTTTTCACTAGTATTTCATAGTAGATTATACAGAAAAAACGTCTATACTTGCCTTATTTTATACTTTCGTAGAAAGTTTTATATTATTTCAGTACTTTCTTGTGTTTAATTTGTATAGAAAGATGACAAAATTTGAATACATTTTTGAGAACAGTCATACAGTAGTTTCCGAGTAGATTATACAGAAAAAACGTCTATACTTGCCTTATTTTATACTTTCGTAGAAAGTTTTATATTATTTCAGTACTTTCTTGTGTTTAATTTGTATAGAAAGATGACAAAATTTGAATACATTTTTGAGAACAGTCATACAGTAGTTTCCGAGAGTTTAGTTTTTACTTTTGTAAAAAAATTTTTTAGAGATCGAGATTTCACAACTTTTTAATTAAGAGTAAAAGTACATTATAAATAATGTTTGTTTTATTTGTACAGTCAGGAAAAAAATTATTACCATTTGTAGAGAGTGCTTATTGAATAGATGAGACTAGAAGAATTAAAAGGACAAGAAAAATTGGGTTGTTAGACCGTACTTAAAAATTTAGCTTTTAAAAAACGTGTTGATGGTTTTAAAAAAATATTTAAGCTCTTATTAAAATTTTTGGCACTCAGTTTGACGGATGTTAAGAGAGTGGGAGAGAAGGAGAGAGAGGGGGAGGTAAAGAGAGGGAGGGATAGAGAGAGGGCGAGAGAAACAGGGGTGAAAGAGGGAGGAAGAGTGAGAGAGAGAGAGAGAGGGAGAGAGAGAGAGGGAGAGAGAGAGCCGAAGGGAGAGAAGTGGAGCGGGATGTAGAGAGGGAGGAAGGGAGAGAGAGGGAGGGATAAAGTCTAATACTTGCCTTAGTTTTAACTTTTGTAAAATGTTTTTTTAAATAGATTTCACAATTTTTGAAGAGACTATATAAGAATAGAAAAATTAAAATTAAAAAAAGGAAAAAATTTTTTCAACTTTTTGTAGAGACTTTATTTATATTTTCATTTCAAAGTACAAATATACTTCTGATTTTGCATGTAATAACCACTGTCGAAGAAAATGAACCTACTATGGAGCGCACCACCTAGACCTCGTCAAAGGCTACCTCGAACACCTGGACCTACTATTACATGCGCCCTGACATCTAAATGCAAAAAACTACGGAGCGCAATACGTAGACATCGTCATCGGCTACCTTGAACACCTGGACCTCCTATTACATTCGCCCTGACATCTAAATGCAAAAAACTACGGAGCGCACCACCTAGACATCGTCATCGGCTACCTGGAACACCTGGACTTCCTGTAAAATACGCCCTGACATATAAATGCAAAAAGCTACGGTGCGCACCTGATCGACTATCCCGAACACCTGGACCATGTATTAGATGCACCCTGAGATCTAATCGCAAAAAATACGGAGCGCACAACCTAGACTCCATTATCGGCCACCCCAAAGACCTAGACCACGCATTCGATGCGTTCCAATACCTAGAGGTAAAAAACTACGAAGCGCACCACCTAGACATCGTCATCGGCTACCTCGAACACCTAGAATTCCTGTACAATGCGCACTGACATATAAATGCAAAAAACTACGGTGCGCACCACCTAGACATCATCCTCGGCTACTCCGAACACCTGGACTTCCTGTAAAATGCGCGCTGACATATAAATGCAAAAAACTACGGTGCGCACCACCTAGACATCATCCTCGGCTACCCCGAACACCTGGACCTCCTATTAGATGCACCGTGACATAAATGCAAAAAACTACGGAGCGCACCACCTAGACATCGTCATCGGCTACCTCGAACACCTGGACCTCCTATAAAATGAACCCTGACATATAAATGCAAAAAGCTACGGTGTGCACCACCTAGACATCATCCTCGGCTACTCCGAACACCTGGACTTCCTGTAAAATGCGCGCTGACATATAAATGCAAAAAACTACGGTGCGCACCACCTAGACATCATCCTCGGCTACCCCGAACACCTGGACCTCCTATTAGATGCGCCGTGACATCTAAATGCAAAAAACTACGGAGCGCACCACCTAGACATCATCATCGGCTACCCCGAACACCTGGACCACGTATTAGATGCACCCTGAAATCTAATCGCAAAAACCTACGGAGCGCACAACTTAGACTCCATCATCGGCCACCCCAAAGACCTAGACCACGGATTCGATGCGTTCCAATACCTAGAGGTAAAAAACTACGAAGCGCACCACCTAGACATCGTCATCGGCTACCTCGAACACCTAGACTTCCTGTAAAATGCACGCTGACATATAAATGCAAAAAACTACGGTGCTCACCACCTAGACATCATCCTCGGCTACCCCGAACACCTGGACCTCCTATTAGATGCGCCGTGTCATCTAAATGCAAAAAACTACGGAGCGCACAACCTAGACTCCGTCATCGGCCACCCCAAAGACCTAGACCACGCATTCGATGCGTTCCAATACCTAGAGATAAAAAACTACGAAGCGCACCACCTAGACATCGTCATCGGCTACCTCGAACACCTAGACTTCCTGTAAAATGCGCGCTGACATATAAATGCAAAAAACTACGGTGCGCACCACGTAGACATCATGCTCGGCTACCCCGAACACCTGGACCTCCTATTAGATGCGCCGTGAGATCTAAATGCAAAAAACTACGGAGCGTACCACCTAGACATCGTCATGGGCTACCTCGAATACCTGGACCTCCTATTACATTCGCCCTGACATCTAAATGCAAGAAACTACGGAGCGCACCACCTAGACATCGTCATCGGCTACCTCGAACACCTGGACTTCCTGTAAAATGCGCCCTGACATATAAATGCAAAGGCTACGGTGCGCACCACCTAGACATCATCATCGGCTACCACGAACACCTGGACCACGTATTAGATACACCCTGAGATCTAATCGCAAAAAACTACGGAGCGCACAACCTAGACTCCATAATCGGCCACCCCAAAGACCTAGACCACGCATTCGATGCGTTCCAATACCTAGAGGTAAAAAACTACGAAGCGCACCACCTAGACGTCATCATCGGTTACCCCGAACACCTGGACCACGTATTAGATGCACCCTGAGATCTAATCACAAAAAACTACGGAGCGCACTACCTAGACTCCATCATCGGCCACCTCAAAGACCTAGACCACGCATTCGATGCGTTCCAATACCTAAAGGTAAAACGCTACGGAGCGCACCACCTAGACATAATCTCGGCTACCCCGAAGGCTTTACCTCGAATTCCTCGGGTACAGTTCGGATGAGCCTCGAATTCGCGTGAAGCTAACCGCGGGTGTGCCTCGGATTAGCCTCGGCAGTACCTCGGCTGTACCTCGGCTCGAGCCGCGGCAAATCCGGGGCTGGAGCCGAGGTCCGAGCCGAGATAAAGCCGAGGTCCGAGCCGAGGTCCCAGCCGAGATAAAGCCGAGGTCCGAGCCGAGGTAAAGCCGAGGTCCGAGCCGAGTTCTAGCCGAGGCTCGACCGAGGTCCGAGCCGAGTACTCTATACCTTTGTAAAAGTCTACATTGTTATGACTCATCTCGCGCAATTCGATCTTACATGTGAAGTGTCATGACAGAAATTTAAAAACGTCGATTTCTCGAAAACACGTACAAGTGGGTTAGGTCGTTATTCCGGGAAGCCACAGATATTATGTTAATAATATATGTAAATACATATATAGAGATATATACATAGAGAGAGGTTATGTACTAATAAACATATATACTGTATATAATAAAAAATATACATATGTTTATGTCTCTTCTTCTCTCCCTCTCTCTCTATCTATATTTTTATCTTTCTCTTTCTTTTGTCTTTCTTTATTATTATACGGCCATTATCACTGCTTAACTCTTCATGGCCATTAATTCCTGGTGATTGTATGTGTGTATATATATATACATAACATATATGACGTCACAGGAAGTCGGGAAAAACCGGATGCGAGGCTGAATACCATGGAGAAAGTTAAGAAATCGGAAAGCCGACAAAAAAAATTCAGTCCCTTATATCTTTTGAATGAGATAATCTTTTTAAATAAAATCTTTTGATTTGAGTAGAGCAATGAAATGGCTTTCGATTAAGAGGGATATGTTATATAGTTAAAACTAGCGCAATAGGTGTATAAGCTCATAGAATTTCTCGTACATCCATTTCAATGTATATCATCACGCGGTCGTCCTAAGGCTCTTCTATACTTGCCTTCGGAACGCTCCCGCGTTCCTTGATCCATTTCAATGTATATCATCACGCGGTCGTCCTAAGGCTCTTCTATACTTGCCTTCGGAACGCTCCCGCGTTCCTTGATTATTTTCATTTTTTATTTTTTATTTTTGAAAATTATTAAAAATATTATACACCCTTACTTTCGTCATTTCTTTCTTCAGCTGTATCAGTTCTACTGCTACTGCTACTGGTACTACTACTGTTACTAGTACTGCTGCTACTAGAGTCAGAATCATATCCTTCCTGGACATGTTGCGTCATCGTTAAAATAGATGAATCAGCTTCTGTAACTAAAGTATTGAGATCTATCAAAATGTATTATTATTATTATTATTATTATTATTATTATTATTATTATTATTTATTAACCAGAGTAAATGTACAAGATTATACAAATTTACAATTACATATGTAATCCAGCAGAGGAACTAATTCCTGTTTGCTGGTCCAGCGCACTTAAATACTAACTTAGAACTAAAGTAATTTGGTTAGAAGTTTGTTGATTTTTATAAGAATAATTAATTTATAAGTGTTGAATTAGGGGTATCCTCTTATCCATTGTTTTAGTTTAATTTTTTTGCTATGCTTGTGTCTAATTGTTTTTAATTCATTTGGTAGGTTATTGAACTGCATTATTGCTCTAATGTAACTGTTTTTTGTGCTACTGGTCAGGTGTTTTCTTGGAATTTGTATACTTTTTTTTCTCGTTGTACTATTGGAGTTAATAAAGGCTGAATGTAATTTTTCGTAATGGTAAGACAGTGATTCGTACGAAAAGATTCGATCCAAGCTCAGAGGATTTTTATCGAGTGTAAATTTGTTCTTATTAATTATTTTAAGTAATCTTATCTGTAGTCTATTCAGCAAGCATTTACTGTTAAAATACGCGCCTCCCCAGGCTATATTTCCATATGAAATAATGCTGTGAAAGAGGGCATAATATATCATCCTCAAGGTACCAGTAGTCATGAGTTTTGCCAGTTTATAGAAAATGAAAATGAGATATTTAGTTTTATTGTAAATGTATTCCATGTGCTCGTTTCATCTCATGTTACTATCAAAAATGATGCCTAAATATTTCGTACTTTTTACTCTATTGATTTTAGTGCCTTGAATGTTAATGTCTAAATTGTTTGGTGTGCTATCTATTTGATTTCCAAATTCAATGTAAACAGTCTTGTCTGTATTTAATGAAAACTTGTTGAGTGCTAGCCATCTTGATATTTTATGTAGAGTTCCATTCATTTTGGTTTCAACTTCTTTCCAGGTTTTGGCTGTCGTTATTACAGCGGTATCATCTGGGGGTATGATACTATAGTGTCTCCGGGGATCTCTAGTGGCAAGTCGTTGATATAAAGTAAGAGGAGTAATGGTCCCAAAATAGTTACATGAGGAACACCCAACTCGACTGATTGGAATTGGCTGTTTATATTATTTAATTTTACTTTTTGCAGTCTATTTCCTAGATAACTTTTTATTAGGTTATAAGCACTTCCTCTTATTCCGTAATTGTATAGTTTATCAAGTAAAATTTTATGGTTTACCGTGTCAAAAGCTTTGGCGAGGTCCAGGAAAGTTATGGCAATGGGAGTGCTCTTGTCTAATTTATCATATATAGCGTTAGATATTAGAGACAGAGCATCTTTTGTACTTTTATTTTTCCTGAAACCCTATTGAATTTTGGCAAGTATTTCACATTGGTTTATGAAATTTGTTATTCTATTGCGTACGATTTTTTCTAATATTTTTGCTAGGTTTGAGATAAGTGAAATGGGTCTGTAGTTAGTGGCGATATGTTTTTCTTTTGATTTATGGATAGGTATAACTTCTGCAGTTTACAATGCATCTGGCCAGATGGCCTTTTCTGTACAAAGATTGAATATGTGCACTAGGGGTTCTGCTATATGTTCAACCAGAAATTTCAAAGTTTTGCCATTGATATTATCAATACCACCATTTTTGTTTTCCATTCGGCAGATAATTTTTGAAATTTCCTGGTGGTTGGCTGGCTCGAAGAATATACTTTGCTGTTCATTCTAGGGAGTTTAATTTCCTCATTTGACGGTAGTCTTATTTTATCACTTAGCTTTTTGTCAATTGAACTGAAAAATTTGTTCAAGTGCTCAGCAAGTTTTACCGGGGCAGATATTTTCTTATTGCTATCAGTTAAATAGTTAATGTTATTATTCCTTTTACGATTTTTTCCAGTTTTTTGATTTATCACATTCCACATGCTCTTGGGACTATTCACGCTCGATTCTATTTGTTTTTTATCATACAATTCCTTCGCTTTGTTTATAATATTCTTTAGAATATAGGTAAAATTCTTATATTCTTCTCTTTTCCTATTATTATAAAGATCTTTTTTCCATAATTTATACAGTTTTTCTTTGGTAGTACACGATTTCATAATTGCCTTAGTTATCTAATTATTCCTAGGTCATCTTTCTATTTCTGTTAGTTTTTATTTTATAATCAGCTGTGCATAGACACATTTTTATTTTATCGATAAGGATATTTAAAGCTACATTTGCATCATTTATTAGGGACAATTCATTCCAGTTTATTGAATCCGCGGCTGTCCTGAGTTTATTGTAATTTATATGTTTTATGGTATCTATGTTTTCAGTAGTTCTTATCTTATTTATTGACATAAAAAGTGGAAAATGATCAGTAAGTGGTTTGCGAAGTATAAAAGTTCTATAGGTTATTTTATCTAATTTAATAAAAATATTGTCTATGCAAGTTCCTGAAATGCCTGTTTTATCTCATGGTCTGGTAATATTACAAAAGCCTGGGCTAATAGCCATGCTTCAAGAGTATATGTAAAAATTCTTGATTAAGTTTATCTTGATTTGAAATGTCAAAGTTAAAATCAGCGATAATTAGATTATTTTTAAACTTGCTGTTATGCTCTACTAATTTTTTGAGGTTTAAGAGGAATTCCGTTTTTGTTATATCATATGATCTATATAGTGCAGATAATAATATTTCTCTATTTTTTTCTACTGCAATTTTAGAATTTATTATTTTAAGATTATTAATATGTATAACTTACGCCATTTCAGTAATGTAGTCGCTTATGTAAACCACCAGACCATCATTTTGATTAATATAACTTTTGTTATAGTTCATTTTGTACCCAGTTATATTAAAAGATTCAGGGTGTACAAGTTTCCATGTTTTACTGCAAACAATTATGCATGCCTTTATTACAAGGCTTTTTAGGAAAGCAAATAAATTGTTAAAATTAGCATTAAGGCCTGTTATATTTACATTTAAAATTACTTCCTTTTCTAAAGCCATGCATTTGTTTAGTTCACCTATGTCGTCGCAATTATAGTCTGTATTAATTATATCATTTTGTATATCTGCATTCAATTTATACTACTATCCATTTTGTATTGTTGTTGTTGTTGTCTCCGTGGTTTAGCTCATTGTTGATAGTATCACCGCGTTACGGGACTGTTGCGAAACTATCGGGTCAACACTTGCTATTCTCTCTCTTCTCGTCGGTGCCTTCTGCTCGATATGTAGACTTTCTACTTTACCTAGGTATCTAGGGTAAGTAGGATGCGTTGGGTAGTCCGTAATTTCAATGTACTTCTTTATTTTAGATTTTAATATTTTACATAGTTCACTGTCAATTGTACTATGGTTAATGTTATATTTGGTATTGTACTTCGTATTACTATAGACACAGTTTGCACATTACTCAATGTACTTGTACACTGCGCTGGTAAGTGTGCATCCGCACACTTATTAAACGTGACTTGATTTACACACTTTTTGCTGCTATGTCCAGATCTAGCACATTTATTGCACGGAGTTATGTTAATAATATCAAACACTCTACAACTTTGGTGCCCAACAAATAATCTGCTTTTATTGTCTTTGATGTGTTTATAAATGCTAGAGGTAACTTCTATTATTGCATATTTCCTCTTTGTTTTTTCATTAGTATTACGTGTAGTAACTTGCACTTATCATCCATGTTACTAAAGTTTCATTCATTTATGTCCAGTTCAATTTCATTATTACCTCCATGATCCATATCAATATCTATTACTTTTAGTTTTGGGTTATTTATTTGTTCTTTTTCTATTTTAAAATTGTTTGATAGTTTTTCTCCTAGTGAATTCATAAGTGAGTTTATATTTTCTTCATTCATGCAGTTTATTATCACGGTATCCTTGTTCTTGCATGAGTCACTTTTTGTTTGTATTGTATTGTCTTGTGTTAGATGTTGGAGAACTGTCTTTGTTGTCAGTTTTTTTTATGATTAGTTTTGTCACTCTTTTAATTTTAGGTTTGGTATTAGCTGTAATTTCTGCGAAAGTCTTGATTTTATTGTTGTTGCCCTGTTTTTCTTTGGTAAGCAGTTCATTTAAAATTCTGTTTTTATCTTGCAATTCGTTGTTTAGTTGTTTTAGTAATTGGTATTCTATTTTTAGGGATTCTAATTCACTATAATCTTCGTATACTGTATCATTAAGACCCTTTTGATTGTTGTTTTGTTTTTCCAAATTTATTTCACTAACGATTTCTTGTTTTATTTGCTCTGTTGTTATTAGTATAATTTGGGCTATTAATTGCTTTGCTTCGCTGCTCATTGCATCATATCGTAAGTTTGAGGTTAGGGCAACGTTGGGATGGTCTTGGCATATCATTAGTGAGTTGCTAATGAGTTTCACTGGACATCCTGCGTTATATTTTGCCACTATTTCACGAGTGTGAAAAAGTTTTCACACAGTAAACACAATACTGTATACATTGTAAAATATTATTTTAATACTTTCAATACTTACGATTACGTGTTTCCCGTTTTCGTAATGTGCATCATAGTTTACTGATTGTAAAGCTGAAATATTGAATCGCGCCTTAATAATGAACATTATTATAACAGATTCAATACTTATGATTTACTATATCTTCATAATGACGGTATACATTGGTCGTTGATGGGCCAGGTTGTGGATCATCAGCTGTTGAAGGTCCTGACTGCGCATCGTCTTGATATTGACACTGAATGATGAATTCGTTACCTTCCGTATCGTCGACTATTTGATCGACCACTGTGGATAAATCGATTTAATTTATTGAAGATAAAGAAAAATATATGTCAGTAGGTAAGCTATGAGAGTTCTAGCCCACTGGGCCAGAACTCTCAGAGAGTTCTAGCCCAGTGGGCCAGAACTCTCATAGCATTTTCAATGCTGCGCATCGAATTCTACGAGCCCCGTTGACCCAACTGGGCCAGAACTCTCATAGTATTTTCGAGTTAAACATAGAATTTTATGAAGCCTGTTAACCCCTACTGAGCCAGAAGCCCCTACTGAGCCAGAACTCTTATAGCATTCTGAGCGAGCTCTGGTATAGCTCGATGAGGTAGCGCATATTTAAAATTAATGACTACTTTAGTCTTTTATACTTATCGCGTTCGGGTAAAGAATTCGTATTCGTGGAATACTTTTGGGAATATTGTTTCCATTTTGAATCCTCCTTTTTCTCTTGCTTAGAATCAAGGAGAGGAGTATAAGCGCTTGAGCTTGTGTTTTGACCCATCTTGTTCGACGTCAGGGACACGAATGAAGCACCTACTCCCAATCCATAGACGTCTCACACGTTTCGTAGAATTTTTTCAGAAGTTTGACGTTATGAAGAGCACAGCTGGTTTTGTAGGCGCCCTCATGGTTAGGACAAACTGTGACAAGCTTGATCTTGTCCAAGGGTGGAAAACCCATCTCCGTTACATCGTGGACGTTGAATTTGAAACGTTCGAGCCATTTTTTCTTGATGGAGCCCATAACGAGTATCTGACTAGCATCATGCAGACATTCTCGAAGAACACTTCCGATGTCGGTGTAGGGACGGTCACCTGACTTCCAAGAAATACCGTGATAGAACTTCTTCAGCCAAGTATTTTCTCCCTTATACTTATCGGTGAGTCGTTTCCAAGGAAAAGGTTCCTTGAATAAAAAGACTAGAGGTTGATCGTCATCATCCAACGGAACTATTGCCAGTTCTTTCAAAATGAAATCATTACCAGGCTGTTTGAAGCCCTGCAAATCAATGATATATTTCATTTTTACACAAGCTTCTTCACGTCACCGCTGACGGGACTATACTGAACGATACGGTCGTGCAGAATGAGACAATACGCGGCTGTTCCAGCTGGAAAATTATTTCTTGATTCAAACTCTAAACGCACGTCCACAGGAGCGTTTTTCAAAGATTCGTTTTGTTTGGAACAATCGATCACTATCAAAGGTAAGTATTTTATAAAATCTACTTTATTCAAAAGAGGTTCGGGATTTTTTTCATAATAAGCACTCTGAAAATTTGCATACATATCATACAATACAGCGTACTGGTTATGATCTATATCTAAATTTAAATTTCCATACGGGTAACATTGTGAATTTAAAAAGAGTTTAACATTACTCAAGTGGCAGTGATCGAACTGACTCGCGTTTACCTGCCTCCGAGATTTTCTATTCGTTTGAAAAGCAAGAATAATGAAGCATGGTTTTTCCAACTGATTGGATGTTTTAAAAGTTCAAACGTGTTTAGAAGAAGATGGAAGGAGGGGATATTCGTAGAATTCCCAACTGCGGTAGCTCATAACCACAGGTCTGTTTTTCTCGATATAATTGAATAGAGGAATCTTTCGCTTATCAGAGAGAAATATGTATGGCATCAACCACTCTATCTTCGTGAACTCAATTTTAAATTCTTCATAAGTATTGTCTGGTCCTGCTGTCTGTATGATGGCATTGATATCATTTCTCGATCTAGTGAGTATGAGTTCATGCTTAATATTTACTAAAATTTTTCTATAATCTTCGGCAAATCCAAGAATCATACAGAGAGGTATAGAAAGGTCGAAGTAGCCATCATCGTTGGTAAGTTTTTGCGTTTCTTCTACATCGAGCCACCCAGCGTTCTCGATGAGTAATTTTTGACTAGGATTGAGAGAAACCCAACCTTTCATGAGAGTAGTTAACCCTACATTTTTACATTTATCAATTTCAATGGCATTTATCTCATATCTGATTTCTTCAAACATATGACAGATGGCGTTGTTGACTAACATAGAACGTTCGAGTGGTGTACCGTCCGGTTTAACTAATTTACCACATACATGTAGTGAACTTCGTGATGGTAGAAGACATAAATCTTGATGTTGAATGGCGATGCGAATTTCATCGCTGTTTCCAAACGATGACGTGGTGTAGGGCTGATCTGCATGAAGTTCGTAGAGAGCCACTGACTCATCAAATGTTACAGGTGACTGAATGTTTAGAATTTCTTCCATCTTTTGTAGACAACAGAAAAAATACAAGTTATTTTCCACCAGCGACGACTCTTAGGCCGAGACTTCTCAGGAACTGAATGTTTTGTCGTGTTAGCGTTCTGCTTGCTCGCGGACGACTGATGGTCTGTCGACATGTTGACTTCTTTATATAGCCCTTACCAACCTTGCTGTTGTAAACGATCCCCATCACACTTGTTTGATGTGAAGTCTGATTGTAATGGTTTCTCCTCGAAAATTAACTAATCGTCCGTCTTGATCGACTATGCGTATTTGTAAGTGATCTATGCTTTTAACTGTAACTGGAAGGTAAATTACCTGTGAGGGTACTTCAATGATCTTATATCCTGGTGGTACTGCTGGAAAGAATTCGTGTATCGTATGAACCTTAGAGCCGTTTATATATGCTCCTGAAGTTATATTACACTCAACTCGTAAGGCGTTGATTTTAAGAATAGCTACAGGCAGATCTGAGCTATGAGTAATGTTTGCTTCTAGTAAACGTTGAGTAAAACCTAAGAGCTGACCGATCGAATCTCGAGGACGAAAGTCAATAGACTGACTACACTTTATTACACTGCGAAGTGTATTATTATTTGGCTTTAAACTGATTGAAATACCTTTGGATGCTAAAGTTTCACGAAGAAAATTTTCTATATCCTCTATCTCGTAACTACCAGTCGGTAAATATATTTCTTCCTTACCGACGTAAAACTTATTATTATCAATATCGATGTTGGGTATAGAGTTAAATGTTAAAAGTTCAACCAAACCGAGAACGTAATTTTTATTTGGTGAAAGTTCAATAGGTGGAAAATACTGCACTTCTAGAACTGATGAATTACCGGAGAGACTTAACGTCAATGAATTCTCCATGACTATTCAATCTAGAATGATTAAACTATCATTACGCTCGCCTTTATATAGCCCGGCTTAGCTTGTTACATAAGAACTTGAGACAGAGGTGACCGCAGTTGAATGTATTATAATCTTGATATCTCTCATGATTATATTTAACTTCATTCACTCGCAGATAAAGCAATAAATTAATAGGTGGTTGAAGATCTCCAAAGCTGTCGAAGTAAACTACATTGTCTCCACGTTTTCGATATGCTACCTAATGTGTTCCAGACCCATCTTTATCATCTAAATTTACAATGGCTGATTCATGATTATGAGAACCACTAGCAGGTAAAGCATTTCGCATAAATACTCCTCGAAAATATGGAATTTTTAGAATTTTAGCATACTTAATTATATCGAGATCTGTGAGAGCCCTCTGTGGTAATCTCACTTCGAGGTTCTTTTTTTTTTCTTTAACCGGAATTTTTTTTTATTATCGCCTGTACGAAGGCCTGCACCTGTTTTATATGGTTTCAGAAATAGACCCTTTCCCAATGCTATTTCTTCCATTTTCATGTTATGCCTCTGATTTTCTTCTAATTGTTTTTTAGCTGTACTCGCATATTAACTGTTTTTGCTATACCAGCAGCCCCACCAGCCACAGCCCCAACAGCACTCAGACCAGCAAATATTGGTACGAGAAACGGTAAAAAACCACCTACCTTTGAGGGTACAGGTAAAACCCGTGGAATGATAATTTTACGTTTTCCACCTGCTTTCTTGACAGCAAAACGAGCACCTTTCAAAGCAGAGAGAATTACCTTGCGAGCTGAGTTACTTTTAACCATTGATTTTGAAGCAGCTTTTATTATCTTGTTCAGCATCGTTGGCGACTTTCTCTCCATGCCCATTCCTAGTTTTCATTTGGCTTTCATAATATTTGTGATTGGGTAAGCAGCTACTTTCTCACCAATACTTGAATCTTTAGCCTTAACTCTCTGCCACGCCTTATCTGCTAAAACTTTATCTGCGTTGTTTCTAGCCTCAAAGTTTTCTCTGTTCTGAGAATAAGTTATGTCATGCTCTTGACAAGCTCTATCAAGTAGATTGATACCTTTATCACCTCGAGCTAAACGTTTTGCTAACTTAGTACCTGGTCCGCAGTACTGATATCCTGGTAAATGAAGTTCTACTGGAAGACTGTTGAGAATTTTATTGATTAAACCGCGACCTCGACGTCGTCTGTATACGATCATCACACCACGAAGGTTCGATGAAGACTGAACCCCGCGAGTATAAAAGCGCTCTATTTATAGCCGAACGATCAGTTGCGATCGAGACCTTGTACTGTACACATGAATTTCAAGGAACACTCTGTTCAACTCCCGGTATTTAATTTCGATAATATCGTGGAGCAAGAAAAAAAGACAAAGCGGCATGGAGACTTACTTCCAAGCAGTATTAGAGCTGTATTTTGTGGACCGTCAAATTGTGGAAAAACCAATAGTTTGCTTGCACTCATTACACATCCCAATGGTGTTCGATTTGAGAATGTTTATACATATTCAAAATCTTTGAATCAACCAAAGTATAAATTTCTTGAGAAACTCATAGAACCATTAGAGGGCGTACAGTATTTTCCCTACAGTGAACACGATGAAGTAATAACTCCTGAAAATGCTCTTCCAAACTCAATCATTATATTTGACGATATAGCTTGTGAAAAACAGAATAATGTCAAAGCATTTTTCTGCATGGGTAGACATAAAAACGTAGACTGTTTCTATCTTTGTCAATCATATGCCCATATTTACTGCAAACAATTATGCATGCCTTTATTACAAGGCTTTTTAGGAAAGCAAATAAATTGTTAAAATTAGCATTAAGGCCTGTTATATTTACATTTAAAATTACTTCCTTTTCTAAAGCCATGCATTTGTTTAGTTCACCTATGTCGTCGCAATTATAGTCTGTATTAATTATATCATTTTGTATATCTGCATTCAATTTATACTACTATCCATTTTGTATTGTTGTTGTTGTTGTCTCCGTGGTTTAGCTCATTGTTGATAGTATCACCGCGTTACGGGACTGTTGCGAAACTATCGGGTCAACACTTGCTATTCTCTCTCTTCTCGTCGGTGCCTTCTGCTCGATATGTAGACTTTCTACTTTACCTAGGTATCTAGGGTAAGTAGGATGCGTTGGGTAGTCCGTAATTTCAATGTACTTCTTTATTTTAGATTTTAATATTTTACATAGTTCACTGTCAATTGTACTATGGTTAATGTTATATTTGGTATTGTACTTCGTATTACTATAGACACAGTTTGCACATTACTCAATGTACTTGTACACTGCGCTGGTAAGTGTGCATCCGCACACTTATTAAACGTGACTTGATTTACACACTTTTTGCTGCTATGTCCAGATCTAGCACATTTATTGCACGGAGTTATGTTAATAATATCAAACACTCTACAACTTTGGTGCCCAACAAATAATCTGCTTTTATTGTCTTTGATGTGTTTATAAATGCTAGAGGTAACTTCTATTATTGCATATTTCCTCTTTGTTTTTTCATTAGTATTACGTGTAGTAACTTGCACTTATCATCCATGTTACTAAAGTTTCATTCATTTATGTCCAGTTCAATTTCATTATTACCTCCATGATCCATATCAATATCTATTACTTTTAGTTTTGGGTTATTTATTTGTTCTTTTTCTATTTTAAAATTGTTTGATAGTTTTTCTCCTAGTGAATTCATAAGTGAGTTTATATTTTCTTCATTCATGCAGTTTATTATCACGGTATCCTTGTTCTTGCATGAGTCACTTTTTGTTTGTATTGTATTGTCTTGTGTTAGATGTTGGAGAACTGTCTTTGTTGTCAGTTTTTTTTATGATTAGTTTTGTCACTCTTTTAATTTTAGGTTTGGTATTAGCTGTAATTTCTGCGAAAGTCTTGATTTTATTGTTGTTGCCCTGTTTTTCTTTGGTAAGCAGTTCATTTAAAATTCTGTTTTTATCTTGCAATTCGTTGTTTAGTTGTTTTAGTAATTGGTATTCTATTTTTAGGGATTCTAATTCACTATAATCTTCGTATACTGTATCATTAAGACCCTTTTGATTGTTGTTTTGTTTTTCCAAATTTATTTCACTAACGATTTCTTGTTTTATTTGCTCTGTTGTTATTAGTATAATTTGGGCTATTAATTGCTTTGCTTCGCTGCTCATTGCATCATATCGTAAGTTTGAGGTTAGGGCAACGTTGGGATGGTCTTGGCATATCATTAGTGAGTTGCTAATGAGTTTCACTGGACATCCTGCGTTATATTTTGCCACTATTTCACGAGTGTGAAAAAAGTTTTCACACAGTAAACACAATACTGTATACATTGTAAAATATTATTTTAATACTTTCAATACTTACGATTACGTGTTTCCCGTTTTCGTAATGTGCATCATAGTTTACTGATTGTAAAGCTGAAATATTGAATCGCGCCTTAATAATGAACATTATTATAACAGATTCAATACTTATGATTTACTATATCTTCATAATGACGGTATACATTGGTCGTTGATGGGCCAGGTTGTGGATCATCAGCTGTTGAAGGTCCTGACTGCGCATCGTCTTGATATTGACACTGAATGATGAATTCGTTACCTTCCGTATCGTCGACTATTTGATCGACCACTGTGGATAAATCGATTTAATTTATTGAAGATAAAGAAAAATATATGTCAGTAGGTAAGCTATGAGAGTTCTAGCCCACTGGGCCAGAACTCTCAGAGAGTTCTAGCCCAGTGGGCCAGAACTCTCATAGCATTTTCAATGCTGCGCATCGAATTCTACGAGCCCCGTTGACCCAACTGGGCCAGAACTCTCATAGTATTTTCGAGTTAAACATAGAATTTTATGAAGCCTGTTAACCCCTACTGAGCCAGAAGCCCCTACTGAGCCAGAACTCTTATAGCATTCTGAGCGAGCTCTGGTATAGCTCGATGAGGTAGCGCATATTTAAAATTAATGACTACTTTAGTCTTTTATACTTATCGCGTTCGGGTAAAGAATTCGTATTCGTGGAATACTTTTGGGAATATTGTTTCCATTTTGAATCCTCCTTTTTCTCTTGCTTAGAATCAAGGAGAGGAGTATAAGCGCTTGAGCTTGTGTTTTGACCCATCTTGTTCGACGTCAGGGACACGAATGAAGCACCTACTCCCAATCCATAGACGTCTCACACGTTTCGTAGAATTTTTCAGAAGTTTGACGTTATGAAGAGCACAGCTGGTTTTGTAGGCGCCCTCATGGTTAGGACAAACTGTGACAAGCTTGATCTTGTCCAAGGGTGGAAAACCCATCTCCGTTACATCGTGGACGTTGAATTTGAAACGTTCGAGCCATTTTTTCTTGATGGAGCCCATAACGAGTATCTGACTAGCATCATGCAGACATTCTCGAAGAACACTTCCGATGTCGGTGTAGGGACGGTCACCTGACTTCCAAGAAATACCGTGATAGAACTTCTTCAGCCAAGTATTTTCTCCCTTATACTTATCGGTGAGTCGTTTCCAAGGAAAAGGTTCCTTGAATAAAAAGACTAGAGGTTGATCGTCATCATCCAACGGAACTATTGCCAGTTCTTTCAAAATGAAATCATTACCAGGCTGTTTGAAGCCCTGCAAATCAATGATATATTTCATTTTTACACAAGCTTCTTCACGTCACCGCTGACGGGACTATACTGAACGATACGGTCGTGCAGAATGAGACAATACGCGGCTGTTCCAGCTGGAAAATTATTTCTTGATTCAAACTCTAAACGCACGTCCACAGGAGCGTTTTTCAAAGATTCGTTTTGTTTGGAACAATCGATCACTATCAAAGGTAAGTATTTTATAAAATCTACTTTATTCAAAAGAGGTTCGGGATTTTTTTCATAATAAGCACTCTGAAAATTTGCATACATATCATACAATACAGCGTACTGGTTATGATCTATATCTAAATTTAAATTTCCATACGGGTAACATTGTGAATTTAAAAAGAGTTTAACATTACTCAAGTGGCAGTGATCGAACTGACTCGCGTTTACCTGCCTCCGAGATTTTCTATTCGTTTGAAAAGCAAGAATAATGAAGCATGGTTTTTCCAACTGATTGGATGTTTTAAAAGTTCAAACGTGTTTAGAAGAAGATGGAAGGAGGGGATATTCGTAGAATTCCCAACTGCGGTAGCTCATAACCACAGGTCTGTTTTTCTCGATATAATTGAATAGAGGAATCTTTCGCTTATCAGAGAGAAATATGTATGGCATCAACCACTCTATCTTCGTGAACTCAATTTTAAATTCTTCATAAGTATTGTCTGGTCCTGCTGTCTGTATGATGGCATTGATATCATTTCTCGATCTAGTGAGTATGAGTTCATGCTTAATATTTACTAAAATTTTTCTATAATCTCGGCAAATCCAAGAATCATACAGAGAGGTATAGAAAGGTCGAAGTAGCCATCATCGTTGGTAAGTTTTTGCGTTTCTTCTACATCGAGCCACCCAGCGTTCTCGATGAGTAATTTTTGACTAGGATTGAGAGAAACCCAACCTTTCATGAGAGTAGTTAACCCTACATTTTTACATTTATCAATTTCAATGGCATTTATCTCATATCTGATTTCTTCAAACATATGACAGATGGCGTTGTTGACTAACATAGAACGTTCGAGTGGTGTACCGTCCGGTTTAACTAATTTACCACATACATGTAGTGAACTTCGTGATGGTAGAAGACATAAATCTTGATGTTGAATGGCGATGCGAATTTCATCGCTGTTTCCAAACGATGACGTGGTGTAGGGCTGATCTGCATGAAGTTCGTAGAGAGCCACTGACTCATCAAATGTTACAGGTGACTGAATGTTTAGAATTTCTTCCATCTTTTTGTAGACAACAGAAAAAAATACAAGTTATTTTCCACCAGCGACGACTCTTAGGCCGAGACTTCTCAGGAACTGAATGTTTTGTCGTGTTAGCGTTCTGCTTGCTCGCGGACGACTGATGGTCTGTCGACATGTTGACTTCTTTATATAGCCCTTACCAACCTTGCTGTTGTAAACGATCCCCATCACACTTGTTTGATGTGAAGTCTGATTGTAATGGTTTCTCCTCGAAAATTAACTAATCGTCCGTCTTGATCGACTATGCGTATTTGTAAGTGATCTATGCTTTTAACTGTAACTGGAAGGTAAATTACCTGTGAGGGTACTTCAATGATCTTATATCCTGGTGGTACTGCTGGAAAGAATTCGTGTATCGTATGAACCTTAGAGCCGTTTATATATGCTCCTGAAGTTATATTACACTCAACTCGTAAGGCGTTGATTTTAAGAATAGCTACAGGCAGATCTGAGCTATGAGTAATGTTTGCTTCTAGTAAACGTTGAGTAAAACCTAAGAGCTGACCGATCGAATCTCGAGGACGAAAGTCAATAGACTGACTACACTTTATTACACTGCGAAGTGTATTATTATTTGGCTTTAAACTGATTGAAATACCTTTGGATGCTAAAGTTTCACGAAGAAAATTTTCTATATCCTCTATCTCGTAACTACCAGTCGGTAAATATATTTCTTCCTTACCGACGTAAAACTTATTATTATCAATATCGATGTTGGGTATAGAGTTAAATGTTAAAAGTTCAACCAAACCGAGAACGTAATTTTTATTTGGTGAAAGTTCAATAGGTGGAAAATACTGCACTTCTAGAACTGATGAATTACCGGAGAGACTTAACGTCAATGAATTCTCCATGACTATTCAATCTAGAATGATTAAACTATCATTACGCTCGCCTTTATATAGCCCGGCTTAGCTTGTTACATAAGAACTTGAGACAGAGGTGACCGCAGTTGAATGTATTATAATCTTGATATCTCTCATGATTATATTTAACTTCATTCACTCGCAGATAAAGCAATAAATTAATAGGTGGTTGAAGATCTCCAAAGCTGTCGAAGTAAACTACATTGTCTCCACGTTTTCGATATGCTACCTAATGTGTTCCAGACCCATCTTTATCATCTAAATTTACAATGGCTGATTCATGATTATGAGAACCACTAGCAGGTAAAGCATTTCGCATAAATACTCCTCGAAAATATGGAATTTTTAGAATTTTAGCATACTTAATTATATCGAGATCTGTGAGAGCCCTCTGTGGTAATCTCACTTCGAGGTTCTTTTTTTTTTCTTTAACCGAAATTTTTTTTATTATCGCCTGTACGAAGGCCTGCACCTGTTTTATATGGTTTCAGAAATAGACCCTTTCCCAATGCTATTTCTTCCATTTTCATGTTATGCCTCTGATTTTCTTCTAATTGTTTTTTAGCTGTACTCGCATATTAACTGTTTTTGCTATACCAGCAGCCCCACCAGCCACAGCCCCAACAGCACTCAGACCAGCAAATATTGGTACGAGAAACGGTAAAAACCACCTACCTTTGAGGGTACAGGTAAAACCCGTGGAATGATAATTTTACGTTTTCCACCTGCTTTCTTGACAGCAAAACGAGCACCTTTCAAAGCAGAGAGAATTACCTTGCGAGCTGAGTTACTTTTAACCATTGATTTTGAAGCAGCTTTTATTATCTTGTTCAGCATCGTTGGCGACTTTCTCTCCATGCCCATTCCTAGTTTTCATTTGGCTTTCATAATATTTGTGATTGGGTAAGCAGCTACTTTCTCACCAATACTTGAATCTTTAGCCTTAACTCTCTGCCACGCCTTATCTGCTAAAACTTTATCTGCGTTGTTTCTAGCCTCAAAGTTTTCTCTGTTCTGAGAATAAGTTATGTCATGCTCTTGACAAGCTCTATCAAGTAGATTGATACCTTTATCACCTCGAGCTAAACGTTTTGCTAACTTAGTACCTGGTCCGCAGTACTGATATCCTGGTAAATGAAGTTCTACTGGAAGACTGTTGAGAATTTTATTGATTAAACCGCGACCTCGACGTCGTCTGTATACGATCATCACACCACGAAGGTTCGATGAAGACTGAACCCCGCGAGTATAAAAGCGCTCTATTTATAGCCGAACGATCAGTTGCGATCGAGACCTTGTACTGTACACATGAATTTCAAGGAACACTCTGTTCAACTCCCGGTATTTAATTTCGATAATATCGTGGAGCAAGAAAAAAAGACAAAGCGGCATGGAGACTTACTTCCAAGCAGTATTAGAGCTGTATTTTGTGGACCGTCAAATTGTGGAAAAACCAA
This sequence comes from Torymus aiolomorphi, assembly GCA_036365515.1. Taxonomy (NCBI): domain Eukaryota; kingdom Metazoa; phylum Arthropoda; class Insecta; order Hymenoptera; family Torymidae; genus Torymus; species Torymus aiolomorphi. The sequence continues at coordinate 73,974,605 of CM070877.1, read as the reverse complement.
TAGTTTGCTTGCACTCATTACACATCCCAATGGTGTTCGATTTGAGAATGTTTATACATATTCAAAATCTTTGAATCAACCAAAGTATAAATTTCTTGAGAAACTCATAGAACCATTAGAGGGCGTACAGTATTTTCCCTACAGTGAACACGATGAAGTAATAACTCCTGAAAATGCTCTTCCAAACTCAATCATTATATTTGACGATATAGCTTGTGAAAAACAGAATAATGTCAAAGCATTTTTCTGCATGGGTAGACATAAAAACGTAGACTGTTTCTATCTTTGTCAATCATATGCCCATATTCCTAAACATCTCGTCAGAGATAATGTAAATCTTTTGGTAATTTTTCGTCAAGATGATGTAAATTTAAAACATTTGTATGAAGATCATGTTAATTCTGATATGACCTATATACAGTTTAAAGATTTATGCATCAAATGCTGGAAAGATGAGAAATATGGATTTTTAATGATTGACAAAGATAGTCTAATCAATGCAGGTAGGTATCGTAAGGGCTTCGACTGCTTTGCTATAAATATGGGAGACACTTAGTCTTTCATTCACAGTCTACAACTGAACGTTGAAGCGGTAACATGGCAGAGTTTCGTGAAAAGAAGGATATAGTTCATGAGCTTGTAAAAGCTCGCAATGCAGTTAAACGTAAATATAATCTGTTAAAGTATGGAAAAGATACGTTTGAAAGAGCAATGGAAGATACTTTCAAACCAATTATTGATCCACTTCAGAAACTTGTTGAAACGTCAAAAAACCATATTCAAAAAAATGAAGCTTCAAAGAATAAGGAGTTAAATAATACTCTAGATAATAGTCATTTTACGAATAAAAAAAGAAAACTTGAGAATACTCTAGATGACGATTCTTTCAATGATAATACATTTGGTTTTAATAATGATACTTTAAAAAATAATACTATTGAAAATCTTAAATTAGATACTTCATTTGAATCAGCAACCAGTGAAATTGAAGAGGCTTCATTAGATGATAAATACATACGCATGCTCAGTCAGAATAGTAAGTATATTGATAAAATTTATGGAGTACGTAAAGAACAAGGACATATGTTAATTGGTAATACACCAATACAGTTTGATAGTGATTATGTTGTTATAGAAGATGAAAAATATCCAAAAACTCGAGGGCTTTTGGAGTTATTAATAACTAAAAATCCTGAGCAGAAGTATGTAAGTTCAGATGACTTAGCAAACTATCGCAGTATTCTTGAGATAAGTAATGTTCACAAGAAGAGATACAGAGGTGATGAATCTATTCGTAAACACAACAGTAAGAAATTTGATGAAATCATTCATCCTCTTTTCTTCGAGACTTCTAAAAAGCGTAAGAAAACTCCTAATAAAAAGAGTGGTTTTGGCATCATACCAAGATATAAAATTGCAAGAAAGGGTTCAATAATGGATTATGTATACTGGGATGATCCAAATGAACTTGTGGATCGTCTTCGTTTACTAATTGCAGAAAGGTCAGCTGGAAATCAAAGTCATACGAATGAAATTCATTCAATTATTGAAGAGCTCCGTGAGGCGGGCTATATATACTGAGACGAATTAGTGAAAGGTTTAGTATCAAAATGAGCGTTGACGTGTTCGGACGAAATCTGAAAGAAAGAGAGGGCATTAGAGGTCCTCCAGGAGTGGGATATAAAATCACATCCGATGGGCAGTTTGATCTTGAAAATAAGAGATTATGCAATGTAGGAGCACCCAATGATCTACACGATGCAGTTAATGTGCAATCATTACAACTGATAGTGGGAGAAGAAGTACGAAAAATTAAAAAAATTACAATTGGTTTAAGAAATGAGTTAAACAACTTAGATAATATTATGAATGCAAATCGTGATGAATTAGATAAAAAAATTGCTGATCTTGAGAGGGAAATCGAGAGTATAAAAGTGATAGTACTTCAATTGTCACATAGCAGTAATTCGCTGGACACCAATGAGTCAACATCGAAGCATGGATCATCAAAAGAAAGTAGTAGTAGAAGAGTTGCATAAACCTGCTCGAAGAAACTATCAACGCCGTAAGTTTAATATGCGAGGCATAGATGAAACTTGGCAAGCTGATTTAGTTGAAATGCAGCCTTATGCTAGAGAGAACAAAGACTACAGATATATGCTTACTGTAATAGATGTATTTTCCAAGTACGCTTGGCTGTACCGGTTAAGCGAAAATCCGCAGACAACGTTACAGCAGCGATAAAATTAGTTCTGTCTCAAGGTCGAGCACCAAACAATTTACAGACAGATAGAGGTAAAGAATTTTACAACTCAAGCTTTCAGAATTTGATGAAGCGGTATAAGATTAACCTGTACTCCACATACAACAACTTAAAAGCATCTATTTGTGAGAGATTTAATCGAACGCTGAAAAACAAGATGTGGATGCAATTTAGTTTGCGTGGAAATTTTAAGTGGCTTGACATCTTACCTGATTTGATTACTGCTTACAATAATAGGAAACACAGAACTATACATATGAAACCAAAAGATGTAATAAAAGCCAATGAAACGCAGGTTCTAAGACAATATTCCACCAAGTCTCAACCTGTAAAAAAGCAAAAATTTAAAGTTAATGATAGAGTACGTATAAGCAGATTAAAGCAAGTATTTGAGAAAGGATATACACCTAATTGGTCGACTGAGATATTCACAATAGTTAAAATATCTAAAACAAATCCTGTTACTTACCATTTAAAAGATTATGAAGATCATCCAGTTTCAGGTTGCTTCTATGAAGAAGAACTTTTAAAAGTTAAATACCCAGATATTTATCTCGTAGAAAAAGTTATCAAGAAACGCGGTAATCAAGTTTACGTAAAGTGGCTTGGGTTTGACAGTTCGCACAATAGTTGGATTAATAAACAAGATATGTAATTTCATTAGTAATAATTAAATAAAGAGAAAGTGGTGGGAGTCCCAACCAACGCTCCCTACCTATGAGGAACAACCGAACATTTTTCCTCTCCATAAACTTTCTCTTTATTTTATTTATTTTACATGCTTATTAATTTTAAGTTACATTACAAAGTTATTAATTAAATTACAATATTAATTTACACATTTAATATTTACGAAATTCAAAATATTGTTCACCTTGATACAATAAAAGTAATTTCTACTTATTAGCCCTCTCGGCAAGCTCATCGAATAAATTCACATTGTTCTCGAGGGCTTTTGAAACTCGATTGGGAAGGAAGATTTGAAACTCTCCATCGATGACGACAACCGCTTTCAATCCATATTTAGTATTCACCTGCTTGATCTCTATCACTATATACATCTCACCTTTCTTCAAATCCGATAGATTCTTCTTTGGAAGATAGGTATTTGAGCAGATTCGGTTTAACATGGCAAAGTCCATTCTGAAACAGAGAGAGAAAGAGAGAATACTGAATATTTGTAAAATATATTACAAGTCAATAAATGAAATACTCACCTTAAAGTGTGTGTGGAATTGTTCAGAGTCTAAGTCGTTTGCTGGGAGGCTCTCCGTTCTCATCAATCGAAGGACTGTACCGAATGCTCTGTCGACTCTGCTTATGTAGGCCTCCGTCGGCTTCCCCCTCTCCATCATGCTCACTCATGATTGGCTCTTCCACCTCCATTCCTCCCCGTCTCCATCATGTTCATTCATGATTGGCTCTTTCCACCTCCATTTCTTCATCCTCTTGAATTAAGTATCGCAGAAGTTGTATATCTTCCTCATCGAAGATTGCATAGTGTCCCCATGGTAATGTATCTGTGCTGTTTGCTAACAGATGGCGTTTATCATCGTGGGGACTGAGAGCCACTTTGTTTTCGTTCTCTGTATGAACAATATGATTCTTGGAACGAATATTATTCTGCTGACATCTTATTGTTTCTTCATTAAAGAGACAGTCTCGATAGTTTTCAAAGGTGATGGTTGTTTTCACAACTAATGATTTTACACCCTTGGCTTTCTTTATAGGTTTCTCATTTTGAATGAGAACGCTATACATTTTACTGCGTAGTCCAATAAATTCAGTCATGATATTACCATTACACTCATCCTTCATGAGTCCAATAACTTTTTTGTTTTGCAAAGGCAGCCCAAACTGATTGTCTTTTGAATAATCTGATGTATCGAACATGTGGATATCCTCTTTCATAATATCATACATATTCACTCCTTGAATTTCGTATATAAGACTGTCTGTATCGGTGTAGAGAAGTTTACTCCTGTTTCCAACACGTTTTCTCATATATGAGTAATGGAAATCATATATAAGAGTTTTGGAAATGTCGAGAACGGAGAGACCAACGTAGATAGGTTTTTGAATTGCGATTTCCATTCGAGAAAGTTGTATGGCAACCAAGTTTTCATCAAAAATCGAACGACTGTGAAAATTCGGCTTAGCAATCATCACCTCAGCTCCGTATCGACCTTTCCACTTATTAACGAGTTTTACATCCACTCGTTTGCGTTCATTCTCCATAGTCTTACCATACACAGCGTTAATTAAAAGTTTAAAGAAAAGTTTTTCAAACTCATTCTTTGCCTGCTTCCTCTTCTCTGTGTTCAAATCAACGTAAGGCTTGAGCCATGCACTTTGTTTAAATTGTAGTACTCTATGAATCTTCTTTAGAACTAAACCATGCTGGAGAGCTTGTTTTAACGCTCGATAATGAATGATATACTTACTTTTGTTAAATAAAGTGGTGAGTAACTTCTTTTGCCGAGAGCCTGGTGGAGCCATATGTTCCGGACATAATGGTAAATCCTTATGATCATCGTGAATATTCGTTGGGTATTCTAAATCCACCTCTAATATATAGCCAATTGAACTATCATCTGGAATGTCAAAAAATCCAGGCTCATCAAAATATTCAAGCCAGCGAAAACCTCCTTCTGGTAAGTACTGCGTCATAGCCCATCCGTATAAATTATTAGCATCATAGTACATTAAATACTTCTCCTCTTCGTTTGGATTGTAACCCTCAGTCATATATTTGTTATTAGCCTTGGCGTAACGGTTCGAACATTGGCTGACTCCACCTCTAATCCCTCTTTCAACGAATAACAGCATATCTATGTCGGTAAGTAATTGAAGTTCGACTTGTGTGTATTTTAACATAGCATCCCACGTTAGTCCTGGAGTAGTGTAGTAATGCGCAGGATCCAAGCCATAAGCCTCAATGCACGTCGTCCGAAAATTCTCAAAGACGTCTGCTAATAGAAGTACATCTGTTTTCAAATATATGTCAGAATACTCACCAAGCGTACTAATATTGAAAGTATTCCAGACCGTCTCCGCATAATTATATTCAGTATCAGCAATGCCAGAGTCAGTTAATTTACTGTAAAAATCTTCTTTTGAAGGCAACTCTTTTTCCTTCAATTTTTCGAGTGATGAAACGTAGTCATACGGGAAAATGCCTTTTCTCAGCAACAACTTTATTTGTTCCTCTGTATATCCATCTTTCATAAATACACTGCTGGTAATGTTTTTTTCGTCCAAATACGACGCCAATTTCTCCAAGGATGATGCCATGAACCTGAAGGAATCTATAAATCTAAAATTGAAATCGCTACCTTCGATATATTTTGTGAAAGATATATATCGTTCTTTATTTTCAGCAATAAGTTGTACACGTCCTTTTAAAATTTCATCACTGCAAGTTCCTTAATGATAAAATGCGAGTCATAACCTGTCAGATTATGAAACACTACTGGGATAAACCTGGCATCTTTAAAGTTGATGTTACATCCCTCATGAGCAGCTCCTCTATACCTGAAATCATACACATAATTAATTTAATATATATGTTTAAATAACATGAATTAATAATAATGTAGTTTACTTACTTTCCAGTAATATGGCAGTGGTCTCGTACTTTTTTATCCTTGATAGAAAACTGCTTACTGCAAATATGACATACTTTAGCTGCTTTAAAGTCTTCCATCTCTTCAGTAGTGAGAATCATAGGTTTAGGGGCATTGTACATCTCTTCCAAATGAGTAGCCAATTCTTGAAGTTTTACAATGAACCAGACAGCAGGGCTCATTTCACCATCTTCTTTCTGCCGATAACTGTGATAGCCTGATCGATTATCATCGAAATTACATTTTAAATAATACCCAATACTATAAGCTTCGTGTTCTTGAAATGCACGTGATGCTTCATCTTCTACAGGTTTCAGGAAACATTCGAAATCCGCATAGATAACATAAGGTACTTTTGTCTGTCGATTATAATTTTTAAATGAAAGAATATTATCTTGGGGCATAGGTAATTTAATCTTACACTTATTCAATTGTATACAGTCGACTTCATGTTTTTTCAACTTTTCTTCTGAATGAAAATAATGTAGACATCGATCACAGACATGACATTTTCCATTATGCTTTGTTAATTGTCTCGTTACCAAGCGTGATAAGTTTTTTATCCAAACGTAGTGAAACTTTGGCATTGGAGCATTTGGATTATCATTACTTTCTTCTTTTTCATTTTCATCCACATAGTAGTTTTGTATAAGTAGTAAATTAACATGTGAATTTTTCTTTAGAGATGTAAGATAGCACGGATGAAGCTTGAACTTCCCATTATACATTTTTAAAATATATACGTTTATAGAAACACAATTTTGGTTTTCAAATTTATTTATCTGCCTCAGCGAGATAGGAAACTCTATGCCATTGAAGTTTAGTTCACCGTCAAATTTTGTATACTTACTAACTCGGTCGGCATGTTTCTCTTGAGGATGTAGTGCAGCCAAAATGGACCACTTGAAGCATTGATCATCTTTATTTTGTACATTGACACAAGCCTTCTTCATAAGTATTTCCTTTGGTAATGCTATGTAGGAACTTCCTTTCATTGGCTCATACTTATTGATGTTGATTGTTAGACTTAAAATTTGTTGTAGACTCCATCCAGAACCTCTTTCTTGAAATTCTTCCATCTCGCGCTGGACAGCTTGTTTAATATTAACATCAAACCATTGTTTTAAATCTGTAACTTTATGTATTGATGCGTTTTCAGTATTAAAGTATTTAACTTCCGTATCTACCAAGTCACTTTTTTGAATTATGTATTCTGCTGCAAGTTCGGCATTCACTTTAATTGCATTATATACCTTGAGAGCCTCCGTTATCTTCGATTCAAAGACGATTTGTGCATCCTTCATGAATGAGATGATATCCATATGAATCAGATTGGATATTACACCTGATCTTATACGTCTCTCAAATGCCGAGAACACATCATCCCATTTAACTTTGGTCGTCTTCCTTACTTAATGATGGTGATGAATTTTGCAATAAGCGACCACCAGTTTTTAACAAGCTGCGCAGTTTATTTTGAATAGTGAGTAAATGTGTCATTGATGTTTGACATTTCTGCTTGTTTGCTCTGGTAAGCGTTTCCGAAGAGGTTAATTTCTCTAACGCATTAATAGCATCACTATTCAAATTAAGCCAGTTCTTTATATCAGTAGAAGTTGCAACTCCTTTGTTTGCACTCTCTAATGATTTCAATGATAATTTAACTATATAACTGAAATACTCAGGAGATGTCATTCTCACCCAATTGTCTTTATCCTAGATGACTTATGTTTTTTCTATAATACTGGCGTGATGAATCCTGATAGTAGACCTTACACTAGGAAGTAGAATACGATGTATCCTCGTAGTAGTCCTTCCACTGTGATGTAACACTCGATGTATCCTTGTAGTCTATCTTGCACTTGGAAGTAGCACTTAGTGATTCAATTCAATCGACTGATGGCTCCGTAACGATGCGACTGCTCTTATAGCCCTTCAATGGTGCGATAGTGGGAGGTTTCAAGGAAGGAAAGAACCTTCGAGAAGGGAAGGAAACTTTGGAGGAGGGGGGAGGGATTCAGAAAGGAAGTTTCGCGAAAAGAATCTCAATTATAAAAGAGCGCTCGGTACTCCGCTAGCTCAGACGAGGAGGACGCGGCAAGACAGCAACAGCTCTTCATCAGCAGCAGAGAGAATGGAGTACATCGTAGACGTCCAGGGTTCCAAAAGATCGTCGAACTTATTCGTCGTGAAGGAGTTAGCCATCCTCGAGCTGTCTGAAAACTCCATTCCATCAGTTTATCACTTTCAGCCACCTTGTCAATGGAAACGTCTTCTACATGAAGAAAAGATGGCAAATGAGTGGCTCATAAAAAATTATCATGGAATGGCGTGGGAGTCTGGAGTGTTTCCATACAGTCGGATAATAGAGATTTTACAAAGTAGACTCAAGAACGCTACGACAATCCATGTAAAAGGGTATGAAAAAAGAAAGTGGATTGAAGAAATGGTTCCTGAAAAGTAAGTATTAAAAAAGGAATATTCTTACATAATTTTCAATAAATACATTTATATATATATATATATTTTTTTTTTAAACTAGTTAATAATATTGAAGATTTTGGATGTCCGGCATTGAAAAAAATTCGTAAGGATGAGAAAATTAGATGTCCGAAACACCCGCTCTTTGCAAAACCGAAGTGCGCTGTAAAGAACGCAGATTCATTGAGATGGTGGTTGCTGGAAAATTTTACACCCGCGACGACTCACCTAACATATCCTGGGAAGATAAAGATGTTTGCGGTTGTAAAGAAGAGCATTGTTCGAGCTGTATATCTATGCCTCGAACAGAAAGTGTGAATATACTTAACAAAGAATTATTTGATTCGATGTATACATAATTATAAGATTATTTAATAATGTATGAAAGAGAGAGAAAATTTTGGAGAGGAAAAGGTAAAATATTGTTGTTGTAAAAAGGTTGTTCTTCACAGGTGAGAGCGATGGTTGGGGCTCCCACCATTTTTTCTCTCTTTATATAATATAAATATATACACACCTGCACTCATAGACATGCATGTTTTCCATATTAAACTTATTCGAACTTGTTTAAACTTGTTTAAAGTTGTTTAAACTATATTCAAACTTGTTTAAACTTTAATTAATCATTCACATACACTCTCATTCACATACACACTCTCATTTACATACACTCTCATTTACATTCAATCATACAGTCACATTTGCATATATTCAATCATTCACATACACACTCTCATTTACATACAGTCATACAATTTTCTACAATTATAAATACAAAATACATTTTTTTTTATTTTTTATTAAAAAATACATAATTTAAGAATTATAATAAATATAATAAATATAATAAATATATAATTTATTTTTTCTTTTTTTTCGTATGGCCGAGGGGCCCAGTATCCGGGATAGCTAATCCACCTCTGCTGCATGTTTCTGTAAAACCAAAGAATATAATTAAAATAAATAAATAAATTAAAATACATAAATTAGAATAAAATTGAGTAAAATATCTCACCTATCAATCCACCGCCTTTGCCTCTCCACCAGGTGTGGCGCAGGCATCAACTGCACCACCTCAATGGAGGGTGATGGTGGTGTCACCAATGGCCTCGGTGATGCATGAGGTCCCTGCATTGGGACAACCGAGGCCAGTGGGTCATTATCACCATCACATTGTTCCTAGAAAAGAAAAAAATTATTAATATTTTATATATATATATATATATATATATATATATATATATATATATATATATATATATATATATATATATATGTATATATATACAGTAATATATAATCAATTAATCATTTACACACACACACACACACACACATACACTACCACCCGCGCACAAATAGATATATTTACGCACTCGTGTTTACGCACTAACACCCGTGCACAAACGGACACTTGTATATGCATATTAGCACTCGCGCACAAACGAACACCGTACACCCGCATAAACGAACACCCGTACGCCCGCACACTAGCACCCACACACTAGCATCCGCACACTAGTAAACGCGCACAAACGGACACCGGCATAAATGAATATCTGTACGCCCGCACTTTTACACCCCCGTTCATACACGTGCTCGCACTATGCATTTAAACACATACGCTGCGCTTTTTTACATCCCCATACTATACCATACATATAAGCCCTCACACTGCACTACACATTTAAACATATAAACACCATCACTTGTACACGCACACACTGCACTCACTTTCAAGAAGCATTTGCACTCACACCCGCACACTGCATCGTGTATTATAGGATATACATCCGCAAACTACACTCACTTTGCATAAGCAACACACAATGCATCGCGTATTGTAATATATATCCGCCCGCACACGCGCACCTTTACACATATACACGCATACGTATACGCGCAATTTTACACCCGCACGCGCGTATATGTATTCTAATATACCCGCCCGTACACACGCACTTTGACATGAATACCCACATACGAACACGCGCACTTTTACACAGCACATTACATCATATAAAATTACATACCTCAATGTCCAATTCGGGCGATGGTAGCCACATTATATGCTCCATCGGTGGCAGCGGCGGCAGCGGTGGTGAGGAGGTCGGCAGCGGTGGCGAGGAGGTCGGCAGCGGTGGCGAGGTGGCCCACGGCGGCGTCAAGGCGGTGGAAGACGGCGGCGGTGGCGGCGGTGCCGAGGGTAGCGGTGGAGGCGAGGAGGCCCACGGCGGCGTCAAGGCGGTGGAAGACGGCGGCGGTGGCAGCAGCGACGAGGAGGGCAGCAGCGGCGGCGGCGGTGGCGGTTGCTGCCACGAGGACGGCAGCGGAAGAGGAGGTGCGGATACCCACGGCGGCGTCGAGGCGGTGGGTGGCTGGCAGGGTAGCGGTGCAGAGAGCAGCGGCGGTGGCGGTGGCGGCGGCTGCTACCACGAGGAAGGCAGTGGTGGCGGCTGGCACGAGGAGAGCGGTGGCGGAGGCTGCTGCAGCGGCTGGCATGGCGGTGGTGGAGGCTGCTGCTCTGCTGATGGCGGCGCACAGTGGGCCCAAAGGAACATGTCTGGACAAAATAAAATATCTTCTTTTGGAACTGACCGATTGGGATGGGGATACTCTTAAAATGAAGTTTATAATAAGTGCTTTGAGGGAAAATTGTAGATAAAATGTTTAAAAAATTTTCAAGGTCAGACCAAGATCAACATATAAAAATTTACTTTTTTTTAATGATCAGAAGAAGCTGGGCTATTACCCAAACAAGCTGAATAGATTTGTATGGGGTTTTCGGATCGCTGATAGCAAATCAGATGACAGAATTGTAAAATTCATTTGTTTAAACAATAATTTTCAAATTTTTCTTCTATGAAATGTTTAATTAAAATAATAATAAGTTAAAACACGAATCATATATAAAAATAAAAAAATAATTATTTTGATTCAAATTAATCTAAATAATTTTTTGTTATTGTAATATTCCCTTTAATTACCATAATAAAGCGTACAACTTCATGAAAAAATTAGTACAGAATACAACTTGTACATTACATACAAGTTGTATCCATTTTATATTACAATTATATTGGAATAATAATCCATTTTCATTACATAAGTGAAAAGATTCCTGCGAAAAAATAATTCGTATATAGTTATATATACTTATATATGTTTATATATCCTTATTTATGTCTTTTATCGGTTTTGGAGAGTTTTTCGAGATATTATATACCGGTTTTGAAGAGCCTCTTCAAACGGGAAAAGGTATATATGACTGGTTTTGGAGAATTTTCGGCCATTTTCTAGAGTCTATAACCCCAGGGTCCATATTTCTTTAGTAACGTTAACATAGGCAACTCTGAAAAAAAGAAGTATACCTCTTCGAAACCGGTTCACCCACATACTTATATATGCAGAACACTATATATATATATATATATATATATATATATATATATATATATATATATATATATATATATATATATATATATATATATTATGTCTCTATGTCACTATGTATAAATAAGTATATAAGTATATACGACTAAATATCATTTTACACGGGGTCTACAAGAAATTCAACTAAAAAGATAATCCTAGGACAAATTAATAATTATGCATGGCGATACATGTTCATGTATTATGGTATACAATTTTATATATCAATATATAATTATGCATAACTTTATATGATTACGTATTGTATATAAACCTTTTAGTGATTGTATTATTCATACAATTATATATTGATATATAAAAATGTATACCATAATACATGAACATGTATCGCCATGCATAATTATTAATTTGACTAAGACCTAAGATTATCTTTTTAGTAGAGTTTCTTGTAGACCTCGTGCGAAATGATATTCAGTCGTATATACTAATATACTTAATTATACATAGCGACATAGACATAATACACACACACACACACACACACACACACACACACACACACACACACACACACACACACACACACACACACACACACACACACACACACACACACACACACACACACACACACACACACACACACACACACACACACATACACATACACACACCCACACTCACACCCACACCCACACCCACGCACGCACGCACGCAAGCACGCACGCACGCACACACACACACACACACATTTATCGGGGTTTATGTAGCCCAAAACTGTATATTAGTACCTATAGCCCAGAGTGCCCTATGGCAAGTGACTAATGAAATAATGGACCATGGGGTTATAGACTCTAGGTCGGGCCACATAAACCCCTATATTGAGAAATATTATGAAGCCCGGGCTGCATAATCAAAATCGGGCTCGATAAACCCCTATATATAGAAAAACGGGCTTTATAAACCCCTTTCGAGAAATGTATATAAACATATATAAGTATATATAACTATATACGAATTATTTTTTCGCAGGAATTTCTTTTCACTTACGTAATGAAAATGGATTATTATTCCAATATAATTGTAATATATAAAATGGATACAACTTGTATGTAATGTACAAGTTGTATTCTGTACTATTTTTTCATAAAGTTGTACGCTTTATTATGGTAATTAACGGGAATATTACAATAACAAAAATTATTTAGATTAATTTGAATAAAAATAATTATTTTTTTATTTTTATATATGATTCGTGTTTTAACTTATTATTATTTTAATTTAACATTTGATAGAAGAAAAATTTGAAAATTATTGTTTAAACAAATGAATTTTACAATTCTGTCAGCTGATTTGCTATCAGCGATCCGAAAACCCCATACAAATCTATTCAGCTTGTTTGGGTAACAGCCCAGCTTCTTCTGATCATTAAAAAAAAGTAAATTTTTATATATTGATCTTGGTCTGACCTTGAAAATTTTTTAAACATTTTATCTACAATTTTCCCTCAAAGTACTTATTATAACCTTCATTTTAAGAGTATCCCCATCCCAATCGGTCAGTTCCAAAAGAAGATATTTTATTTTGTCCAGACATGTTCATTTGGGCCCACTGTGCGGCGGTGGCAACGAGGATGGCGAGGGTGGTAGGTCCTCACAAAATGTGTGCCACATCCTCGTTGTCCTCAAGCAGCGCTCGAAGCTCCTGGAGGAGCTGCCGTGATGTCTTTTTCGCGTCAGCCTCACCTGCGCTACGTCGCAACTCCTCCAGGAGTTCGAGCGAGATGTCCTCCTCTTCCTGCTGCTGCGGCTGTTCCGGCTGTGGCGGCTCATGCTGCTGCTGTTCCTGCTGCGGCGGCTCTCGAGCAGTTCCATCGCCATTGGAAAATTTTATGAGCTCCTGGATGATCTCGTCTTCCATATCACCGTTGATGAGATCATCCAGGAGATAACTTGTTGCTGCCGGCTCCATCTCGCGAGTATCTATGCGTATGTGTGTGTGCGCGATAGAGAGAGCGAGACTAATGAGGCCCGTTAACGCGCCGAGCCCTTATTTATTGGGAGCGCTCGCGAGGGCCGAACGTTCGAGGCGTAGTTCGCAGAATTCGGCGACGGTTACAGCCTTCTCGAATGTTGTTGTTGTTGTTATACAACTGAACATTCGAGGCGAGCGTGTTGATCCATCGTAGAATTCCGCGAACTACATCTCGAAGTTTCCGTGCTCGCGCACTCTCACTATAAATAAGGGCGCGCCGCGTTAACGGTCTCTCATTACTCACGCTCTCTCATCCATCATACATACGCACGTGGGGAGCAGACGTCATACACCGGTATGCACAGCGCGCGGCCATGATGCTATCGAGCACGTGGGATAGTCTTCCCGCGCGTGATCAAGTCCGCCGCGCGTGCGCGGTGTAGTCGTGAGAGAGGGAGCGCGCCAAGCTCATGTAGCGGCCTGTGGCCGACCGAACGGCCCCACCACTGCGCGGTATAGCTGGGAGAGCGCCAGACTTATGTAGCGGCCTGTGGCCGACCGAACGATCCCACCACTGCGCGGTGTAGCTGAAAGAGCGCCAGGCTCATGTAGCGGCCTGTGGCCGACCGAACGGCCCCACCACTGCGCGGTATAGCTGGGAGAGCGCCAGACTTATGTAGCGGCCTGTGGCCGACCGAACGGCCCCACCACTGCGCGGTGTAGCTGAAAGAGCGCCAGGCTCATGTAGCGGCCTGTGGCCGACCAAACGGCCCCTACCACCGCGCTGTGTAGTTGAGAGAGCGCCAGGCTTAAGTAGCGGCCTGTGGCCGACCATACGACTGTGCGTTGGCACTCGCGCTTATTAAAAAAATGATTGCGCGCTCTTATTGACTTTGCCTTAACAGGCTCGCATATTATCAATCATGCTTTATATATATATATATATACTTCATTAAAATAATAAAGTAAATAATGTATAATTAATATTTAGTTAACTAATATAATTATCTCTATCACAATATATGTTCAATAATATAAATCTTAAGTATGCGCTACATCATCGAGCTATACGAGAGCTCGCGATGCATCGGGCTCGAAAATGTTGGGAGGATTCTAGGAACCGTGTGAGGTTTCTTGCATAGTAGTATTCGATGCGCAGCATCGAAAATGCTACGAGAGTTCTGGCCCAGTTGGGTCAACGGGGCTCGTAGAATTCGATGCGCAGCATCGAAAATGCTATGAGAGTTCTGGCCCACTGGGCTAGAACTCTCTGAGAGTTCTGGCCCAGTGGGCTAGAACTCTCATAGCTTACCTACTTATGTCAAATTATTATTTTAATTTTAACAATCTCAATGCTTATTATGATCCATATCAGATTTTGAGGGTCCAGGCTGTTGATCGTCTTGAGTATTTATTTGCATTAATATTTCATCGCCTTCTGTGTCATCGTGCATCTGATTAATTACTGAAAAATAATAATATTATCGGTTTAGAATAAAAGTTTAATCAATACATTTTTACACTAGAATGAATCGATACTTACGATGACGGTGAATTATACGCCTGGCTAGAGGGCTTGTGTGATCGTTGCGTTTTTTTACAGCCCTTACAATGATCGACAGCTCATCTGGATTATGAAAAAGGCAAATACTATACATGTAGTAGATGCTTGATATGTCGCAATGCAATAGAAGAAAATGCAATTTTTTGCATAATACCTCCAGCGACAACTTTTCGAGGTCGCTAGCCCATACTCGTCCACACATTGTGCATATATGCGAGTGTCGAGCATTTGCTATGCGTAAAACGTGTCTCAAAATTTTAACTAAATGAGATACTGGCTCTAATCATCTTGAAGTGTTGTGATTCCGCTCACTCAAACTGCACTGACTAGTCGTTGATTCCAAACCCCTCTTAAATATGCAGCCAGACAGTGCATTCTCGCGTATGCCATCTCTCGCGATAAAACGACGTCGATGAGTCTTTGGATACGCTATACAATTTCAACTTCCTTTCCTCGAGACTTTCCTCGAGAAAAAATTTTTTGGTGTGTAATTAAATAGTCAAAATAATATGCAGCTGCAACTTGATGTACGTGACATTTTCTCATTAATCAGTAAAATTACACAGTGTCGTACGATTAAATAAACGAGAAAAAAACTCGACGCGTTTCTCGTTCGGAAAACATGATGGGACACACGGCAAGATACAATTTGGACGACTGTAAGTTATGACTAATTCGAGATAGCCCACGTGCGATGAGATCATCCGTGGCAAAGACGACGGTCGACCAGCTGTCAGTCGCGAATATTGTCTTGTCGCGTGAAAATCTCCGTTGCAAAGTATCATGAGTGTATTGTGCGGAATCTGAAGTGTGTCGTATGTCTCTGTTGTGTTCCATACAAATGCTGTGCGCGAGAACGTTCTGTAGATAGTGGTTCAATACAAAAATTCGGGTATACAGTTCCACGAGAGTGCCGCGGAAGTGTGATCTACGATGAAGTGATCTTATGAGATGTCCATGAGGTAACGGTTATTCCATTTTTTCAAGCCGTGCATGCGTGATTAGATACTGCACATGGGTGTTACCCGCTCGCTGTACAGTACAGAGAGGCTATACACAAAAGTTATAAAATACACCATATAAAATCCATGGACACCCCATAAGAGCATGTATTCTTGAATCATGTACTATTAGCTTCCAAAATCCGATAAAATATCGAAACCCCCATAAAAACCTCATGAATCTGAAAATTTTTTATATAGGTACACTTGTCATGGTGCAGAGAGAGGCTATGCGCAAAAGTTATAAAATACGCCATAAAAACCCCATAGACACCTCATAAGACCATATATACTTTATATATATATATATATATATATATATATATATTCATGAATCGTGTATCATCTCTCTCTCTCTCTCTGGGTCTCTCTCTCTCTCACACACACGTATGCGTCGCGTTCTCTCTTTTTCTCTCTCTCCGTCTCTCTCTCTGCCTCTCTTTCTCTCTTTATCACACACACACACATGCATGCACTCACACCAGCACACACGGGCACACACGCGTGTAAGCGTCGCGCTTATTCCCGCGCCATGCGTTGTCATACATTCTTGACCTTGACCCACAGCTGACGCCTGTGGTTGAGGTCAGGTTTGTTGTGACGGCCCATAGCGCGGGAAATACTACTTCCATAATAATATTTCTGTTCTTTTATTACAAATGTTCAGCTACGCGATAACGGACAAACTACATAACCTCAAAATTGTAGTGTTGTCTTCCAATTTTTTATAATCTTCGAAGTATTATAGAATTTTCAATTTTTTATCGTTTTGGTCATATTTTCGATAAAATGTTTCGTATTGAAAAAATGTAAATACTACTTTTAGATATAATTAAATAGATTAAAAATTGACGAAGATAAGTGACTTGAAAAATAGCATATTTTATAAAATCTCAAAAATAGTGACTTATTAACGCTTGAATTTTATATAGATAAGATCGGATATCCATGCCTAGAAAAATTATTGGTTATTATACATAATATAAGCTACTTAGCGGAAAAGTTTTGAAAAAAAAAAGTTTCTAGATACTTGAAAATATCAAAAAACACTATTTTTGCGAAAACCGAAAACTTTAAAGCTATGTAAATACGTCAATTTTTGTTTTTTTTGTTTTAATACTCTCGAAAATGCATTGTTTTCTTTGTATGAGTAATTCCGCCGAACTTTTCAAATTTGAACTAGAGTGAAATTGAAAAAAAAATTAAGAGCACACTTTCACATGACCTTTTTTCTTCCTTTCTAGACCTTAAATAATGAAAAAGTAGTAGCGTTACTCATTGTATTTATTTATTTATTTCCAGAAAATATTTACATTACATTATAATATATTTCCATATAGTAAATTTACATAAGTTAGTAAATCCTACCGAGGCAAATAGTATTATAGAAAACATTTATATTACATTATAATAGATTTACAATAGTGCAACGGATAATTAATTCTCCGGCTGCTCGATAATTATCCAGCTACAAATATAGTGCATGCGGCGGCGAGGCTAGCGCACCTCGTGCAATGCACGCCGCATGCGAATCTTAATGATTGAGTTATTAAGGGAGAACGGGGTAAGGTAAATAATTAATCGCCAGAAATAGGTAGAAACAGTATGGCGTTTATGGCGCTGATAGGAAAGGGGGAACACCTGTAGCGATGCGCGGTCAGCGGGCGCAGAAGGAGGCCCGAGTTGCCGTGGGCTAGAGAGGGAGAGAATAATCGAGCCAGTACTTACAGCTGCGTGGTATCGCTGTCAGCGGTCACACTCTCATACCAGCACCTGATGCGTAGGTCGCTCTCGGTCGCCTATCGGAGGCTGGAGACGGCCACGAAGTCGCGGCAGGGTGCGCGCCAACACACACACACACACACTCCCACTCTCACACGGGGAACCCACGTCGCGGTACTCTCGCGGTACTCTCCTTCCATAGCAAGGAGCGCGGGCGCTATCCAAAATGAGACTGACTCGACTCTCTTGAGCCTAACCGGATCGCGCGCAGGGTGACCAGGTGGCGATCTTGTATCCTTTTCAATCATATGTAAATGACGTCACGTTCTTTGAGAGTAAGTAAGTCAAACGATCGCCACCTGGCCACCCTGGTCGCGCGCGCGCCTGGCGTGCTCTCTCTCTCTCTCTCTCTCTCTCTCTCTCTATCGGCCGAGCGTCCTGCCGCGTCGTCTGCACCTGTAATACGGGGAGAGAGGAAAATAACGGAGAATAATTTTCCGTCATAATAGTAAATTTACATAAGTTAGTAAGTCCTACCGAAGCAAATAGTATTGACTGTGTGTAGATCTGGTACATAGAAACTTACAAACTAAATAATATTACAAACTACTATATTCTTACAAACTAGTTAATGGTAAGTGCGTAGCGTTTGGATAACATCACATAGAGATTTATTATAGTACATAACAGTTAAATAATTTTGTTAAATACATTTGTTAAGATTCAATTGTTATATTAAATTTTGCATCACAGATTTTGCGATAAAAATTTTTAATTTTTTCTTTATTAATTGTCTACTTAATGTCATAACTTTGAGATCCTTAGGGAGCCCATTAAAGACCCTTATAGCTTCATCGTAACTATTTTTATAACTAATTCTTTTATCACATTTTGGTAGGTGAATTGATTTGTTTCTGGCCTTGCTCGCACAGTTTATATAATTATTTTTTAATGTAGTATAGTGAAAAGATATTGACTCTAACTGGAATAATTTTCTTATTTCAAGTGGTGGATTTATTTGGGAGATTTATTTTTATTTATGATTTTCAGTATTTTTTTCTGTGTTGATTGTATTAATTTCATGTTATTATCATATGCACCACCCCAGGCAATTACCCCATAATTAATTAAACTATGAAGGAAGGCATAATATATAATCATTAATGTTTTTGTATCCATCATATTTTTTATGTTAGTAAAGACAAAAATTAGGTATTTAGTTTTTCTAATAATATATCGACGGCTGACAGGAAGAAAAATGTATCTCGGCGTACGGCTGAAGAACGACGTATCTCGGCGCACGGATGAAGAACGACGTATCTCGGCGCGCGGATGAAGAACGACGTATCTCGGCGCGAGGATGAAAAAAGACGTATCTCGGCGCTCGGTTCAAGAACGACGTATCTCGCCGCTATACTGGCCGTGCATTGGCCGTAATAGATCATCCGCGTGCCGAGATACGTCGTTCTTCAACGGAGCGCCGAGATACGTCGTTCTTCATTTTCGCGGCGAGATACGTCGTTCTTCATCCGCGCGCTGAGATACGTCGTTCTTCACCCGAGCGCCGAGATACGTCGTTCTTCATCCGCGCGTCGAGATACGTTCTTCTTCCTCTCAGCTGTCGATATCTTATGTGCTTATCCCATTTCATATTGTAGTCAAAATGCAGCCCGAAGTATTTATGACTTTCTACTCTTTTTATTAATTGCCTTCCTATTTTCATGTTTAGTGTACTAGGCACACTATCACAATAGTTTCCGAAAGTCATATAAACCGTTTTATCTACATTTAGTGACAGTTTATTTTGTGCAAGCCATTTGGCTACATGATTAAGGTAAGCACACATTTTTCCTGAGCTGAGGACCACGTGTTATCACTTGATATGATAACCGTGTCATCGGCATAGGACATGATTGTGGCATTTTGCATACCTCCCAGTAAGTCATTGACATAAAGTATAGAAAGTAATGGTCCTAATATAGTTCCTTGAGGAGCACCCGAAGTAATGTCTTTATATTCACTTTTACAGTCTTAAATTTTAACTTTTTGCCGCCTATCTGTGAGATAGCTAGTCATCAGTTTCAAGGCACTACCCCTTACGCCATATCTTTCAAGCTTATCTAAAAGATCTCTATGATTTACAGTGTCAAATGCTTTGACTAAATCTAAAAAAGTAATAATTATGGGTTTACTTTTACCTAAATTTTTGTATATGAAATTTGATATATAATTTAATGCCTCAGTAGTTCCTCTATTCTTAACGAAACCGTATTGTTTTTCTGATATTATTTTATGTTTTTCAAAAAAGTGGTATAATCTATTATAAATTATTTTTTCAAAAATTTTCGCAATATTCGATATTAGAGAGATGGGTCTACCTCAGCATTCTTGAGCGTGTCTTGCCAGATAGATTTCGCAATACATAAATTAAAGATATTTTCCAAGGGCACACTTATATGTTCGGAATGAATTTTTAATGATTTAGCATTAATATTCTCTACACCTCCAGATTTATTTTTCAATGTATTGATTATTTTGTATATCTCAGCAAAGTGTGTAGGACGAAAGAAAATTAATTTAGGATTCCTATCTGGAAGTTTCATGTTATTATTATTTATATTAGCAATTTGAGTACTCAAATTTGGTTCTATTTTGCAAAAATAGGTGTTCATAGCATTTGATATATCGATTTTATTTTCGATTATCGATTATATATATGTATATATACGAGGGTCATTTGATAAGCACCTAGCCTACAAATGAAAACACCAAAATTTTACAAAAAATAAAATTTATTTTTCAATGTAGTCTCCTTTTAGTTCAATACACTTGGTCCAGCGGTGTTCCAATTTTTTTAACCCCGTTGAAAAAAATGTTTTCTCTTGGTTCGCAAAATAGGCCTCCGTGGCGGCGATTATTTCGTTATTGGAGTGGAATCTCTTCCCGGCGAGCGAATTTTTTAGGTTCGGAAACAAAAAAAGTCGCACGGAGCCAAATCTGGAGAATACGGTGGATGGGGCAGCAGTTCGTAGCGTAATTCGACCAATTTAGCCGTGGCGAGTGCAGAAGTGTGAGCCGGTGCATTATCGTGGTGGAAAAGCACTTTCTTTTTAGACAAATGGGGCCGTTTTTCTTCTAACACGGCGTCAAATCGGCTCAATAGTTCGGCGTAGTACTGTCCTGCGACCGTTTTGCCCTTCTCCAGATAGTCAATAAAAATCACACCTTGAGAATCCCAGAAAACAGTGGCCATCACCTTTCCGGCCGACGGGACCGTCTTCGCCTTCTTCGGAGCAGGTTCACCGGGTAAGGTCCACTGTTTCGACTGCTCCTTGGTCTCTGGAGTGTAGTAGTAAATCCATGTTTCGTCGACGGTCACGTAACGACGCAAAAACTCTTTTGGATTGCGATTAAACAGCTCCAAACACTGCTCTGAACTGGTCACACGGATGCGCTTGTTGTCTGCAGTCAGCAAACGCGGCACCCACCTTGCTGACAGCTTCCTCATGCCTAAAATCTCATGTAGGATATGCCACACGCATTCTTCTGAGATGCCTACTATCGTAGCTATCTCGTGCACCTTTAATCGGCGGTCTGACAAAACGATATCGTGTATTTTTGTCACGTTCTCCTCCGTAGTGGCTGTTTTCGGAGCACCTGGACGTGGATCATCAAAAACCGACGTACGACCACGTTGAAACTCGTTATACCAAAATTTAACGGTCGCCATCGAAGGAGAAGCATCCCCATACACTGCATCCAAGCGTTCTTTAATTTCACTGCGCGATTTCCCTTCCAAAAACAAGAATCGAATCACCGACCAATATTGTTCTTTCTCCATTTTTTCAAAAATCAACGGACACATTTGGTTTCACACGCTCTCAAAAATAAACTACAACTCCGATCCGGCTGAAATTTCGTCTGTAACCGTTTACAGGAAGATACTGCACTGTAGTGTATTTCTGGTGCGATAGTGGCACCATCTGGCGGTGAGGCTAGGTACTTGTCAAATGACCCTCGTATATATATATGTATATATATATATATATATATATATACACATTTGCCCTATTACGGGGACAAAAACGTATATATTCACCATACTTTGGGGACATTGCAATAGTATGGGGACTGTCCCCATAATAAGATGGACGAATCCACTATTTTGGGGACAAATCTATAGTCAATAACCTGAGGGT
This sequence comes from Torymus aiolomorphi, assembly GCA_036365515.1. Lineage (NCBI taxonomy): Eukaryota > Metazoa > Arthropoda > Insecta > Hymenoptera > Torymidae > Torymus > Torymus aiolomorphi. The sequence goes on along the minus strand of CM070877.1, from coordinate 73,952,379 downwards.
CCATATTTCTTTAGTCACGTTAACATAGGCCAACTCTGAGAGAAAGCTGTTGATGTCCCCATAATATAGTCAATGATCAACGTATATATATATATATATATATATATATATATATTTTATTGCACTATCCTGGATACTATTTTTCCCTAATTTTGTCTATGTTCCATAATTCCCTAGACTTTCCACTGTTTCGTTTTACAATATCTTTCTCATATTTAAATTTAATAACACTGTTCAATATCTTAGTGTAATTTTTATACTCTTTTTTTAGGAATTCAGGGTGGGATTGTTTTTTTCAGAAGGTATATAGTATCTCTTTACACTGAGAAAAAAAAGAGCTAAGTTAGCTTAAGTCAGACATGTGGGCATAGCCCAAACCGAGTCAAGCAGTTTCTTTCGGACAATCAGGGAGTTTCTGCTTGAGAGTCGGGAAGAAACAACATAAATAAAGGTCACGTGACCTTCGGCGCGCTCGTCGCTCTGGCTGTTTTTCCAGGAGTGCTTGGGCAATTCTACCTTTGTGGTCCTACCCGACGACTCCGGCTATTTTGACACGAGATTCAAGCTATTCTGGCTCTTTTTTTTTTCTCAGTGTAGTAGTACACGAGACCATAATAGCACTAGTAATCCAATTTTTTCTCGGAAATTATTTTTTACTCGTTTTTTTGTAGTGGCAGTATCAATACAATTATTTATCATGTGAATTAATGTGTTAACTGCAAGATTAGGATCCTGCACAGACAATATTGAATACCAGCTTGACTTATTTGCAGCATGTTTTAACTTGTAGTAATTAATTGATTTCAAATTAAACTTGTTCGGCTGATTTATTTCTAATTTAGCTATAGTTACAAATAATAGATAGTGATCATTGAATGGATTCGTTATTTTAAATGAATTAATATGTATATTTTTAGTTTTTATGTAGAAATTGTCGATGCAGGTACCTCTGTTATTGTCAGATGAAGGCCTTGTTATTCCAGAAAAACATGGCGTAAATTTATGTTCCAAGGGATCATTTAAAAATTATTGTTTTATAAGGTTATGTGACGAGTGAGACTTACTAAAATTTTCGTCTAATATATGAATGTTAAAATACCCGATTATACAATGGTTATTAGTATTTAATTGGTCTCTTAGGAATTTTGTTAGACTATGAAAAAATTCATAGTTTTTTAGGAGGAGGTTGCAATAAACCGATCAACGAGGAACCAAGAAAAATTCATTTAAAACTTCGTTTATTGGCCGACGTTTCGGTACTAATATTAATACCTTCATCAGGGCTAAGAAGCGAAAAAAATTAATAGTTAAAACATATATACAGAATATTTTAAGAACCCATTAACACTTTTTTTTTTGGCATTTTACTGACCTAATAAATTAACGAAAGTTTACACCATGGTTCGTAGACAAACATAGGTGACGTCGATCAAGTAATGATATAGCACATAGTGCAACGTCTGTGAGCGGATTTTATTTAGCTAGAACATTTTGAAAAGAATTCGAGTTTGAAAATTTGATTTTAAGTTAAAGAAAATTAAAATTTTATACGAATATAACAATAAACAGCTAGAGCTCTTACCCATCCCGCACTCTGGAGTCCCATTTTTCGACATTGAGAGAAATGCGAAATTTCCGGGCTTTATATACCTACAGGGGGGACGTTAATTTTCGCAAATTCAAATTCTGAGAGTGAGAGGAGAGGGAGCGCGCCAACAAGTAGCGTACTGGAGATCGTACGACTAACATCGTTTATTGTTATTTTCGTTATTGCAGAAGTGTCTATTGGTTGTTTCAACGGATTTTTTATAAATGTACTTGAGATTCTTAGTATCGTCCATTCGATTTAGGCTGTTATTTTGCGAGTGTATGTGCAACATTTCTGAAAAAGTGCGTTTACAGAAGTTTGTTTCGGTGTCTATTATGTGTGTATTCTCAAAATCTATTTTATGTCCAGTTTTTTGAACGTTCTCTGAGAGTGCAGAGGTCGTTAACGATTTTGAGACTGCGTATTTGTGTTCGTATACACGTCTGTTTAACTTCCTTTTTGAGGTGCCTACGTAAGAGGCATCGCAATCTTTGCAGTTTATTTTATAAACGACAGATGCAGTTTCGAGCGGATCTAGTTTATCTTTTCCGAGTCTAATAAATTTAAGCTTATTTATGTTTTTACTGATTGTTTGTAAGTTTTTGACATCTTTCATAGTGCTGCATAATTTTTTATTTAAGTCTTTTATGTATGGAATGACTAAGGTCTTATTGCGGTAATCTTGTTTATTATAATTTAAGAATTGACTATTATTATAAGAGTGCAGACGTTTTTTAATATATTTTTCAATGAATGTAGGAGGATAGTCGTTTTGAATAAGAAAGGATTTTATTATTTTTAAATTATGCTTTGTCGACTAAACCATAGATAACTGCAATTTTTTGGTGGGTGGGGTGATGAGAGAAATAGTTTATGTATCTTCCGGAGGCAGTCGGTTTTCTGTACCAATTAGTTTTTGCGATGTCGTTATTTTCTCTGATGATTTTTAGATCTAAAAAGCTAATGCTATTTTCTGCTTCTAATTTAACAGTGAATTGCAAAAACGAATCAAATGAGTTAAAAGTGTCTAAAGTTTTTCTAATCAAGTCTTTTTTAATAATTAAGAAGCAATCATCAACATACCGTTTATATAAAATAATCGAATTTTTTAGCGAACCTAACCATTTATCTTCAAGAAATTCCAAGACTATGTCTGCAAAAAGGGGGCTAGAACAAAAACCCATAGGGGCACCCATAATCTGCTGGTAAAATTCTCCATTGAACGTAAAAAACGTGGAATCGAGTAACAGTTCTACACCTTTAAGAAACTCTTTCCTGCTTATAGGTAGTAGGTTGCCAAAATATGGCCACTTTTTTCCTAAAGCTTTAAGAATGATAGTTTTTGAAAGGTTCGTAAAAAGGGAAACTACATCGAATGAAACGCAGCGGTAATCCTGTGGAATAATGAGATTGTCCAATAAAGGTTAAGTTCATTGCTATTATTTATGTTAGAGGTTGGTTTCGGAATGTATTTTGAAAGAAATGAAGTTAGGGCTTTATTTAATTTATAAGTCGGACTATTGATCGCTGAAACGATAATGCGGACCGGGAGATCTTTTTTGTGTATCTTAGTTAGACCGTAAGCTCTAGGCAAGTTTGTATTTTCGATTTTCTCATTAACATTAGAAAAACTTGAGTCACATTCAAACACGCCTTTCTTCTTCCAATCTAAGATAAGATTTTTTATATTTTTTTGCAACTTATTAAGAGGATTCTTATCTAATTTTGTATAGTATTTTGTATCGTTGAGCGCGAATTTTACTTTATCGATGTAATCTATTTTATTCAATATTACAGTGACGTTGCCTTTATCGGCCTTTGTAATAAGTAAGTCTTTGTTTCTTTTTATAAAATCGTTAGTTAATTTAATTTTTCTGCTAAGAATTCTGTCTTCTAAGCTTAAGTGTTTTTTAGATCTACTAATAATAATAATAATAATAATAATAATACTTTATTTTCGATCATGGCCAAAAAAGAAATAGTACAGATGTAAGAACAACAGTTGATTCGAGAGCTGAGCTTCAAGTCACGCTAGTATCATATACCGAGAAAATAATAACAATACAAACATAGTCGCTAATCAAGATAGAATTACAATTAAAAAATACAGATATCACAGATTTTTACACTTAAAATGCTAGATTGATCATTTGAGTTAATTACAATAAAAATATGTAATGATCTATAATACCTGTAGGTATCATGTGTCAACGCTATATACATATAGACTATAATAGTCAGTCAAGAATTTATCGAATGATATAAAAAGATATCACAGTCATTTAAAATAATGTCAATCAAGTTCGAACAAATGCTCATGGAGAGCGTGTTTGAAGCGACTAAGACTAGGTAGATATTTTATGCACTCGGGGAGGGAATTCCACAGTTGCACACCTCGGGCCCTGAAAGATAGTAAGCCAAACTCGGTTTGCACCTTTGGTATCTTAATGTCCCTTGTGGTTCCCCTAGCGGGTCGGCCTAACTGGCGCTTCTCAAACATATCAAATAAATAAGACGGAGAACGTAAATTTATAATTTTATACAATAGAACAGCAGTGAAATACTGCCGTCTCGTATCCGTCCGCAACCAGCCCAGCTTGTACCGAAGAGGAGTCACATGATCAGTCCGTTTCACTCCGAAGATGTACCTGATAGATGCATTTTGTAGTCTTTGTAGTCGAGATTTCTGTACGTTCGTAGCGACGAGTGTTATTTCGGAACAGTAATCGAGAAGAGGGAAGATTAATGCCCGTACCATATGCTGACGAAGCAATTCGGTGGTGCATGATCGGACAAAGCGTAATGCATACAGCACTCGATTCACCTTTACCGTGAGGTGGTTAAAATACGATTTCCAAGAAAGTGTCCGATCTAGCACAACCCCAAGGCTTGTCACCGTATCGGTGAAGGGAACAGTGACCCCCGATCCCAGATCGACTCCAGGCAATCTCAGCTTATCGATACGATTTTTCATGTACTGCGAAGCAAAGAAAATGGCTTGAGTTTGGCTGGATTGAGTCTAAGACCGGACCGCGCAGCCCAGTCCGACACAGCTCGAGCCGCTGCTGATAGTTTGGGCAGTCCCCTTTCCTCCAACTGATTTTACGGCACTTGTACATAAATTTGCAAATCGTCTGCGTAAAGTATATGTCCTATGTTGTTATTGAGAAAAAGTTGCTGTATGTCGTTAATGTACAAACAGAACAGCAGAAGCCCCAGCACCGACCCCTGTGGAACATCGAGATTGGTTACTACCCAATCAGAGGTTTCATTCTTATTAAAAACTCTTTGCCTTCTATCCAATAAATACGAGTGTATCCAACAAAGGACGGAGCGTGATAGCCCCATACTGCTCAGCTTGAGCATCAGTGCCGTTGGTGAAATAGTATCGAATGCTTTGCTAAAATCAAATAGCAACGCAACAGTAACGAGTTTTTTGTCAAGGCCGGATCTGATATCGTCCGTCAGTTTGAGAAGTGCGGTGGTCGTGCTATGGTGTCGTCGGAAGCCGGATTGAAGAGGATCAAGAATACCCTTTTTGGTTATATAATCTAACAGTTGGTCATGAGCAAGCTTCTCCAAGACCTTGGAAAGAAAGCAGAGCAGTGCAATCGGTCGAAAGTCCGAGGGAGATGAAGGAGAAGATTTCTTTTTTAATGGTATCAGCTGTGCTTTTTTCCAAGTTCCTGGAAAAACATTATTGCTAAGCGACGAATTAAATAGTGTGACTAGAAGTGGTCCAATGGTAGGAAGGGCTTTTTCAATAACACTCTGCGGAATGCCGTCCTCTCCCTTGGCCTGTGAGGTAAAGTGAGCTACCGCAAGAATAACATCATTTAGCGTCACATGTTGGAAGAAAAAACCCTCTTCAGGTACAGAATTAATTGCTCTGATCGCTTCATCATACGATTCCGAGGGAGAACGCGACACAGACGCAAAGTGTTCGTTGAGATCGTTAAGCGAGAAGCCATGCAGTCCATCGGCCGACTTAGGGAGAAGACCGAGCGTACGCAATTCCTTCCAAAAGTTGCCTTTATCGTCCAGTGTCCTTTTCAGTCGGTTACGTATGTATTTGGTCCTTGATTGTTTAGTCGCGTCCCTCGTTTCTCTACGTAATCTGATGAACTCCTCTAGCAGTTTGCGATCGCCTGTCCGCTTATGTCGCCGCAAGGCGGCGTCACGTTTGCGGTATAGGACACGCAACTCATCATCCACCCATGGCGGCTGCCGTTTTTTGGGAATGACGGTCCTCAGAGGAGCCAGCAAGTCAACCGCAAGAGTCAAGTTGTCTGTTAGTTTCAGTATCATGTCCGTCAGATCCGGCGAGGGAGAATCGAACGACGACCAATCGTAAGCTCTCAGTACAGTGTTAAGTTCGTCTGGATCTATTTTGTCAAACGGCCTGTAAGTAAAGTACTCATGGGGTACTGATGGCGTAGGTCTGTCCAGTGTTACGGAAATGAGGTTGTGGGTGTTGTTATATGACGCCGGACGATTCTCGATGTCTATTATTGAATCATTGCTGTCAACGAAGATAGCATCAATCCACGTCTTAGGTAGGGTTTTGAAGTTCGTAGCACCATGCTCGACTACCTTCAAGGCTAACTCGCTAGTGATGTCGCGTAAGTACGTCTCGTCTACAGATATTGTGAGAAGGTTAGCGTTAAAGTCCCCCATAAGTATTCTCGTACGGTAGTCACCTCCAGAGTAGAGTTTGAGGTTATCAGTGAAATACTTATTGTTAGTTAAAGAGACATCAGGGAGTCGGTATACTACAGAGATAAAAACGGGATCACCCGTGCCAACATTCAGGGACCCCATGATGTACTCTATAAGACCAGGTTTACCGAGACCAGTGGTGTCCGAGGTTGCGAGCTCAGTAAATGTGAAAATATTCTGAAAGTACAGAGCCACGCCACCTCCTTGTGTATTTCGGTCTTGTCTCACAAGCGAGTAGCCATTGATCATTGCCGTCGAATCGTCAAGCATAGGATGAAAACGAGTCTCCGCCACCGCTACTACGTCGTAATCCGGATTGTCGCGAAGGTACTGCCAGACTTCCTTAATATGAGCTTTAAGAGAGCAGGCATTGAGGAAGGCTGCCCTTAGCCTCTTCCCCGAGTGCATTCGTGCGCTCCCGGACCTCTGAGGTAGTCACGCAGTCCCATTTGAGACACATAATGTCTGCCCTATTGGTTGCGAAGCATATGTATTCGCGATAACGCTAATGTCTGCTGCTGAATTAATAACATAGGAACTTTCACCATCGCGCCACTTGACCAAGAACGATCCTTTACGGTGATTAATGCAATTTAATAATCTATTTCTTATGTTATCGGTAATATCGTTACTAGACCTAGCACTCTCAATATCATTAAACAATTGAAAATATGTTTTTTATCTATATCTGCGGTGAAATTAAATTTTTCACCTAATCTTAAAATTTCTGTTACGTATGTAGGTAATGTGGTCGATGATAAATTTAAAAGCCACTTGTTTTTGTTTTGGTCTGTGTTATTATTGTCAGTCAACGGGTTGTGAGGGCTGTGAGCCGCCTGTTTGTTTTCTAAGTTTAAAGGGAAGTTAGCGTTTTGAAACGCTGCGAAATCGATTGGATGTTTACCGTTCTTTTTCAAAGCGATATTAAATTTCCTATTTATACTAGTTTTTTCTTTTTCCTTGATGCAATCAAGAGCACTGCTATAATAATTTTTGAATGTGATTAATAAATCTTTGCTAACAATTTCCAAGATCTCATTTTCAACACGGGTCTGGTTTTTATCAAGAAAAGAGAGGTGAATATTCAAGTCTGAAATTTCGAGGTTTAAAATTTTCTTATGAGACTGGTATAAAACTTTGTTAACGTTATTAACCGCATAACGGCTATGCAAATTAGAAGTTGCGAATTTAAGTGAGTTTACAATATGTATCGGAATAATATCATATTATTCGCACACAATACGCCTAAAATTTGTAACACAATACGCCTAAAATTTGTAAATTTAACTAGAACACTCAAAAGAATAGTAATTTGTAGAATACAGCTAAAGTTCTTATTAGACCATAGAAAATATGATATTATTCCGATACATATTGTAAACTCACTTAAATTCGCAACTTCTAATTTGCATAGCCGTTATGCGGTTAATAACGTTAACAAAGTTTTATCCCAGCCTCATAAGAAAATTTTAAACCTCGAAATTTCAGACTGAATATTCACCTCTCCTTTCTTGATAAAAACCAGACCCGTGTTGAAAATGAGATCCTGGAAATTGTTAGCAAAGATTTATTAATCACATTCAAAAATTATTATAGCAGTGCTCTTGATTGCATCAAAGAAAAAGAAAAAACTAGTATAAATAGGAAATTTAATATCGCTTTGAAAAAGAACGGTAAACATCCAATCGATTTCGCAGCGTTTCAAAACACTAACGTCCCTTTAAACTTAGAAAACAAACAGGCGGCTCACAGCCCTCGCAACCCGTTGACTGACAATAATAACACAGACCAAAACAAAAACAAGTGGCTTTTAAATTTATCATCGACCACATTACCTACATATGTAACAAAAATTTTAAGGTTAGGTGAAAAATTTAATTTCACCGCAGATATAGATAAAAAAACGTATTTTGAATTGTTAAAAGATATTGAGAGTGCTAGGTCTAGTAACGATATTACCGACAACATAAGAAATAGATTATTAAATTGCATTAATCACCATGTTAGATCTAAAAAACACTTAAGCTTAGAAGACAGAATTCTTAGCAGAAAAATTAAATTAACTAACGATTTTATAAAAAGAAACAAAGACTTACTTATTACAAAGGCCGATAAAGGCAACGTCACTGTAATATTGAATAAAATAGATTACATCGATAAAGTAAAATTCGCGCTCAACGAATCAAAATACTATACAAAATTAGATAAAAATCCTCTTAATAAGTTGCAAAAAAATATAAAAAATCTTATCTTAGATTGGAAGAAGAAAGGCATGTTTGAATGTGACTCAAGTTTTTCTAATGTTAATGAGAAAATCGAAAATACAAACTTGCCTAGAGCTTACGGTCTAACTAAGATACACAAAAAAATCTCGCGGTCCGCATTATCGTTTCAGCGATCAATAGTCCGACTTATAAATTAGATAAAGCCCTAACTTCATTTCTTTCAAAATACATTCCGAAACCAACCTCTAACATAAATAATAGCAATGAACTTAAGCTTTTATTGGACATTCTCATTATTCCACAGGATTACCGCTACGTTTCATTCGATGTAGTTTCCCTTTTTACGAACCTTTCAAAAACTATCATTCTTAAAGCTTTAGGAAAAAAGTGGCCATATTTTGGCAACCTACTACCTATAAGCAGGAAAGAGAGTTTCTTAAAGGTGTAGAACTGTTACTCGATTCCATGTTTTTTACGTTCAATGGAGAATTTTACCAGCAGATTATGGATGCCCCTATGGGTTTTTGTTCTAGCCCCCTTTTTGCAGACGTAGTCTTGGAATTTCTTGAAGATAAATGCTTTGGTTTGCTAAAAAATTCGATTATTTTATATAAACGGTATGTCGATGATTGCTTCTTAATTATTAAAAAAGACTTGATTAGAAAAACTTTAGACACTTTTAACTCATTTGATCCGTTTTTGCAATTCACTGTTGAATTAGAAGCAGAAAATAGCATTAGCTTTTTAGATCTAAAAATCACCAGAGAAAATAACGACATCGCAAAAACTAATTGGTACAGAAAACCGACTGCCTCCGGAAGATACATAAACTATTTCTCTCATCACCCCACCCACCAAACAATTGCAGTTATCTATGGTTTAGTCGACAAAGCAATTAAAATTTCACATATCTCTTTCCATAAAGATAATTTAAAAATAATAAAATCCTTTCTAATTCAAAACGACTATCCTCCTACATTCATTGAAAAATATATTAAAAAACGTCTGCACTCTTATAATAATAGTCAATTCTTAAATTATAATAAACAAGATTACCGCAATAAGATCTTAGTCATTCCATACATAAAAGACTTAAATAAAAAATTATGCAGCACTATGAAAGATGTCAAAAACTTACAAACAATCAGTAAAAACATAAATAAGCTTAAATTTATTAGACTCGGAAAAGATAAACTAGATCCGCTCGAAACTGCATCTGTCGTTTATAAAATAAACTGCAAAGATTGCGATGCCGCTTACGTAGGCACCTCAAAAAGGAAGTTAAACAGACGTGTATACGAACACAAATACGCGGTCTCAAAATCGTTAACGACCTCCGCACTCTCAGAGCACGTTAAAAAAACTGGACATAAAATAGATTTTGAGAATACGCACATAATAGACACCGACAAAACACACATAATAGACACCGAAACAAACTTCCGTAAACGCACTTTTTCAGAAATGTTGCACATACACTCGCAAAATAACAGCCTAAATCGAATGGACGATACTAAGAATCTCAAGTACATTTATAAAAAATCCGTTGAAACAACCAATAGACACTTCTGCAATAACGAAAATAACAATAAACGCTGTTAGTCGTACGATCTCCAGTACGCTACTTGTTGGCGCGCTCCCTCTCCTCTCACTCTCAGAATTTGAATTTGCGAAAATTAACGTCCCCCCTGTAGGTATATAAAGCCCGGAAATTTCGCATTTCTCTCAATGTCGAAAAATGGGACTCCAGAGTGCAGGATGGGTAAGAGCTCTAGCTGTTTATTGTTATATTCGTATCAAATTTTAATTTTCGTTAACTTAAAATCAAATTTTCAAACTCGAATTCTTTTCAAAATGTTCTAGCTAAATAAAATCCACTCACAGACGTTGCACTATGTGCTATATCATTAGTTGATCGACGTCACCTATGTTTGTCTACGAACCATGGTGTAAACTTTCGTTAATTTATTAGGTCAGTAAAATGCCAAAAAAAAGTGTTAATGGGTTCTTTTGCTTAAAATATTCTGTATATATGTTTTAACTATGTATTTTTTTCCCCTTCTTAGCCCCGAGGTATTAATATTAGTACCGAAACGTCGGCCAATAAACGAAGTTTTAAATGAATTTTTCTTGGTCGTTTGATCGTTTTATTGCAACCTCCTTCAAAATTTACACTTTGGAACGTACGAGTCATCATCTCACTCACAGTTTTTTATACGAGGGTCATTTGACAAGTACCTAGCCTCACCGCCAGATGGTGCCACTATCGCACCAGAAATACACTACAGTGCAGTATCTTCCTGTAAACGGTTACAGACGAAATTTTAGCCGGATCGGAGTTGTAGTTTATTTTTGAGAGCGTGTGAAAGCAAATGTGTCCGTTGATTTTTGAAAAAATGGAGAAAGAACAATATCGGTCGGTGATTCAATTCTTGTTTTTGGAAGGGAAATCGCGCAGTGAAATTAAAGAACGCTTGGATGCAGTGTATGGGGATGCTTCTCCTTCGATGGCGACCGTTAAATTTTGGTATAACGAGTTTCAACGAGGTCGTACGTCGGTTTTTGATGATCCACGCCCAGGTGCTCCGAAAACAGCCACTACGGAGGAGAACGTGACAAAAATACACGATATCGTTTTGTCAGACCGCCGATTAAAGGTGCACGAGATAGCTGCGATAGTAGGCATCTCAGAAGAACGCGTGTGGCATATCCTACATGAGATTTTAGGCATGAGGAAGCTGTCAGCAAGGTGGGTGCCGCGTTTGCTGACTGCAGACAACAAGCGCATCCGTGTGACCAGTTCAGAGCAGTGTTTGGAGCTGTTTAATCGCAATCCAAAAGAGTTTTTGCGTCGTTACGTGACCGTCGACGAAACATGGATTCACTACTGCACTCCAGAGACCAAGGAGCAGTCAAAACAGTGGACCTTACCCGGTGAACCTGCTCCGAAGAAGGCGAAGACGGTCCCGTCGGCCGGAAAGGTGATGGCCACTGTTTTCTGGGATTCTCAAGGTGTGATTTTTATTGACTATCTGGAGAAGGGCAAAACGGTCACAGGACAGTACTACGCCGAACTATTGAGCCGATTTGACGCCGTGTTAGAAGAAAAACGGCCCCATTTGTCTAAAAAGAAAGTGCTTTTCCACCACGATAATGCACCGGCTCACACTTCTGCACTTGCCACGGCTAAATTGGTCGAATTACGCTACGAACTGCTGCCCCATCCACCGTATTCTCCAGATTTGGCTCCGTGCGACTTTTTTTTGTTTCCGAACCTAAAAAATTCGCTCGCCGGGAAGAGATTCCACTCCAATAACGAAATAATCGCCGCCACAGAGGCCTATTTTGCAATCCAAGAGAAAACATTTTTTTCAACGGGGTTAAAAAATTGGAACACCGCTGGACCAAGTGTATTCAACTAAAAGGAGACTACATTGAAAAATAAATTTTATTTTTTGTAAAATTTTGGTGTTTTCATTTGTAGGCTAGGTACTTATCAAATGACCCTCGTATTGTGAGATCTATAAATTGTTGAGATTCTAATAGTTTCGGTGCCAATTAGTTTTATAACCGAGCCTAAGATACGTATATTGTCGACTACTATAATTTCTGTGTATTCAGATATTTCATCTTTTATATACATCATAACTCCATCTTTTTTTTCAAAGCCATTTTTTTTTACCGGAAAACTCATATGAAAGCTATGGGAACATCTAGTAGTTCGTGATAAACTTTTTTGTATAAAAGTCGTCGGTTTCTATGCAGTAAGTGAAAAGCTACTTACTTGCCTATTTCGACATGCAGTATATGTTTTTGTTAGGGATAAAATATATCGATCACGCTACACAAAAGTTACTTTCCATTGACCTTGTTAGTGTGCCAGCGATTAATTTTGTTTTTTAAAGCGAGTTTCGTTTTTAATAACGTCATTCAAAGTAATGTAAAAGAAATTCTATAAGCGGCACAATGATGACTAACAAATCATATTATTTATTATGCTAAAACAAAGGGTTTTCCATTATAAGGACCTAAAAAAATGCAAAGTCATGTTTTAAAAAGAAGTATAGACAAAAAAAATTCAATATTTGCAAAAATCTCGTAACCCTTAAATAACTCATTATATAAGTCGTTTATGAATAGGTACACATATCTGTAGTTGACTTCTTGAAAGTATATGTTAAAACAGTTGTGAAAAAACTTTTTTCAAATGATTTAGAGAGAAGACATTTTTTAATCGCATAAAGAAGTTAATAATTTGTAAGAGTATTGAATATGCCTTTAATTTTAGTCTTTCTCCTTACCATACGTAATTTGTACGATTCTAAATTGGGTTTTGGTACCAAGATGATGTTCTTCTAACCCCATTTAAGAACTGTCACCTGCACAGAATTCCATGTAGTGAGTATATCTAAAGATATCAAAGAGTAACTCGAATTTGAAAAGTACCGCGGAATTACTCATATCTCATAAAGCTTTATTAAAGATTTCAAAAGTATATTTTGATCAAACATTGAAAAAAGTCTTTTAATTATTCCAAAAGGTTTCAGGAAATGATATATAGAAATGCAGAACGTCCTTCGTAATGTATAGCATTGAAATAAAAAAATATCGTAATTCATCAGCTCTAATCAATAGGAAATCGTTCGATATCCATGCCCGGTCGAATTCAACTTCGTTAAGGTATGTCTAAAGAAGATTTTTTGATAGTTTTCAAATCGGAGTTGGTAGAAAAATTTCCCACGAGATTTAATTTCGTGAAAATGATTGTTTTTTCAAAATCTGCTAAATTCAAACTAACACATGCGCTAGATTTTTTAATTTTTTTTAGCTCAAGCCCAGTGAAATATAAAGGTTTTTTCACCCTCTTTCGATCACACTTGGGTAGATTAGGGTGCAATTGTAAATAATACGTGAAAAATTACTTCAAAGTATCATAAAAATGGTAAAAAGGTGACTTTCAGAATGTTGTAATTTGAAAATGTATACGTAAATTTTGATTTTCGAAAAAATCTATCTGTAAAGTTCAAGTCAAGACGAAGAAAAAACCCAATGATAAATTGCAAATTGGTGTGATAGAATCTTTTTTATAAAAGTTTGAAGAACATTAAAAAACAATTTTAGATATTGGACCTTAAAAATTGGCAAACATTATTTTTTTTGTAAGTTGTAAAAGATATCTTAACGCTGCAAAAATCGGCGACCCCCGTGCGCGCACTTTTTTAAAAAGATGTTTTTTTGATTCATATATATTAGAAATAAAACAATATTCGAGAAATCGTGTAGTATTTTAAGTAATACCTTCCGTAATTCGTATGTCCTTGTTTCTTTGATTTCCAATCAAAGTTAATAACCGCGGGGCTAGAGGTGGTAAAAGCTTCACGCTCCCAAGATAACTCGATTTCGCACGTTCAAAAAAGGATTTCACAAATAGATAATACTTAATTCTCACTTACAGTAAAATAATTTCACAGTACAAATCGAAATAAACTTTATAATCGAACACACAAGAAAATGAAAATAAAAATTACCTTTCCTTCCACACCTTTTAACTTAAAAAGAATAATTATTTATGGATTGTTTAATTCGCTACTATATGAGCGTCGACTATATGTGTGTATCTTTCTAGATTTGTCGCTCGACATTGACGCGGCGCGTGTACGATGCCACGCGCAGAGGCAAACTTCGGCTTCCCTCTCCCACGCCCATTTTCTCGCGCACTTGCATGATCATATGAGTCGGTAACTGCGCTATATCTTGGACGTACTACCCCCGCTGCATCGTGGCAGCGTCAATCGGCTCTTCGCACACGTGCAGCGGCTGGCTGTTGCTGCGCGGTTAGCGTCATAAACTTCGCTGCGCTACCTCCCCCATAAGCATGATCGGAAGAGAGTGTTAGGTTGCACTGAATACACGAGAAAAAGAATAAGTTCTTTGTGGCGTGATATAGGTTTACTCGCCTAGAACACATTCCTTTTCTTTATATTTAAACGCATGATGCTATTTTATTTATGAGGCTGCATTTAATTTATTTTTGAAAAAGATATGACAAATAAGGAGAGAGAAATGTCTTTTTCTTTTATTTGTGTAACACAACACCCTCCCCCAATTAAAAGCATTGCCGTCCTCGGCAGTTCATAGGCAGGTCACGTTAGCAAGAGGCGAACGGTCGCAGGAGGAACGCGTAGGCACGTGTGGTGAAATCTGCCGCATCATAGTACGTAGTGAGACCGCATGTGATGAGATCCTGTAGAGGATAAGGTCCTGTAATCGGGATGGTCCAGTAGTAATTTAGAAGGTAGATTAGTTGGGCAGATATAAATTTCTTTGGTTGACATCTATTACAGTTGTAGGTCTAGAAGATCGCTCAATGCACTAACCGGGTCCACGAAGAAACTGGGCTCTCCTTGTTCGGGCTTGGTTTTCAGGAATTGTTCGAGTAACAATATGGGGTCTTGTCCTGTACACCCTTGGTACTTCCATTTGGAGGATCCGCATGAACTGAGATGACTTTCCCAGTCCTCACTATGGATCGGCCATCCGCAGAACCAATGTTTCGTCCACTCGGGGTGTCTTCCTTGACTGGTCCGGTGGTTCTCGATCGACTGGGGGTTGCTGTGGCCGTACCTGGGTCGATATATGGGGTTTCCATTTTCTAAGGCTTTCTTTACCTCCTCGGGCGTAGCTTACCGATGAAGCTTTCAGCTCGCTTCGTGTAAAGTATGCGCGCCGTACTTACGCTAATCTTCCCGAACTTACTGAACTCAACCTCGACATCCTTTGCGGTATATCCTCGGGGAATTGTGATGTGAACTATACAGGGATTAAGGTCTTTTTTCTGGTCGAGTGTAGGATGGCGCAAGGTTTTACCATAACGAGCTAGGTGAGTAGGGTTTGATGCCTGGAGGACCCTTTTGGCATCTACCTGGTTTTGATATTGGACGAACCTCTGGTAATCCCCAGTCTTCATGCGTATTGACTCCAGGTGTGGATCTCCTCCGATTACCCTGTACTCTTCCCTAATGTGTTTAATCTTTCGGCCGTGTGGAATTAGAATGTGTAATCGATGGAGGTCGAGATCGACATCTACTTCCTCCTCCGGCGTTTGAGAACGCGACCCTGCCGGAGGGATTTGGTCCGGGATCATTGTTGAGTCGGGTAGTGCTATTTGTAAGAGCTTAACGGGTTGATGAGCGGCGTCCCAGTGGGCCCTCTAGTAATCATAGGCCTGACGACATTCGGCCGGAGCCCGATGTTCGACTCTTACCCCAACCTTCCAGTTGGGCTTTATCTCTTCGAACTCGCTCATCGAGCGTAATAATCCAGGGAGGTCGGTGGTACGGCATTCTAGATAAAGTATGTCCCTGCTGCGGGCGTCTCGCACGACAACCAGGAGTTCGAACCCTTCGTCTGTCAACATTTCATGAGAGAGGGGGCTCGGTTGGTTTTCCCGACGTTTGGGGACGAAAGATAGTAGCAAGGCGCGGTCATCCTCGGCTACGCCCGCCTCTTTGTATATCACGGTGACGTTGATCAACCCTACGGCACGGCGAAGTACCGTAAGTCCTTCCAGGTCTCCGACACCCCATAGAGCTTGTTTTCATGTACTTGAACGTATCTGCTTATTGCAGGTGATCGTCAGGGTAGAGGGGGCGGTGACCCTAACATCTATCACTTCCAGTTGGAGGTCCATTTTCTGAAAGTACAATGAAATAATATTGAATTATTCTAAGAAGAGTGAGAGTATAAACAGGCGAATCGAAGCATGATACGAGGAAATGGTTAAAGGGATAAACGGAGGTTTAGCTAGAATTGCTGGATTCGTATAGGTCAAAAGCATACTACAAGGTCCCTCAACATTTCTTGATTTTATGCTCCCGCTGTCTTTGGCAAGTGGTGAGGTGTAGGGTTCGATTTCTCACATCGTGGGTAACCACATGGCAGATGCATTTTTCTCGTAAGCTTGGTGGTGGTCCTATATTGCCCTTCAGCGGGTCGGGTTTGGTAACAAGAGTTGCACTCTCGCAAAACGAGGGAAACGTCACGACGATTATGGTATTTGACAAATCCGTACGATAGTCGCCTGCGGTTGTTTCGGACGGCGTAACAATACTCCATTGGACCAAACTGAGAGAAATGTCTGAAAAATTCTTCGTCAACTTTCTGTTCGGCTAACAGTTTAAAAGCCATAGTGGGTTTTCTCCCCGTCAAAGATAATAGACAGAAAATCCTTCTGGGGTCGATCGAGTTGACTTCTCGAGTTCATCGGACAACATGGACTTCAGACTTGACTCGTAGGGGTGACGGTCGTTTAGATTGGCTGGACGGTTTCTCCTTTAAAGTGGCTTCTAACAACCATAAATTTTTCTCGCACTCGGCCTTTTCGACATGTCCGATGGTCTCGAAGGTTAGTCTAGCTCTGCGGGCAGCGATCGTTTCTGAGATCGTGTGCGTAGCAACTATGGTGTCGGCTGGTTGGGAACATGACACAATAGCTTCCCGCGAAAGGCTGGAGATGACGTGAGATTAATCTGTTTCAGTGGTTTGGACATGACAAAGATTAGTTCGGCTAGAAACATAGACGAGGTGGGCGGGTGCGGAGGCGTAGATTTCTCAGGGTTAGGATCCGTGGAGATTGTGAAGAGGGCGTTGGCATCCGGTCTTCCGGGTTGTCGACACAATTTGATTCCAACAAAAATGACAAACCCTACGATGATTGTGGCTTATATAGTAAGACCTCCATATGTCAAGTTGAGCGTGTAGTTGGAGAATTCGGCTACGTCGTCCGATTTCGTCCATACGTGTTACAATAGCCTTCAACGATTTCTTATGGGTAGTCCAGGACGACAACGGTCCGGTATCGCCGATCTCCGGAAGATATTCGAGCGTCACATTGTCTTTCAATATAGGATATAGGTCCGAGACGTTTAAACTGGTCTCAGGTTCGTAGATGTATTGGACCGTAAAAACCTTGACATCCTTCGCGATTAGGCCCTTATGAAAAAATCCTGCAGAACTCTCTGCAGAATTTCTGCAAGACTTTCTGCATGATTTCTGCATAACTTCTGCATAATTTCTGAATAACATTTGCAGAGTTCCTGCATAATTTCTACTGAAAGTTCTGCAGAAATTATGCAGAAAGTCTTTAGTAAATATGCAGAATGTCCTGCAGAAATTCTGCATGAATTTCCTCATTTTCTGCAGGTCATTTCTGCAGAATTTGTGCAGAACATTTCTATAGAAAATTTGTAAAAATTATGCAGGAAAATTTTCGATAAAATATATACATATTATGCAGAATTTCTGGGCTAACATTTCTGCAGAACTTATGCAGAAATTCTCCATAATTTATGCAGAAGCTCTCCACAGTTTCTGCAAAAGCTCTTTACAATTTCTGTAGGATTTTTCCACAATTTCTGCAGAATCCATACACTATTCCTGTAGAATCTTATGAATTTATTCAGAAACTCCTTACAACATCTTCAAAATTACTTTAACACGGAAAAATTCGTCTTATGGGATTTTCAATGTTTCGTTACAAAGATTTTTGGCCATCGGCCGCCAAGGAATTACCTTCTAAAAAAACTCTCCATAGTTACTACAGAAACTACATAAGTTTAGCGAGGACATTTTAGGCAGAATGTATAAGCGCAGCGCTACCTATCCAGTCGACTGATTACTTGTAAACCGCAAAGCTAATTGCTTCATATTTAATATTAAGCAGAAGAGATCTAGAAGTAATTAATATGATAGCATATATGAGGCGTTTCACATCAGCTCTCCAGGCGCGGCGCGCGAGCGCGAAATCATGCTGTTTTCAGCTTGTGTTTGAAGGGCTAAGATGTATCTAAAAAAATAATCCCCAAGTGATTTCGATGTATTTTTTCCTCAGCTTTCCGATGGTGCTATTAGTTTCTACAAATTTTTCAATTCTAAGTATCTCTTGAATAATATCTCGAAAAAATCAAAAAACCCCTATGTAGAAAAAGGCTATATCCATATAAAATTTCCTCCTCTTTCGATCTAGCAGGTAAAAAAAAATATTAAAAATATAGTTTTTGAGATATAACACGTTATATGTTTTTTTGAGGTTAGAATTGAAAAATTTGTAGAAACTAATAGCACCATCGGAAAGCTGAGGAAAAAATACATCGAAATCACTTGGGGATTATTTCTTTTAGATACATCTTAGCCCTTCAAACACAAGCTGAAAACAGCATGATTTCGCGCTCGCGCGCCGCGCCTGGAGAGCTGACGTGAAACACCTCATATCCCTTATGAAAAAAACCTGTAGGAATTCCTATAGAGATTCTATAGGATTTCCTATAAGTTTGCATAGGACTCCTATAGGATTTTCATAAGATTCCTATAAGAAAATCTATAGGAAACAATGCATGATTTTTTCTGTAAAATACTGTAGGAATTCCTATAGGATAAGGTATAGAAAATCCTATACAGGCATTACAGAAACCGCATTCCAACCTGCAGAAATTCCTATAGGAAAATCTATAGGAAAAAATGCCTGATTTTTCTTACCAAAGGTAACAACGGTCTAATAAATTAATCGGACCTCTAAATCTTACCTGCAGAACAGAGACAAGGAAGAAGAACATCGTAATTTTTGGTAACTTGCAACCTGAAAAACAAATAAGCCGCATCAGCTAAACAGCATAAAGGTGTGGAACGCCAGCGTATTGCCTGAGATGTACTCGATGGCTAATAATGCGACGTCGTATCATCGGAGACAGAAAAGAAGAAGGCCACCGCCGGACGGATGCCGATGCTCCTATGGTCGTTGCCGTATAACGCCGGTGCCCATGCGGTATTGACGCTCGTAGATCGCCCCGCTGCTTTTACACGCATAGAAAGAGGTCCCGCGTTATTTAAGTCAAATGAACAGCTGTGCGCATCCGAGTTCATCTGTTCCGTATGAGCGCGTCGAACAGTGACGAGAGTCAGCATTGTGAGGGGAGCAGAACTCGAGCTCGCACAGTTCTTATATCGGTATCTTTTGTACACGTTGGTAAGCATGCTACGACCATGCAGACAACAGATATACGGGTGATAGGTTAGGCTATGACTCTTGCTTGAATAAAAATGTTTTGTCATTATGCTGCAATATGTTACGTAAAAACATATTGCAGTAATAACAGTAAGTAAAACATAATAGCTATCCTTTTAACATTTTTTCTTGATAAAAAATTGCTTGTGTATTTTAATTACTTTTACAATATGCCTGCGTATTGACAAACACGTTTTATTTTAATAAAAGTGATTTTAGCTTGAGATTTTAGTAAAAAAAAATTTAGCTTGAGACCAGCCCCGCGCTCCTAACCAAGTCAAATTATCAGTTTTCGTCAATTTTTGACTAAAGAGAGCAAACGTATAAAAATATAATTCAAATTGCTACTTGTGTATTTTAATTTGTTCCATTTTACTCCACCATTTATTTTGTTTATTGCTTTATTATTTTTTGATGAAAAAAGAATAATGTTAATAACACATTTAGTAACGATTTAATTAAGTAACTAAACTTTGGGTTAGGTTTTTGGATATAGAAATATCCCTAACGCTAAAAAAAAAACTAAAGTTCTAGACATTTTTAGGTTTATTTTGGAAAAAAACTTGAAAACACCCACTTTTTAAAACGGCAACTTTTTAACTTTAGAAAGTCTTAAATATTATTTTAAAAATAGAAAATAAAACTAGAGAAAACGAGCTTTCATTTACCTTTTCAAGAATTAAGAAATCTCGATTTCTTATAAAGTTATGAAAGTTTAAAATAAAGTATCGAAAATGCACTGTTTGATCTCAAAAATTCACTGTTACACTGCCTCCGTATTTTGGTCCACTTTCGATGCTCAAATTTAAACTTTCATAACTTTGGAAGGAATGGACATTTTTTACTTCTGAAGAAAGCAAATGAAAGCTCATTTTCTCTACTTTTATTTTCTATTTTTGAAATGATATTCAAAACTTTCTAATGTTCAATAGTTACTGTTTTAAGAAGAGGTATTTTTCAAGATTTATTTCAAAATAAAGCTAAAAATTTCCAGAACGTTAATTCTTTTGAGCGTTAGGGTCTAATATTGCAGCTTTCTTCTTATAGGTAAAAATTTAGTTAATTCTTCACTTGTAAATACACCTATAAATTTATTATTAAATGGAAATATAGGTAGATTGAAAGGTGAAAATATAGCTATATTTTTTAGCTACAAATAGACCTATATTTTATTCTCGATTTGGCCATATTTCTTAGCTGTAAATCAATGTATTAATATGGATTGGATTGTTAATTTCATTTTATGCTAATAATAACAAAATTTACAGATCATATCTGTTTAACATAGGTATATTGAAAAAGATATATTTATATACATAATATTACTATTTAAAACTAAAAAGAACTTTTCTGCTTCAAATATATTCAAATATATATTTGAGCCTTTATTTACATGGTTTAAATACTATTGGCGTACCCCAGATCACCCATACGCACTATAAGTACACTAGCGTGTTGACATGAACGACGCCTGAGTTGAAATTATCCAAACTGTCCTTTTCATGATTTGATATGTATGGTTTGCAAGTGATATTATTAACAAGTGATACTTAATTATTATCACATACCATTCAATTAGGAAAAAATCCACACAGAGAAAAATTTATTGGTAAACATCAGTGTGTTTATAAGAAAATTTATTATTTTATAGCGCTGGGACACACTCGACATGTGGGATTTTTACTGTTTGAAACAGTAATATTTATGATTTTCGTAGCAAATTTTTCTTTTTAAATAATAATTTTTATTATTTTTGTAGCAAATTTTACTATTTGAAATAGTAATTTTTATTATTTTTCAGCAGTCATAAAAAGTACTATTTCAAATAGTAAAAATCTCATATGTCGAGTGTGTCCCAGCGGTATTATAAAAAATAATATATTTTTCTCCATGTTTGTAATAAATATTATATTGTTTTAAATTTACTGCTAAGTTTCCTCCTTCACTGTAAGTTATATAACAGTAACTTGTACTTGTACTCTAGTATAAAGGAACACTGACATTTCATAACTTTACACCTCTGCCAATGTAGAGAAAGGAGAAACGATGGTCAACGAGTCTCGTGCTCGCACTACTCAATGCCGACCCGCGATAGCAAAATCACACGAGGCTGGCGCCGAGCGCGCCCACGTGTACTCGATATTAGCAGTTATCAAGAACAGTCATGATAGCGACAGCGACAGCGCGAGGAGGCGACGACTTGGCGATGATGTCCCCGTTGACAGAACTCAGCTAAAATTTTACGCCAAGTCTCATATAACAAAATAAAGTAAAAAGTATCTTACAAAATTTGAGTTCTCACTAGTCTTGGTGAATTCACATATACTTATAAAAGCACTTTACATATGAAACAGTATTTAAATGTGGATGGCTTTACTAGTTTATTAATTGTAATCGATTTTTAAATCAATTGTTTGTACATTCATTATTATTTATTATAATTGAAGTTTCTTCTCCACCACTCACTGTTGTACTGTGAGGTATATTTAAAAATGTTTTTAATATATTTATTAATTTTGTTATTTATAGTAAATATTGTATACTTAGAGGTACAGTCTTTAGGTTGTAATTATAGGCACATCTCCTTTGTGATCCACAATTTAGTTGCTCGTAGACAGATTTAAGACTTAGGTGGCCTTAGCGTAGGAAATATATTTTGACCCAATGAACTAAATAATATTGTAGATAACTTATACGAAAGAACCAAAAACAACCTTGATTGTGTGTAAATTGTAGCTAAAGATACTAAGTACCTATAAGCATACAAAATTTTGTAATTACATAGAATATTTTGTATACTCATAGGCAGTACCTTTAGTTACAACTTTTATTACTCGATAAGTCACTTATCGGCTGGGTGACTTTATCACAGGAAATATTGGGCCGTATGGACAAAATGACATGATTCATATTTGACTATAATAGTTATGGCTTGTATGTATTGCTTTTTTCAAATAAAATTTATATTTAACATGATATTTTTACCAAATCATACATTTTCTTTTAATGTAAAGCAATGTTTTCAAAAACATACTTAACCATTACGATCACAAAGAATCATATCAAATATGATGCCATTTGGTCCATTGAGTTCACATATGTCCAGCGGTTAAGTCACCCAGCCTATATAAATGTGGATTTTTTATAATAAATTATGGTATTAATTTATTTATATTATGACCAGTTCTATTTATAAATTAATAATGTGAAAGAGTTAAAATTATATGATTAATCATATTAAAGAGGATTGACATGTGCGTAGCTGGGGCTGTAATTTTCTTAATGTTATATTTATGCTTTGCAAGTATTTTATATATAACATTATACAAATTATTGTTAAAAAATTTACAATGAAAGAAGAAACTCATGCATTATTGCTAAATGCTACTTGATCATTAAAATGTAGCTTACAGCTTGTTTGCTAAATGCGGTAGTAAATTCAGAACAATTATATTATGTTTATAACTTAACCTTTAACAAACTGCAAGCTATACTGTAAGCAATACTGCGTATGAGACAGGACAGAAGCAAAAATACATAAAAGTGTACGGGCTTACCTAGATATAAACCTGGGGAACGTAACCTCAGCGATGACAGCATGAGCACGGACAGCAGCAGGTCTTTCTAAACGTAGAAGCCATAATGACCACTCCCTCACGTTCGAACTTTCGTCGTCGTTGGTCGTAACTCCTAATATATGAAACGCGAAAGCGCCGGTTGCCACACGTTGTTCCTTGTTCGATGACTACCACGCACACGTATAATTAGTCACTAGAGAGGGAGGAAGAAAGAGGGGCGCCTTCGGAAGTGCAGGTGTGCAGCAGTCAGCGAGAGTTCGAACGTGAGTGGTCATTGTGGCTTCAACGTTAAGAAAGACCTGCTGCTGTCCGTGCTCCTGCTGCCATCCCTGAGGTTATGTTCCCCAGGTTTATATCTAGGTAAGCCCATACACTTTTATGTATTTTTGCTTCTGTCCTGTCTCATACAGTATTGCTTACAGTATAGCTTACAGTTTGTTAAAGGTTATGTTATAAATATAATATAATTGTTCTAAAGTTACTACTGCATTTAGCAAACAAGCTGTAAGCTACATTTTAATGATCAAGTAGCATTTAGCAATAATGCATGGGTTTCTGCTTTCAATGTAAATTTTTTAACAATAATTTGTACAATGTTATATATAAAATACTTGCAAAGCATAAATATAACATTAAGAAAATTACAGCCCCAGCTACGCACATGTCAGTCCTCTTTAATATGATGAATCATATAATTTTAACTCTTTCACATTATTAATTTATAAATAGAACTGGTCATAATATAAATAAATTAATACCATAATTTATTATAAAAAATCCACATTTATATAGGCTGGGTGACTTAACCGCTGGACATATGTGAACTCACTGGACCAAATGGCATCATATTTGATATGATTCTTTGTGATCGTAATGGTTAAGTATGTTTTTGAAAACACTGCTTTACATTAACCCATTAAGTCCTGAATGGACGAATTTTCACTAAAGTTTTCAACGCTTATATTTTATGTGAAAATGAATTGTAAAAAGTATATGAATAAGCGTATTCGATGTAAAATTTGATGAACTTTTAGAATCTTTCGTTAGATTTTTCAAAAAATTAAACTGTCGAACACTGTACATGATATTTTCCAAAAAAAGATGGTTTTCAAAAAAAAAAAAATTTTTCATTTCGATTTTTCAAATGGAATGGATTTAAGATTTAATGATCAAAATGCAGAAAACGTGGCCTCAAGACCTAAACTTGAAAATCTAACGATTTAGGTTTTGAGAAAAAATTTTAAAACACAAAATGGCGGCTGAAACGCAGAAAAATCATAAAAATTTTCTGAAATTATTTACTCGAAAAAGATGGACTTTAGAGAAAAACTTTACTGAAGAAAAAGTTCTTAGAATTGATTAAAGAATACGCTGGAATTTTTTCAGAAACATAAGAAGCGTTTTTAAATTTTTCCAAATTTGAAAATTTTGAAAAATTCTGAAATTTGCCAAAAGGTTCTGGAAAAATTCCAGCATGTTCTCTGATCAATTCTAAGAACTTTTTCTTCAGTAAAGTTTTTCTCTAAAGTCCATCTTTTTCGAATAAATAATTCCAGAAGATTTTTATGATTTTTCTGCGTCTCAGCCGCCATTTTATGTGTTTTAAAATTTTTTTTCAAAACCTAAATCGTTAGATTTTCAAGTTTAGGTCTCGAGGCCACGTTTTCTGCATTTTGATCATTAAATCTTAAATGCATTCCATTTGAAAAATCGAAATGAATAATTTTTTTTTTTTTTTTAACCATGTTTTTTTGGAAAAAATCATGTACAGTGTTCGACAGTTTAATTTTTTGAAAAATCTAAGAAAAGATTCTGAAAGTTCATCAAATTTTACATCGAATGCGCTTATCCATATACTTTTTACAATTCATTTTCACATAAAATATAAGCGTTGAAAACTTTAGTGAAAATTTGTCCATTCAGGACTTAATGGGTTAAAAGAAAATGTATGATTTGGTAAAAATATCATGCTAAATATAAATTTTATTTGAAAAAAGCAATAAATACAAGCCATAACTATTATAGTCAAATATGAATCAAGTCATTTTGTCCATACGGTCCAAATGTTTCCTGCGATAAAGTCAGCCAAGCCCATAAGTGACTTATCGAGTAATAAAAGTTGTAACTAAAGGTACTACCTATGAGTATACAAAATATTCTATGTAATTACAAAATTTTGTATGCTTATAGGTACTTAGTATCTTTAGCTACAATTTACACACAATCAAGGTTGTTTTTGGTTCTTTCGTATAAGTTATTATCTACAATATTATTTAGTTCATTGGGTCAAAATATATTTCCTACGCTAAGGCCACCTAAGACTTAAATCTATCTACGAGTAACTAAATTGTGGATCTCAAAGGAGATGTTCCTATAATTACAGCCTAAAGACTGTACCTATAAGTATACAATATTTACTATAAATAACAAAATTAATAAATATATTAAAAACATTTTTAAATATACCTCACAGTACAACAGTGAGTGGTGGAAAAGAAACTTCAATTATAATAAATAATAATGAATGTACAAACAATTGATTTAAAAATCGATTACAATTAATAAACTAGTAAAGCCATCCACATTTAAATACTCTTTCATATGTAAAGTGCTTTTATAAGTATATGTGAATTCACCAAGACTAGTGAGGACTCAAATTTTGTAAGATGCTTTTTACTTTATTTTGTTATATGAGACTTGGCGTAAAATTTTAGCTGAGTTCTGTCAACGGGGACATCATCGCCGAGACGTTGCCTCCTCGCGCTATCGCCGTCGCTATCATGACTGTTCTTGATAACTGCTAATATCGAGTACACGTGGGCGCGCTCGGCGTCAGTCTCGTGTGATTTTGCTATCGCGGGTCGGCATTGAGTAGCGCGAGCACGAGACTCGTTGACCATCGTTTCTCCTTTCTCTACATTGGCAGAGGTGTAATGTTATGAAATGTCAGTGTTCCTTCATACTAGAGTATAAGTACAAGTTATTGTTATATAACTTACAGTGAAGGAGGAAACTTAGCAGTAAATTTAAAACAATATAATATTTATTACAAACATGGAGAAAAATATATTATTTTTTATAATACCGCTGGGACACACTCGACATATGAGATTTTTACTATTTGAAATAGTACTTTTTATGACTGCTGAAAAATAATAAAAATTACTATTTCAAATAGTAAAATTTGCTACAAAAATAATAAAAATTATTATTTAAAAAGAAAAATTTGCTACGAAAATCATAAATATTACTGTTTCAAACAGTAAAAATCCCACATGTCGAGTGTGTCCCAGCGCTATAAAATAATAAATTTTCTTATAAACACACTGATGTTTACCAATAAATTTTTCTGTGTGGATTTTTTCCTAATTGAATGGTATGTGATAGTAATTAAGTATCACTTGTTAATAATATCACTTGCAAACCATACATATCAAATCATGAAAAGGACAGTTTGGATAATTTCAACTCAGGCGTCGTTCATGTCAACACGCTAGTGTACTTATAGTGTGTATGGGTGATCTGAGGTACGCCAATAGTATTTAAACCATGTAAATAACGGCTCAAATATATATTTGAATATATTTGAAACAGAAAAGTTCTTTTTAGTTTTAAATAGTAATATTATGTATATAAATATATCTTTTTCAATATACCTATGTTAAACAGATATGATCTGTAAATTTTGTTATTATTAGCATAAAATGAAATTAACAATCCAATCCATATTAATACATTGATTTACAGCTAAAAAATATGGCCAAATCGAGAAAATGAGCTTTCATTTGCTTTCTTAAGAAGTAAAAAATGTCCATTCCTTCCAGAGTTATGAAAGTTTAAATTTGAGCATCGAAAGTGGACCAAAATACGCAGGCAGTGGAACAGTGAATTTTTGGGATCAAACAGTGCATTTTCGATACTTTATTTTAAACTTTCATAACTTTATAAGAAATCGACATTTCTTAATTCTTGAAAAGGTAAATGAAAGCTCGTTTTCTCTAGTTTTATTTTCTATTTTTAAAATAATATTTAAGACTTTCTAAAGTTAAAAAGTTGCCGTTTTAAAAAGTGGGTGTTTTCAAGACTTTTTCCAAAATAAACCTAAAAATGTCTAGAACTTTAGTTTTTTTTTTAGCGTTAGGGATATTTCTATATCCAAAAACCTAACCCAAAGTTTAGTTACTTAATTAAATCGTTACTAAATGTGTTATTAACATTATTCTTTTTTCATCAAAAAATAATAAAGCAATAAACAAAATAAATGGTGGAGTAAAATGGAACAAATTAAAATACACAAGTAGCAATTTGAATTATATTTTTATACGTTTGCTCTCTTTAGTCAAAAATTGACGAAAACTGATAATTTGACTTGGTTAGGAGCGTGAGGCTGGTCTCAAGCGAAAGTTTTTTTTACTAAAATCTCAAGCTAAAATCACTTTTATTAAAATAAAACGTGTTTGTCAATACGCAGGCATATTGTAAAAGTAATTAAAATACAAAAGCAATTTTCTATCAAGAAAAAAATGTTAAAAGGATAGCTATTATGTTTTACTTACTGTTATTACTGCAATATGTTTTTACGTAACATATTGCAGCATAATGACAAAACATTTTTATTCAAGCAAGAATCATAAGCTAACCTGTCACCCGTATATCTGTTGTCTGCATGGTCGTAGCATGCCTACCAACGTGTACAAGAGATACGGATATAAGAACTGTGCGAGCTCGAGTTCTGCTCCCCTCGCACTGCTGACTCTCTTCACTGTTCGACGCGCTCATACGGAACAGACGAACTCGGACGCGCACAGCTGTTCATTTGACTTTAATAACGCAGGACCTCTTTCTATGCGTGTAAAAGCAGCGGGGCGATCTACGAGCATCAATACCGCATGGGCACCGGCGTTACACGGCAACGACCATAGGAGCGTCGGCATCCTGTCCGTCGGTGGCCTTCTTTTCTGTCTCCGATGATACGACGTCGCATTATTAGCCATCGAGTACATCTCAGGTAATACGCTGGCGTTCCATACCTTTATGCTGTTTAGCTGATGCGGTCTATTTGTTTTTCAAGTTGCAAGTTACCAAAAATTACGATGTTCTTTTTTCTTGGTCTGTTCTCCAGGTAAGATTTAGAGGTCCGATTAATTTATTAGACCGTTGTTACCTTTGGTAATAAAAATCAGGGATTTTTTCCTATAGATTTTCCTATAGGAATTTCCGCAAGTTGGAATGCGGTTTCTGTAATCCCTGTATAGGATTTTCTATAACTTATCCTATAGGAATTCCTACAGTATTTTACAGAAATAATCATGCATTGTTTCCTATAGATTTTCTTATAGGAATCTTATGAAAATCCTATAGGAGTCCTATGCAAACTTATAGGAAATCCTATGGAATCTCTATAGGAATTACTACAGGTTTTTTTTCGTAAGGGATATATGCTGTCATATTAATTACTTGTAGATCTCTTCTGCTTAATATTAAATATGAACCAATTAGCTTTGCAGTCTACAAGTAATCAATCGACTGGATAGGTAGCGCAGCGCTTATACATTCTCTCTAAAATGTCCCCGCTAATCTTATGTAGTTTGTGGAGTAACTATGGAGAGCTTTTTTAGAAGTTAATTCCGATGGCCAAAAATCTTTGTAATGAAACATTGAAAATCCCATAAGACGAATTTTTCCGTGTGAAAGTAATTTTGAAGAAGTTGTAAGGAGTTTCTGCATAAATTCATAAGATTCTACAGGAATAGTGTATGGATTCTGCAGGAATAGTGTATGGATTCTGCAGAAATTGTGGAAAAATCCTACAGAAATTGTAAAGAGCTTTTGCAGAAACTGTGGAGAGCTTCTGCATAAATTATGGAGAATTTCTGCATAAGTTCTGCAGAAATGTTAGCCCAGAAATTCTATATAATATGTATATATTTTATCGAAAATTTTCCTGCATAATTTTTACAAATTTTCTATAGAAATGCTCTGCACAAATTCTGCAGAAATGACCTGCAGAAAATGAGGAAATTCATGCAGAATTTCTGCAGGACATTCTGCATATTTACTAAAGACTTTCTGCATAATTTCTGCAGAAGTTTCAGCAGAAATTATGCAGGAATTCTGCAGATGTTATTCAGAAATTATGCAGAAGCTATGCAGAAATCATGCAGAAAGTCTTGCAGAAATTCTGCAGAGAGTTCTACAGGATTTTTTCATAAGGGGGGTCGCGGACGCGGTTCTTGCTGCGTATCCGGAGGCCAACCTAAGAATACCGATCCCTTGTAACCTGGAGTTCTCGTATATATTCTCTAGACAGGAAATACGAAGCCTTTTCTCCGCAGTAGTGGTATAGAGCTATGTCCAATCGACCACCAAGTGAGACCACTGTGTCGTTAGGTCCTTTTTAATGGCTACGCTGCAAGAATGGAGAGTGGTTCGGTTAGGCTGGAGCAACATCTCGATTTCACATCCCTTTTGAGCTGTCAGCGTGTGACTCCTCCCGTTGAACAGATTCGACCATAATGAGTAACCAGGTACTTATCTACCTGATCTTGGTTGAGAGGGAGATAACTCTGCTGGTCCTTGCTGAGAGCTATGTGCGTACAACTAGGGATGACATATGCGGCCCCGTATGTGTGGTTTCGTAGGGACGGTGCAATAGCCAACGGGTGGAGTTTGTATAACTCATACGACATCCTATCAGTCAAGGGTAAGGTCAGACTGACGAGGATTTTCCCATTATGGTAGGTGGCATCTATTGCTGCGATTTTTGCCAATTTCTCTTCTCTGAGATGGTGAAGAGGTATCGGGAGTTCTAAGTTAATCTCGTGCTGACGTATGTCCGCAGCAATGCGGTGGAGAGTCTTTTTCTGCAACAGTCGGGGGTGAAGCTTGCGATCCATTAAGGAGTTAAGAATGCTAAGCAATTCCCGGTTGCTATAGATAAGGTGATCTATCTTGACTTGAGCTTGGCGAGCAAATATATTAAATTCTCACAGCAAATGATTTTTATTGGCTTCATGAGCCATGGCGTTGGTTTTATCCCTCAACTGCGGCTCCATATTCTTTAAAATGAGGCGATGTGACACAGCTATATTATAGAGCTCCTCCAATCCGACCGACATGAGGTGTGTCTTTTCGTCGCAGAGTTTTACTAGTTCCGATTGATCGTGGAACAGCTTATCCATATTTTTGCTGATTAGGTCTGCGTCGTCTTCAGTGATGGGACCAAAAAGGCTCTTGCTGAGACTGCCGATTATACCAAGATGGGCCATCCTCCTGCCGCGCATGCCCTTAACCAGGGTGGTTGGTTCGGGTTTCCTTACATCCATGTTGTCAGAGGCCATTTGTACTTCTTCGTGGATGCCATTCAAGGTCCGGAGTTTAAGTTCCATAGCGTCCACATTTAGAAATAAATAGCATTGTTGGCGGTCAAACTGAGTAGTGCATCGGCGGAAGTGTTCGTTATATTGCTGGGTCGGCCTCTGGGTCTTTAGGAAGGCGGGCAGGTCCATGTAAATAACGACCTTCCACCTCCCTTTACGAATTTTTACTGGTTGTATCCGTTCGTAATAAATACCCGTGCTTGCCGCGATGGTCGTTATCTCGTAGTGGGTGCCAAGGACGGGACACGGCCCGAAAAAGCAGAGAAAGGAAGCACAAGCCAGAAATAGCATAGTGGGCAGTAGAAGTTTAGAAACCTGAAATGCATGCAATTTATTATTCGGAGGAATCAGAGGGGGGGACATGTTTGAGTTTGTTCATGTGCTTACGGATCCGCTTGCCACTGGGGAGTTCTAATACAACGTTATTTTTACTTAAAATTTCAGCGATTCAGAGGGGTTTGTTATAAAAACTATCTAATTTGGTTCTTCTGGGTTCTTTCAGAACCCACGCGTAGTCTTCTACCGTTCCTTTTAAGTGTTTCACTTTTTTTATCATAACGTTCTTTGGCCTGGATTTTTGCTTTTATTTGAGATTCTCCGGCAACGACCTTCAATTCATTTAATCGCGTGGCCAGATCTTGCAGATATAGATAATAAGTACGCAGTTGTTCGGCCTGAGGAATCCGTACAGGGAAACGGGCGACACGTTCATATACCAATTCAAACGGGGTGAAACTAGTACTAGCGTGCACGCTAGTGTTATAAGCGAAGAAAGCGAATGGGGCCAAACTATCCCAGCCATCGTATTGCGCAGAATAAGTTCGGATGAAATCCGTGAGGGGTGCATGACTCCGATCCAACGATCCATTAGTTTGGGGGTGATAACCAGAGATAGTGAAATGGGTGATCTTGAACACCCGCATCAAACATTCGACTATCTTAGATAGAAAACTAGTTCCTCGGTCGGAAAGTATGGCCCGAGGGGCTCCGAACTGACAGATCAGATGCTTGGCAAGACAGTCTGCGATAGTGGTGGATCTTAAATTGAATATGAGTATCGCAATCAGAAACATCGTAAGGTTGCACTGCATGGTTAGCAAGTGGCAATTACCCCGTGGTGTCACGCGCAGCTTCCCTTCCATATCTATAAATACTTTGCCGAAGGCTTCAATGGGTGTGTCCGTTAGTATTATTGGCTTTCGTATTTTGATACGCTCGATTTTTCTCTCCTGACATGCTGCGCACCTTCTAACATAATCAAGGACGTCATTCCGCATACTGGGCCAGTAGTAACGTTCCCTGATTTTCCTGTAAGTATGGTGTACAAACTTACCCTTATGTCCTCCGATCAGACTGCTATGGAGTATTTCTATTATTTTTGTTGTCGTTCTTCCGGGATAGGTAAGTCTACTCGCTCGCAATACATGGTTACTTTGATAGGGTCCCGTTGAAAGTATCAATAATTATTTCGGAGAGGAGCCCAGGATTCAATTTATCTGAAAAATCTCCTTTCCTAGATGTACGGAAACTATGCAGATTTTTTCGCAGCAGAATATCCCAGAGGCTTCGCATGGCTTTCTTCAGGGTCTTGAGGGAGAGAGAGCTTCGTGGTGACGTAGAAGCCTCTTTATCGCTTTCCTTCGACGACTTAGTCTAGAACTCCTCGGTAGAAGAGGGGACTATGTATTGGGTGTTGTTGCTTAACATAGACATGAAAAGAGCCAGGGTATCTAACGGTGGATTATCTAACTAGATTATCTCTTTTGTATGTGAGTCACTGTCGAGATAGGATGACGTTATTTTTGAGGGAGAGAGAGCTTGGTGGTGACGTGGAAGCCTCTTTATCGCTTTCCTTCGGCGACTGAGTCTCGAACTTCTCGGTAGAAGAGGGGACTATGTATTGGGTGTTGTTGATTTAACATAGACATGAAAAAGCCAGGGTATCTAACGGTGGATTTTCAAAATGGATGTTGACGGGTTGGTCGTTTTCTTCCTTTTCCTGCACTCTTTCTAGATCGGGGAATCGTCTTCCTTGCCTTTGTTGTGCGGGAGGGAGAGAGGTGCTTCTGGCCAACGGCATCTCGATCGAGATGCTAGGGGTACCTTCCCTAATTCGCGAGGGAGATCCGACTACTTGAGACTCATCCGACGATCCGTTTCCGTTGACCTCGGATTGTAGTTGCGATAGCGCGGCCGCTTTTTCGACCAACTCTTGAATTCGCTTAGTCATGACGTCATCTTTTCGGGTGACAGGATCGATAGGATCGAGTTCGTTTAGTATTTCTCGAACTTGATCTTGAACTCCATCTCCTTCGGAAAATGACTTGGGAGTTCCAACATAGGTTCTTCTTCATCGACTTCCTCTTGACCGTTGATTTTTTCCATGTGTATCCTTAATCTCTCTTCAAATTTGCGATTCGATTTTGCTACCTCATCCTTAGAGAGCGTTGTATCGCTGTCTGAGATGGGAATGACATTAACTTCGACCTGGTCGAGGAGCGTGTCTACACTAGGTGGTTGTTCGGCAGTTGAGCTGAGGGCTTCTAATTCCGATCCACTGGCCTCCTCGGAATCCTCTTCTCTCAAGCAACTTCGTTGGGGGTCGTGAATAGGGGTTTATGAATATCCTGCTCGTCCCCGTGTTTCGATAGTTGTTCAAGAGTGTAGGGGAATGGGGGATTAATTGAATCTCGGTCCACGAGCGACGTCTATACGTTCGGCTTAGGGGTCGCGAAAGTCTTTTCAGCGTTCGAAGCGTTGCGATGTCATCGTGCTACTGGTTCTGACCGTGCTAGGAATCGTGAGATGGCTCCTGTCTTCCCCGGGCTCGTAGCAATTGGTGACGACGGGGTAGTTGATAATCCCTTGCTTGCAGCGGCTCCCATCCTAGTTGGCTGGGCTATGAGGCTATGGTTGAGATAAGGAGCAAATTTTCGAGTTTCTGGCCCTACTGGTTGCCCTCTTCCACAGAGCGCAGACGAGTTCGGGACGTCTGGTGCTGATGGCAACCGGGTCCGGGGTTTTAGTTCGCTAGGCCCAGGTAAGAATGATGTCTGGACCGTCTCTGGTTTCCGCTGATCCGTTTTGGATGGTAGTTTGCTCTTGGCGCCGCCTTTCAGCATCCTGATTTTAATACATTGCAGATTCGTGTAGATGTCTTCCTCGGAAGGTTCGTCGGTCGGATTTCGTGACAGGGCATCGGCGTTACAGTTCAACTTGCCGGGCGTATACTTAAATGTATATTCATATCCTGTGAACCTAGAGATCCGTCTCATTAGGCGTTGCCCCGGATCTTTACGGCTGTGCATCCAGTTCAGCGGCTCGTGATCTGACACAAGGACGAATTTTCACCCTAATAAGTAAAGTCTAAACTAGTTGAGGGCATACAACACAGCAAGGCATTCCTTCTCACAAGGGAAGGATACTTGGTGTCCACCTCTGATTTTCATGAAACTTTGCAGGTGGTTAGAGTATCGAAAAATAATCGACACGTATTTTTTTTTATCGGCGGAGAACGACATCTAGAGAGTGAAAACCACCCTTAAAGTTCACCCTCAAAAACCGTTTTTTTTAATAGCTCGAGATGGAATGGGAATTTTTTAATGAAACCAACGTCTATTTGTTTCTTATAAAAAGACGAGTATTTGGGCACAGTGTTAATGCTGCGGGGTTGCATCCCTTATTTTTTGTAAGGGTAAATATGATTTTTTCCCTTGTATTTCTGATATAAAAATGTTTTAATGAGCTAAATTTGATTGAAAATTGCCACGTTATAAAGAAAATTAAAAATTATAGTTGACCTGTTTCAGGGTTTAAAAAAAAACACGTGGACGGGGTGAGTTACCCCTAATTCAATTAATTACTTTTCGATATTTCCTTGGAATAGAACGCTTGATGCATACCTACGATTTTCATGAAACTTTTTATGTGGGTAGAGTAAACAAATACATTTTATCGATGTATTTTTTTCCCCTGAAAAAGAAATCTAGAGGGTCAAAACCACCCTCGAAGTGAATACATGCTTATCACGCGCATTTAACACTTCACTGCGAATTACGTTTTTTGTGGCGGTTCTTTCTAAAACTTTGTATACCTATATGTTTTGGTTGGTCATACCAAGTATATCAGAATGTGCAGATTCAATATAATGAATCTAAGATGGCCGCCATCGATAGTAAATTAGTGAAAATTTGGACATGTTGCAGTAGACTAATCGTTAATCTATGTTTCTTTGGGTGGCTAATTCCGAATCTAAAGTCAAAATTCGTAAATTCTATAATCGCAGATCCAAAATGGCTGCCTTCAGTTAGTTAATAAAAATTTCGATATTTTACAGTAATGTCATTGTCCTAACATAAGAATTAAACAGTATAAGGGACTAGAACTAATATATAATGATATGTATTAAAGTTATTAACAACATAGTACTTCAATAAATTATATATGCATATAAAGAAGCGTAATAATACACACGCACGCACGCACGCACGCACGCACGCACGCACGCACGCACACACACACACACACACACACACGCACAAACATATTTAATGCATAAATTGATGAATTTTCAAATTTGATTCAATATACGTCTGGCAATAATGATAATCAGTGAAAAAGTGTTTAAAACATAGTTGCTTTTTGCACCATGCACATCGTATTACTGCAATATCTCCACATGACACGTATGGGTTCCTCTTTGGTATGAAAACCGAAATCTACTGGATTTTGAAATGTCGGAGGCTTTTTCATTAAGTATCCACTTTTATGCCATGCGTATTTAAAAACATCT
Source organism: Torymus aiolomorphi (assembly GCA_036365515.1). Taxonomy (NCBI): domain Eukaryota; kingdom Metazoa; phylum Arthropoda; class Insecta; order Hymenoptera; family Torymidae; genus Torymus; species Torymus aiolomorphi. The sequence continues at coordinate 73,917,039 of CM070877.1, read as the reverse complement.
TGGAATCTTGGTGAAGAAAATTGATTATGTGTTAGGGATTGTATTTTTATTATATTATTTTTCTCATGCAAATTAACATCAGAATTCATAAGAAGTATTATGTCTGATTATTTTTTTATAAAGTCTTTCCAAAATCGAAAACCATATACATCAAGAGGCTGAATATCACCAGTTGTACCTTTCGGTATCGTTTTTGGAATTAAAAATACATTTTGTATCCAAATTTGAAACAGTTCTTTGGATAATTTGCCGGAAACTGATGCTTCCAGGTATATATTTGATGGTCTGAATAAAGTTTCCATTACTTTAGGTCCAAATTGCTCATGGGGCTTTTTTAAAACTATAAATAACGGAGACATTAGTTTTCCCACTGCTGATATTGTTGGTTGAATAGTATAACTATGTGTTGTAAAAGATACCGACTGAATAATTTCGTTTTCTACCTTTTTAGTACCTTTATAACAGAGCGTGCGACCACTATGTAACTCTAAATTAAATCCACTCTGATCAGAATTATAAACGCTTTGAGCTCCATATACCTTAATTAGATTGTTATCACCATTAACAAAATTGTCTATCTACCCTTCTAATTCTGTTGCTTTTTGTGTAGACGATGTAGTAATGAATTTTGTTATTTTACGTGAAACAATGTAGTGTTTTTGTTTAAATATTTGTATCCATCTATGTCAAGCTTTAGACCATGGAATATTTACTTCTGCTTTCTTTTGTAGAGCCCATCTTTTTAAATCAATATCATGCACAGTCATCTTTGACTCTATCGCTTCCTTAATTTTTTGAAGTGCATAAGTCGTTATTGCATACAGCTTAGCTTTCCTGTCACCTCCTGCTTGAATTTGTAATTTCCACCATCGCAATTGACGGTCGGATGTAATGTTTTTATACTTCTACTTTACACTTTGCAACGTCAATGGTTTTCTTTTTCCACTTTGCCAATACTCCACTGCTTGTTTCTTATATTCAAAATCTAAATCTTCTTCGTTCGATAAACAAGCAGGAATCTCTGCATAATCTGTATTTATTTCATCGTCTTCTTCAATACCTTGTGGAAGTGTGTCACGTTAGTCTTCCTCAATAAGTATATTCTTCTTCTGTACGTAAGTTGTATTTTACATTATCTTTTATTATATTTTCTATAACGTGATATAATATTATCTCTTGTTGGTTAGCTTCTGATTGCTTGATTTTAATATTATTAGGGTTGGAATTTAGAGATAATAAAGATACTAAAACCAATGTATTAATAGCCATAGTTTTAATTATATTTAAGTCGTAGATTATTCTACACAATATAAGTGACTGAAAACATGAAATTTAATTATCATTCTACTCGAAATAATACCGTTTTTTCAAAAGATATAATTTAACCTATATTTATATTTTTATTTTTTGAAGAATATAATAAAAAGTATAATCACATGAATTTATGTAATTTAGTACGTTACCAGTATAAAGAATAACTATGAACTGACCACACTCGCATAAAAAAATCTTTTGACAATTTCACGGGATTTGGCTTGCATCCAGAGTCTTTTTTAAATTGTCAATATTTTCATTTACATCGTTGAAGGAAAAATATTTATAGAGCCGTGATGGTTTGGCAAATAATAGCGTGAAGCTGATAAAATCAATTGTATTGCATATTTCATTAGGAATAAAATCTTTGTTTTGAAACGAAATTAAATTTTTGTGACTTTAACAGTACAAGAATTAATGTAGATACAATTAGGTTTAGGCATTATACAAAAAAAAAATGTATCGCTATTAAAAAGAGAATTTTTCGATTAGGTCCTTTAACATTAAATTCTACAAAACATTCTCCTAATGATGTAAAAAAACGAAATTGTTTAGAGAATATTCTAGATAAAGTTATTTATAAAAAAGTTTGTAATTAATTTAATCAACAAAAAAATTAGTAAAAATTTTAGTTCAATATATTAAATTTTAAAAATATTTATAGACAACAGTAAAATAATTTTAATACATATTGCTTTTGGTGTGGTCTATATTTTTATTAATATTATTATTTTAAGTAGGTCCTTAAACATTAAATTTTGCCAAATATTTTTCGAATACCGGCGAGTAATATGATTTTTTGCAATTTTAGGATAACTAACCCCATTAATGTGATTTTCTTGCGAAATCTAGAGGTACAGCAATATTAATTTTGAAATGTATGAACATTGCAAATTTTTTTTATCAGCGTAAAAAATTTGCTTATATATAAAATTATTTTGATAAGAAACAAATAGGTGTGTGATTCATTAAAAAATGAAGAAAAACTATTTTTGGAAAGAACTTTAAGGGTATTTTTACCCTCTATAAAATACCTAACATATCACCTAAAACCTAATTAGTAAAAAAATTCTTGAAATCTATCACAAAATTCTGGTATTCTATGCAATAAATTAAATTTCGTAAAATTTGCACGAAAATAGAATTTTTAGGGGTGGGGAATAAATCAAAGGAGTGTTTGCAAATTAGACGAACTTAACAACTGTTGTATTAAAAAATGTTAGATTCATCCATCAAACACCTAATTATACAAATTCATCAAAATGAAAAAAGTTTTCACTAGTAATGATGAAGTTGATAGGGGTTGCCACCCCTACTAAAATTATAACACTTTTTATTTATTTCACATTTAATGATAAATATTAGTCAAAATAAGCATTTTGAAATTAAAATTTAAAAAGAATGTTGTGATTAATTTTTTTTTAATCACTAAAAGGTAATTAATTAATTAATTAGGGGTAATTCACCCCGCCCACGTGTTTTTTTTTAACCCCGAAACAGGTCAACTATAATTTTTAATTTTCTTTATAACATAGTAATTTGTAATCAAATTTAGCTCATTAAAATATTTTTATATCAAAAACACTAGGGAAAAATCATATTTACCCTTATAAAAAATAGGAGATGCAACCCCGCAGCATTAAAACTATGCCCAAATACACGACTTTTTATAAGAAATATACACTAACTACCTGCAAAGTTTCATGAAAATCGGAGGCGGACACCAAGTATCATTTCCTTGTGAGTGGTGCTATAATTGCGCTCGGCCTTATTCAGTGACCGGAATAAGTGCACTACTGGATGGTCAAAATTATACTTTTCTTGGCTGCGGACGGCCCCGATGGCTGTATCAGAGGCATCCATGATTAATGTGAAGGCCTTTGCAAAATCTGGAAACAGCAAAATAGGATGCGCACATAGACACCATTTAAGAGTTTCGAAAGTACTTTATTGATCTTCTTCCAAATTGAGTTCCTTGTCCTTTTCAGCAGTTCCTCTAGGAGTTCTCGTATGTTCCTGACGCCCTTAGGTTGTGGAAATTCTGACACGGCTTTGATCTTCTCGGGGTCTGGTTCGACTCCGCGATCGCTGGCAATGTATCCCAGAAAGGCGACTTCCTCCAGCAGAAAATGTACCTTCTCGGGTTGAAGCACTAGTCGAGTCGCAGCAAGCCGATCAAAGAAATTTCGTACGCGCTTGTCGTGTTCTCTTGGAGAATTAGCATGGATAATAACATCATCCATGTAGACAAGCATCTCCTTGCAGTTCAGTCTCCTCTTTATTTGATCCATAACTAGCTGGAAGATGGCGGGAGCGTTCTTGAGACCCATAGGCATGCGTGTATACTCATAATGGCCGTTGGGAGTGGAGAAGGTAGTCTTTCATTGATCGTCTAGGGCCATTTTTATCTGGATATCAATCATAAAAGTGAGCCAGGGTCGTCGACCCTCTGGAACCCTTATTCTTACCACCGTAGGATCATTGTTTCCTGTATTTTCCTCTCCAGTAGCTCCACAGGAAGCAATCCTGAACCCTTCTGGGGACGGGTTAGGAGTACTCGGTTGGCCGGACCTGATGGATGGGTTTGCGGGTTCGGTATTGTCTATGAGCTGATTGTGCATGTTGTCATGGCGGCGCTCGCCGGTGGTTGATTTGGGCGAGCCACCTGTAAGTTTAAATTAGCGGCTCCGTTAGTATTTCCCTGCGCAGACTCTTTACTGGACGCGGATTCCTGCCGAAGTTCAAAAATGCCGGCGACACACGCGTCGTCGGTTCACTCGCGCTGTTAATTACGTGTCGCAATTCATGTATGTGCGCGTCCCAGTTACGATGATCGGCCCCCACAAACGCAGCGATCATAGTTTTTAAAGACCTGTTACTTCTCTCGATCGGATTAGCCTGCGGATGATAAGGCAGCGTCGTCACGTGTTTTACACCGTATTCCTCCAGCACTTTTCGCAGTGTTTGATTATCAAACTCGCGCCCATTATCGGTTGATAAATATTCCTGCGTCTCCCATCGAAACAAGATTAATTCATCTAACGCACGCGTCATTGATTTTTCATCTGCTCTCCGAATCGGTTTTAATTCTACCCACCGCGTGAACAAATCTCGCAACACAATCAAGTACTTCATTTGACTTTTACTCGGCGGAAATTCCATTAAATCCGCGGCCACCACTACCCGCGGCAGCTCTACGATTATGCTACCCATCAAGCCCTGCGCTCTCGTCTGTGCTATCTTATACCTTTCGCACCGCTCGCAAGCTCGCACAAAATTCCTAACATCGTAGTACATGCCCTTCCAATAGTACTCGTACTCTATATGATCGTAGGTTTTCTCTACACCGAGGTGCCCCGACGAAGATGCACAGTGCGCCTCTGACATAACTCGTTTTCTTAATTCGACAGGCAACACTAATTTTAATTTCTCCTCGTGGCTTACAATCGGATCTAGGAGCGGATCCTCATGATACCTAAACAGTTTTCTCTCGTCCACTATCCAATCTTTGTATTTCAACGGCGTCGCTTGAACCTCATTCAACATGCGCAGATACCACGGATCGCGAACTTCCTCAAACGTGGCTACCTCTACTTCTACCTGCCCATATATTCGCGAGAGCGCATCAGGAAATTGGTGTAACAAGCCCCTGCGATGCTTGACTTCGAAGTCCCATTGCTGCATTTCTAACGCCCATCGCGACAATCATTCCGACGGCTCTTAAATTCTTCAACCATTTAAGCACGCTGTGATCTGTAATCGTCGTGAACTTACACCCCTCCACGTACGGCCTAAACTTCTTAATCGCCCACAGCAGCGCGGGTCACTCCTTCTCGATCGTCGAGTAATTTCACTCCGCTGGCGTCAGTGTCCGGCTCACATAAATAATCGGGTGCAGCGCATCCTTGAAAATTTGTGCGAGAAGCGCGCCTAGCGGGGAATTACTAGCATCATACTGTATAATAAATGGTTTCGTTAAATCCGGCCGCGCAAGAACAGAGGCTCGCGTCAGAGCATCTTTAATGCTTTTAAACGCTGTCTCCTGCTCTTCTCCCCACTCCCATTTCTGCCCTTTAAATGTGACTCTATTAATCGGTAATTTCATCTCCGCGTAGTTCTCGATGAAACGCGCAAACCATCCGGACATACCTAAAAATGTCCCAACCTCGCTAACATTCCGAGGCATAGGATAATTTCACACCGGCGCCACTCTATCCGGATCTGGCCTCAATCCCTCATGATCTAATAGATAACCAAGCTAGGTGACGCGCGCGCCACAAAACTCATACTCTTATGCTGTACTACTAAACCCACCTCCGTAATCCTACGTAATACTATTTGTAACCATTTTAAATGTTCGTCGAACGTATCTGTTACTACTATTATATTATCTAAATAGCAGAATACGTACGGCTCACATTCTGGCCTGAAAAGCGCATCAATCAATCGCTGAAAGGTCGCCAGCGTGTTCGCTAAGCCGAATGACAGTCTCGTAAACTGCGAGAGGCCTGATCCTGGTAACGCAAAAGCAGTATATTTCCTACTTCAGCGCTCCAGCGGTACTTGATAGTACGCTTGGCGCAAATCTACTTTTGAAATATACTTTGTATTTCGCAGACGATCCAGAATCACGTGCATATTCGGAAACAAATGAGCGTCTTTCTTCATGGCTTAGTTAATGTCGCGATAATCATTTTTTAGTATAAAATCTCGGCCAACCAAGATCTGGGAGTATAGAGACCGATGCATTTTGCTGCATAGTTTATAGCTTACTTGTTAATACATCATTGTTTTATTATTAAAAACTTGATTTACAAACATAAATAAATATCCGATGACAACGTGCACTTAATTACAGGCGAATATAGCTAGTATACGCATATCTTGGTTTGCCAAGCATTGGGAGAAAACTAATAGATCTCTGAGTTTATCATATTTGCGTCTTACTTTTAAGGTAGTGTAATAGTTCTACTTTACCACTAACCCTGTTTTATCGACGGAACATGTCAAAATAATTAATATAAATAAAAGGATAATGATTTGCGTCTTAAACAAATTCACTTGCACTGCGTAATTCTCTAATACATCGTTCTACGAAGTTTTGAGACAAAAAAACGACGACACCTTTGTTTATTTTTGGAAAGAAAATTAACGAAAATTAATCAAATTTCGTTCCAAAAATAAACAAAGGTGTCGACGTTTTTTTGCCTCGAAACTTTGTAGAATGATGTGTTGCATCATTACGCAGGGCAACTGAATTTGTTCAAGGCGTAAATCATTAGCCTTTTATTTATATTAATTACTTTTACATTTTCTGCCGATAAAACAGTGTTAGTATAGTGCGACATCCCCTTAAATGCATGTACGAGTCTCTCAGATCATAAAGGCGGAGGCTTTAAGAACTGCATTCCTGCTTCTCGATGCATCGAGAAACGGGAACAGATAAATGTACCTAAGTTATACACTATATTTCTCTACTTTTTCCGTCTCAATCGCTGCGAAATTTTATTATTAACTTAATTTTAAAATATTCAAGTCGGGATGTACACGATTAAATTGATTGCAATCGTTATTGGTAGAAAATATTTTCTGTGCGGTTCCCATATCTCGGTAGACCGAAAGTTGGGTAGAGCCATTGCATCTTAGATGAGTAGGACATTTACATTATCTATGATAATTATTTTACATATAAGAATTCAAAGTAAAATTCTATGATAATATTATGTACTTATCGTTTGATACATCTCGTTTGATAAATACTCTTTTCGGTGTACCGAGAAACGGGATCAGGCAATTGTATCCAAGTTATACACTATGTTCCTCTACTTTTTCAGTGTCAATCGCAGTGAAATTTTATTTTTAACTTAATTTAAAATATTTAATTCTGGATTCACAGACGATTATATTTATTGTAATCATTATTCGGTGAAAATGTTTTCTGTATGGTTCCCGCATCTGGGTATAGCCCGAGAATCGGGTAGACCCTTGTATGTTTGATAAGTAGTAAATACACATTGTATAGAATAATTATTTTGCATATAACAATCAAAAATAAAAATGCTATGATAATATGATGTATTAATCGTTTGATACATCCATATCAAACTCATACGGGCGAAGGCTTCTCGGTAACCAAGAACTGGGAATGCGGTGGATAAAAACACGTGAAGTTTTTTTTTTTGCTTTTTTTCTAATTTAGTATTTACAATTTCAGTTATTAGATTCACTTATATAGCTGAAAAGGGAAAGTAAAAACTATTTAACAATGTATATTTATATCTAGTAATAACAAATATATTTATAAAGGGTATAAATGTCTTTGGAAAAAAACCATGCGTTATTTTTAAAGTTAACGTACTTGACATGTTAAGATTAAAATATTATTCACATCATGCAATTACTAAAAAAGTAAATCAACCACGAGCCCATTTGCATTGTCTTCATCTCCATTATCTTCTCTTATATTATATGCCTTTCTTCTAACTATGTCGCACAATCTTTGATATGGTTGAAAAAGTAAAATATTATTAAAACATCCATTTAATCTTAGCATGTCGTAGCTGAGCATTAATGATTCTAGCGTTTTTAATTTTAAACGATTTCTGACTCTCGTTTTTGTGAGTCTTTCTTCGCTCCACTTTCGTTCTGGTTCTGCATTCCTGTGTGGTATGCAGATAACATTTAAGGCAAATTTTGCAATATTGCAAAATACTGAAATCAATTAATTATAGTCAAGTACCGGCCATAAGAACTTTTCATACCTCGCATGTAAAATTACATTTTATGCCCACGTTGTAACTTTAAAATTATTCAGCCAGCGGGCATAAAGTGCTACATAACGCCCAAGAGGCCCAATATCTCACACAGCTCGTACAAAACTTTATAGTACTTACGTACTTTACGCTCGTGTGGGCGAAAATTATTTTAATTATATAACTATAATGCCTTCTTTTTATTTCTAAAATTCATAAGAATTTTTTCAGGTATTTACGAAAAGTCAAAGCCTGTATAAAAAAATTACATAGTTACCAACACATCACTATTTTTCATTATTCCACCTCAATTTTGAACTTTCTATAATATTACGCATCTAGGAAGGACAAGAGAAGTCTAGAGCTACTCTAGCAGAGGTGGTCCTCCGATCTCCCGTACATACTTGGCGGGCCCGACGGTTTGCAGTTACATGGGCTACTTAAATGTAGAATACTAAATTTTTGCATAAATTCATTAACAATATTTATACCTATAAGTCCACCATAAATAATTACATTGGCTCTAATTTTTAATTGATGCCGTTAAGTACAACATATCCGTACATGTGCAGAATCATGATTTATATTTCATTACTAAACATATTTTTCCTTGTGTCCGTCCTTTTTAAACGAGAATAAAATAAAAATTTCATATAAATTTATAGCCTGATCAAAAGTCCTTTACATATTTTATTAACCGCTTTATAAGCAACATATTTTATATCCTTTTCCCCCGTGTAAATATCATATAAGATCTCATATGAGAATTACAGACAGCGCATATCTCGCATGAGATCTTATATGCGATGTCATATGCAATTTTACCTATTACGGGATCTCATATGAGATCTCATATGATATTTTCACGCGGGTGTGTACTTTCTATTTAAAAACAGAGTGATAGATTCATAGATCAGTAGTTAATATGTAGAAGCAACTCATTTATACATTATATCTGATCTTTAAACATATGAATGTTTATATGAAAATGACCATGCCTTACACCTTGAACTGCAAACCGTCGGGCCCGCCAAGTATGTACGGGAGATCGGAGGACCACCCCTGCTAGAGTAGCTCTAGACTTCTCTTGTCCTTCCTAGATGCGTAATATTATAGAAAGTTCAAAATTGAGGTGGAATAATGAAAAATAGTGATGTGTTGGTAACTATGTAATTTTTTTATATAGGCTTTGACTTTTCGTAAATACCTGAAAAAATTCTTATGAATTTTAGAAATAAAAAGAAGGCATTATAGTTATATAATTGAAATAATTTTCGCCCACACGAGCGTAAAGTACGTAAGTACTATAAAGTTTTGTAGGAGCTGTGTGAGCTATTGGGCCTCTTGGGCGTTATGTAGCACTTTATGCCCGCTGGCTGAATAATTTAAAAGTTACAACGTGGGCGTAAAATGTAATTTTACATGCGAGGTACGAAAAGTTCTTATGGTCGGTACTTGACTATAATTAATTGATTTCAGTACTTTCTTGTGTTTAATTTCTATAGAAGAATGAAGAAATTTGAATACATTTCTGAGAACATAGTCATACAGTTTTTCGGAGAATGGTTTACATTACTTGACTATCGATAATTGATTTCACAACTTTCGTTTGTTTGATTTGCAGTGAACAATTTCAATGTACTTACATATAATTTATTGAGCATACATTGACTCAAAGAAATAAAAGACTTTTTTACTATAGTATTTATTTGACTTCTTTTAAAAAAACAAAAATATTATTTTATAGATTATATGACAGAAAAAACTTCTATACTTGCCTTATTTTATACTTTCGTAGAAAGTTTTATTAACAATATTATTATTTGTACAGTCATGAAAAAAAATTATTACCATTTGTAGAGAGTGCTTATTGAATAGATGAGATCAGAATAAATAAAAGGACTATAGACAAATTGTGTTGTTAGAATATATTTAAAAAATTAGCTTTTAAGAACGTGTTGATTGTTTTGAAAAAATATTTAATTTACATTTACATCTTGTTTTATGAAACATACTAAAATATTTGCTAGCAAATAATTTATTTTAGTGTATGTTTCTACAATCACTACTCCGTCTCTCTGCATATACTCATTAAAATTTTCTAAAATTGAGATTATATATTTCAGAAATTCCATGTAACACTTTGTTACCGGATATTGAAAACCATTTTGCAATTTCAGTTTTTTTTCTGTAGGATTTTCTATACCGTTAACAGTATTTTCAACAGGATCCCATTGTTCGAGAATCCTTGAAATCGCTGGTCCCATACTGAGCCATCTAGTCGGGACGGGTCTCAAAATTTTGTGTACGTCCATGTTGGCTTCAATTTGATATTGTTTAAGCGCATGCTGCCTTTTTGATGAACGGAAAAAATTGTACACATCTTTTGGAAATTCTTAAATCAATGGTGGCAGAGTCCGAAAGGCGTATGATGCTGCTAAATGAGCAGCATGCGAAGTACAAACTATGTTACAGATATTTGGAAAATCTCGTTGAAATCTCTGGGAGACTGAATTAAATTGTCCGACCATAGTGTTTGCTCCATCCGAACAAAAGGCTAATACATTATCTCTTGGAATATCCTCAAAATTATCAAATGATTGTATAATTTTATTATACATTTGAGCTGCACTAGCATCGCTTTGTGCATTATCATCATCATAAATGAGAATTATTGATCATAAGGTGCTAATTGTTTTCTGTGATTCATGATTTGAGAACCGCACAATGATGCATCCATGTTTTTCGTCGCTAATGTCCGTGGATTCATCAAATAATATTGAAAATTTCTGATTACACAACCTATTTTTTAACTCATCTTTATGTACAATAGCGAGAGCGTTATTAATGATTTTTGTTAGTATACATCTTCTCAGTTTAGTTGCTCGAAGAGCTTCAAAATTTACAGCAATATTTAATATTAATGGCAAGAAATCGTCTATAATTGTTAATGGTATTTTATACCGCGTAAAAAAACAGCAATCATGATTTTTATTCTAGCGATTTCATTGTGAAAAGCTTCTGCTTTCATCTTCATTAATTTCTTCATTATTGGCTTCATCAGCAACTCCTTGCATCGCTTGCAAATGGCGATGGCTTCGACCGTGATCCTTAATAGTATTTAGTGTTGCAGTAAACGTCTTTTCGCATATAATACACTGAGCTCTGTACTGATTATTCTGATCGCGCCGAAGCCATCTATTTCTCCCGTCCGATAACTGCCACTCATATCGATATTTTTGCCGACGGCCACGACGTCCAAGTCCATTGCCACGTCCATTGCCACGTCCATTGCCACGTTCTCTACCTAAGCCTCCACGGAACTGATCTTGAACGTACACGCGCTCACCGAGTTCTTGCATTACTTCATCATCATCAGAGTAAAATACCTCTTCATCATCATTTTCCATGCTATTATTACAAAAATAATTTTGAAAATATAAAACATGCAAAATATGGATATAAACATTTTTCCCTAAGTGTTCAGAATGTCGAAAATTCGATAGAAAAAAGTTGTTTTCAAGAAAAATTAATATTTTACTACATGCTAAGAAATTAGTTATTGTTTACTTGTAGATTGAGGTGTGTTTTAAATATTCTAAGAATTTGAAATTTTCTAAGTATCGCACAACAAATACTTAAAAAATTTGTTGTACAATCATAGAAACAATTCTACACTGAGAAAAAATATAGGATATTTTCACATGAAATTACCATAAAATATTGTTGGTAAATAATACATTTCAATAGTAGTGCGTGAATGTGATTTTATCCTCGCGTGGGCGTTATCGCCCGAGCGAAGTGAGGGTCGCGAATTCGAAATCGCGCTATCGTATAAGGCTCTGTAGCAATATAACCTCAAAACTCGATTTTTATTAATGTCATACTCATTTTATTCTTCATCAAGCTAAATTGAAATTTCGCACAGAGATTGGAATAATCATTACTTATCACGTATTTCAATTTTATTTAAAAATATTGGTTTTGATTTTGCGAAAACCCTCCTTAAAGCGTTAAAAGAATTTTTTATATAACAACTAAGTGATATATTATGATATACTAGCTTTAGTAAAAAAATTTCAAGCATTATGAAGGGCGAATTACACTAAAAATTGCAAAAATAACAAAATATCTGTCAGTATGAAGTATTCTTGATCATTTTCGTACATAATAAAACGCTAAAGATTTCGAATTCGCGACCACACGGTAAAACTGCAACCACATGTTCATAAACACATGTCGACCATTCTTTCCATCCAATTTGATATAGTGAAACGATTGAGTTCCAAGCACTGTTTTTGCTGAATCTAGCCTTTGTTTTAGTTTATGTGTAGTTTTTAAATATTCATCTTTTGATGAAAAAAAGCAAACAATATTTTCAAAATATTTAGTTGCCCACTATTAAAGATCTTGTCTCGTCAATACGTAATTATTGGATACTTTCCGTAAACTTGCTCGCCTAATATTGCTTTTTACAGAAGCACCAATTCTATCACATGCATTTTTCCCGTGAGCAGTCACATGAAAGTGCTATTCAGCTTCAACATAAAAATCATCATAGTGATGAAGGAAAATTCTGGAAGTTGTGTTTATTTTTTAAATGTTGCGCAGCTCCATCAGTAAAATAAATGACATTCTTTCACGAAATCAGAAAATTTTTTAATATAATTAATTCTAATTTCTTGGATTAGGTAAACTGCTACGGCACACAGTGGGCAAAACCGACTTTTTCTTTTTCAAAATCGTATAACTTGCGATAGGAATATCCATACTCAATGAATCTTGCTGGAGCTTCAAGATTAAGAATTGCCGAATATAGGAAAACTATAGGGAAAATGATATTATAACATTATAACCTCGAAAACACGGTGTTAAAGTGTCAATTTTCTAAAAAAACTTCTTTAGTTGATTGGAGTATACGACTTAACACTATATAACAAATGCTTAAAGTCATTTTTCATAGATTACGGAGCGCTGAATTAGATAACACAATTAATATTAATTAAAAACCTAACCTAAAATAATAGTGATGAGCTAATGATTAATAATTACATCTTTTTCATATTTAATTGATTGTAATCTATCAGTATACAAAATGAATGCTAATAAATGATATTTTAAATTCAAAATTAACCATATAACCTTTTAACCTCAATTTAGATATGTTATGATTACATGAATTATAATTATATCCGTCCATCCCTGGCGGAAATTATAAAATGTAAAAAACCGTAAGTAAATGTAAGAAAAAGTATGAAAATGTAAATTAGTGTAAGAAAATGTAAGAAAATGTAAACAAATGTAAGTAAGTGTACTTTTTTGTTGGATTTCGGACACTTTTTACGTTTTCGTACACTTTCTTACATTTTATTACCATTTTTAACTTTTTTTTTTAGTATCTTACGTTTCCTTACATTTATTTACATGTTATTACTTTTTAATTTTTATCCTTAATTATAAAATTACTTTACAGTTTTTTACAACTTTTTACAAATTCTTATACATTATTATATTTTGTTACAATTTTTTCACGTCGTTTTATATTTTTTTACTTTTTATTACATATTCCTACACATAATTATACTTTTTTACGGCTTTTTATATTTTGTTATACTTTTTGACGACTTTTTACATTTTTTACATTTTTTTACTTTTTATCACATATTCCTACACTTTATTATGCCTTTTTTATACTTTTTTACGGTTTTTTATATTTTGTTATACTTTTTCACGTCTTTTTACATTTTTTTACTTATTCCTACGCTTTATTATATTTTATTACACTTTTTCACCTCGTTTTACATTATTTTACATATTCCTACGCTTTATTATATATTATTACACTTTCTCACGTCTTTTTACTTTCTTTTACATTTTATTGCGTATTTTTTGTTTATTTATATTTCTATACGTTCTATTGCGTATTTTTTCATTTATTTACAATTTTTTACATTTTATTATGTATTATCAACTATTTTTTATGTTTTCTTACATTTTCATATTTTTAAACATACTATTTTTATCTATTGCATTTTTTATTATAAATTTTTCATTTTGAACTGCATCAACCAATCATAATTACAAAAAAAACTTCTGTGTAATGTATGTGCTATCTGAAAAAAAATTATAAAATATGAACTAAAAGCTTCGTTTTAAGATCTAATTTGTGAAAAAAAATATCGATCCCTTTAGTATTTATGTAATTTGTCTTCTTAATAATAATCTTTGAAAGTATAAAATAAAGTATGTATATAAGTTTTTCCTGCAAACTGAAAACATAAAAAGAATGATATTTTCATATGACTTTTCAATAATTAATAGTATTGTTAAATTATTATCATCATACCTAAGAATATACGCGTTTGATTATATTATTTCAAAAAATTTTACTAATGTAATCATTTTTCGAGCTCCTTGAAGAAACATTCAAATTTAAAACTTTTGGGAATAACTATCATTTACTAATGATATTAAAAATATACTATACTATAATAAACCCTCATAATGTTATCACACTGTGTAATTATTATTTTCTCTTAAAAAGTTGTGAAATATATCTAAAAAACATTTTACAAAAGCTTAAACTAAGACAAATATTAGTCTCTCCCGCCCTCCCACCCTTTATCGCTCTCTCTCTCTCTCTCTCTCTCTCTCTCTCTCTCTCTCTCTCTCTCTCTCTCTCTCTCTCTCTGCCTCTCTCTCTCTTCCCCTCCCCACTCTCTCCCTCTCGCTCAACTATCGTGAAACTGAGTATCAAAAACTTTAATGAGAGCTTAAATATTTTTTTAAAACAATCAACACGTTTTTTAAAAGCTATTTTTTAAGTGCGTTAAATTCTAACAACACAATTTGTCTAGTCCTTTTATTTCTTTTAGTCTCATCTATTCAATAAGGACTCTCTACAAATGGTAATAATTTTTTTCATGACTGTATAAACTCTCTCCCACCTTCTCTTTCCCACTCCACTCTCTCTCTCCCTCCCTCCCTCGCTCTCAACATCCGTCAACCTGAGTACCAAAAACTTTAATGAGAGCTTAAATATTTTTTTTAAAACAATCAACACGTTTTTTAAAAGCTAATTTTTTAAGTACATTCTATAACAACATAATTTGTCTAGTCCTTTTAATTCTTCTACTCTCTTCTATTCAATAAGCACTCTTTACAAATGGTAATAATTTTTTTCATGACTGTACAAATAATAATATTGCTAATATAAAACTTTCTACGAAAGTATAAAATAAGGCAAGTATAGACGTTTTTCTGGATAATCTATAAAAAAACAACACAATTTGTCTAGTCCTTTTATTTCTTCGAATCTCATCTATTCAATAAGCACTCTCTACAAATGGTAATACGTTTTTTCATGACTGTACAAATAATCTATAAAATAATAATATTTATGATTTTGTAAAAGAAATCTAATGAATACGACTGAAAAAGTCTTAATTCTTTGAGTCATTGTACGCTGAACAAATTATATGTAAGTAAGTACATTCAAATTGTTCACTGCAAATCAAACGAACGAAAGTTGTGAAATCAATTGTCGATAGTCAAGTAATGCAAACAACTCTCGGAAACTACTGTATGACTGTTCTCAGAAATATATTCAAATTTGTTCATCTTTCTGAGCTATACAAATTAAACACAAGAAAGTACTGAAATCAATTTATTGTAGTCAAGTACCGGCTATAAGTTAACTTGACTGACATAATAGAACTTTTCGTATCTAGCGTGTAAAATTACATATTACGCCCGCGTTGTAACTTCAAAATTATTCAGCCAGCGGGAGTAGTATATGGTCAGGTATAGCGAGACATATCATATTACAAGTGGGGGAGGGGGGCGCCCCCGGGAAGGGTCATTAAGTCAAGTGTTATGTAAACAGTAGCTGCACAGTAGCTGTCCCATGTCAATGGGCCTATTGTTCTCAACCGCAACTGTTGTGTAAACAAAACACCCATTGACATGGTTAATTAGCTACTGTTTTTACATAGCACTTGACTTAATGACCCATACAGAGGCGCGACCCCCCGCCCCACTTGTAATATGATATGCCTCGCTATACCCGACCATATACGAGAGAGAGAGAGAGAGAGAGAGAGAGAGAGAGAGAGGAGGTGGAAGGCGGGTGAGGGGGAGGCGGTGGGTGTTGGGTGATGGGGAGGCGGTGGGTGGTGGGTGAGGGGAGGTGGTGGGTGGTGGGAGAGGGGGTGGTGGGAGGTGGGTGAGGGGTGGTGGGAGGTGGGTGAGGGGGCGGGGAGGTGGTGGGCGCCGGTGGGTGGTGGGTGAGGGTAGAACTGAAAAAATGTTTATAAAAATATTTTTGTACACACACACACACACACACACACACACACACACACACACACACACACACACACACACACACGCGCGCGTACAAATTATGTTGCTTACGCGGACGCATCTCGCACACACACACACACACACACACACACACACACACGCGCGCGCATACACAAGAGAGAGGGAGAGAGAGAGAGAGAGAGAGAGAGAGAGAGAGAGAGAGAGAGAGAGAGAGAGAGAGAGAGAGAGAGAGAGAGAGAGAGAGAGAGAGAGAGAGAGAGAGAGAGAGAGAGAGAGAGGAGGTGGGTGAGGGGACGGTGGGTGAGGGGTGTGTGAGAGAATGAGAGAGAGGAGGTGATGAGGGAAGGGGAGGCGGTGGGTGGTGGTGGGTGTGGGTAGAATTAAAAAATTGTTTATAAAAATAAAAAATATTTTATTTTTCTTTTTTTACACACAAATTACAAGGCGCTCGCATACGCCGCACGCGCACACGCACGCGCAAGTGTACAAATTTTACGGCGTGCGCAGACGCCTCATTCACACACACACACACACACACACACACACACACACACATACAAATTACAAGGCGCTCGCATATGCCGCACACGCACGCGCAAGTGTACAAATTTTACGGCGTGCGCAGACGCCTCATTCACACACACACACGTGCGCACTCACTGATGAGTTTTTAACCAGCACTGGGCGATCCGGGCGTGTCCAGCCCTATAACACACGGGCATGTGCCCTCGCGACATGCTCCGCATCGCCAACACTTGCACCGCCAGCACTGATTCCACGACCGTCCCTCCGGGTCGCCGGCGAGGACACAGAACATGATTCCGCAGTCGTTGCAATACGGCGGGGTTTCCTCCTGTTTAATATTCGTCTGCTCCCACTGCTGCTGTTGCTGCGCTGCCTTGTTTGCTCGCTTCAGTTTGGCCTCTAGCTGCCGCACCATCTTCGCAGCCTGTAATGCGTTGGCACGGTGGAGTTGTAGCGCCCGTCGGTGCTTTCGCAGTCTTATCCGCAGGTCCAATATCTCCGTGGCTATGGGGTCGGTGCTGGCGGATGTGGCAGCGCTGACGTTGTCGTCCGCAGGAGTGGAGCCATCCGCTCTCAACATTCTCCGGACGGCCTCTTCCTGGGTACAGGCCCAGACCTCCACACTGGCGCGCTGCTCCGCGGGCCAAACATTAAAAAATAGCCGGATGTCCTCACAGCATTTGTCCAGTAGTTTCGAATTTTCGCTTATGTAAGCGACAATCTTTCGAAGTAGGCGGTGGTCCCTCGGACTGCTGAAGTCACGGTCAATCCGCGATCTTATAAACGCAGCATCGCGCTCTGCTCGCGCTAGCTGCTTGGTGACGTGCTGCCCGTAGACGCAGACCGTGCACAGCATCTGTATGATGAGCTCGCCTTCCTTTTTCGACACCATGGTGAAGACTGAAGTAACCCGTATACACGATCAGCCTCATAGCCTCGGGTACTTGAAAGAAGTAGGTATGGTAGGGGTGCGTATGCGGCCGTACTGACCCCAGATGGTTTTAACGCGAGAGGAATTCTCCACCAAAGTATTAGGAAGAAAGCGCGGACACGTCGGAAATGTTTTTCCTCAGGGTCTGTTAATCCGAGAGAAATTTTTTCATACTCGTGACTAGTGGCCGTTTGTCATGTCATTTTTCAGTGGTGTTTACAGCACTACCCCGTCGGCGATTTTTATCAAAAAATCTTTACGACTTGAGAACGCGGCATATAACGGCAACTCCAATGCACCACAGGAGGGTTTGGAGCATTCCACAGATGTGTCACGAATGTTTTGCTTTCGAGAAGTTTCGAGTATAGAAGGCTCATTGTTTTGTATCAAGTATCCTTTGGAAAAGCGCTGTTTCGCGTCATATAGCGATTTTTTGTCAACTACCCGTTAGGGCCGCTGTTATTGTTTTTTCATACATGCATGCAGAGACCCGTCTAGGAAAATGCGATTGAACGGCAACACCGATGCACTACAGGGGGTAGATCCATCCCGTCAAAAGTAATAAACTATGCTTTATAAAAAATATTTCGGGGCCATTAGCCATGCGCGGTAAATTTTTGTCTCGCCTGTGTCACGAATGTTTTGATTTCGAGAAGTTTCGAGTATAGAAGGCTCATTGTTTTTAACGAGCATCTCGGGGTCTCCTTTGGAAAAGCGTTGTTTCGTGTCATATAACGATTTTTTATCAAACACCCACTGTTTTTCATACATGCATGTATGCAGAGGGCCGTCTAGGAAAATGCGATTGGTCGTTCCGTGGAAAAGCGCGATTGGATGAATGTCACGTGACACGATGTTGAATTTTTATCGCTCACGCTTGTATAAGAGCTCTTGACAGCGTTGCGCAAACCTCACTCTGTTCGAAACTCCGAGATGGATACGTTCATAAAAATTTCGCTGCGAAAAGCCATACTTCGTCTCTGTGGTAGAGAGAGATATAGTAGAGGCAGTTCGTGGCTGCAACGCTTGCGCGAGATGACGCGTGACGAGTTGATTCGTCAATTACAGAGGGCTCTTAGGACGGCAGGTTACCGCGCGATCGCGCGTCTATATCGTGCGTCTAGGCGTGCCGGTGATGTTTTGCGGGTAATCGAGGAGTTTGTTTTCGATCGTGGATTAATCGATCTTCCGATTTTTACTGACATAAGCAACGGACGATCGGAACGGCTTGGTAAGTTTAAAATATTTCAAAACAAAATTTCAAACAAAATTTCAAACAAAATTTATAATCATTGACATTTTGGTATTTTCAGCTCTGGAGAGTCTACTAAACGACGACGACAGCGACGTTACGTATTTTTCCGGCGCTGAGGACGACACACCCTCGCGCTCGCGGCGCCCCGCGGGTGTGTTTAATCCAGTCGCTCGCACTCTGAATTTCGATGCCAGTGATACAAGCGATGATGAAGACGGCGCTGGCCCGTCTCTTGTTATAGCTGACGTGCATGCTGACGGTGAGAGGGAGGAGGAGGAGGAGGTTGTCCCACCCCCACGAGAGGTAGAAAGCCCTGCGCTAATTGTAGGGAATATTCGCATGGAGGAGGACGCGGAGGAGGAGGATGATGACGTAAGAGAGGCGCGCGAAGTGGCGAACGAAATCGAGCTTCAAGAGCAAGTCATAGGCGAGTATCTTGCGCCGTACGACCGCCCACCTCTCACCGATGAGGAGTTTCGCCTTCTGTCAAGTCACCCACCTGCTGTAGCGGCTGACGACGATTCTCCCGCCGCTGAGAATGCACGCAGAGAAAGGAGGCACATACTTAGTGTGTTGTGCGCCACAGCTAATCAGCCGTCTTTCGGTTACAATCCACTTGATCGTCTCGACCGTGTGGTTAATGAGTGTAAGTAAATATTTATTTTTATATTTTTAAATGTCCCCGTTTCTTTAAAAAATATTTTCCTGTGCGCAGTTGTACGAAGTCGCGATCGTTCTGTAACGCAGATTGTACCATCGCTCCCGGAGCTTACGCGATTAGTGGAGGTATACGAGCGTGTATCAAGCAATCGAAATGCACGGCTCCAGCGATGGTTTCGCGATCAAGCCGAAGACGAATGCTCTCCTCTGTACACAGAAAACAATCTGCGCGAATTGGTGGATAGAGTATTAGAAAGCTTTGCGGGGGCTGCTGAGCCTTAAAGTAAATCCCACAAAACCATTATTATTTTAATATAGATATATATTAATAAAGGTATCATTTGTTTTGTTACAGCTGAGAGGCGTTCGTCCCTGCAGGTAGGCAGCGGTGTCGGTGATAGTGGTGCAGTTGTGGAAGAGGAAATTTATGACACTGAGGACTACGACAGAGTACGACCGCCCGGTGTGCGATTCACAGCTGTGGTCGAGGGACAGCAATACCTGCGGCGCTTCGGAGTGCAGGGTCATAGGATAAACTTTTCAATTATAGAACCGCGTGCGAATGTAAATCCGGTATTATGGTTAGAGGCGGCGATTAGGGATATACACGATTATACAACCGCGCGTGTTCCGGGTGATGCTCTAATAGGTATTACAATTTGTAATGAGCGCTTTTCTCGCGGTACGGGCGGGCTGTCGTTCAGACCCGTCGCGAACTTTAATTACGCTGATTTATGGAATTTAATAGCTTCCATAAGTCAGAGTAACGAAATTTTGGGTATCGGCGAGGGGCTCGTGTTACAAGTGTGTTATGTAGTAGTACCTGTAGGCGCGGGTGGGAACGGTGGTTTAAAGTTGAGCGATTTACGGAAGCGGTCAATCGTCGTTATTAATAATAACGATAATTTATGTTTACCGCGTGCGCTTGCGGTCGGCAGGGTATACATTGCTCTCAAGGCACAGCCTTGCGATGAGGTGCGCGCAGAATGGCAAGCGATTCGGGACGGCCGCCGAAAATTGCAAAAAGAGCGCGCGGAAAGTCTCGTGATCGTAGCAGGGGTAAATATTCCGGATGATGGATGCGGGTTTGACGAGGTCACGTGCTTTCAAAATTTTTTCTCGCAAGCGGTATAGCATTGGTTGTTTTCGAGAAAGAAAATTTTGGAAGTGGCGAACCACCGCTCTTTGACGGTCGAAATACTCTCCACGAATTAAATATCGCACTTAGTGGTATTATTTATTTGATGTTTGAAGAGCGTGCGCGTCATTTTAATTTAATTACGAATTTATACGGAGCGGCCGAATCGCGTTTTTTCTGCTCTTATTGCAATAAGGGGTACCGTTATGTACAGCAGCACAAATGTACACAGACATGCGCGTGCTGCTATGTTTCGCCGCCCTGCCGTACCGACGGTGTCGAAATGATAGAGTGCGTGGATTGCGGGCGTCAATTTTTCGGCCACAATTGTTTTACGAATCACAAGCGTGCGGGTTCATACAAAAAAATAATAAAAAAGTGTGCGATGCTGTGCAGCTGTGTAAGGATTGTATGCGCATTGTAAACATGTGTCAGAAGCAAAAACATGAGTGCGGTATTAGCTTTTGTAGACACTGTCAAAAGCAGCATAGCTTTAATGACATGTGCTTCATGCACCCGATTAATGTTGACGAGGCGGGTAAAACCAAAAAATATCTTTATATTTTTTATGATTTTGAAACGACACAAGACACCCCGTATGGTGAAAAGGCGCGCGTCCATGTGCCTAATTTGTGCGTCGCCCACCAAGTATGCACAGACTGCATCGACGTGGACGATGTACAAATAACTTGCCCCACTTGCGGTGTGCGTGAATTCGTTTTCAGGCGCGATCCCGTTAAACAGCTCTTGGAACTCTGTGTGCGCGAAAAGACGGATTTTTCCGCAATTGTATGTATAGCGCACAATGCTCGGGCATTCGATTCTCAATTTATATTGAAAGAACTTGCGGAAAGTTCCGAGCGCTGTTCACCCCGTGTAATATTAACCGGTCATAATATTACACAGCTAAAGTACGGCCGCACCAAGTTTATTGATAGTATTAATTACTTTCAATTGAAACTGAGTGCTCTCCCGGCGACATTTGGCCTGCTCGAGAGCGCTAAGAAAGGTTATTTTCCGCACCTTTTCAACACCCGTGAGAATGAGCACTACAGGGGTCCTCTACCTTCGCCCGAGTTTTATTGCCCTGGCACCATGTCCGTGACTGAGCGTGCTGCTTTTCTCGAGTGGTATGAGAATACACCCCCAGACTACGTATTCGACTTTCAAAAAGAGATTGTCGAATACTGTAAAATGGACGTTGAAATCTTGAGACGGGCGTGCATACGGTTTCGCGAAATTTTCATAGAAGTCGCGCAAACAGACCCATTCGTCTGCGCGTGCACAATAGCGTCCACCTGCATGTATATATTTAAAAAAAATTTTTTGCAGCCTAACACTATCGGGCTGATACTACCAACCGGCTATAGGCGTGGAAATAAGCACTCGCAACGTTCTGTAGAGTGGTTGCTTTATTGCGAGCGCGAGTGCGGCCGTGAAATTATACACGCAGGGCGTTCGCGCGAGTTTCGTTTACGCGAGGGTTTTCTAGTAGACGGGTATCTTTCGCCGCTCGGTGAGTCTGTCTTAACAGACAAGGGGACTGTTTTTGAATATCAAGGGTGCTACACGCATGGGTGCCCGCGCTGCTTTATCGCCGATCGGACTGTGAAAAAGAACAAATATGGTCAGACATACGCACAGGCGTACGAGGCCACGTGTGCAAAAGTCGCCGCTATGAAACGTCTCGGATACGAGGTGCGCGAGATGTGGGAGTGCGATTTCACGCGCTTAAAAAGTCAACAGCCGGAAATTAATCAATATTTAGCGGCTCACCCGATCATGAGCAAAATATCTTTAAACCCTCGCGACGCTTTTTTCGGTGGACGTACGGAAAATATCGTCACTTCTCGCACTGCTGCGCCGTGTGAAGAGATCAAATATACCGATATTTGTTCGCTTTACCCATACATTTGCAAGAGGGGACGTTACCCAATCGGGCATCCGCGTATTTACGTTGGCAATGAATGCTGTGAGTTGACAGGCGGCTGTAACAACGATCTCGCGCGCGTGGAGGGGCTGATAAAGTGCAAAGTTTTACCGCCTCGTAATTTGACACTGCCTGTGTTACCGGTAAAAATGCACTCGCGATTGATTTTCGGTCTCTGCCGCTCGTGCTGTGAGGAATTGCGCGAGTTTGACTGTAATCACGAGCATCCCTCTGAGCGTGAATTTACAGGCACATGGGTTGCTTGCGAGTTACAGAAGGCGATCGAACTTGGGTACAGTGTCACAGAAATATTTGTTATTTGGCAGTATGAGACCACACAGTTTGATTCTGTCACGGGTGCGGGTGGCCTGTTTGCATCCTATGTAAATACTTTTCTCCGTCTAAAGCAGCAGGCGAGCGGTTGGCCCGCTTACTGTACAGACGACGAGAGTAGAAAGCGGTATGTCTACGAGTACGAGCGCGATGAGGGAATAAGTTTAGACCCTGAAAAAATAGAAAAAATCCGGGTTTGCGTTCTGTCGCGAAATTATGTTTGAATTCGCTGTGGGGAAAATTCGGGCAACGCTCAAATTTGAAACAAACGGCTGTTATAAAGACGCGTGAGGCTCTACTAAAACTTCTTACGGCGCCGGAAAAAGAAGTATTCGACGTTCTTATGGTCAACGAGCAACTTTTATATACAAATTGGCGCTATCGCGATGATGCTATCGAACTTTCGTGTAATACAAATGTAGCAATAGCCGCGTATACAACAGCACAGGCCCGTCTCGTGTTGTATTCTTATATTGAAAAGCTCACATCAGCGCGTGTTTTATACATGGACACGGACTCGTGTATTTTTACATGTACGAAAGACGACCCTACTGAGTATACGCCCCCTCTGGGTTCTTTACTCGGCAACATGACGGACGAGCTAAAGGCCTACGGCGAGGGGTCCTACATTACAAAGTTTCTCTCAGCAGGGCCAAAATTTTATGGTTTCCGCGTGGTCGTACCTTCTACAGGCGAAACTGTCGAGTGCTGTAAAATTAAGGGAATTAGCCTCAATAGCACCAATTCACGTATAATAAACTTCGACAGTATCGAACGTTTGATCGCAGCGTATTTTCAAAACGAAAGAGACCCAATCGTTTTGAAATATAAAGCGATCAGGCGCACGCGTGAGCATGAAGTAATCACCCGCGATGAAAAAAAATTGTGCTCTGTTGTACTTAAGAAGCGTAGATACTTTTCCAACGCTGTATCACTACCTTTTGGTTACAAGACTGACACATAGTATGTATGTATGTATATTTTATAAAACCTGTAAATACGTGTATTTATGTAAAAAAATAAAAATTATTCTTTTTATATTTTTAATAAAATTTTACCTGCAAAATGTTTTATCATTATTATTATTATTATTATTGTTATTTCTACCTATACCCATCACTTTCCTCATATTAGTAGTAGTAGTAGATTGAAAAAAAGCATGTGCTGATAATAATTAATAATTTTAATAATTTTGAGCGGGCGGCTGTATGCTAGTCACCGCGGTAGGCCTGTTCATTTCCGCGGGCGGCTGTATGCTAGTCACCGCGGTAGACCTGTTCATTTCCGCGGGCGGTGGCATGCTAGTCAGCGCGAATCAGCTTGTCGCCGCGGTCATCCAGCTCATCACCGCGGTAAAGATGCTAGTCCGCACGCGCCGCCGCCGCCGCCGCCGCCGCCGCCGCCCCCCGCGCGCGCGCGTCTTGCAGACAATTTTGTCAATGTTTCGCTCGACTGAAAAAGAGGGTCTTATAAAATGCATGGAAAAGTGTGAGACGCGCTCATTCGGTGCCTAGACGTCGTAACAAAAAATATGGACACGCGCTTGAAACACCCGTTTACGTGCTGTGTGTGCGGACCCACAGGGTGTGGAAAAACACGCTTTGTTCAGCGCTTTCTCGCTCATTTACCGGTCATGTGTACCGCACGCTTCGACCGTATACTGTTTTATTACGCTGAATGGCAAGAGGCTTACAGAACAGCTTTTAAACCCAAAGAACCTGTCATTGAGTTTCGAGAGGGGCTTCCGCATCTGGCCGACTATTCCTCGGACAACGAAAAGAAAAAATTACTCATTCTCGATGATCTTATGCGAGAATCCTCGAGCGACGTTATTTTAGACTTATTTACGAAAGGTAGTCATCACAAAAATATCAGTGTGATATTCATAACATTAAAAATATTACTTATGTCGACTGCAATTTAATATCAACTGATAAGAATTTTTCCATCGGTCTTACAGTCTTACAAATTAAATTAAAATAATTAATATTTATGGCAGTCAGATTGCCCTTGTTTATAATCACCCCCGCAGAATCTGAAATAAAAACTTAATTAAAATCTGGAAAAAACTTTGTTAGCAAAGGACGATCTGACTGCCCACCACCACCACATTGTCCGACGTTTCGAGCCTGCTCCGGCTCCTCCTCAGGGACTCCGACGTTTCGAGCCTGCTCCGGCTCCTCCTCAGGGACTGAGTGTCCCTGAGGAGGAGCCGGAGCAGGCTCGAAACGTCGGACAATGTGGTGGTGGTGGGCAGTCAGATCGTCCTTTGCTAACAAAGTTTTTTCCAGATTTTAATTAAGTTTTTATTTCAGATTCTGCGGGGGTGATTATAAACAAGGGCAATCTGACTGCCATAAATATTAATTATTTTAATTTAATTTGTAAGACTGTAAGACCGATGGAAAAATTCTTATCAGTGATATTCATAACACAAAATGTTTTCCACAAAGGAAAAGCGCAACGTGACATAAGTTTAAATACAAAGTACCTTGTGCTCTTCAAAAATCCGCGCGACAAGGCACAAATACAGCATCTCGCGCGTCAAATTCATCCCGAAGACTCGGGTTTTCTCCGCGAAGCCTACATAGACGCCACGCGAACCCCGCACTCTTATCTCTTTATAGACCTCGCGCAAGATTGCCTCGACGAGTTTAGATTTCGCGCGAACATATTCCCCGATGACGGCGCGCATTACGCATACGTGCCCAAATACTTTAAATCACGGTGATTTGCGCGAGCGAACGTCAGTCGGAAAAAAACTATGGCGCCGTACGGACGAGCTGCCTCTTGTCGCGCTACGTTACCTCATGGTAAACATTTTTCCAAGAAAAATCTCGCGTTACTCGGTGCACTCTGCCACGGTGATAAGAAACATCGCACAGTCATAGCCCGAGCGGCTGACAAACCCCTCGTCAAGTGTATATGCGAGTGCGTGCTGAACGTTTTACACGGGGTCGTAAAATTATCCGACAGCGAGAAAAGGCGTTTGAGTAAGCATAAAGCCGCGTTGCGCAAGTTATCACACCCGAGTGTTGGAAACAACGACTGGCGCACAAAGAAACGCGTGATTGTTCAGAACGGCGGATCATTCCTACCTATCTTATTAGCTCCAATCGTGAGTACTCTCATTTCAAAAATATTTGGCTCGCGTGACACGCAATAAGATGAAGCGCGCGCGTAAAATGATTCTCGTGCCCGAAAGTTCGATGGCCGCTGCCCCAACCGCCGCCGCCGCCGCCGCCGCCGATAACGAGGAAAAAAGTTTACAAACTCAGGGTGATAATTTTTCTCGCTTGGACACCGAAATGTACGATGTTTTACGCTCGAAGGCGGCGCGCGATGATTACGAAAAATGTCTGAATTATTTGCAAATTTTACGTCGTTATCTTTTTTTCCGCGACAGCGAACGTAGCGCCGAGCGCGAAACGAATCACGAAATAGACGAAATCGAAGAGAGTCTCGCGCCGCTCAGTGAGGACGCCATTCTCCGAGGTATACCCAGAGTACTCGTGCCCAAAGCACGACTCTTGCTCCGGCACTGGAGGACAGCGGTTCCCGAGCGGTTAAAGTGGGACAATGCAGGCACTGTGACCATCGACGGGCGTCATGTGGCGCGTTCGAACATAATCGAGTTACTTCTTGACACACTACAAAAGAGCACGCCTGCGAGCGAGGAGACGGACGTGCCTGCTGGGCGTTTTGAGTTTGCGAAATTTCTCAAAACTAGTGAGACGCCTGTTAATCTTATCGAAAACCCCAAAGTTTTGAAAATTGGAAGAATATTGACAGCACCCGCGAAAACTGCCAAGCGCCGACTGCCCCGGCACGACGCTATAGCGGCTGAAGAAAATAGCGCAGCTTCGCCCATGCAAACACGCAGTAAAGCGCAGATCAAGAAAAAATGGCTGCGGTTTGATATGTAAATGAGATGTCTTACGACCAACAATACTACGATCTCGAGCATGAGGCTGGTTACGCGGGTGCGCGAAACCTTCTACGCGTGAATGCCAAGAAGGAGAAGAAAAAATTTACGCCTGGCTGAGCAATCAAGATACCTACACGCTTCATCATCCGATAAAAAGAAGATTTCCCCGTCTGTCGTACAATGTAACGAACGTCGATGACGTGTGGGAGTGCGATCTACTTCAGCTAACGTCACTAAAGGATTACAACGACGGATACTGCTATATTCTCGTGGTCATCGATGTACTCGGTAAGTTCGCCTGGGTTGAACCGTTGAAGGATAAAACGGCGCGCAACGTTGCCGACGCTTTCGAACGAATTACCGACAGAGCGAAACCACGCTTACCTCGGTGAGTACAATCCGATCGCGGCAAGGAATTCCTCGGCAGCGCATTTCAAAATCTTCTCAAGCGCTTGGAGATCGATTTTCGTGTCTCTAGAAATCCAGATGTCAAGGCGGCCGTGGTCGAGCGCCTCAACAGAACATTGCGCGAGCGCATGTGGAGATATTTCTCTCACCGTAACACTAAGCGCTACATCGATGTTCTACAAAAAATTGTGTACGCGTATAATCATTCTCTCCACAGCGGTACACGAATGCGCCCCGCAGAGGTCAACCTTTACAATGCTGCGCGTGCGCGCGAAAACTTGGCCAAACGCGCACGGTCCAATTATCGGCGGCCTGCTGAGCCTCACTGTAAATTTGCCGTGCGTGACCTCGTACGCATCAGTCGTACAAAGAACACCTTCGAGCGAGGATACGAAAATAATTTCAGCGAGGAGATTTTCAAGATAATACGTGTATCGCGGCGCCAAGGACTGTACACGTACGTATTGGCGGACTTAAACGGTGAAATAATTGACGGCTTCTTTTACAACGAAGAGCTCGTATTGGTCGGGCAAGATTGCGTGGCTGACGAGCAGAGCTTCAAAATCGAGCGTATCGTGCGTACGAAAGGCCGCGGTGTCAACAAGCAAGTTCTCGTCAAGTGGCTAGGCTATCCCGATAAATTTAATTCTTGGGTAAAAGCGAGTCAACTCAAGAGCATTTCGTAGAAAACCACGTGCAGGCATGGATGCGAGCGAAGATTTTTACATGGTACTGCCTAGCAACAGTAGTATGGATTTCTTTCCCGATAACACAACCAGCTGTTTCACCACGCATTTGCCGCGCGAGATCAAATTACACGGAGAGTGGCAGGTCGGCCTGGTGGAAATTCACATACCATGTAGTATCGTGCATTTTCAAGACAATGACGCCTTTTACACTTTTAGTTCGTACAGCGAGGACGACAACGAAGAGACTGAGAAAACACTCTGCCGTTTTCCAGTCGGCATTTACGACTCTCTCCAACAGCTGACAGATGCCATAAACAACTCGAATGACACTTATAAGCATCACATGCTTGAACCCGTAAAGGAGAGCAATGGCTATTATGCCATCAGACGCAAGTGCGACTGTCAACAGCCACATACGACTCATTTCAATGACAAAATTCTGCGCATTTTTGGCTTCGATGACGAACCCGGGAAAAAAACTCTGTTTACGACCTTTAACCATGGCGCACTGCGAGAAATTGTAGCTGAGAGGCCAGCCTCGCTCTCGCGCGCCATACCTGACCAACTGTACGTTTATACAGATATTTGTGAGCCCTACACAGTGGGGGACACACAGGCCGCCCTCTTGCGCATCGTTTCCTTGGATAACTCAAAATTCAAATACGGCTGCAGTGCTGTGCAGCGTTTCACATCCACTCACTACATACCGCTTCTCTATCATAATTTTCACAATATTATCATCGATATAAGAGACCAGCACGGGCGTCGCATTCCATTCGAGTACGGTACGCTGACTGTGACACTCCATTTCAGGCGAAGTCGCTGAGATGGCTCATTATACTAGATACTACGACGAGCAGATAGGGGGCGGTGGCGGTGTGAGAAACGTTTTCGCGGGCTCGCCCTTTCAGCGAGGGCGTGGCATTGGCTCTTGGTTAGGAGGCCTCTTTCGCCGTATTCTCCCGTACGTCAGAAGTGGCGCTAAGGCTATGGGGAAAGAGACCCTGCGCGCAGGTATGAAAATCATAGACGATGTCGCAAACAATGGTGTCAATTTCAAGGAGGCCATGAAATCGAGAGCCGGAGAATCGGGAAGGCATCTCAAGAGAAAAGCGGCCGAGAAAATTAGCGAGATCATGAAGGGTTCGGGGTATAAAACTACCAGGCGCGTCAAACGACAGCGGCAGTCGACAAAGACACGCACAAGCACCCGTACCTCGCGGAGCAAGCGTAAGAAAAAATTACATCAGTCGCGCGCAAGACTCGTAAAGCGAGCAAGAGAAAGCGGAAAAGCCCTACTTTTCGCGACATTCACGATATTTTCGGACCAAAGTAAATCTTAAAAATGTCTTTCTTGCACTCTCACTCGTCAGAGTGTATGTCGAGCGAGCTAGACCTTTTCTCTCTCCCATCTACTCAAACCTCCATCGAGGGTAGCACTTTTTTGAACTATAAGCCTGTCTCCTCGATCAGCGACGAGGGTGATGCCCCCATCGAATTCGTCGTACCCAGTGCCAGCGAGCATTACATCGACCTCGCACACACCATGCTCTTCGTAAAAGCACAAATACTTCCCAGCGACGACCCCGACTCAAATCTAAAAGTTGGCCCCGTAAACAATCTTCTTCATTCAATGTTCAACCAAATCGATATTTTTCTCAATCAAAAGCTCGCCTCACCACCCAACAACATGTATGCGTACAGAGCTTACATAGAGTCACTGTTGAGCTATTCACCCGCTGCCAAAGATTCTCATCTCACAGCAAGCCTCTGGTACGATGATACACCCGGCTGTATGGAAGGTGCTCCGGAAAATCAAGGAATCGGGTCGAACAAAGGTCTCATTCAGAGACAATACTTTACGAAAGAGGGGCGCGCATTCGATATGATTGGCCATCTGCACTGCGACTTGTTTAATCAGGATAAAATGCTCATCAACGGCGTCGAAATGAGAGTGCGTCTAGTGCGTAGCAAGGACGCGTTTTGTCTGATGGATTCCACAAACGATGGCCGTTTCGGAATAAAAATAAAAGAAGCTACGCTCATTATTCGCCGCGTCAAGATAAACCCCGGTATTTTGATCGCACACGCCAATACATTGGCCAAAGCAACAGTCAAATACCCCATTACGCGTGTCGAAGTGAAAACATTTACGCTTCACACAGGCATCCTAGGTGATAGCATCGATAATGCGATTCTGGGCCAACTGCCGAAACGTATAATCATCGGCTTCGTCGATAACAAAGCGTTCAATGGAAATCGTGCGCTAAACCCATTCAACTTTCAACACTTTGACATAAATTATCTCTCGTTGTATATCGATGGCGTTCAAATACCAAGCAAGCCATTACAACCGCACTTTACGGGCAACTCCCCAACATTTATCGAAGCCTTCCAAACACTCTACTCAGGCACAGGAATACATTTTCTCAATGAGGGCCTAGGCATAAACCGCTACAACTATTCAATCGGTCATTTTCTCACGGCATTCGATCTCACGCCTGATTTATCAGCACACTGCCACTCTCATTGGAACCTCGTGCGTTCGGGCAGTGTACGCATCGAAGTGGGGTTCGCATCAGCACCGACTGTTACAATAAACTGCATTGTTTACGCCGAGTACGATAACGTTCTCGAAATAGACTCCACACGACAAATTTTAACGGATTTCAGCGCCTAAGTACTAACGCACACGTGCGACGTTGCCACGTGCGACGTTGCCACGTACGTAAAAAAAGTGGGGGTACGCGCACCCCGCTGCTCACGCGTCCCGCTCTCTAGCATCAGTTCGCTTTTTCTCTTACACGCGACCGCACGCGCACACAACTGCTTCCATTTCTCTATACGCACTCACTCACAATGGACTACGTAATTGATATTCAAGGTTTCCGTGATTCGGAAAGAAAGTTTCTACCCAAGGAAGTGGCCGTTACGTGCCTACAAAAGAAAATTAGCGGTCATTGGATAGTGCAAGCACCACATAGCTTTGCCGAATTGCCGGACGATCTCAAAGAGACAAACACCTTTCTCGCTGTCGAAGTTCACGGCCTTCAATGGTTTGACGGGGAAGTAACACTTCGCCA
Organism: Torymus aiolomorphi; assembly: GCA_036365515.1. Classification (NCBI taxonomy): domain Eukaryota; kingdom Metazoa; phylum Arthropoda; class Insecta; order Hymenoptera; family Torymidae; genus Torymus; species Torymus aiolomorphi. The sequence continues at coordinate 73,885,768 of CM070877.1, read as the reverse complement.
ACTACATCGTCACCTTTACAACATAGCCCGAGTGTCGCGAACGATTTACACACGGGGTGAGGAGAAGGCCCGCTACATCGAAGCGCTTCTCGGACGCCGCGCCATCAACTTGGAAAGATTTAAGTCACCATCGTTTAAAGAACTCGTGAGAATGTTCCCGACCAATACACTGTGCACAGCGCATTCAACGAAAACATTACCGGCCAAACAAGAGCATTGTGCTCTTTACAAAGTTAACCAGCTAAAAAAGTGGCTCTATTCGATACTTCCTGTAGAATGGAAAGCGCTCCCTAAAGAAAAAGTGGATAGTGAGATGTTCACTAGAGCGATTTACGCCTACGCGCGAAGGGATACAAATAGCGACACCAGTAGCGATAATAATGACATATACGTCACGGCCGCCGAGTACGACGCATCCACCGAATGAAAGAATGAACACCAATGAAATAACTCACGTCATTGAAGGACTTTCTGCTAATTCAATCGGAGTTTACGCAGCCAATCACATCCCTAGACGACTGAGCCACCCAGCGGCAATCATTGCAAATCTCGACACAGCGGACAAGCCGGGCTCTCATTGGGTGGCTTTCTACATAGACAGTCATGCACGAGGTACCTATTTCGACAGCTATGGACTACCGCCATCGTCGCGACATCATCTCGAGCGACTCAGAAGAAATTGCAAGTGGTTCAGGTGGAACAAGAAGAAGTTGCAAAGTTTCGATTCTAAAGTGTGCGGCGAATATTGCGTTATGTTTTTGCATTTTATGTGTAGTGGTTTTACTTTACAAAAATTTTGTAACATCTTTACGACGGATGCTCGATCCAACGACAAAATAGCTGCTAAATTTTATAAAATTATAAAGGTCAAAAAATTAAAAGAAAAAAAAGATGCCCGCGCGTACAATTTCCCGTGTGCTACTTCACGGGGGTACGGGTCGTGCACTCAGGCATGTATGCCATTGAACCATTATTATTAATCTTTCTAACTTTAAGATATATTTTGCATTGCTAATATATGTATGTATGTATGCGTGATTGTTCATTACTTGTAAAACTTAATACTGAAATGAAGCAGACCCCTGTTCAAAAAGTGTAGTTAATTTTAAGCATCGATTGTGCCTGTCTCGGTTATACCATATGTATTCGTAGATTGTAAGTTTTTGTCTCTTCCCAAAATTTATGTATTCATAGTTTGTAAGTTTATGTATTCATAGTTTGTAAGTTTGATTGAATAAAAAAAAATATTACATAAATCATGTTTTCATTTACAGACCTTTTCATTTTCCCACTCCTGAAAAAAGAAAAAAACAGTTAAATTCATTTTCCTCCCGCGAGAGAGAGAGAGAGAGTATTAAAACGTTTTGTTACGAAATGCATGTGTAACTTAAACCCCGCGACACTTAAATGTCGTTGAACAAAGAGTGCGTTCAATGTATGCGCTTTGACTTTTAAGCAGTTACACATTTTTCTTTCTCACGCCCTCTTGAAACCGGCCGTTAAAACTATTAAACAATTGACACATTCATGATGATGGTGAAGTGTTCTTAGAACCACTTAACGCTGTTATCGCGTACATATCACAGCGCGCATTTCCTTCTCATAGAACAAAGAATGCATTTGCCTCGTAAAATTGAGAGCACATTCTTGAAACTGACCGTTAAAGTCGTTGAACAATTGACACATTCACGACGAGAGTGAAGTGTGTTTAGAACCACTTAACGTTGTTATCGGGTACTGTTATAGTTACACGTCACAGCGCGCATTTCCCCTCACGAAAATCTTTGTCGTGAGTGTGTGATTGGAAGCGCTAAACAATGGACGCATTCATAACGACAATTATTGGAAACACTTATCGAATACAGTCATAAACCTAATATTTTTTTCTCGCCATCTACCCCCACCACCGGGTACGTTGCGTCACACGCATTCTCATTGGTGGCGCGACCGCCTCCCACTGCTGGCAGCCCCTACCACATCTCGACGCGCACGCCCAAACGAATAGCGCAGCCGTCGACGTTGCGTCAGTCTAGTAGAACACGCTACACCAGCAGCAGCAGCAGCAGCAGTCAAGTCAGCTGTAGAAAGTACATCTCAGTATTTCTTTACACACACACAAAGTGAGCCAGTACAGCTTCATCGCAACACGCTACACCAGCAGCAGCAGCAGTTAAGTCAGCTGTAGAAAGTACGTCTCAGTATTTCTTTACACACAAAGTGAGCCAGTACAGCTTCATCGCTTCAGTCACGTGAATTAGTATTTCTTTTTTAAAAACAAGTTTGCGACAACAGGCTTTAATAATGATGAATCAAGACGAGCTTCCACAAAACTTGCTTTTTAATACAAGTTACGCACTCAATAAGTCTCACACGAAGTTTGCATACCTTGGATTGCAATATTACGCCGGCCATTTCCGTGCTGTGATTCAATTCGGCGGCGATACTTCGCCACGCAAATACGTAACCATGGAAAGCAGCGCCTGGGAGGAATTCACCACACATTTTTCTGCAATAATGTATCATCTCTACGGGCCCAAGCGGGCGGATGTAAAAATAGATCTAACAGAGCACGAGCTTGATTTGACCACTGCGTATAGCTCGAGAGTACTTGGAATCATTCAGAAGAAAAAACATCGGAGCCCGTGTCATTACGGAGCCGGGTGTATCGGCATGAGGCGCAGGCTTGGGACATCACCGACGGCTTGCATATCGATACATCCAGTGGCGCAGGGGTTGGAAACGACGACGACGACGACGAGAACGCACCAGCGCAAAAGAAGAGAAAAGCTGAAAGACTTCCTAGTGTTGTGATTATGCGTAATACTTTTATAATATTAAAAAGCATGCGTGAGTGTATCGAGTTGCGCCTTCGAGAGTTAGAGGATATGTCCACGTATGTTAATGTAATGTATGATGTAATAAGACAGTTTGAAAGTACTCGAGGAAAGCCGCGCTATTGATAAATGTTTCGACGGTTCCACATTTTCTAATCTTTATAATGATCACAAAGATGTGTTAATATCTAATGTAAAAAACCGAATGATTTATTCAAACTTTGGTAGTTCGAATGTGGAAAGACTGTATGTAGAAATAAAATGTCTTTATTTACCGACACTAGAAAAAGATGTATACGAAACCGTTAATAATCAATAAATACAAATTTTAATTGAATTGCCTTCTCCTTCTTCATTATTTCATAATCCTACTCTTACGCCCCCTTCCCCACCATCGCTCACTCGATCTTAGATATAAGCTAATAGTAGCACAGTCGCGAGAGCAAAAGGTCTGCAGCCTTCACGGAGTACACATCATGGGGCCACCATTCAGCAAGCAGACACCAGAGGATAAACAGCCTCTCATTGATAAACAAAAGAAAGATTATTCATCATCGGATAAAGATTCATCGCGATATAAATCTTTTTCAACCAATACCAATTCCTTTCCCAAAAAACAAGGTTATTCACGATATAATTAAAACTTAATACAAAAAAAAACGGCCCTTTTCAGGGCCACAAACTCATTATTACGTATACAAATCTATTTCTTGTACTTTGACCGCTTGGGACACCCGCTGCGCTGACCGTCGAACGTCGGAGGACTAGGAATGCAGGCCCATACCTGCACCACACAAAGGATCTCTCTCTCTCTCTCTCTCTCTCTCTCTCTCTCTCTCTCTCTCTCTCTCTCTCTCTCTCTCTCTCTCTCTCTCTCTCTCTCTCTCTTGTGTATGCGCGCGCGTGTGTGTGTGTGTGTGTGTGTGTGAGATGCGTCCGCGTAAGCAACATAATTTGTACGTGTGTATGTGTGTGTGTGCGTGTGTGTGTGTGTGTGTGTGTGTGTGTGTGTGTGTACAAAAATAAAATATTTTTATAAACATTTTTTCAGTTCTAGCCTCACCCACCGGCGCCCACCACCTCCCCCCCGCCCTCACCCACCTCCCACCACCCCCGCTCCCACCACCCACCACCTCCCCTCACCCACCACCTACCGCCTCCCCATCACCCAACACCCACCGCCTCCCCCTCACCCGCCTTCCACCTCCTCTCTCTCTCTCTCTCTCTCTCTCGTATATGGTCGGGTATAGCGAGGCATATCATATTACAAGTGGGGCGGGGGGTCGCGCCTCTGTATGGATCATTAAGTCAAGTGCTATGTAAAAACAGTAGCTAATTAGCCATGTCAATGGGTGTTTTGTTTACACAACAGTAGCGGTTGAGAACAATAGGCCCATTGACATGGGACAGCTACTGTGCAGCTACTGTTTACATAACACTTGACTTAATGACCCTTCCCGGGGGCGCCCCCCTCCCCCACTTGTAATATTGTATGTCTCGCTATACCTGACCATATACTACTAGCGGGAATAAAATACTACTTAGCGCCCAAGAGGCCCAATAGCTCATATACTCTTATAAAACTTTATAGAACCTACGCACTTTACGCCCGTGTGGGCGAAAATTATTTTAATTATATAACTATAATGCCTTCTCTTTATCTCTAAAATTCATAAGAATTTTTTTAGATATTTACGAAAAGTCAAAGCCTATATAAAAAAATTACATAGTTACCAACACATCACTATTTTTCATGATTCTTTCACAATTTTGAACTTTCTATAATATTACGCACCTTGGAAAGAAAAGAGAAGTCTAGAGCTGCTCTAGCAGGGGTGGTCCTCAGATCTCCCATACATACTTGGCGGGCCCGACGATTTGCAGTTCAAGGTGTAAGACATGGTCATTTTCATATAAATATTCATATGTTTAAAGATCAGATAAAATGTATAATTGGGTTGCTTCTACATATTAACTACTGATCCATGAATCTATCACTCTGTTTTTAAATAGAAAGTGCAAACCCGCCTGAAAGTATCATATGAGATCTCATATGTAACCCCATAATATATAAAATTGCAGATGACATCGCATATGAGATCTGATACGAGATATGCGATGCCTGAAATTCTCATATGAGATCTTATATGAAATTTACACGCGGGAAAAGGATACACAATAGGTTGCTTATAAAACCGTTAGTAAAATGTAAAGCACTTTTAAGTAGACTATAAAGTTATATGAATTTTTTATTTTATTTTCGTTTAAAAAGGACGGACACAAAGAAAAATATTATGGGTAATAAAAGTAAATCATGATTCTGCACATATAGGAATGTTGTACTTAACGGTACCAATTAAAAATTAAAGCCAATGTAATTATTTATAGTAGATTTATAGGTATAAATATTGTTAATGAATTTATGCAAAAATTTTGTATTCTACATTTAAGTAGCCCACCGGTAAACTGCAAATCGTCGGGCCCGCCAAGTATGTATGGGAGATCTGAGGACCACCCCTGCTAGAGCAGCTCTAGACTTCTCTTTTTCTCCCAAGGTGCGTAATATTATAGAAAGTTCAAAATTGTGAAAGAATCATGAAAAATAGTGATGTGTTGGTAACTATGTAATTTTTTTTATATAGGCTTTGACTTTTCGTAAATATCTAAAAAAATTCTTATGAATTTTAGAAATAAAGAGAAGGCATTATAGTTATATAATTAAAATAATTTTCGCCCACACGGGCGTAAAGTGCGTAGGTTCTATAAAGTTTTATAAGAGTATATGAGCTATTGGGCCACTTGGGCACTAAGTAGTATTTTATTCCCGCTGGTTGAATAATTTTGAAGTTACGACGTGGGCGTAAAATGTAATTTTACACGCTAGATACGAAAAGTTCTATTATGTCAGTCAAGTTAACTTATGGACGGTACTTGACTACAATAAATTGATTTCGGTACTTTCTTATGTTTAATTTGTATAGCTCAGAAACTTGAACAAATTTAAATGTATTTCTGAGAACAGTCTTACAGTAGTTTCCGAGAGTTGTTTGCATTACTTGACTATCGACAATTGATTTCACAACTTTCGTTTGTTTGATTTGCAGTGAACAATTTTAATGTACTTACTTACATATAATTTGTTCAGCGTACAATGACTCAAAGAATTAAGACTTTTTCATTCGTATTTATTTGATTTCTTTTACAAAATCATAAATATTATTATTTTATAGATTATTTGTACAGTCATGAAAAAAATTATTACCATTTGTAGAGAGTGCTTATTGAATAGATGAGATTCGAAGAAATAAAAGGACTAGACAAATTGTGTTGTTTTTTATAGATTATCCAGAAAAACGTCTATACTTGCCTTATTTTATACTTTCGTAGAAAGTTTTATATTAGCAATATTATTATTTGTACAGTCATGAAAAAAATTATTGCCATTTGTAAAGAGTGCTTATTGAATAGAAGAGAGTAGAAGAATTAAAAGGACTAGACAAATTATGTTGTTATAGAATGTATTTAAAAAATTAGCTTTTAAAAAACGTGTTGATTGTTTTAAAAAAAATATTTAAGCTCTCATTAAAGTTTTTGGTACTCAGGTTGACGGATGTTGAGAGCGAGGGAGGGAGGGAGAGAGAGAGAGTGGAGTGGGAACGAGAAGGAGGCAGAGAGTTTATACAGTCATGAAAAAAATTATTACCATTTGTAGAGAGTCCTTATTGAATAGATGAGACTAAAAGAAATAAAAGGACTAGACAAATTGTGTTGTTAGAATTTAACGTACTTAAAAAATAGCTTTTAAAAAACGTGTTGATTGTTTTAAAAAAATATTTAAGTTCTCATTAAAGTTTTTGGTACTCAGTTTCACGAAAGTTGAGCGAGAGGGAGAGAGTGGGGAGGGGAAGAGAGAGAGAGGCAGAAAGAGTGAGAGAGAGAGGGAGAGAGAGAGAGAGAGAGAGAGAGAGAGAGAGAGAGAGAGAGAGAGAGAGAGAGAGAGAGAGAGAGAGAGAGAGAGAGAGAGAGAGAGAGAGAGAGAGAGAGAGAGAGAGAGAGAGATAAAGGGAGGGAGGGCGGGAGAGACTAATATTTGTCTTAGTTTAAGCTTTTGTAAAATGTTATTTAGATATATTTCACAACTTTTTAAGAGAAAATAATAATTACACAGTGTGATAACATTATGAGGGTTTATTATAGTATAGTATATTTTTAATATCATTAATAAATGATAGTTATTCTCAAAAGTTTTAAATTTGAATGTTTCTTCAAGGAGCTCGAAAAATGATTACATTAGTAAAATTTTTTGAAATAATATAATCAAACGCGTATATTCTTAGGTATGATGATAATAATTTAACAATACTATTAATTATTGAAAAGTCATATGAAAATATCATTCTTTTTATGTTTTCAGTTTGCAGGAAAAACTTATATACATACCTTATTTTATACTTCCAAAGATTATTATTAAGAAGACAAATTACATAAATACTAAAGGGATCGATATTTTTTTTCACAAATTAGATCTTAAAACGAACCTTTAAGTTCATATTTTTATAATTTTTTTTTCAGAGCATATTATAATTATTTTCATTTTTTGGTACTAGAAATTGATTATTAAAGCCTTAAATTAGTTCTACTATAAGACTGCTATATGCTAATATCATTAATTATTTTTGTAGCTTCACAATTAATTATTGGCACCATGAGCCAATAATTAATTATATTATTCTCAATACTTGGATTCGTTGAAATTATCACTAGAACTCGGTCAAAAATATCCAGCTAGGAAACCCAGTTGGATCTATGTCACATGGGAAATCCAGCTGGATCCGGGTGGATTTACACAGATTTCAGTAGATTAGATCAGACCAATTGTATTAATAACCCATCATTGCCACACATAATCTTGTAAAATTAAAAATGCAACCAGTTTATGAACTAAGAATCACTGAGAATAAAAGCTTTCTTGACATTCTTGTACAGATAAAACTTTTTGAAATTATTATCTGAATCTTGTCTAGAAAAATATTTACTAAGAACTCTGAAACATTTTGACGTCTTCCATGGTGAGAAATCATATATTAGATTACCTGAGCACTTTTATTCGTTGAGATTTTCACAATAACATATCATTTTTACTTTTTTCAGTATTCCCATGTTTATTAGGTATAATCTTTTTATTGGCACTTGAATAAATATGTACAACAGCACAGCACTGATATCGACTAAGTTTTTTGAAGATGACAGATGCTTTTTAAACCAAGACTCAGACCAATATTTCAAATCGGCATCATAAATTATATTGTATATTTAAAACCTCACATGTCACTCAGCAATATTTTCTTCTATGCAAAAACTTATTATGAAAATTATGAGCCTCATAACACATAATTATTCAATAAACAGTTTTTCTATTCTCAAAACATTTGAAACTGATTTTTAATAGAAATTTTAAAATTTGATTATAAACACTTCATGTAACACGTCATACTATATTTTATTTATTATTACACAAAACACTGAAAATTATATTGTATATTTATAACCTCGTGTATCAATCAGCAATATTTTCTTCTATGCAAAAGCGTATTATGAAGTTTATGAACCTCATAACACGTAATTACTTATTAATATATACTTGAGCTATTTTCAAAACATTTCAAACTGATTTTAAGTAGAAGTTTTAAAATTTGATATAACACTTCATGCAACACATTTTACCGGTATTTTATTTTTTTATATTACGCAAAACACTGATTAGATGCCATTTTTTAATCACTATGTTATTTGTTATCTATAACACTTGATTATATGTGCCCTTCATGCACCACATCATACCGGTATTTTATTTTATTTAACACAAAACACTGATTACATGCCATTTTTTAATCACTATGTTATTTGTTATCAATGAAATTTGATTATATATGCACTTCATGCAACACATCATATTGGTATTTTATTTTATTTATTACACAAAACACTGATTAGATGTCATTTTCTAATAATCACAACATTTTTATTATCAATATAATTTTCAACTAGATAGGCGATCTATGAAAATCACAATTTTCTTTTCTTATTTTGAAAAACTTACTTCAAAACATAATACTTCTTTCGTACTTTGAGTCCAATACTGTCTAAATAAACATCTTAGTTGTTGTTTGTTTTATGTGTGATTCATTGAAAGCAATGAAACTGTCATTTTCTTCATTGACATCTACGTACTCTATTTGCCCTGTCAAATATGAAGACAAATTTTTATAACATTCTTCTAAAATTATATCTCATATGAAAAATTTTCATGTTGAGAATATATAGATACATCTTGAAAAATATTGTGTCGTAAATAGTATTTGCCTGCTATTCCATAATAATATTGGTTTGGTTTTTCTTTCTTGGGTAGTACTATACAACCTGTTCGGAAAATGTATGTTTTGCTAAACACGGTCGTGAAGAGGGCAAAATTCTAAGACAAAAGTCCCTGTGCCGTTTTTGCAAATTTTGCATGTTAACGCCGTTACAGGCGATCAAAAGTTCAATAAACCGGCCAATCAGCTCCTACGTCGGCGCGCGCGACAGAGAAGTAGGCGGAGCTCCAGAGCTGCGGCCGCAGGAGTGGGAGAGGCGCGACATCAGCGCTTCGGCCACTGGAGGCGGGCCCGCCGGCGTCTATCGATCTATCGACTACTCGCTCGGTCGCCCTTTTTCCCGCACTTTCACGCTCTCTCTCGCTCTTTCTCGCTCTCTCACTCTTTCTCGCTCTCTCACTCTTTCTCGCTCTCTCGCTCTTTCTCGCTCTATCTCGTTATCCTTGCGCTTTCAGGCTCTCTCTCGCTCTTTCTCGCTCTCTCTAGCTCTTTCTCGCTCTCTCTCGCTATCCTTGTCCTTTCACGCTCTCTCTCGCTCTCTCTCGCTCTTTCTCGCCCTCTCTCGCTCTTTCTCGCTCACTCTCGTTATCCTTGCTCTTTCAGGCTCTCTCTCGCTCTCTCGCTCTCTCTCGTTATCCTTGCTCTTCCTCGCTCTCGCTCGCTCTTTCTCGCTCTCTCTCTCGCTCTTTCTCGCTCTCTCTCGCTCTTTCTCGCTCTCCCTCGTTATCCTGGCTATTTCACGGTCTCTCCCGCTCTTTCTCGCTCTCTCTCGTTATCCTTGCTCTTTCTCGTTCTCTCTCGCTATCCTTACCCTTTCACGCTCTCTCTCGCTCTTTCTCGCTCTCTCTCTCTCTTTCTCGCTCTCTCTCTCTCTCTCTCTCTCTCTCTCGTTCTTTCTCGCTCTCCCTCGTTATTCTTGCTATTTCACGCTCTCTCTCGCTCTTTCTCGCTCTCTCTAGCTCTTTCTCGCTCTCTCTCGCTATCCTTGCCCTTTCACGCTCTCTCGATCTCTCTCTCTCTCGCTCTTTCTCGCTCTCTCTCGCTCTTTCTTGCTCTTTCTCGCTCCTTCTCGCTCTCTCTCGCTCAAACTGCGACAATAAGCAAAACAATTATGAAAATAATTTTTTGTACCACAAGCACAATTTTCACGTTTTTCAAACCTATTAATAGAGCCGAAAGCGACCGCTTGCCGACCAGCGGGCGGTAAAAACTGAAAAACGCCCGCTGCTCGCCGTAGCGGGTGGTAAAAACTCAAAATCGCCCGCTGTCGATTTTAGTACATTAGAACAAAAAAAAAGCGAAAATCCATACTTGCGTTACAAAAAATATGGTGTGCACCAAGGGCTAAGTGAGTTTTTTGACCTCGTGTGATTGCAGTACTCGTCTTCGGTTCGCAATCGCACTCGCCTTCGGCTCGAGCTAGCTCACCTTCGGCTCGTACTGCAATCCCACACTCGGTCCAAAAAGACCCACTTTACGCCCTCGGCACACAATATACTATTTAAATCAAAGTAGCCGGGGGAAACAAGATCCACGCATATTAGGAAATTACATAAACCTGGGCCTCGTTCCCCCGGTTACTTTCGTTCAAAAATTATTTAAATAATTGGTTTTGCTTATTGTCGCACTTTTATGTAATTTTCTAATATGCGTGGACATCGTTACCCCCAGATACTTGGGTTTAGAAATTATTTAAATCATTGTTTTGATTATTGTAGCACCTCTATATTATTTCCTAATATGCGTGAACCTTGTTACCCCCGGCTACTTTGGTTTAAAAATTATTTAAATAATTGTTTTGCTTATTGTCGCCCTTTTATGTAATTTCCTAATATGGGTGGACCTTGTTTCCCCCGGCTATTTTGGTTTAAACATGATTTAAATACTTGTTTTGCTTGTTGTTGCACTTTCATTAAATTTCCTAATATACGTGCACCTTGTTTCCCTCGGCTACTTTGGTTTAAAAATTATTTAAATAATTGTTTTGCTTATTGTCGCACTTCTATGTAATTCCCTCACATACGTGGACCTCGTATACTTCGGTTACTTTGGTTTAAAAATTATTTAAATAATTGTTTTGCGTATTTTCGCACTTTTATGTAATTTCCTAATATGCGTGGACCTCGTTTCCCCCGGCTATTTTCGTTTAAAAATTATTTAAATAATTGTTTTGCTTACTTCTATGTAATTCCCTCACAGACGTGGACCTCGTATCCCCCGGCTACTTTGGTTTAAAAATTATTTAAATAATTGTTTTGCTTATTGTCGCTCTTTTATTTAATTTCCTCATATGCGTGGACCTTGTTTCCCCCGGCTACTTTGGTTTAAAAATTATTTAAATAATTGTTTTGCTTATTGTATCACTTTTATGTAATTTTCTAATATGCGTTGACATCGTTTCCCCGGCTACTTGAGTTTAGAAATTTTTTTATCATTGTTTTGCTTATCGTAGCACTTCTATGTTATTCCCTAATATGCGTGGACCTTATTTCCCCCGGCTACTTTGGTTTAAAAATTATTTAAATAATTGTTTTGCTTATTGTCGCACTTTTATTTAATTTCCTCATATGCGTGGACCTTGTTTCCCCCGGCTACTTTGGTTTAAAAATTATTTAAATAATTGTTTTGCTTATTGTATCACTTTTATGTAATTTTCTAATATGCGTTGACATCGTTTCCCCGGCTACTTGAGTTTAGAAATTTTTTTATCATTGTTTTGCTTATCGTAGCACTTCTATGTTATTCCCTAATATGCGTGGACCTTGTTTCCCGCGGCTACTTTGGTTTAAAAATTATTTAAATAATTGTCTTGCTTATTTTGTAGCACTTTTATTTAATTTTCTAATATGCGGGGACATCATTTCCCCCGGCTACTTGAGTTTAGAAATTATTTAAATCATTGTTTTGCTTATCATAGCACTTCTATGTTATTCCCTAATATGCGTGTACCTTGTTTCCCCCGGCTACTTTGGTTTAAAAATTATTTAAATAATTGTTTTGCTTATTGTAGCACTTTTATGTAATTTCCTAATATGCGTGGACCTTACGTGCCCCGCCTACATGGGTTTAGAAATGATTTTAATTCTCGTCTTGCTTAGTACCGCGCATCTACATAACTCCGTTATATGTGAGGACTTCGTGTCACGCGCCAAGTCCTCCCCTCGTTGTTTGAACGCGCGCGCTACAGTCGTACCACTCGTACTTTTCGGCCGCCTACCGAACGCCCAATCGGCGAAGAGCTCTAGTACGCAGGCACCAGACTACAGTAGCATATCGACGCACTGGTAAGGATAGCGAGAGTGAACGAGAAAGAGCAAGGATAGCGAGAGAGAACGAGAAAGAGCGAGAGAGACCGTGAAATAGCCAGGATAGCGAGGGAGAGCGAGAAAGAGCGAGAGAGAGAGCGAGAGCGAGAAAGTGCAAGGATAATGAGAGAGAGCGAGGAAGAGCGAGAAAGAGCGAGAAAGAGCGAGAGAGAGCGAGAGAGCGTGAAAGGGCAAGGATAGCGAGAGAGAGCGAGAAAGAGCTAGAGAGAGCGAGAAAGAGCGAGAGAGAGCCTGAAAGAGCAAGGATAACGAGAGTGAGCGAGAAAGAGCGAGAGAGAGCAAGAAATAGCGAGAGAGAGCGAGAGAGAGCGTGAAAGGACAAGGATAGCGAGAGAGAGCGAGCAAGAGCGAGAGAGAGCCTGAAAGCGCAAGGATAACGAGAGAGAGAGAGAGAGCGAGAAAGAGCGAGAGAGCAAGAAAGAGCGAGAGAGCGAGAAAGAGTGACAGAGCGAGAAAGAGCGAGAGAGCGAGAAAGAGTGAGAGAGCGAGAAAGAGCGAGAGAGAGCGTGAAAGTGCGGGAAAAAGGGCGAACGAGCGAGTAGTCGATAGATCGATAGACGCCGGCGGGCCCGCCTCCAGTGGCCGAAGCGCTGATGTCGCGCCTCTCCCACTCCTGCGGCCGCAGCTCTGGAGCTACGCCTACTTCTCTGTCGCGCGCGCCGACGTCGGAGCTGATTGGCCGGTTTATTGAACTTTTGAGCGCCTGTAACGGTGTTAATATGCAAAATTTGCAAAAGCGGCACAGGGACTTTTGTCTTAGAATTTTGCCCTCTTCACGACCGTGTTTAGCAAAACATACATTTTCCGAACAGGTTGTATTCTTACTATCTTCTTTAATATAAATTATTCTATTATTAAGCGCCTGTTCTTGTATTAAAATAACTTTTTCTTGTCCATTAATGATAAAATAACCACCTGGGTCATGAGGGTACTCGTTCATTTTTGCTAATTCAAAATTAGATTTTTCAGACAGTACACAATTAGAACTCAACATTATTATGTCCATATTTCCAAAATGACTCGAAAAAAATCTTCTGGTATAATATCTGTAAGATAATAATTAATGTTTTGAAATATAATGGATCGATCCGAAGGAGGCAGGTAAAAAGAAAAAACAAGTTTTTACTTTAAATTTGTGCAACGTTTCGTTGGCATGTTCCGCCGACCTCTTCAGGCTTATTTTACCTAGCACATAACGTCAATGACATTAACGTTATGTGCTAGGTAAAATAAGCCTGAAGAGGTTGGCGGAACATGCCAACGAAACGTTGCACAAATTTAAAGTAAAAACTTCTTTTTTCTTTTTACCTGCCTCCTTCGGATCGATCCATTATATTTCAAATAAACAATTGGAGAGCAATATTCATATTTAACTCAAAATAATAATTCATGAATTCTTCTTTGTTAAAAACTATTTTTTAACAGTGATCTATTTATTTGGTAATATCCTTATATTTTCTGATATACTCTGTAAAAATAAAAACAAGATTTCACAAAGTAACAATACTTGTTATAAACTTTATTGATTTATAACTTGATAATAAAAGTTTGCTACTTATCTGATTATAATATATTGCTATTGCCCATTGATATTCACAGCTGCTTACATAGTTTATTTTCCAATCCACTTGAAAATTTAGAAAAAATTTCTTGAGGCTCATGGACATACAGAAGATTCGGTTAGCCTACTCTACTTTTTCGATGAACTTGAATAATTAATAATAATTAATGAACTCTTCTTTGTTAAAAACTATTTTTTAACAGTGATCGATTTACTTGGTAATAATCCTTACATTTTCTGATATACTCTGTAAAAATAAAAACAAGATTTCACAAAGTAACAATACTTATTATAAACTTTATTGATTTATAACTTTATAATAAAAGTTTGCTACTTATCTGATTATAACATATTGCTATTGCCCATTGATATTCACAGCTGCTTATATAGGTTATATTTTTCCGATCAAATCCAAAATGAAATAATCTGTATATGTATCTGTATGTATATATATAATAAGTACTTATCTAACTAATAAAAGTTATTTTCCCCGTTGATTGATACACATAATTCTTCTCATAATTAGTTGATTTCTTGAGATCTTTGAAATATATTATTATTAACTAACTCACTAAATGATAACATTTGTATACAAAAATACTGACATGTTATATGTAAGATTAGGCGTCGACCAGATACGGGTATGTATATGTACTATATATATAAATATATATAGATATACAAGCGTAAAATAGACGACAACCGGAAGTGTCGTAAGAGCTGCAAACCGGATATCAGAATAACGAGAAGAAAAGTTCGGAAAGGAAACAGAACATAAAAAAATTCAGCTCTCTATATCTTTTGAACGAGATAATACTTGATTTGAGTAGAGCAATGAAATGGCTTTCGATTAAGAGGGATATGTTATATAGTAAAAACTAACGCAATATACGCAAAAGCGCATTGAATTTTTCGTACACCCATTTCAATGTATATGTAGCACGGGTCGCTCCTTTAGGCTTCTTCTATACTTGCCTTTGGAGCGCTCGCGCGCTCCTTGATATAAATTTTGTAATATGATAAATTTCAATGCATAAAAAATGCAATGTTCTAGCTGACTCTGTCAGTCTTACACTGTGTAGGAAACTATTAAATAGGTAAGTCTCACTGGGTAGAAGTCTGCGAAATACATAGTGATGTATTTTAATACAACAGATATCCTGAAACGAGTTCTTACACCCTGACTAAACTTGGAAATTAACTAGACGAGCTAATATTACCAGGGACAACTAGCTACCCGTATTGCATTGAATCACACACACAGCACTTTTATATCCCCCAGTTCCTATTACCTATCCCCTCATACTCTAAAGCACTAACACTCGAAGATCACTTAGAGCTGCAGAAGCAGCAAAATAGGGCTGGACGGTCTAGGCTGGCACTATTCCATGGATGCCAGTCTGTTGTACGTCAGTAACCAGGCCACCTAGGAGGAAGGAACTGACAGAGACCGTCAATTGTGTATCAATATCAGGGACTGCCTCAGCCTAGGGATCAACAAAATACATGAGCAGCAGATCAGTCCCTATTCGGGGGGACAACCGAGGAGAGTTGAGCTCCTAAAAATCGCATATGACTAATAAATAGAGGACACAAAAAACATACCATGCAAATAAAAAGTCTTCAGCAATGGATGTTGTTCACTCGCTGTACCAGCTATCTGTAACCACTAAAGGGGAAGGATTGGTAGAGACCTTCAACCGTTGTTTCACTGCTGGAAACAGCTCCTCCCTGAGAGTCGCTGAAGACACAAGCAACAGATTAACTGTACACATAGTCATTAGTATCAGAGTCAAACAAGGAAAGTTGAGCACCTAGAAACCACACATTAATTAATAAATAGATAACCCAGACAACATTTCCACACCCAAGAAACAGTCTGCAGCAGTGCCCGTCGTTTACACTACTCTCCCTGCCACAGATACCTGGAACAAGAGAAAGTACCATCAGCTCACCCATCAGAGAGGTTAGGAATGTGAAAGGGCTTACTAAATCTGCTCTCGACGTTGAAACA
This sequence comes from Torymus aiolomorphi, assembly GCA_036365515.1. Taxonomy (NCBI): domain Eukaryota; kingdom Metazoa; phylum Arthropoda; class Insecta; order Hymenoptera; family Torymidae; genus Torymus; species Torymus aiolomorphi. The sequence continues at coordinate 73,869,659 of CM070877.1, read as the reverse complement.
CTGCCTTTCCATCTCCGAATCATCGTTAATCGGCGGACACGATGAAAGGGATGACATTCACCAGAGATGCGATTGCTGACATCACACATAGCAATACACCATGGACACATGCGCTCAACGGCATGCCGCGCTAGCACTACTCGCTATAGAGTAGCAGAAAGCGTACGGGGTCCATATCTTATCCTACAGATATATCTTATACACAGGGAGCACTCGCGGTCGCGCGAGTCGCGTGTGTTTTTCCGCTGTAGGTACTTAGTGTGCGAACGTAGCCTAACCGAGGTAGCCGTTACGACTGCTGCAATAGTACTCATGCACGCAGGTCGCAGGGCTAAGCCAGATCAGTATTGAGCTTTCTCCTTCTGTTTTTCTCCTTTTCGCGGTATTAGTGTATATGTGCATATATGCCGCGAGTATTTTTTTGTAATTGATATTGTATATATCTATATAGAGGGGCGCAGCCTCCCTAGTTAGATATGTTAGTTCTAACGAAGTAAAAAATTAAATATATAATAAAAGGAAAAAAATGTAATAATTTGTATAGAAATGTAAAATGATGTAAAAAAATGTAAGTTTCTGTAACAAACTATAAAGTGTTCCACGTTCTTAATTTTTCTTGTATTATTTTTTTTCACATTTTTTTATGTTTTGGTTCCAAGGTAATAAAAAATATAATATATAATAAAAGGCGGAAAAAATGTAATAAATTGTATAGAAATGTAAAATTATGTAAAAAAATGTAAGTTTCTGTAAAAAACTGTAAAGTGTTACACTTTCTCATGTTTGATTACATTTTTTCGTTCTTTTCTGACACTTATTTACAGTTTTTCATATTTTGGTTCTAACGAAATAAAAAATAAAATATGTAATAAAATGTGAAAAAATGTAATAAATTGTATAGAAATGTAAAATTAAGTAAAAAAATGTAAGTTTCTGTAAAAAACTGTAAAGTGTTACACTTTCTTACATTTTATTACATTTTTTGTTCTTTTTTGAGATTTTTTTTATACTTTTTCATATTTTTGTTGTAACGAAATAAAAAATATAATATGTAATAAAATGTGAAAAAATGTAATAAATTATATAGAACTGTAAAATTATGTAAAAAAATATAAGTTTCTGTAAGAAACTGTAAAGTGTTACACTTTCTTACATTTTATTATATCTTTTCATTCCTTTTTTACATTTTTTTACATTTTTTTACGTTACGTTAAAATAAATGAAAAAATGCAAAATTTAAAAAAGTAAAAAACGGTAAGACAATGTAAGAAACTGTAAAAATATGTAAGAAAATGTAAGAAAGTGTAAAAAACGTCCGAAATCCAATATAAATATACGATTACTTACATTTTCTTACGATTTCTTACGTTCTTTTTTCCGTTTATTACACTTTTTTAACATTTTCGATTACCGCTAGGGATAGTCCTAATAAAAGGAGATTTAAGAAGATTTACTTTACTTTTCTATTCTCTTTTACACATTATGTATTACAGAATTTAAATGCGCAAGTTTTGTTGGTTAAGAACATAACCTGAAAAACAGATCCCGATTTACGTTCACTCAGCTAACCAAGAATCACTGATTTGTCCTTATAAAGTAAATGATTTAAGTAATGTTTCATAGATTATGCACAACTGAATCAGATAACACAATTTATATTCATTAAAAACATAACCTAAAGTATCAGTGATGTGCTAATGATGAATGAGTACAGTTATCTTCACATATTTCATGGTTTATAATGATCAAGTATGCTAAAAGGTATTGGCATACTGATAAATAATGTTTAAAAAATGAAATGAACCAGAAAAACCTTCTAACCTCAATGTAGGTAGATTATGATAATATGAATTATAATTGCTTACCCCATACTCTTAATTAGAGTAAATTCACTTTACTTTTCCATTCTCTTTTACACATTATGTATTACTGATTTTAGATGCGCAAGTTTTGTTGGTTAAAATCATAACCTGAATAATAGATCCCGATTTACATTAAATCAGCTAACCAAGAATATTGATTTCTCCTTATAAAGTGCATGATTTAAGTAATTTTTCATAGATTATTGACTACTGAATCAGAAAACCCAATTTATATTCATTAAAAACATAATCTAAAATATTAGTGATACGCTAATGATAAATGAGTACATTTACGCGCACGCGATTCCGTTCACATGCAATTAATCCTTTTGATCATAGTTACTTTTTACCTGATGAGTTCATTAATTTACCTGCTGTAATTAACCAACTGATGAATAATTAGATTTAGGGTTAGAATAAACCAGTTTAGATTCTGTGATAGCAGAATTGCTTCAATTAAAACTAAATTTTAAGACGTATGCCAGAGAAGCTGCTGCGTAAATTAAAAAGCGGTTCAATCTAGCAGATACAATCATGTTTTTGCTGGGCTTCTTAAACCCACAAAATATCTTTGAGCAGGCATTTGTATGAACAAATGCCATATTTAAGAAATGTTGTTGAAAAATGTCCAAATTTGTAACCGAATTTAATATTACAACAATAAAATTTCTTCACCGCTACCACGACTGCATACTTACATGCAAAATCTTAAATAATTACCTATCCTGTATCTCTATTAATAATTTATTTACTATTAGACGTCATAATTACTCCCTTCGAAAACAGACCGCTTAAAAAGACGGCAAATCAAGCTCAAATTACGGCTTATTCCCAATACTCAACCGCTTAAAAAGGTCATGAAGATTAACTAACATTCAAACTTTGAACCGTTTTAAATCGTCGGTGCACTCATTTGTTGCCAAATTCTAGTTTTTAATATTTTGCGTCGCGAGCGTATGAGACTTATTATGTAATTGCAAGTAAAAACATTCTAAACTATTTATAGCCACCTGTAATAATAATTGTCTTACTACTGTATCAAGGGCTTTTATAGCCCGTTTAATATTGAAATAATAAATAAATAAATAAATAAATAAATAAATAAATAAATAAATAAAGAAATAAATCTTAAACCAGCGGATACTGATATTAATATTGCAAATAGAGAATGGAAGAGCTTGTTGAGATTTCAATTTAATTCTAATTTCGTAGCTATCGCAAATACAAGACAATTTTGGAGGCTTTTAGAAAAGTTTCAAAATAATAGAGAAGTTTTATTTACAAATTTATGTAAAGTGGCACGTAATGAGCCTCCCAAATTCGAATGCGCAACCAGAACATATTTGGAGTAGTTACAATTTTATAAAAGAAAATGGAGAGCTTCATTGTAGTCACGGGCAGTGAAAGGCCTTATTCAAGCTAAATATGGGCGATCAGTAGGAGAAGCTACAAATTTTACTGCCAATGTAAAAATATTCGATTTATTTATCAGTGATATTTATTTGAATGCTGAAAACAATGATAATCAATCCCAAGGAAATGAACTTTTAGAAAGAGAAATATATAATTTAAATAATAATTATTTCAGAAAATGCAAAGCGTTCGATGCATTTCAAAAAAATAAAGAACGGACAAAAAAAATGAGGCGGAACTTAAATTCTATGTGATGATCAAAGCGACAAATAAATTATTATTTGCATTTATTAATAAATAAATTATTATTATTTTTATCGGTTAATTTTTTTTTTATTCCTGTAATATCGGTTTTATTTAAAATTAACGATACTTATAATAAACAAAAATACTTATTTATTTTTGATATTATGGAAAGCCTTTTCACATTCATCGTCATATAAATTATAAAATAACAATCAATTAAATTATCAAATGACAGCTAAGTTATAAACTATGTAACAATTAAAGGCCATATGACTTGTCATCCCTCAACTCGTTTCGCACAGATAGCCTCGTGCAGCAATCAAATAAAATTTATAGAGATACTGGTAACCTCGAGCAGCAATCAAATAAAATTTTTAAATAATTTTTAATGATGTCTGCTTCGATTTCATCATCCGCCTTGTCACATTCCTGCAGCAACAATCAATGCTTTTGGCCAGTCCAAGCCGGGCCTGTAGGCCGAAGTCTCCTCCTACATACCCCCTACTCTCCTTCTACTTCTCCCACTTCGCTCTACTTTGGCGGGCCACCCCATGTCAACACGCGTGAGAGACAACATCACGTACTTACGTTTCAACAAAAAAAAAAACGATTCGATTGTTCCTCATTATTGTGCGCGTGAGAAAGAAAAAAAAAAGTGGAAGCTAACCGGATAGTTTTATTAGTGCTGTTTTGACGTGTGTAACTGTGTACATATTGTTTTTAAAAAAATGCCAGCATATCTAACGACATATAAACTGTTATGGAAAACACCATCAAAAGTTGAAAACATGAAACGTTACATGGGACTAACTGGTTACGAAAATAAAACGAAAGCAGAGCTGGAGAATGTGGACGCACGTAACAACGTAATCAATAATGGATTAGGCTATAAAAAAAGAGTTTCTGGAAAAGCCAATTGTACTGATAACAGGATACCATGCTTTCGCTTATTACCTTGCCAAGTAAGTAAAGATCATAAGTTAAACGTAATTTTTTACTCTCCGGATGTATCGATGCAATTCAACAATACACTGAACTGCAGTAATCACAACGGTCGACGTCTCAGACGCCCAAAATCGAGTGAAGGCACGTCGAAGGTGACCTCCCACAGTCCCAACATTGACAGGCTCGACACTTTATTGAACTATAGCAATATCAAAATCAGACTGCATTACGTACATATGGGTAATTTTGTAGTTCATAGTAGTTTTCGTCACTAGGGCGTAAAGTTGAACTATACGCACCGAGTGTTGGGCGATCACGAGGTCGTAAAGATTTCGCCCGCGTGACGAACAATATTTTTTTTTATAGTATGAATAAAGCACGTCGTCACATTGTTTGAGTGCGTAAAGTTGAATTTTACGAATAGTATGCGTAAAGCGAAGCTTTACGCACACTATGTGTGAAATTCAACTTTACGCACTGAAAACGATGCGAATCGACGTACTTTACGCATACTATGCAAAAAAATACTTTTTGAAATCTTAGCTTATATACGAAGCTTTACATGTGTGTAAAGACCATACTTTTTTCTGTGTAGGCTGAAGTATGTTTTTCTTTTGTTGACGCTATATTTAAGTATTTTCAAGAATAATTTTATAGTCGACATATTTTAATTAAAAATAAACACTTATAAGTTAAATCAAATATTATATAGTGAATCTTAATCATAATACATATATGTTTTTAATATGCAATATTTTCTCCGTGTATATGAGAAAATCTCCAGAACTTTTTTCACTTTTATATACGTATTATGACCATCCTCCATTATTTGAAACATATAAAAATTGGACGATAGGGAGGGGGTCAACCCTTCAAAAATAAACAAAACAACACTTCACATTCTATATTCCAACGTTTCGCTGATCCTTGTTGTCAGCCTCATCAGGGAAAAAACTAATCTCAACAACATGTCAACCAGATAATTATCAAATTATTTAGTAGTAACAACTACATTGTCAAACGTAGAAAGCCACATTGTCTCACTCACAGATGGTTGATATGTTGTTGAAATTAGTTCTTTCCCTGATGAGGCTGACAACAAGGATCAGCGAAACGTTGGAATATAGAATGTGAAGTGTTGTGTTTTGTTTATTTTTGAAGGGTTGACCCTCCCTATCGTCCAATTTTTATGTTTTTTCACTTTTGAAAAAAAAATAAAAAAATTTAAAAGCACACATTTTTCATCACATTTTTCAGATGTCTTTTGTCATAAAAAACAATATTTTCCAAGCGTTAATAATTTTTATTGAACGTTAAAAACGTCATCATCAATAACAAGTGTAAAATATTCATACTTCCAGAAATTATTTATTTTACTGTTTTAATTTATTACTTTTTCGACAGTTATAACGTATGTATAGACAAACTGGTGTAGAAAAAATCCAAAATAAGGCCAATAACTAGCGTTTGTGATACTAATAAAAACTATATACTTTTGAGTCAATTCTTTAAAAATTTCGTATAACGACTTGCATACACTTATGCCCACCACGTACGCTCGCACACACACACACGTATATGCATTGTACACTATCTATTCCTTATCGTCACTCTTTATTTGTGGCAGGTATAAAAAAAATCAACATTTTTTAATTTTATAACATACAAAAAAGAATTTTTTTTAATCAGTATAACAATAATTTTAATAACTAAAATAATATTTTATAAATAAATAAAGTTTGAGCTTGTCTTAGATCTGACAAGTCTTTTCAAGAAATATAGGAGTTCATTCAGACGATTTGTAAACTTGCATTTCAAAGGAAAACGTGTCTGTCTAATATTTTCTCTCAAAATATTTGTTGTAATTTTATTTGCATATGTTCAATAACCGCTTGTACAATTTTACATAATTGTGTTTTGTGGCTATAAATTAAATAATTCCTCTTTGTAAAATGGATCTCAAGATAATATCGAAATATTGAATTAAACATTTCGATTTCGATATTATTTCGATATTATTATTATCTCGGTCTCTATATTCGCTTGAAGTTCGGTTGAAAATGATGATGAAATGAATTAATTGAATTTCACTGAATTTGACTGAAAATAAAATTGACGAATAAAAATAACTAGACGACATAATTGATTTGTTATTGTTATTTTAACCTGGTTATATAGTTCTAAATTGACTGTACATCGGCAACATTCTATTATTCGTAAAAAAATTCTGTATATCTAATTATAGTTAATAAAACAAATAGAAAAGAAAGGTGCGTAAATAAATACAAGCACTATGTACTCTTCATTATAATTAAGAGAAAGTAGTTTTAATCAGTTATTGAATTATTGAATCGTTTCAAAAAGCTACCAACTCAGATACAAATTTTTTACTCAAATTTAAGTTGGCTATACAAAGAATAGTACATTATGAGACTCGTGTGGACTAGAAAGTGATTATTTACCGTATGAGAGTTTTTCGCTTCGTTCGTGCGAAAAGTCAAATGCGGTAAAAATCATGTCAAAGTGGGGATTTTTAGGTTCAAGTGGTATAAAGGTATTTAATTCTTGTTATTTTCCTGATCATCTTCTTTTGTTGCAGATTTCAATCGGTATTTAATACCATACCGAATTTATCGGCGATCGGTGATGGGAGAGCGAAGGATCTCGCAGCCGAAATCTGGGGTGACAACAACACCCCAGATAAATGGATTACCATCAAGAATGCATGCGCATTAGTCAAAATGACTGAAACAGTAAAAGTGTTTGAAGCCATGATCGACACAACAACTCCAAAAGATCAGCTCGTGGAGTTTCTACATAAGCAATTGTAAGTAATTGATTTTTCAGAGAAAATGGCTTTTTAATTTTCTATTTAATATTTATTATTTACTTTTTTATCTAAAGGAAGAAAAATTGGAACAACTTCGAGAAAAGCGAATCCACGTTAATGAAAGTTCGGAAGAAGACTTTTTAAAACTTCCTGCCGAAGAAATTTATGATATAGTAAATCAACTCTGCTCGAAAATAGAGCGCGAAAATAATCAAGCTGTGATCGAAATCCTGACATCGAAGATTCGACATGCCACTCGTGCGCTATACACGATGAGCGGGGAAAAAAGGTAATTATATAACTATTTTGCTTTCTCCTAGAGGAAGCTTTGTGATAGTAAAATAAACAATTTTTGGAGAAAATGTGTCAAGAATGTTGTTAATCACATTTGGAATCGAAATACACTATTTTTAGAAAATGTCCGTATGGATGTGTGGGTGAGTGGGTGTGTACGTGCGAGCGTGCGTGCGTGCGTGTGTGTGTGTGTGTGTGCGTGTCCGTATACGCTGATATCTCATGATCTACTCGATCGATTTTAACCAGAGAGGGATCATTTTTTTAGATTTTGCTTACACAGTTCGGATCAATATTCTATTTTTGTCAAAATCGATTTGGTTTTTTTATAGCGATTTTTAAATTTTGAAAATTTTTTATTTATATATTATGAATTCACTCTATGCAGGATAAAATTCGTTTCAATTTAAAAAACAAAAATATCGATAGCTATATTTTGTCATACGTTATTGATGAAAACGTAATTTTTTGTAAATCAAGGAGCGCGGGAGCGCTCCGAAGGCAAGTATAGAAGAAGCCTAAAGGAGCGACCCGTGCTACATATACATTGAAATGGGTCTACGAAAAATTCAATGCGCTTTTACGTATATTGCGTTAGTTTTTACTATATAACATATCCCTCTTAATCGAAAGCTATTTCATTGCTCTACTCAAATCAAAACATTTTATTTAAAAAGATTATCTCGTTCAGAAGATATAGAGAGCTGAATTTCTTTATGTGCGATTTCCTTTTATACTTTTCTTCTTCTTATTCCGGCGTCCGGTTTGCAGCTCTTACGACACTTCCGGTTGTCGTCTATCTTACGCTTGTATATCTATATATATATATACACATCCATATCTGATCGATCTAACCTTACATACAACATGTCAGTATTTTTTTATATACAAAGGTTATCATATCGTGAGTTAGTATAACACATTTACAAGATCTCAAGAAGTTGTTAGATTGTTTAGGTTAAGAACTTATTCTTAGCAATCTAAGAAGAAAAATTTTTATCTATCTATTATTTTATAGATATACATTTTACAAATGTTATCATATCGTCAGTTAGTTAATTAGTTATGTATTTGAAAGATCTTAAGTTGTCAACTGGTGATGAGAAAAATTGATCTATTCGTCTATCAATCAATGGGGAAAATAACTTTCATTAGATAAGTACTTACTAGCTAAATGTTAAATGGCTACAATCATTTTTTTAAACTTGATACTTTGTGAGATTTTTTATTTTTACAGATATTATACCAGAAGATTTTTTTCGAGTCATTTTGAAGATATATATAATTATAGCCAATAATGTTGAGGAGTTCTAATTGTGTACTGTCTGAAAAATCTAATTTTGAATTAACAAAAATGAACGAGTGCCCTCATGACCCTTGGAGTTATTATTAATGAACAAGAAAATGTTATTTTAATACAAGAACAGACACGTACTACTCAAGATAGAAAAACCAAACCAATATTACTATGGGGCAAATATATTATTATTTACGACACAATATTTTTCAAGACATATCTATAATATAATTATAGTGAAGTCAGTGCAAGTTTTCACATCAGATATAATAAAATGTTTTGCATAATAAATGAAATAAAGTAGCGGTATAATGTGTTAAATGAAGTGTTTATAACAAATTTAAAACCTCTACTTAAAATCAGAATTTAAAATAATGTGAGACGTTAGAGCCTTGGTTAAGAAAAAGCATTTTTTGTCTATACTTCAAGAAACTGAGTCGATATTAGTGATGTGCTCTTGTACATATTTACTTAACCACAAATTAAAAAATTATGCCAAATGAACATTAAAATACAGAAAAAAGCAAAAATGATGTGTTATTGTTGTGACAATTTCAACAAATAAAAGTGCTCAGTTAATCTAATTTTATAATTTTCTCACGGTGGGAGACGTCAAAATGTTTCAGAGGATTTTTCAGTAAATATTTTTCTACACAAGATTCAGATAACTACAAGATTTCTTGTTTATATCAACAATAGAAATAATCAGATACGTATTAAATGACTAAATATCTATTTTTAAAATATAAAATGTTGGTTATAAAAATGAACATTGACACTTTGTGTTGATTTATTATTTTTTTTTTTAGATTATATGAGAAATTTCTTACGGTGGAAGACGTCAAAATGTTTCAGAGGAGTTCTTAGTAATTTTTGCATATACTATAAACAACGGCCTGAAGAAATGGAAATCTACAAGCGTCCTATACAAGAAAATAACTTAGAAATATAATAATAGTGAAGTCAGTGCAAGTTTTCAGATCAGATATAATAAAATGTTTTGTATAATAAATAAAATAAGTAGCAGTATGATGTGTTAAATGAAGTGTTTATAACAAATTTAGAACCTCTACTTAAAATCAGAATTTAAAATATTGGTCAGGCGTTAGAGGCTTGGTTAAAAAAAGCATTTTTTGTCTATACTTCAAGAAACTGAGTCGATATTAGTGCTGTGCTCTTGTACATATTTACTTAAACACCAATTAAAAGATTATGCCAAATGAACATTAAAATACAGAAAAAAGCCAAAATGATGTGTTATTGTTGTGAAAATTTCAACGAATAAAAGTGCTCAGTCTAATTTTATAATTTTCTCACGGAGGGAGACGTCAAAATGTTTCAGAGGATTTCTCAGTAAATATTTTTCTACACAAGATTCAGATAATTATTTGAAAAAGTATACAAGAATGTTAAGAAAGCTTTTATTATCAGTAATTATAGTTCATAAACTGATTGTTTTTAATTTTACAAGATGTGTGCGGCAATCATGAGTTATTAAATTAAGCTGTTTTATACTTTCTACTATAAAAGAATATCGAGAAAGCTTTTTTCTCCCAATGATTCTTAGGTCATAAACTTTTGTTTTTAATTTTGCAAGATGTGTCTGATAGATTATTAATTCAAGTGGTTTCTAGTGAAAACTTCAACGAATCCAAGTGTTGAAAATAATGTAATTAATGATTGGCTTATGGTGAGGGGCACCAAATGATTCAGAGGAGCCATTTGTTCTGTGAATATACAGTACATGAAACCATAATATAAATTACTGTAATGGCTACTTTTTGAATCTGCAACCAACATTTTAATTTGCTAGCTGATTGTGATGCAATAGCATGATTATTAGATCTAGTACCCTTGCAAGTCTTTGATAAAATATTATGAAAAAGAAATATGTGGATATTAAAATAATGAAATGAGTTCCAGCTTTAGAATGTGCAATAAAAGGCTAAAGGTAAATTTTAGCACAAATTTAATAATGTAATAATAATTTGTCAAAAAAACAAAAGCAAATGGATGCATAAGAGTGTTTTGTAAAAAAACTTAGTATCAGGTTCTGTTACGTAAGGGTAGTTAACTTGGCAAACTTTGAGCTTCGCATTTTGTAAAGGCTAGAGGATTAGGTGATTTCAGAGAAATAGATGCGAAAGAATAGTTTTTAAAAAACTTTGTACCGCCTGCTGCTATGGAAATGGCAGTTGACATGAGAACTCAACTTCTCAGCCAACTTTGAGCTTCAAGTTTTATAAAAACAAGAGAATCAGGTGATATAGAGATTTGAATTGTAATTCTGAGAACTTGTACTTTTTTCTTTTATTCCTTGCGATAGCTACAAAGAAAAAATATATTATTGTTATCGTTTTTAACAACTTTAAATTCTCTGTCGAAATACTAATAAAAGATTAATGTTTTTATCCAAACAATCTTGCTCTCAACAACTGTCCAACTCTCTACAAAGAACTTGACTGAAAGCTTAAATGTTTTTTTGAAACAATTATAATAAACACTTTTAAAAACTATTTTTTAAAGTACTTTCTATCTGTAAATTATTCATTATATTTTCTCTACAAAATATCACAAAAAATGGTCCATTTCTATATCTTTTAAAAAATCCATTAATAAATTATTTTACAAAACTTCTACAATCCTTTACAAACTTTTGCAAGCAACGAGAAATTCTTTCCAAAACCTTTACAATCACTTTACAAAAACTTTTACAAAACGATAAGAATTTTTTCGTAAACCATAAGAATTATTTTCCGAAACCTATACAATATCCTAAAAAATTATTTACGTTTTATTTTATGAAAAGGAATTCTACGAATAAATAATAAATGTTTGCGTTCTAAAGTCGAAATAAATTTCTTTCACGCGGATACTGAAAGTCAAACCCAAAAAAGTTGTGAAATCAATTAAAGTGTAGTTTTATACTTAACAGACATTATTTACAATGTAGTTTTACTCTTAAAAAGTTGTGAAATCTCTTTAAAAAATTATTTTACAAAAGTAAAAACTTATAGACAAGAATAAGTTTGGTTACTATTCTACATAGTTTGTACTTAACAAACATTATTTACTAAACTCTCCCACCCTCTCTTCCCCCTCACTCTCTCCCTCTGTACCAAAAACTTTAATGAAAGCTTAAATATTTTTTCAAAACAATCAACACGTTCTTTAAAAAACTAATTTTTTAAATATATTCTATTTACCAACTATCTTGAACAATATATTAGACAAAAAACTCGCCAGTCTATAAGTCAGAAATGATATTATTATTCTATATGTCAACTGTTCTTTGTGAATCTTAGGAAGCCCATAACATTTAGCTACAGTGCCATTTTCACATTTTAAATATTTAAACATACTATCCTTAATATAAGCTTTTGTTTTCCAATGCATCAATAATTCTTTCAATTTATCTTGTAGTCTATTGATAATTTAAAACTTTCTACGAAAGTGTAAAATAAGGCAAGTATAGAAGTTTTTTCTGTATAATCTATGTATAATCTAAATATAAAACTTTCTACGAAAGTATAAAATAAGGCAAGTATAGACGTTTTTTCTGTATAATATACTCTTCCTCTCTCTCTTCCCCCGCCCTCTCTCACCCCCTCTCCCCCCTCCCCTTTCTTCCTCTCACTCTCTTAACATCCGTCAAACTCTGTACCAAAAACTTTAATCACAGCTTAAATATTTTTGTTTAATACAATCAACATGTTTAAAAAAAAAAATAATTCCTTAAGTACGTTACGTACGTTAATTAAACACAAGAAAGTACTGAAATCAATTATATTGTAGTCAAGTACCCATAACTTAACTTGACTGACATAATACAACTTTTCGTACCTACTCAAAAATATTCAGCTAGCGGGCATGAAGTACTATTTAACACCCAAGAGGCGTAATAGCTCTCATACTCCTACAAAACTTTATAGAACCTACGCACTTTACGTCCGTGTGGGCAAAAATTATTTAAATTATATATAACTATCTTTTACTTCGTCGAGTAAATGTATACTGAACAAATTATATGTATGTAGATTCAAATTCTTCATTGCAAATCAAACAAACGAAAGTTGTGAAATCAATTACCGATAGTCAAGTAATGCAAACAACTCTCCGAAACAACTGTATGACTGATCTCAGAAATATATTATTCTAATTTGTTCATTCTTCTATACAAATTAAACACAAGAAAGTACTGAAATCAATTTATTGTAGTCAAGTATACCCATAAGTTAACTTGACTGAGATAATAGAACTTTTAGTACCTTGCGTGTAAAATTACATTTCACGCCCACGTTGTAACTTCAAAAATATTCACCCAGCAGGCATAAAGTACTACTTAACGCCTAATAAGCGGAATAGCTCACATATTCCTACAACACTTTATAGAACCTACGCACTTTACTCCCGGGTAGGCGAAAATTATTAATTAATTACTATTATGCCTTCTTTTTATTTCTAAAATTAATACGAATTTTATCAGATATTTACGAAGTCAATGCCTATATAAAAAATTACATAGTTACCAACACATCCCCATTTTTCATTATTTTTTCTCAATTTTGAAATTTCTATAATATTACGCATCTTGGGAGGACACGAGAAGTCTAGAGCTGCTCTAGCAGGGGTGGTCGTCCAATCTTCCATACATACTTGGCGGGCCCGACGGTTTGCAGTTTAAGGTGTAGACATTGTCATTTTCATATGAATATTCATACGTTTAAAGATCAGATAAAATGTATAAATCAATTGCTTCTAGATATTAAATACTGATCCGTGAATATATTACTCTTTTTAAATAGAAAAGTCCAAACACAGATGAAAATTTCATATGAGATCTCATATGAGAATATCGGACATCAGATCCCATATGAGATCACATATGAGGTCCCATAATATATAAAATTGCAGATGACATAACATGTATGAGTCTTATCTGATGTCATGTCCGAAATACTCATAACATGATGTCTTATCTGATCTGATGTCCGAAATACTCATATAAGATCTCATATGATATTTACACGCGGGAAAAGGATAAAAATAGGTGGCTCATAAAATAGTTAGTAAAATTTAAAGCTCTTTTGAATAGACTATGAATTTATATGTATCTTTTTATTTCATTCCCATATAAAAAAAGACGAACACAAGGAAAAATATTTTAGGTAATAAAATTAAATCATGATTATGCACACAGTACATGTAGGGATATTATATTTAAACGGTATTTATGGTGGACTTATAGGTATATGCAAAAATCTAGTATTCTACATTTACAAAGCTCACCGGTAAACTGCAAACCGTCGGGCCCGCCAAGTATGTATGGAAGATTGGACGACCACCCCTGCTAGAGCAGCTCTAGACTTCTCGTGTCCTCCCAAGATGCGTAATATTATAGAAATTTCAAAATTGAGAAAAAATAATGAAAAATGGGGATGTGTTGGTAACTATGTAATTTTTTTATATAGGCATTGACTTCGTAAATATCTGATAAAATTCGTATTAATTTTAGAAATAAAAAGAAGGCATAATAGTAATTAATTAATAATTTTCGCCTACCCGGGAGTAAAGTGCGTAGGTTCTATAAAGTGTTGTAGGAATATGTGAGCTATTCCGCTTATTAGGCGTTAAGTAGTACTTTATGCCTGCTGGGTGAATATTTTTGAAGTTACAACGTGGGCGTGAAATGTAATTTTACACGCAAGGTACTAAAAGTTCTATTATCTCAGTCAAGTTAACTTATGGGTATACTTGACTACAATAAATTGATTTCAGTACTTTCTTGTGTTTAATTTGTATAGAAGAATGAACAAATTAGAATAATATATTTCTGAGATCAGTCATACAGTTGTTTCGGAGAGTTGTTTGCATTACTTGACTATCGGTAATTGATTTCACAACTTTCGTTTGTTTGATTTGCAATGAAGAATTTGAATCTACATACATATAATTTGTTCAGTATACATTTACTCGACGAAGTAAAAGATAGTTATATATAATTTAAATAATTTTTGCCCACACGGACGTAAAGTGCGTAGGTTCTATAAAGTTTTGTAGGAGTATGAGAGCTATTACGCCTCTTGGGTGTTAAATAGTACTTCATGCCCGCTAGCTGAATATTTTTGAGTAGGTACGAAAAGTTGTATTATGTCAGTCAAGTTAAGTTATGGGTACTTGACTACAATATAATTGATTTCAGTACTTTCTTGTGTTTAATTAACGTACGTAACGTACTTAAGGAATTATTTTTTTTTTTAAACATGTTGATTGTATTAAACAAAAATATTTAAGCTGTGATTAAAGTTTTTGGTACAGAGTTTGACGGATGTTAAGAGAGAGAGAGGAAGAAAGGGGAGGGGGGAGAGAGGGTGAGAGAGGGCGGGGGAAGAGAGAGAGGAAGAGTATATTATACAGAAAAAACGTCTATACTTGCCTTATTTTATACTTTCGTAGAAAGTTTTATATTTAGATTAATTATACAGAGAAAACTCATACATTTGCCTTAGCCACTATTTGTTTTACTGATTGTTTAAAAAAAAATATTTAGGCTCTCATTAAAGTTCTTGGTACAGAGTTTGACATATGTTGAGGGAGAGAAAGAGAGGGGAGCGGGAGAGAGTTATAAAATAAATACATTGTAACTAGCCACACTACTGCAACACAATCCGCTAGCAAATTAAAATATTGGTTGCAGATAAAAAAATAGCCATTACAGTAATTTATATATTATGGTTTCATATACGGTAATTCACAGAACAGATAGCTACTCTGAAACATTTGGCGCCCATCACGATAAGCCAATCACTATATAATAATTACATTATATTTTCAACTCTTAGATTCGTTGAAATTTTAACTAGAAACCAGTTGAATTAATAACCAATCAGACACATCTTGCAAAATTAAACACAAAAGTTTATGAACTAAGAATCATTGAGAGAAAAAAGCTTTCTCCATTCTTTTAAAATATAAAACATCTTGAAACATCTTGAATTTCTGATAATAAAAGCTTCCGTAACATTCTTGTATACTTTTTGAAATAATTATCTGAATCTTGTGTAGAAAAATATTTACTGAGAACTCCTCTGAAACATTTTGACGTCTCCCACCGTGAGAAAATTATAAAATTAGATTAACTGAGCACTTTTATCCGTAGACATTTTCACAATATTTACTGAGAACTCTTCTGAAACATTTTGACGTCTCCCACCATGAGAAAATTATAAAATTAGATTAACTGAGCACTTTTATTCACAACAATAACACATCATTTTTTTCTTTTTTCTCTATTTTATTGTTCACTTAACATAATCTTTTAATTGATGTTTAAGTAAATAAATATGCACAGAGCCAATATCAACAAAGTTTCTTGAAGTATAGACAAAAAATGTTTTTTTTTAACCAAGGCTCTGACCAATATTTTAAATTCTGATTTTAAGTAGAGGTTAGAAATTTGTTATCAACACTTCATTTAACACATCATACCGATACTTTATTTTATTTATAGGCACCCATTGCCATAAGCCAATCACTATATAATTACATTATATTCGACACTTAGATTCGTTTAAATTTTAACTAGAAACCACTTGAATTAATAAGCAATCAGATACATCTTGCAAAATCTTATATATCACTATTTCCGGGTTTTAATAATGCTAGTTTACCTTTAGAAATCATAGGGCCAGTAAAGCATATCCACAATTAAAACACCATAAAGTAGAACGAGGCTTGATCTGCTAGAGCGAATATTATCAGCAACAGTATTTCTATTTTTTCTACTACAGGAGGTTGCATGCTTTGACAGACTTGAACATAATTAATCTTTTGGTGGCCTTAAAATACAAAATAATAATTTTGAACTCTTCTATGTTACATACTATTTAAAGATGATCTACTTGTCAATTATCCTTGTTCTGATATCTCTGTAATAACAAAAAAAAAATATTTCACAAAGTAACAATACTTATATTAATAACATTATTTTTTTTATTTTATAATGATAGTTTGCTACTTATCTGAAAATATATCTGAGATATACCAAGTCCATTTAATATCTATCGAATTTCAATGATGTAAAAAGTCTTGAATATAACTTGTATATAAATGATGATTGTATATGGACCAATGCGTAATATTGAAAGTTTTATGTATACATAAAATAATAAGGTTAGGTTGGTTGACCAGATATATATATATACCATATACGGATTCTCTCTCTCTCTCTCCGTCGCTCTTCTCTTTCCCTCTCTCTCTCTCTCTCCGTCGCTCTTCTCTTTCCCTCTCTCTCTCTCTCTCCGTCGCTCTTCTCTTTCCCTCTCTCTCTCTCTCCGTCGCTCTTCTCTTTCCCTCTCTCTCTCACTCTACCCCCTCACTCACTCTCTCTCTTTTGCCAGTCGGTCGGACAAAAATGCTATACTATGTACCGGTCGGACAAAAATGTATAGTTTGTGCGTACTGAAGAATATGGAGATTCGGAGATTCGGAAATAGTACATAAAAATATTCAGATCTCTAAATCTTTTGAATGAGACAATCTTTTTAAATGAAACCTTTCGATTTGAGTAGAGCAATGAAATGGCTTTCGATTAATAGGGATATGTTATACAGTTAAAACTAACGCAATAGGTATATAATCGCATTGAATTTCTCGTACATCCATTTCAAAGTATATAATCACGCGGTCGTCCTAAGGCTCTTCTATACTTGCCTTCGGAACGCTCCCGCGTTCCTTGATCCACACCATTTGTCTATAGTCCTTTTATTTATTCTGATCTCATATATTCATTAACCACTCTCTACAAATGGTAAGAATTTTTTTCATGACTGTACAAATAACTTTTATTTATTCGAATCTCATTTATTCAATAAGAACTCTGCAAATGGTAATAATTTTTTTCATGACTGTACCAATAATAATATTGTTAATATAAAACTTTCTACGAAAGTATAAAATAAGGCAAGTATAGACGTTTTTTCTGTATAATCTATAAAATAATAATATTTATGTTTTTTTAAAAGAAATCAAATAAATACCAGTGAAAAAGTCTTTTACTTCTTTGAGTCATTGTATGCTGAACACATTATATGTAAGTAAGTACATTCAAATTGTTCATTGCAAATCAAACAAATGAAAGTTGTGAAATCAATTATCGATAGTCAAGTAATGCAAACAACTATATGACTATTCTCAGAAATGTACTGAAATTTGTTCATCCTTCTATATAAATTAAACACAAGAAAGTACTGAAATCAATTTATTGTAGTCAAGTACCCATAAGTTAACTTGACTGAATAATACAACTTTTCGTAACTACTTAAAAATATTCAGTCAGCGGGCATAAAGTACTACTTAACGGCAACAGGCGTAATAGCTCCCATACTCCTACCAAACTTTATAGAACCTACGCACTTTACGCCCGTGTGGGCGAAAATTATTTTAATTATATAACTACTATGCCTTCTTTTTATTTCTAAAATTCATAAGAATTTTATCAGATATTTACGAAAAGTCAAAGCCTATATAAAAAAATTACATAGTTACCACCACATCTCCATTTTTCATTGATCTTTCTCAATTTTGAAATTTCTATAATATTACGCATCTTGGGAGGATAATAGAAGTCTATAGAGCTGCTCTAGCACTGGTGGTCCTCCAATCTCCCATACATATTTGGCGGGCCCGACGGTTTCCAGTTTACTGGTGGGCTTTGTAAATGTAGAATACTAAATTTTTACATAAATTCATTAACAATGTTTATACCTAAAAGCCCATTATAAATAATTACATTGGCTCTAATTTTTAATTGATACCGTTTAAATATAATATCCCTACATGTGCAGAATCTCATGATTTACTTTCATTACCGAAAATATTTTTCCTTGTGTCCGTCTTTTTTAAACTGGAATGGGATAACAAATGCATATAAATTTATTGTCTACTCAAAAGTACTTTAGGTTTTATTAACCATTTTGTAAGCCACCTATTTGTTATTCTTTTCCGTCGTGTAGATATCATATGAGATCTCATATGAGATATCATATGTGTGATGTCATCTGCAATTTTACATATTATGGGATCTCATATGAGATCTGATGCCCGATATTCTCTATGAGATCTGATGTCCGATATTCCCAAATGAGATCTGATGTCCAATATTCTCATATGAGATCTCATATGATATTTTCATGCGGGTTTGCACTTTCTATTCAAAAACAGAGTAATAAATTCAATACTGAGCCCTATTTAATAAGTAGAAGCAACCCATTTATACATTTTATCTGATTTTTAAACGTCTGAATATTTATACGAAAATGACCATGTCTAGACCTTAAACTGCAAACCGTTGGGCCCGCCAAGTATGTATGGGAGATTGGAGGACCACCCCTGCTAGAGCAGCTCTATAGACTTCTATTGTCCTCCCAAGATGCATAATATTATAGAAATTTCAAAATTGAGAAACATCAATGAAAAATGAAGATGTGGTGGTAACTATGTAATTTTTTTATATAGGCTTTGACTTTTCGTAAATATCTGATAAAATTCTTATGAATTTTAGAAATAAAAAGAAGGCATAGTAGTTATATAATTAAAATAATTTTCGCCCACACGGGCGTAAAGTGCGTAGGTTCTATAAAGTTTGGTAGGAGTATGGGAGTAGTAGGGGCAGCGCGGCTACCGCGCCAGAGCGGCTCCCGCGCCACTTACCCACCGAGCACTACTTACCGTCCGTCGGTAAGGTAGGGTGCAAAGTCACCATGCGAGAGGCCCGGTAGAGGGCGCATTGAACATTTACTCCATCGATAAAATGCGTACGTATGTCATGTTGCAGGGGGCATGGGGCCCTCATGTGATGTTATGTTGTAAGTGAATATAGAATATTTTTATAATATTCATATAGTGTTATTTGTTAATTATAAGTAGTCTTATATTTTATAAGTATATTTTATCTTAGTATATTCAATCAGTATATTTTATATTGTATAAGATTCTACAAAGATATTTTATAAGTTCATAGAAATTTTAAAAAGTTAATGATGAGCAATTCAATGAAATTTATATTAACAATATCAAATGACTATTTTTAAATTCAAAAGAAACTTTAAAATATTTAAACAAGTTAGTTTTTAAGGAAAATTTTCTATTATAAGAATAAATATTTCATAGAGGACATTGGGATGTGGAAACTTTAAGGGAAAATAAAAAAGATATGTAAGATTATTTCATATTTATTTAAAAAAGCTTTTTCATATTTATTTAAAAAAGCTTAAAAGTAATACATAGTAGAATACATCTTAATCTACGAGTATAAAAAGTTTCAAATTAATCTTTCTACTATAAAAATATATTTAGAAACTAGTGAACATCTTAATTAAAAAGTATTACAATTTAGCAAATAACTTTGAAAATTTAAAATTAAAGTTAAAGAGAAAATTATCTAAAAACTAATAATTATATAAATTCTAGAAGGCATCCACCTAAAGATTTGACGAAGACTTCTCTATTAACTAATTCTGACTCTATGTTGAGAAGCGCCTCTGGCTTCTCCAGTAATAAAGAATTAACTTTACTTGGAAGGAAAATGTCAAAACTACTGTCTAATTCAAGAACAATTTTTAAGCCGTATTTAGTGGATACCTTTTTTAATGAGGTTATCTTATACTGTTTATTTAGCTCCAAGTCCCGTAGTCGTTTTGTGGGCAGGTATGATGGACTTCTCGCTGCTTCATTTATGAGGTCCATGACTGAAAAAAGAAATGATAAATTATTATTTATATTTTTTTTTTATAGAATTACTTACTTATTTATTCTGACGTATCAGAACTTTCAGGGGTTGAATATTGCTCTCTCAAGTCCTCCACCCAGCGGTATAAAGCGCAAACTATTTCAACTGAACAATTCTGTTTCCACCCGGGACAATGATTAATGCAGGCTAGCGGTCGTATAAATCCAGGAGTTCTTATAGATGGACAACCCAAATCCTCCAAGTTTCTTATATTATCGAAATAGGGTTGCAGCCAGTGTTTTTTGTGTTCACCTTTGACCCAAATTGTTAATAACGACCCCTGCGCTTTTTCTTTCAAATTGTCGAAAGCCGTTAACAGGTATGAATACGGCACCTCTCCGTGTTCCCAATGAATTCCGTGCAGATTGGATTGTAAATATCTATTTAAAATTTTTACATTCTGGTCTAAATCACTCCAATCACAGGGTGGTTGAAATGTCGCAACGTACGGCACCGGATTTAACGCATTAGGATCTATATAAGCAATTTCTTTAAATATAAAATTGCCGTTGTTATCTTTAAAACCTTGGGTATCTACAATTAGTTCCATGATAAGTTATATACTGGAAATGTAGATAACATTATTTGAATATTATTCAAGAAAAAAAGTAGAGTTAATATAATAGTGTTAAAAGTTAGAGTGAAAGATGTGATAATAACTTATTAATTCATAATACATGCAATGTAAAAAATTAAAGTCCCTACGGAGAGATTGAAAAGTTAAAGTACAATAGCTGAGAAAATCTTAGAAAAAAAAATATGAACTTATTATATGTGAAAAAGTTAAAGTAAGAGATGTGAAAATAAATTATAAATTCGTGATACGTGCTATGTAAAAAATTAAAGTCCCTACGAGGAGACTGAAAAGTTAAAGTTCAACAGCTGAGAATATCTTAGAAAAAAATATGAATTCATTAAAGTAAGAAATTTTAAAGTAACTTATAAATTCATGATACGTGCTGTGAAAAAATTAAAGTCCCTACAAAGAGACTGAAAAGTTAAAGTTTAATAGCTGAGAATGTCTTAGAAAAATTAATAATTTATAAATTCACGATACGTGCTATGTAAAAAATTAAAGTCCCTAAGAAGAGACTGAAAAGTTAAAGTTCAACAGCTGAGAATATCTTAGAAAAAAATATGAATTCATTAAAGTAAGAAATTTTAAAGTAACTTATAAATTCATGATACGTGTTATGAAAAAATTAAAGTCCCTATAGAGAGACTGAAAAGTTAAAGTTCAATAGCTGAGAATGTCTTAGAAAAATGAATAACTTATAAATTCGTGATACGTGCTATGTAAAAATTAGAATTTTATAATAAAGAATTTGAAAGTTTAATGCTAAAATATAATATAAATCTATATTCATCCTATAGCAAACTCAAAGCCTCAATTTGTGAACGTTTTAATCGTACATTAAAAAACAAAATGTGGAAAAACTTTAGTTTACAAGGCAGTTATAAATGGATAGATATTTTGCAAGACCTAACTTTACAGTATAATAATACTAAGCACCGAACGATTGGTATGAAGCCCGCAGATGTTAATTCTACAACAGTTAATAAAGTTTATAATCGTTTATGCATTCATCAGAAAACCTCTAAACGTCCTTGTAGGCGTGCAAAATTTAAACTTGGTGATAAAGTTCGAATAAGTAAAAATAAAACTGTTTTCGAGAAAGGATATACACCAAACTGGTCTACAGAAATTTTTACAATAAATAAAGTATTACCTACATCACCATTTACATATCATTTGAAAGATTATCAAGATAAACCAATCGCTGGCGGATTCTATGAAGAAGAACTTATGAAGACTAAATATCCTGATATTTACTTAGTAGAAAAAATTATAAAAAAACATGGCGATAAAATTTATGTAAAATGGTTAGGTTTTGATAAGTCTCATAATAGTTGGATAAAAAAAAGTGATTTATGAATAAATAAAATTGTAAATAAGATGAACTAATTGTTTTTATTTAATACCTATTTCCTTACATTTTTTTACAAGAATTGGATGCAAAATTTCATTAACTTTATCAATTCTTCTCCTAAAACGTTCTCTGTCACGAGCAATTTGTTCCCATTCTCCACACCGAGCCTTATGATATGCAAACCTCCACGCATGCGTTACATGAACAGTTAGCTTTTCATCAAAATGTACATTCTTTTTAACACGCATTGGACACCTAAAATAATAAATTTCTATATTACATATGTAGAATATTTACTATAAATTAATATATAAATTACTATTATACAAAAAATATACTCACTTATTATTTATTTTATAATGACCCCATGCTAAAGTATCTATATTATTGTCTTGAACATATCTTTTATCATCATATGGACTTAAGGCAATCTTTAACTGCTTTATAGTTTCTACATTATGGAGTCGGGATCTTATGGAATACTGTTGTCGTTTTTTAATAGATAAATTTTGCAAACAATCTACAAAATCATCAAACTTTATAGTTTTTTTAACAACTGAAACCTTAATACCTTTTATTTTTTTCATATGATCTTGACCATAAACGCGAGTACTGTACATTTTACTTCTTAAGCCAACGAATTCTGTAAGAATCTGACCATTACACTCATCTTTCATAAGACCAACAATTTTTTTATTTGCATGAGGCATATTAAAGATGTTTTCACTGGGATAGTCTGAAGTATCAAACTTTGAGAGATTTTTTTCATATCAGCATAAAAATCATCACATTCAACAGCATAAATCAAGCTGTCTGTGTCTGTATAAAGAAGCTTACAATTTTCTTTATACATTTTTTTCATATAACTATAATGAAAATCATAAATCAGAGTTTTAGAAATGTCTAAAACTGAAAGTCCAACGTAAATTGGTTTATCTAACAAAACTTCAACTTTTTTAAGCTGGATAGCTACTAAATTTTCATCAAAAATACTAATACTATGAAAAAGGGGACTTGATATTAGTGCTTCTACGCCATACCTTCCAGCCCATTTAGTTGATAGCTTGACATCAACACGTTTTCTTACATTCTCCATAGTTTTACCATATACAGCATTATTCATCAATTTGAAAAAGTTTTTTTCAAAATCAGTTCTTGCTAACGCCCTCATATTACTATTTAAATTGATGTAAGACTTAAGCCATGGAGATTGTTTAAATTTCAATACTTTATGAATTTTAACAAGCTGAAGTCCATTTTTGACAGCTTGTTTAAGTGATCGATAGTGTATAACATAATTTTTTTTATACGAAAGTGTAGCCAAAAGTTTTTCCTGTTTTGATCCCGGTGGTTTTGCTTGCTCAGGACAAAAAGGTAAGTCGTTATGAATGTCATGTATTTCTGAAGGATATTCTAAATCTACTTCTAAAATGTACCCGTAAGGTGCATCATCATCTATGAAAAAATCTAAATTTTCACAGTCGTCTATCCACTCAAAGGAATCATAAGGAAGACATTGAGTCATTGCCCAACCATATAAATTATTAGCATCTAAATATATTAGATATGTATTTTCTTTATTTTTATCATAATTTTCAGTCATATATTTATGATTTGCAGCTGCGTAGCGATGAGAGCACTGACTTAATCCACCTCTTATACCTCTTTCTATGAATAAAATCATATCTATATCAGTTAATAATTTTAATTGTATGCCAGTATACTTTAGCATTGCATCCCATGCAAATCCTGGAGTAGTATAATAATGAGCTGGATCTAAACCATATACGTTTATACTTTGATCACGAAAATTTTCAAAAACATCAGCTAATAATAAAACATCTGTCTTCATATAAAGATCTGAATATTCTTCAAGGGTATGAATACTAAAGGTATTCCATACTTTTTGTGCATGTTCATAATCTTCATCAGATATGGTTGAACCATTTAGCACACTGAAAAATTTTGTTTTTTCAGGTAACTCAGTTTCATCCAACTTTTCCCACGAATCCAGGTACTCGTAAGGCAGAACGCCTTTCTTCGTTAAAAGACTGATTTTTTCTTTTTCTAAAGATGAAAACTCCTTTGAAACAATTTTATATTCACTTAAATATGAAGCTAATTTTTCTAAAGAAGATGGCATAAATCTAAATGAATCTACAAAGCGAAATTTAATATCACTTTTCTCAACATGTTTTGTAAAAGAAATATACTTCTCCTTAGTCAATGGAAGTAAATCAACATCACTTTTCATATAATTCAATATATCATTAATTATAAAGTGAGCATCATAACCACTTAAGTTATGAAATATCACAGGAATCGTTCTTGAATCTTGATAATTCAAATTACACTTAGCATGAGCAGGACCGCGATATTTTCCTGAGAGATGACAATGATCTTACCTTATCACTGTTTTCTAATAATTTGTTACAAATGTGACAAATTTTTTAATTGAAATAATTAATCATTTCTATCGGTGTTAAAATTGGCATAGATCGTGGGTTTGTATATAAATTAGTAATACGGTCATGTATTACCTTCAATTCACTAGCAAACCACATAGCTGGTTTAACCCCACGATAAAATCTATATTCAGATAAAGAGTCATCAAAACTGCACTTCAAATAATATCCTATACTAAACATTTCATGTTTTTGAAACGATAAAGTATTAGCCAAACCTTCATCTTCCTGGTTTTCTAGTACAGGCTTTAACAGACATTCACAATCTGCATATACTGTGAATGGTAATCTTTCTTTATAATTAAAATTTTTAAAATAGATGATATCTTTACCTTTTATAGGAAGTTTCACCTTGCAATCATTAATATTCTTACATATTCTTTCATGCTCTTTTAAATTATTTTCATTAAAGAAAAAATTTAAACATCTATCACATATATATCGCTTCTTTTTTCTATGTGATAAACTTCCTCCTACTAGACGTGATAAATTTTTTATATATATGTAATGTGATTTCAGCTGTCCCTTAATTGTTTTTTCTAATAAAAGAAGATTTACATGATTTTCTTTTTTTTCATGTGCAAATAAAAGGGAATCACATTTTTCTCATGCAATCCGAAGACATTAACCGATATTAAAGGGTTTTGTTTTTCAAACTTGAAAATTTTTTTTATCGTAACAGGGAATTCTATACCTGTCATATTTAAATTATTTTCATACTGAAGATAATTGCTAACCCTGTTAGGATGATTTTTACGGTTTACTGGATACAAAGCAGATAATATTGCCCATTTAAAGCATTGATTATCTTTGTTTTGAATATTAATGCAAGCATTTTTTTTATCTAAAAATGGTGGTAAAGGTAAATATGAATTACCACTGCGCAATGGATTGAACTTATTCATATTAATTTGAATATTAATAATAGAATTTAAAGTCCATCCAGAATCTTTTTCTTGAAATTCTTCTACCTCAGCCAAAAGTTTATTTAAAACATGATTATCAAACCATTCACTTAAAGATGTACCTAAAACCACTTCAGCGTTTGGCGTATTGAAATGTTTCGTTTCAATACTTTCCTGTGAATCTTCATTTACATCAGAAGAAAGTTTCTTGAATGAACAAGATAGTACAGTGTTAATTTTCATGGCACATCGAATATCTTTCAAAATTTTCTTCACTTGTTGGCAGAACAATACTGAGGCGTCCTTTAAAAAGGTTGATATATCTATATGTACAAGATTTGCAATTATAATTATACTAGTTCTCACCCTTTTATTAAAAGCACTTTCAATATCAATCCAA
This sequence comes from Torymus aiolomorphi, assembly GCA_036365515.1. Lineage (NCBI taxonomy): Eukaryota > Metazoa > Arthropoda > Insecta > Hymenoptera > Torymidae > Torymus > Torymus aiolomorphi. The sequence goes on along the minus strand of CM070877.1, from coordinate 73,843,283 downwards.
CGAACTCGATGCTCGATTTCATCCGTTTTTAAATCTGGTACTATTCCATAACCAGTTTTTCCTATAGCATCAAGCTTTGCTTTGATACTCTCAATCCTTGCTATGGCGTATAAAATAGATTGTTTTTGAGCTGTTGTCAGCGTTCTTTTTCTCAATAATTCCCGAAGACTATCTAATGATAAAACACATTGTTCTACCCATTGTTCAATAACTTCGGAATCCATAGATTTATATATTAAAATATTTTCCACCTCTTCAAAAATTTTCACATGTTCCTGACAAAGATCTTTAACTTCATCCATTTTTTCAAATTAAAAAAAGACTTTTTTTCGTAAGTGTATTCTGAAAATTAAAAAATTATGTTATCATTTTAAATAATTATTGATAAAAAAAAAAAGGTGAAGAGAAATTAAAATAATCAATGATTTTGTATAATATTAGATCAGCATTTGATAATATAGAAACAGTTTAGTTGTATTAGGCAGTTATAATTAGATAGTATTTTATAAGATTTAACTTACATTATAATAAAATTAAAGATTAAATGATTGGTATAAAGCCTTATGCAATACTTTTAAAATCTTAGCAGACGACGTGGCAGTGGGCCACAAGTGAGGGACGCGTGAGTGAGAGGTACATAGTGAGAATGTAGAGTGGGAGGGGGAGGGGGGAAACTCTACTCGAAGAGTTCATATATGCCCCCGTGGGGTATAAGAAATGATGCGTGGTAATTATTTTATTAAATATATTTTATTAAATATATTGAGAGAAGAGGCGTAATTGAATGCCTGAAACGTTGACAAGGTAGATCATTGAAATCATACAAAATTAATTAATAGTTTTAATACAATAATGATTATGCCAAATATAGTGTAAATATTATAAAAATTATTTATATACTATAAATAGTGAAATACTATAAAAAAATTATACATAAAAAAATTATACATAATACTATATAAACTTAGTTAAACTTAACTAACTCGCGAATTTCATTTTTTAATGTTCGCTTATCCGTTTTTCTCTTTTTTTTAAGGAGAATTTCATTTTTTAATGTTTGCTTATCCGTTTTTCTCTTTTTTTAGGGAGAATTTCATTTTTTAATGTTTGCCTATCCGTTTTAGGTTCTTCTATATTTAATATTTTTTTCATTTCTGCACGAACTTGATAGTCTATGGTAGGATTATGCGCAGGATTCGGAATTGTTATTAGCTTCGCGGGCGGTGGAGAATTCAATAAATTTAAATCGAATGATTGTGGACTGTATGGCTCTAACGGTGGCGTTGACCAGCTACCAAATTCAAACGTAAACGATTCTGGCGTATAGCTCTCCCTTAGCGGAGAAGGTGGTAAAGGTATTTCTTCTATGATATTGAATGACTCCGAGGGTTGATCTATTGGTGAAATTACTTCGGGTAGAGGTCTAACTATTAGAAGAAGTTTTTTAAATATATTGGATGTTTTTTCTTGCTCCTGGTTTTGGACTAGAAAAACATTTTCACTACTTTCCACATGGTTTTGTGATGAATTGAGCTGAAAATAAAAAATATATATTTATAATAAAATATATAGCATATGTATCATAAAAAATACTATATTGCTTACCACTTCATTTCTGCGTATACTATACACTACAGGTGATTGCGGTGATTCTTCCTACAAATAAGCATACTTTTTTAATATAATTTAATTAGAAAAATTATGCATTACTTTATAAAAAGATAAAATATTACATTATAATAAAACACTGTTATGGTATCTATCAAATCATAAAATTTTTTCAAATACGATAAAATCTATGACTATAATTTTTAGGTAGTTTTGAAAAAATAAATAAAAAAATTATAAATTTACGTTAAAATGATAGAGAAAATTGCAATATTTTCATAAAAGCTACAATTTCGCAATTCGCTAAAATAATAATAATTTATTTTGAAACTAATAATAGTTTTTAAACTTACCTGATAGTCCTCACACTCATTCAAAACTTCATAACATAGGTTGGCAGATTTCTTACAATTCTCGGGTCCTTTCTATGATCTTCTGCAAATGGACATATTTCAGGAAGATCTATAGTTTTTTCCTTTAACTTTTCCCACTCACATTTATGTTGTACACTATTTACAATGATTCTTCTGATTTCCGTCACATAGATCTCTGTACTTTTATACATTTTTAACTTTAAAAATTTTCCAAATCGGACGAAGTTGCTTGCGTGAACACTTCCTAAAGACTGAATCTTGTATATTATACGTAGCGAGAAAAGCAACGCTTTCAATATATAATGCCCTTTATAGAAAAAATTTGGATTTTGGAAAGATTTTCAATGGAGCACTTAGGGTCCTTTGTTTTATGAACGCTTCGAGAGTGACGCGCGGGTGGACGATATCGTTCACATATGTGCTGGCTCGCTAAACTGCCTTTCCGAAATTTTCTTGAATTTTACTTCTAAACTAATTCTTTATCGGTTGCTTCGCGAACTAACAATATTAATGATATTTTATTTAATCAATTGTTATTTGAATGAAGCCCTTTCATTTAGTCGAAAAGTATTACATATTTTTGGCTCATTTTTATTTTATAGAATAGTTTTACTTTATTGTTATGTAGAAATATATAATAATACATAATAGAATGTACTGTTTCATTTATAATTATCAAAGTTAATTATAGTTTGCTAAGTTCTAGTATTATACATTTGAATAAAAAATGTTAAATAAAATAAACACTTAATTGAAAAGGAATATTTGTGAAATATTGAAAAAATTTAAGTGGAAAAAGAATAATGAACTTGAGAAAAAAAAAAGGTTTAAATTAATTTATATTAACTTACCAATTCGTTTTGAACTTAACTAGTGAAAAGATAGACTTCTGCAGCAACTATCGGTATATTAGATGAAAATCTTTCAAGCTATTTTCAGACGGTAACGAAAAAATACTCTCAAAGCTCAGTAGCACTTGTCAACTTGAAATAATGACATGTATCTAAAAAATGTTCAAGTATTATAAACTAATAGCAAAGCATTAAAAAAAAAATTTAATTTTATAGAACTATAAATGATAAAGTATTAGAGAATTGAAAATTATATATGTTAATACGTTGAAAAGACGAAGTTATTATAATCGAAAACTTTAAGTTACATTAATATAATGAAGAGAAAAACTGAATCATTATAAGTTAAACTATAGATCAATAAGCTGTAAGGATTGTATATTAATAAGCTGAAAATCAAAAGTAATTATATGAAATACTTACGTTTGGTAAGGAGACTAAGCCTCATGGGACTGACGCGCAGCCTTTTATCCACTGTCGGTATATAGGTGCGCATGCGCGACAGTTTAAAGATTGATAGATGGCAGTGCACCTGCACGGTATAGTTATTCATTTTAGATTAAAGAAGAAAGATCTATAGATGATCGTATGCACATGCGTGGTAACGTAAAAGATTCATAGATGAGTGAGGAAAGATTGGTAGGTGACGAACTGCGCATGACCGAGAAACTTTTAAGTTTGGGCTGATAAAAAGTATTTACAAACATTTCCTTACTATAAAGGTTAGGCGAGCTGGGTCCTAGCCACTCGTTTCTTTTTCTTATTTCAGCTCTAATACTTTTAATATAGCATTCTTACAGGTCTTTAATAATTTCTTCTTTCAGGACTTATAATTTAAAAGTTTTAAAGTCTTGAATCTTAATACAACACTTTTCTTACAGTTACAAAAGGTAAATTCATTTGTCGAATTAATTCTAAGTTATTTTCACGTCTCATACTTAAACTTTTTCACACTATTCATATTATAAGTCCTTTAGGCATCTTATACTTACTATTTTAAACTTTCAGATACTTTAACTTTTTACGTATAATGAATTCATATTTTTTCTAAGATATTCTCAGCTGTTGAACTTTAACTTTTCAGTCTCTTCGTAGGGACTTTAATTTTTTACATAGCACGTATCACGAATTTATAAGTTATTCCTTTTTCTAAGATATTCTCAGCTATTGAACTTTAACTTTTCAGTCTCTCTGTAGGGACTTTAATTTTTTTCACAGCACGTATCATGAATTTATAAGTTATTTTCAAATCACTTTCTTTAATGAATTCATATTTTTTCTGAGATATTCTCAGCTGTTGTACTTTAACTTTTCAGTCTCATCGTAGGGACTTTAATTTTTTACATAGCACGTATCACGAATTTATAAGTTATTCATTTTTCTAAGACATTCTCAGCTATTGAACTTTAACTTTTCAGTCTCTCTGTAGGGACTTTAATTTTTTTCATAACACGTATCATGAATTTATAAGTTACTTTAAAATTTCTTACTTTAATGAATTCATATTTTTTCTAAGATATTCTCAGCTGTTGAACTTTAACTTTTCAGTCTCTTCTTAGGAACTTTAATTTTTTACATAGCACGTATCGTGAATTTATAAATTATTAATTTTTCTAAGACATTCTCAGCTATTAAACTTTAACTTTTCAGTCTCTTTGTAGGGACTTTAATTTTTTTCATAACACGTATCATGAATTTATAAGTTACTTTAAAATTTCTTACTTTAATGAATTCATATTTTTTTCTAAGATATTCTCAGCTGTTGAACTTTAACTTTTCAGTCTCTTCTTAGGAACTTTAATTTTTTACATAGCACGTATCGTGAATTTATAAATTATTAATTTTTCTAAGACATTCTCAGCTATTAAACTTTAACTTTTCAGTCTCTTTGTAGGGACTTTAATTTTTTCACAGCACGTATCATGAATTTATAAGTTACTTTAAAATTTCTTACTTTAATGAATTCTTTTTTTTTTTTTTTAAGATATTCTCAGCTGTTGAACTTTAACTTTTCAGTCTCTTCTTAGGGACTTTAATTTTTTACATAGCACATATCATGAATTTATAATTTATTTTCACATCTCTTACTTTAACTTTTTCACATATAATGAGTTCAAATTTTTTTCTAAGATTTTCTCAGCTATTGTACTTTAACTTTCCAATCTCTCCGTAGGGACTTTAATTTTTTACATTGCATGTATTATGAATTAATAAGTTATTATCACATCTTTCACTCTAACTTTTAACACTATTATATTAACTCTACTTTTTTTCTTGAATAATATTCAAATAATGTTATCTACATTTCCAGTATATAACTTATCATGGAACTAATTGTAGATACACAAGGTTTTAAAGATAACAACGGCAATTTTATATTTAAAGAAATTGCTTATATAGATCCTAATGCGTTAAATCCGGTGCCGTACGTTGCGACATTTCAACCACCCTGTGATTGGAGTGATTTAGACCAGAATGTAAAAATTTTAAATAGATATTTACAATCCAATCTGCACGGAATTCATTGGGAACACGGAGAGGTGCCGTATTCATACCTGTCAACGGCTTTCGACAAATTGAAAGAAAAAGCGCAGGGGTCGTTATTAACAATTTGGGTCAAAGGTGAACACAAAAAACACTGGCTGCAACCCTATTTTGATAATATAAGAAACTTGGATGATTTGGGTTGTCCATCTATAAGAACTCCTGGATTTATACGACCGCTAGCCTGCATTAATCATTGTCCCGGGTGGAAACAGAATTGTTCAGTTGAAATAGTTTGCGCTTTATACCGCTGGGTGGAAGACTTGAGAGAGCAATATTCAACCCCTGAAAGTTCTGATACGTCAGAATAAATAAGTAAGTAATTCTATAAAAAAAAATATAAATAATAATTTATGAGGGGGTATCTAAAAATAGAAAAATTTTCATTAGAAAGCTTTAGATGCCAAAAATTTGTATACAGACTCATAATTTTACAAAAGTTTAGAATGTAGAAAAGGCACATATTAGAAGTAGATTTATTTTAGAAAATTCATTTCATGGAAAAAATTGAATATCGAATTAAATTTATAGAAGATATTACTATCGAAAAAAATGATATAATTTCGTACGCTAAAAATGAAGAATTCCCCTATTATAGAAAGTTCACAGTTCCGAAAATGCTGAATTTAGTGGAAATTCAAAGGATCAATTATTCGAATTCTACTCTATAGAATGAAATATAATAATATGAATTTTAGAAAACCAAAATATAGAATGATACTTTTGGAATTTCTAGCTTTTCGAATATAATGATTCGAAAGATATGAATGTAGAAAGGCAATACGTCAAAAGTTCAAGGTTTCGAAAAACAAATGTCGAAGGTTCAAACTTTCGAAAAATTAATTGAAAAGGTTTGAACTTTCGAAAAAAAATAATTGAAGTTAAACATTTAGAAGGTTCAAACTTTCGAAAAACAAATTCAGAATGTTCAGACTTTCGAAAACATATGTACTATTCAGCTAGGGTAAAGAAAAAGTAATTAACGCTAGATTGTAAACTTTCGACATTTTGAGCTTTCGACATTTTGAACATTCGATATTTTTAACTTTCGACATTTTTAACTTTCGATATTATGAACTTTCGACATTTATCTTTCGATATTTTGATCTTTCGATATTTGGACCTTTCGATATTTAGACTTTTCAATATTCTGAACATTCGATATTTGAACATTTGATATTTGATATTTACGAGATTTTCAGCATTCTAGATTTTCAATTTTCGATCTTTTGAACTATCTAAAGATGCTATTAAATTCTATATTTTGATCTTTTGATATTATGATTTTCTAATTTATGTACAGATATTTTCTGTAGATTTCGTTTCTGTAATTTAATTTCTAAAATTTGGGTTTTCGAAATTATAGTATTCTAAAATTATAAATAAATATTTTTTCTACAAATTTACTATTCCTTAAAATTATAATTCGTAAAATCGAATTCGAACTTATAAATTTTCAACTTTATGAATTTCGAATTTCTTTTTATTGAAATTACAAGTTTTCCATTAAAACAAGTTCTGATAAATTACCTTTCTTTAAAAAAGTTTTCTATTTTTCGATACCCCCTCTAATTTATCATTTCTTTTTTCAGTCATGGACCTCATAAATGAAGCAGCGAGAAGTCCATCATACCTGCCCACAAAACGACTACGGGACTTGGAGCTAAATAAACAGTATAAGATAACCTCATTAAAAAAGGTATCCACTAAATACGGCTTAAAAATTGTTCTTGAATTAGACAGTAGTTTTGACATTTTCCTTTCAAGTAAAGTTAATTCTTTATTACTGGAGAAGCCAGAGGCGCGTCTCAACATAGAGTCAGAATTAGTTAATAGAGAAGTCTTCGTCAAATCTTTAGGTGGATGCCTTCTAGAATTTATATAATTATAAGTTTTTAGATAATTTTCTCTTTAACTTTAATTTTAAATTTTCAAAGTTATTTGCTAAATTGTAATACTTTTTAATTAAGATGTTCACTAGTTTCTAAATATATTTTTATAGTAGAAAGATTAATTTGAAACTTTTTATACTCGTAGATTAAGATGTATTCTACTATGTATTACTTTTAAGCTTTTTTAAATAAATATGAAAAAGCTTTTTTAAATAAATATGAAATAATCTTACATATCTTTTTTATTTTCCCTTAAAGTTTCCACATCCCAATGTCCTCTATGAAATATTTATTCTTATAATAGAAAATTTTCCTTAAAAACTAACTTGTTTAAATATTTTAAAGTTTCTTTTGAATTTAAAAATAGTCATTTGATATTGTTAATATAAATTTCATTGAATTGCTCATCATTAACTTTTTAAAATTTCTATGAACTTATAAAATATCTTTGTAGAATCTTATACAATATAAAATATACTGATTGAATATACTAAGATAAAATATACTTATAAAATATAAGACTACTTATAATTAACAAATAACACTATATGAATATTATAAAAATATTCTATATTCACTTACAACATAACATCACATGAGGGCCCCATGCCCCCTGCAACATGACATACGTACGCATTTTATCGATGGAGTAAATGTTCAATGCGCCCTCTACCGGGCCTCTCGCATGGTGACTTTGCACCCTACCTTACCGACGGACGGTAAGTAGTGCTCGGTGGGTAAGTGGCGCGGGAGCCGCTCTGGCGCGGTAGCCGCGCTGGCGCGGAATATAAGACTACTTATAATTAACAAATTTAAACACTATATGAATATTATAAAAATATTCTATATTCACTTACAACATAACATCACATGAGGGCCCCATGCCCCCTGCAACATGACATACGTACGCATTTTATCGATGGAGTAAATGTTCAATGCGCCCTCTACCGGGCCTCTCGCATGGTGACTTTGCACCCTACCTTACCGACGGACGGTAAGTAGTGCTCGGTGGGTAAGTGGCGCGGGAGCCGCTCGGGCGCGGTAGCCGCGCTGCCCCTACTACTTATGGGAGATATTACGCCCGTTAGGCGTTAAGTAGTACTTTATGCCCGCAGACTGAATATTTTTAAGTAGTTACGAAAAGTTGTATTATTCAGTCAAGTTAACTTATGGGTACTTGACTACAATAAATTGATTTCAGTACTTTTTTGTGTTTAATTTGTATAGAAGGATGAACAAATTTTAGTACATTTCTGAGAATAGTCATACAGTTGTTTGCATTACTTGACTATCGATAATTGATTTCACAACTTTCATTTGTTTGATTTGCAATGAACAATTTGAATGTACTTACTTACATATAATTTGTTCAGCATACAATGACTCAAAGAAGTAAAAGATTTTTTCACTGGTATTTATTTGATTTCTTTTAAAAAAACATAAATATTATTATTTTATAGATTATACAGAAAAAACGTCTATACTTGCCTTATTTTATACTTTCGTAGAAAGTTTTATATTAACAATATTATTATTGGTACAGTCATGAAAAAAATTATTACCATTTGCAGAGTGCTTACTGAATAAATGAGATTCGAATAAATAAAAGTTATTTGTACAGTCATGAAAAAAATTCTTACCATTTGTAGAGAGTGGTTATTGAATATATGAGATCAGAATAAATAAGTTATATTTCAAAATTAAAAAAGATATTGACATTAACATCTTTTTAGTTAAAAAGAAAATTGAATACTATAATTTGCTAAATTTTTATGGTTTTTTACTGATTATTTTTTGAGAAGAAAAAATAATTTATAAAAAAAAATTGATTTTTTGCGCTACGATAACTAAAGTAAAATTCTCTTAATTCCTTTTAAATTTGTTGTGGAGGTAGGTTTTGGATACCTTTCGGATGAGATCTTTGCGTAAAATGATTGTCCATAAATTTCAGAGATATTTGAGGTTAAAATTTTGTTAACATTTTTTTCAAATCGTAATATCTCGAGAACGGTTCGATGGATAAGCCTGAAATTTATAAATAATTTTATATGTTAAATAGGCAATATGTGTACTAATTTGTATCAAGATCATGCGATTATTTTTGGAGATATTTGACATTGAAATTTTTCATATTTTAAAGAGTGATTTTCTTTATCGCATGATGAATGGAGGAAAATTGGTTTAATCCGTTTCCGCCGAAAACGTCATTCCCGGTACATCGGTTTTTGGGAACTCATAACTAATGCTGTAGGCGTAAAAAAAAATTGAGTGCGACATATTTTTAAAGTTTAAGACATGCCCTTTCCCATAGTGGACTCAAAATTGCTCCAAAATATTATTAATTATCAAAAAATTTAAACAAAAAAAAGCACGATTTTTCCGCTCTCTTTTTTTTTTTAAATTGAGTTTTCAAAAAGTTTTCCATCAGCAATCGACCTGGAACCTTTTCAACCGGTGGAATAAATGTCTGATCTTTAAGAATCCATGGTTCAAAAATCGATTTTTTGCCTTAGTATTTTCAAAATTGCGCCCGAACTGCAAAATTTTTGCAAATACATTCATGATTTTTTTACACGAAAACTATGAACTTATGGAGAAAGTGCCAAGAGTAAAAAAGTTCTTAAAATTACTCAAAGAATGCATCTAAATCTTCTCAATGGCATTCCAGAAAATTTTTTAATTTTGCGAATGGCAAACTTTTTGCAAAATCGAAAAATTGCTCAAACCACTCCAAAAAAATTCTCATGTATTCTTTGGCTAATTCTAAAAACATGTTATCCTTAGACATTTTCTCTGTGCATTTAGGTGCATTCTTTGAGTAATTCTAAGAACTTTTTCACTCTTGGCACTTTCTCCATAAGTTCATAGTTTTCGTGTAAAAAAATCATGAATGCATTTGTAAAAATTTTATGGTCGGGCGCCATTTTGAAAATACTAAGGAAAAAAATCGATCTTTGAATCATGGATTGTTAAAGTTCAGACATTTATTCCACCGGTTAAAAAGGTTCCAGGTCGATTGCCAACGGGGAAGCCTTTGAAAACTCAATTTAAAAAAAAAAAGAGCGGAAAAATTGTGCTTTTTTTGTTAAAACGGCATTTTTTCATAATTAATAATATTTTGGAGCAATTTTGAGTTCACCATGAGAAAGGGCATGCCTTAAACTTTAAAAATATGTCCACCTCAATTTTTTTAACGCCTATAGCATTAGTTATGAGCCCTCAAAGACCGATGATGTACCGCGAGTGGCGTTTTCGGTGGAAACGGGTTAATCGCTTTGATCACATTTTTTCAAATCGTCATTTCTTACAACTATATAATATATATATATCTTTTTTATCTTTTTGATCTGTAATTTATATAATACGTGTATGGGTATGTGTGTGTGTGTGTGTGTTTGTGTGTGTATATATACACACACACACACACACACACACACACACACACACACAGCATGTATTAATTCTGAAAGGATTCTGAAAGAATGCATGAAATAATTTTATTCTTTCAGAAATCATTCAGTGAAAGGATTCTGTAATAATGCTATGTCCGGGGTATTTTCCTTTCAGAATTAATTCAATGGAATAATTCAAAAATAATTTATAATATCATTGCAAAATTTATTCAATAGAAGATTTCTGAAAGGATTCATGGATTATTACCAAAAGGTTACTAAAAGATATTTCAAAATTATTTCCTGAAATAATTCTGAAAGGAAAATACCCCGGAAATAGCATCATTACAGAATCCTTTCACTGAATGATTTCTGAAAGAATCTTTCAGAATCCTTTCAGAATTAATATCACATATTATTGCAGAATCCTTTCAATGAAAGATATCTGAAAGGATTCAGGAATTAATTTTGTGAATTAATTCGAAAATATTATGAAAATATTACTAACAAGAAATTTGGAAGACGGATAAATCCCGTATTATTACAGAATCCTTCCAATGAAAGATGTCTCAAAGGATTCAGGAATTAATTTGTGATTTAATTCCTGAATCCTTTCAGACATCTTTCATTGAAAGGATTCTGTAATAATACGTGATTTATACTGTTCGAAATTTCTTTTTAGTAATATTTCCATAATATTTTCGAATTAATTCACAAAATTAATTCCTGAATCCTTTCAGACATCTTTCATTGGAAGGATTCTGCAATAATACGTTATTTATACTCTTTGAAATTTCTTTTCAGTAATATTTCCATAATATTTTCGAATTAATTCACAAAATTAATTCCTGAATCCTTTCAATGAAAGATGTATGAAAGGATTCAGGAATTAATATTGTGAATTAATTAGAAAATATTATGGAAATATTACTAACAAGAAATTTGAAGAGGATAAATCCCATATTATTACAGAATCCTTCTAATGAAGGATGTCTGAAAGGATTCAGGAATTAATTTTGTGAATTAATTCGAAAATATAATGGAAATATTACTAACAAAAAATTTCGAAGGTTATAAAATCATGTATTATTGCAGAATCCTTTCAATGAAAGATTTTTGGAAGGATTCAGGAATAAATATTGTGAATTAATTAGAAAATATTTAGTAAATATTACTAACAATAAATTTCGAAGGGTACATATAATCCCGTATTTGAAGGTACATTTTTATAATTTAGAATATTATTTAAATAATATTCTAACTATTTTTACATATATTTACATTGTTAATAATTTTACACTATTTTATCGCAGAAAAAAACGCAGAAAAATTTTTTACATGATGGAGATTCGAACCCGGGTCGCTTGGGTACTACGCAAATACGCTATCCATTACGCTATCGCTCGCTTGTTAGATCATTTCATTTTTTTCATTATATACTGCAATATGAGTGATACAATACATTAGAAAATTTATTCTTAATATTACTTTATTTTTTAATATTAACTTTGATCAATTAATTCATAGTTATTTAATACTTTTAGTTTATTAAATATTGTATTAAGTCGATGTGAAATGTGTGTGTATAAAGGGAGCTCTTCCTTACCGACGTTATGAGTTTTTACATTTTTTTGATCTTAGATTCAACTTTTGATGAATGAAGCTCTTCACTGCACTCCGTAATTGCATAAATAATACACCCATAAAATTTTCAGAAATTCTGTTCATTATTTTTCATAAAAAACTGGTAGAAAATTTTTCAACCCGTTTCCTGTAAAATCTATAACGAGCAATAACTTGAAAATTTACACATAGTGTATTTTTGTCATTACGAAGGGCAATAAAGAGCTCTTTTCCCGAAATTCGATAAAAATAAAAAAATGATAATTGCATATAATGCAGAGATGAATAGAATGAGCTCTACCTTACCGATGTTATTATTATTTGTAGTGTTTTCAATTTAGAATCAACTTTTAGAGTCAAAGGCTCTTTACTCTTGGCAGACGTATAAATAATATTTCTGTCGATTTTGAGGGGACTTCTAAACATTGTCATACTGAAAGAATACTATTATGAATAATAATAAAAAATATTGCTTATTTTAAGTACCTATATTATTCATCTTTAAATGTTTTTTTTTCTTTTATTTAAAGTTTTTATATTCTTACATTAACTTTTCAAATTAATATTTTTCGCAATTAGTAAATGTTTCAATCTATCTTAGTTCACAAAAACGAAAAATTATATACCCCGCACACATTTTAATACGTTCTTTAATAGGATCATACGAATGTAGAAAACAATGGACGACTAAATCCGATCATTATCCAATCATTTCATTTTTTTCATTATATAGTGCAAAATGACTGACAAAATAAATTAGAATATTTATTTCTAATATTTCTTTATTTTTTAATATTAACTTTGTTTAATTAGTATATACTTATTTAGTAAGTTTTGTTTATTAAATATTGTATTAATTAGGACTTATTTGATTGAAACAAATTCGAATTAAAAACAAAATAAATACATTATACGATGCCTCTTATATACGGACGCTGCCCTTTTCGTGTTGAATACTTGCAATAATTTCTGTACTATTTTATGTTTTCTTTCAAAAAATCTTTTCAAGGTTCTTTCAGGAAGAATTCGTGTAAATATCTTTTTTGCTATTGCGTTTTAAAAAATTTTATTGTAACAATCTTTTTCAAACGAATTCTAAATTATTTCTTGTATTAATTCACGTGAGTTTCCCGCAACATTTCATGAAATAATTCATGAAATTATTTTCAATAGATATTGAATTATCTTTGTGAATGATTAATTTTTATCATTCTGAAATTATTTCTGAATTATTTCGTGATATAATTCTTGACATGATTGCTGAATTGTTATGTTTTCTTTAAAAAAATCTATTAATTCACACGAGTTTCCCGGAAGATTTCATGAAATAATTCATGTAAGATTTTTGAATAGATATTGAATTATTTTTGTGAATGATTAATTTGTATCTTTCTGAAATTATTTCTGAATTATTACATGAAAGAATACTTGCAATAATTTCGAAATTATTTTATGTATTCTTTCAAAAAATATTTCAAAGTCCTTTCAGAATTAATTCGTGTAATTATTTTTTTTGCTATTTTGTTTTAAAAAATTTTATTTTAAAAATCTTTTTCAAAAGAATTCAAAATTATTTCTTGTATTAATTCACACGAGTTTCCCAGCAGATTTCATCAAATAATTCATGTAAGATTTTTGAATAGATACTGAATTATTTTTGTGAATGATTAATTTGTATCTTTCTAAAATTATTTCTGAATTATTGCATGAAAGAATACTTGCAATAATTTCGAAATTATTTTATGTATTCTTTCAAAAAATCTTTTCAAAGTCCTTTCAGAATTAATTCGTGTAATTATTTTTTTTGCTATTTTGTTTTAAAAAATTTTATTCTAAAAATCTTTTTCAAAAGAATTCAAAATTATTTCTTGTATTAATTCACACGAGTTTCCCAGAAGATTTCATGAAATAATTCATGTAAGATTTTTGAATAGATACTGAATTATTTTTGTGAATGATTAATTTGTATCTTTCTGAAATTATTTCTGAATTATTGCATGAAAGAATACTTGCAATAATTTCGAAATTATTTTATGTATTCTTTCAAAAAATCTTTTCAAAGTCCTTTCAGAATTAATTCGTGTAATTATTTTTTTTGCTATTTTGTTTTAAAAAATTTTATTCTAAAAATCTTTTTCAAAACAATTCAAAATTAGTTCTTGTATTAATTCACACGAGTTTCCCAGAAGATTTCATGAAATAATTCATGTAAGATTTTTGAATAGATATTGAATTATTTTTGTGAATGATTAATTTGTATCTTTCTGAAATTATTTCTGAATTATTGCATGAAAGAATACTTGCAATAATTTCGAAATTATTTTATGTATTCTTTCAAAAAATCTTTTCAAAGTCCTTTCAGTATTAATTCGTGTAATTATTTTTTGGTAACACTTTTTTTATTTTTTTGGAAGATTTTTGAAAGTATTTTGTAAGGATTCCATATATTATTTTAAAAATGAATTTAAAATTAATTTTTTTTCCTTTTAAAATTCTTTCTAAATCATTTCAATGTATTAATTCATGAATTATTTCATGTAATTATTTCAGTTTTCTTTCATGCTGTATGGAACACACACACACACACACATACCCATACACGTATTATATAAATTACAGATCAAAAAGATAAAAAAGATCAGAAACAAGATCAGAAGCACACATGAAAAGGAAAGAACTTGAAGAAGACGAAGCCGCTAATATAACAGAGTAAGTTAGGGAAGTTATAAATTTTTCTACAGGGCTATATATATATATATATATATATACTCGTAATCGTATCGACATAACCTCACGCATCTCTAATCTCTAATAAACAAAAACAATGTTATTATGAAATATGTACATACACAATATGTATATACTATTACGGATTAATATTTAAATTATATCAAAGATCTCAGAAAGTGGACTGATGAAAAGAATTTATTTACGAGCATCATCAATCAGACAATAACGTTTTAGATAAGTATTTTAAAATATACATTGACAGTAGAAAGCAGAGATCAAGATGTAGTTCTGTTTTTATTTTTTTAAGTACTGTCAGATCAGATCTTAGAAATTGAGTCTATCCCAACTATACGGCTACTACAATACAAGAGTTTAGATAAGTATAATTTTTAAGTAATTTGTCACAAAGACATTATCCCTTATAATGTAGGCTAAGCGAGAAGCTCCAAAACCTATTTCATTCATCGTAAAAGATTTTCAATGTTTTATATTTGCAACATGAACAGTCGGGTGAAGGCTTTTCTTGAGACAAAGTTTATATTCTTTGTATAAATGGTTTATAGTTATTATTTGAAAAGTATCTAACATAAAAATTTTCTAATTTTAATTATTTTAAAAAACAAGTTATTTCACAATGCCATTTCACAATAAATTTTTATATTTTCTCACTTTTCAAATCATAACTATAAACTATTATATAAAGAATATAAACTTTGTCTCAAGAAAACTCTTCACCCGACTGGTCATGTTGCATAAATAAAACATTGAAAATCCTTTACGATGAATGAAACAGGTTTTGAACCTTTTCGCTTAACTTATATTATGAGAGATAATGTCTTTGTGACAAATTACTTGAAAATAATTCTAAATATTTTCTTCTTTTATAAATGGGTTATTTGATATAAAATCAAAAACTGTTATATTCCTCTAACTTGTTAGCCTTACTTTTTGAGGTAAATATATATAATACACTATTCAAGAATGGAAGCAAAGTCATTTACTAAACTCATCTTACAGTCTTCTTATATTTAATTTATAGTTCTGGTTCAGAAAGTTGTACTTGAATAAAATATTTCAAGTAAGTCATTTCTTAAATGGTAAAAGCTTTACCAGATATGAGAAAAAGTAAAATTAACAAATTTTACTTTTGGAACTTTTCAAATCATAACTATAAACCATTTATACAAAGAATATAAATTTTGTCTCAAGAAAAGCCTTCACCCGACTGGCCACGTTGCAAACATAAAACATTAAAAATCCTTTATGATGAATGAAATAGGTTTTGGAGCTTCTCGCTTAACTTATATTATGGAAGATAATGTCTTTAATAACAAATGTAAAATTTGTTAATTTCACTTTTTCTCATATCTGGTAAAGCTTTTACCATTTAACAAATGACTTACTTGAAATAATTTATTCAAATACAACTGTCTGAACCAGAACTATAAATTAAATACAAGGGGACTGTAAGCTGAGTTTGGTAAAGGACATTGTTTCCATTCTTGAATAGTGTATTATATATATTTACCAAACAGTAATGCTAACGAGTTAGAGGATTATAACAGTTTTTGATTTTACATCAAATAACCCCTTTATAAAAGAAGAAAATATTTCGAATTAATTTACAGTAATTTGTGACAAAGACATTATCTATCATAATATAAGCTAAGCGAGAAGCTCTAAAATCTATTTCATTCATCGTAAAGGATTTTCAATTTTTTATGTTTGCAACATGACCAGTAGGGTGATTCTTGAGACAAAGTTTATATTCTTTGTATAAATGATTTATAGTTATGATTTGAAAAGTATCAAACATAAAAATGTTCTAATTTTAATTATTTTAAAAAACAAGTTATTTCACAATGCCATTTCAATAAATTTTTATATTTTCTAACTTTTCAAATCATAACTATAAACCATTTATACAAAGAATATAAACTTTGTCTCAAGAAAAGCCCTATCACCCAATTGGTCATATTGCAAACATTGAAAATCCTTTACGATCAATGAAATAGGTTTTGGAGCTTCTCACTTAGCTTACATTATGAGAGATAATGTCAAATGTAACAAATTACTTGCAATTAATTCTAACTATATATTTTCTTCATTCTTAAAGGGGATATCTGATGTAAAATCCAAAGCTGTTAATATAACAGCTATAGATGTTAATTCTTAAAACCATATAATGTATCCATAAGGTATTTTGAATATATGGCTTTTGGTATATAACTAATTGAGTAAGGGATGTAAAATCCAAATTGTTAATAAGTATAACAGTTAGAGGAATACCTCTACTTGTTTGCATTACTGATTGAGGTAAATATATAATAATACACTATTTAAAAATGGAAACAAATAGTCCTTTATTTTAATCATATAGTTCTTTATAGTTCTTCATTTTAATCATAGGTTCGAAAAGTTGTACTGGAATGAATTATTTCCATAAGTCATTTGTTAAAAAGTAATCACTACACCGGATATGGAAAAAAATTCAAATAACTTTATTTTACTTACAATTATTAAGATAGCAATGTTTATTTTTATAACAAAACTTTCTACGAAAGAATAATATACTCTATGGAAAGGAATTCTAATAATAAATAATTATTTTCTTCTGACAATTTTATCTTACCGGTTCTATACAATAAATTAATTTGTCTATAAAAAGAAGAGTATATATACTTATATTATATATAGCAAAAGGGATTTCTTGATACAATGAAAGTGTTATTCCATTTTTTTTTACAAATAGAGCAGCCTCACACGATGCAATTATTATCATGTACCCACACGAAAATTAAATCTATGAAATATGGTATCATCATTCTTTACCGTTATAAAACTTTGTAATTATTATTGAAGCTCTTAGAAACTTGTGGAATCTCCCTAAAATAACACTTTTAAAAAAAGTAAAACTTTGGCGAGTATAAGTGTATTTGTAATCTCTCTCCCTCTCTGTCTCTCTCTCCCTATCTCTCTCTCCCTCCCTCTCTCGCTCCTCTTTCTTTCTCTCCCTCTTTCTCTCCATCTCTCTCTTTCTCCCCCTCTCACCCCCAAAAGAATATCATAGTTTAAAACAAACACATGAAAGAAGTGGAATCAATTATTATTTTATATAGACAAGTACATTCTTGTGACATAGAAATATGGAATTATTTTTATAACAAAAAATCGTAAGTACTACTAAAAATAAACTCGTGAAACTGGTGGAATCAATTAAGTGCAGGCAAGTCAATTATTATAATAAAGAGAATTTTTAAAATAAAATTTGTTTAATATATATTTACTATAAAAATTTGTATAAAAAATAATACGTCTAACAAAAAATATTACAAAAATACTAACATAATAACTGTAATTGAAACACAAAAAGTTAAAAATTTTTTGCGTAAACATTTTCGAAGTATAGATCATAGAAGCCACCACCCTCTAAAATAGTTTAACCATGAGCTGTTATACATCATAAATTCATGTAAGTTTTTCTTACGCAAGTCAATCTACCTATTATCTGCAACTATGAATTTTAATTAAACATCTTCTTAAACTGTTAATGTAATTTTTTTAATTTTGGGAAATTTTCTTTTAAAGACAGAAGATACTTGCCGGACGCATCGTTTTGTAGTATTTAGGTAATCTATCAAATATTTATTTTTATATCATTATTTTTTGGAATAAGATTTATATATTATATTTTATAAAAACTTTTCAATTATATTATATCTATCTATTATATCTACTAATTTGACAAAAATTTTATATCAATCTTTATGATTTCTATAATTATAATTTCATTATAATTTCATTGTAATATCTTCATTATACAAATTCATTATAAAAATTGAATTATTATTAATTCTATAGTAAGATAATAATATTTTTTTTTTACATTGCGTATGTACATCTATATATTACGTATGCTTGTTCCTAACATTATATAACGAACAAGTTTTGTGTAAGTTTTGCTCTAGTCAAATATCGAAATATACTTATTTTCTTGAACTGTTACTACCATTTTATTTCAATTATTTACATACTACGTGATCAATAACTAAATACATACAAGGTTACGATTTCCGTCCTACGCACCTTGAACTACAAAACGATGCGTCCGGCAAGTATCTTCTGTCTTTAAAAGAAAATTTCCCAAAATTTAAAAAATTACATTAACAGTTTAAGAAGATGTTTAATTAAAATTCATATTTGCAGATAATAGGTAGATTGACTTGTGTAAGAAAAACTTACATGAATTTATGATGTATAACAGCTCATGGTTAAACTACGAGGGTTATTTGACAAGTACCTAGCCTCACCGCCAGATGGTGCCACTATCGCACCAGAAATACACTACAGTGCAGTATCTTCCTGTAAACGGTTACAGACGAAATTTCAGTCGGATCGGAGTTGTAGTTTATTTTTGAGAGCGTGTGAAAGCAAATGTGTCCGTTGATTTTTGAAAAAATGGAGAAAGAACAATATCGGTCGGTGATTCGATTCTTGTTTTTGGAAGGGAAATCGCGCAGTGAAATTAAAGAACGCTTGGATGCAGTGTATGGGGATGCTTCTCCTTCGATGGCGACCGTTAAATTTTGGTATACCGAGTTTCAACGTGGTCGTACGTCGGTTTTTGATGATCCACGCCCAGGTGCTCCGAAAACAGCCACTACGGAGGAGAACGTGACAAAAATACACGATATCGTTTTGTCAGACCGCCGATTAAAGGTGCACGAGATAGCTGCGATAGTAGGCATCTCAGAAGAACGCGTGTGGCATATCCTACAGGAGATTTTAGGCATGAGGAAGCTGTCAGCAAGGTGGGTGCCGCGTTTGCTGACTGCAGACAACAAGCGCATCCGTGTGACCAGTTCAGAGCAGTGTTTGGAGCTGTTTAATCGCAATCCAAAAGAGTTTTTGCGTCGTTACGTGACCGTCGACGAAACATGGATTCACTACTACACTCTAGAGACCAAGGAGCAGTCAAAACAGTGGACCTTACCCGGTGAACCTGCTCTGAAGAAGGCGAAGACGGTCCAGTCGGCCGGAAAGGTGATGGCCACTGTTTTCTGGGATTCTCAAGGTGTGATTTTTATTGACTATCTGGAGAAGGGCAAAGCGGTCACAGGACAGTACTACGCCGAACTATTGAGCCGATTTGATGCCGTGTTAGAAGAAAAACGGCCCCATTTGTCTAAAAAGAAAGTGCTTTTCCACCACGATAATGCACCGGCTCACACTTCTGCACTCGCTACGGCTAAATTGGTCGAATTACGCTACGAACTGCTGCCCCATCCACCGTATTCTCCAGATTTGGCTCCATGCGACTTTTTTTTGTTTTCGAACCTAAAAAATTCGCTCGCCGGGAAGAGATCCCACTCCAATAACGAAATAATCGCCGCCACGGAGGCCTATATTGCAAACCAAGAGAAAACATTTTTTTCAACGGGGTTAAAAAAATTGGAACACCGCTGGACCAAGTGTATTCAACTAAAAGGAGACTACATTGAAAAATAAATTTTATTTTTTTGTAAAATTTTGGTGTTTTCATTTGTAGGCTAGGTACTTATCAAATGACCCTCGTATTTTACAGGGTGGTGGCTTCTATGATCTATACTTCGAAAATGTTTACGTAAAAATTTTTTAACTTTTTGTGTTTCAATTACAGTTATTATGTTAGTATTTTTGTAATATTTTTTGTTAGACGTAATTATTTTTTATACAAATTTTTATAGTAAATATATATTAAACAAATTTTATTTTAAAAATTCTCTTTATTATAATAATTGACTTGACTGCACTTAATTGATTCCACCAGTTTCATGAGTTTATTTTTAGTAGTACTTACGATTTTTTGTTATAAAAATAATTCCATATTTCTATGTAACAAGAATGTACTTGTCTATATAAAATAATAATTGATTCCACTTCTTTCATGTGTTTGTTTTAAACTATGATATATCCTTGCTATAAACAGCGTATTGCAATCGATAGAAAATAATTCAATCGACTATGAGACTAATTTGTCATACTAATTTTTACATTTGAGATAGATAAAATAAATTATCCTTTAGAAACCGATTAAAAAGTATAACACAATCGATAGAAATATATTAAAATCAGTTGATAAAATACACTGAGCAATCGACTTTAATGTACTTTGAGACTATTGAAAGTTATCGACATTAATAAATTTCTATAAAATCTTTATTTTAATCGCGTTAATGTGTAAAAATTAGATTGACAAATTAGTCTCAAAGTCGATTAAAATTTTTTTTATCGACTTTAATTCAGTTTTCTATCGACTACATTAAATGTTATTTCATAAGAATCGATTCAACCCTGGTATTTTTAATCGATTTCAATCACAATTATTATGAAGAATTCTTAATGGTCTTTAATCGACTATGTATACTTCCTATTTCAAATCGGTTTCAATCGTCTTTCCAATCCGATTTAGAGTAGCATTTAAAGTAGTGGATTAATATTAATGTAAATTGATTGATATTGAATCGACATAAATCGATTTCAGCAAATTCTATCGTATTATCAACTATTGATGATCAAAAATTTTTCGGTTTCAATAGTTTCTTATTTCAATGGGATTTTAAACTCTGAATTAAGATTAAAACAAAAAATTAATATAGTATTTTATTCAGTAACTCCGACGAATAAAAATTCAAAGTATATTCAACAATTATCTCCGAGTCTTAAATTCGTAGTCAGTGACCAGAATGATACAATAATTAATATCGTTTATGTTGCTAATTTTCTCGCTAACGAATTTATTTAATATAAAACATTTATAAAAATAAATTATTTCTCTACTTAAAAAACACGTCTTCATTATAAACTGTTATTAATAATAAGCTTTTAAAACGTATGTTTTCAGAAATAATAGAAAACCGTATACAAATATTACTCGATATCGATTAAATATATTTAATATAGGGTATGTGTATATAAGGTATAAAACACTTACTGTAATTATGACTTAAGAGGGTTGAGGTTATGATCTTCCGGAAAAATTCTAGGTAGTAAAATAGGTTGCAGGTAGATGATCTAAAGTGCAGGTAAGTATGATGGGTATAAGACAGTATTGAAAAAAATTAGTTAGTACAAAAAAATATTTATTATAATATTATATTATAAAAGTTACATCATTTATAGTTATAAATAAAAAATATTTTAAATTATTAAAAATTAAAGTCATATATATCATAAGTTTTACATAAGTGGATCAGACGGGATATCATCAGGAACATTTCCATCAACGTCTTCATCAGGAACATCAGACTGAATAAGAGGATCAGTATCATTGTCATTATCATCGTCATCAAGAATCGATTCGACTTCAGTTATTACGTCGGACAGATCAGAACTATTATCGACGATTTCAGTTGATATAAATTGTATTTGGTTCTCATTTTTGAAATCATTTGTTTGCTTATCGTATTCTTCTAAAGTTTCAGTTTCTAGTTCAGCATCATCTTTAAAATTTTTCTTTTTTGGCTTATCTTTCAAATTTTTATTTTCTGGTTTGTTATCTATGAAATTTTTCGTTTTAGGCTCATCTTTCAAATTTTTCTTATTAGGGTCATCTTTCAAATTTTTCTTTTTAGGCTCATCTTTCAAATTTTTATTTTTTGGCTTATCATTAATTAATACGCTATCTGCATTTCTTAACTCTGACTCTTCTGTAAGCATAGTTTCTTCTGTCTCATTTTCATTTTCCTTATTTTCACCATCACTGGCCTCTGTAAAATATAATAGTTTTATATATTTATTTTCAAATGTATGTATATAAACGACTGAATCTTGATGAGCGTGTAAAAATGAATGCAAATTGCAGATACATATAGTGTATGCGTCTTTGTTTAAATATGTGCGTTTGCCAATACTTTACTTAAATAAAAATAATAATAAAAACTTATACATACCACGGTGTACTTTAACGTGCATTTCATGTTTTTTAGCAGCAGATGGTCTTTTTAGATACGAAATTTTTTTACTAACGTATACATCAAAATTAGCAATTTCTACGTATTTATCAAAGTCAGGCTTTATTTTGACGTATTTGGTCTCTAGCCAATGAATAAACAAGTCTGTAAATAAATATACAAAATCACTTAATCGGATTGTATTAAAGTTAAGTTAAAAAATATACTAATGTTTAACGAATTAAATTCGATTTATTTTAAATTTACTTGCATTTTCATAATATTAAAATATCAAAATAATTGAATTCTATTAGTTATTTGCAACCGATGTATGTGAAACATTGTCAAATAATTACCTCGACAAGCTGCTAATGAAGTTTCATTTAATTTCTTAACTTTCGGTTTCGGTTCACCTTTCTCCATCTTCTGACCTATAGTTTTATTGCTTACATTACTAGTCTTTGTGCTTTTTAATAGTACCGGAATAGAAAAGACTGCAACAATTGCATTGCCAACCATTGTCGATGGTGTTTTTGCCTGCATTACTCCGTCATACATCACTGCAGGTAAAGAAAGACCTCGTCCAATGTGAAACTTGTTCTCACTCTTAGCAAATTTTCCAACAGGAACAAAATTTTTCCCGCTATCTATTGAATGTTGATTCTCAGTTTCTTGTATCTGTTTTTTGATTGCTACATGAAACAAAATAATATAAACAATATATATTCTAAGCAAATTCAGTTCGCTGTTCAGTTTAATTAACTAAGCATTATTGTAATTGCTCTTAAACATGCTCAATGATTAAAAATAGTAATATTTTGTAATACATTAATAGTAAAAAATAGTAATATTTTTATATAAATTAATATTCTATTTAATGTTTAACATTAATAAATAAAGATAGAGTTCAGTACATCAGTTAATTAGGTGCACGATTCGTACGCGTGAAATCCGGATTATATACTCCCACCTATAGTACTTTTCCATTTTAACTCTACTGTGCCACTAACTATATACAAACACTAAAATGATAACAATTCCATACCCAAAAATTATTTTAATAATAATGCAGTGAAATACGTAAAATAGTGATGAATTTTTATGTATTGAAGAGAAAGCATGTTCATAAAAAACTTCTTTAACCCTTAACAAAAAAAAAAATATATATATATATATACGGAATGAGGTAATCTAGTAGAGCAATTATTTTATATTAATTTTCATGCATTTTACGATATACTTACAATTTTTTGAGATTATTAGTTTGTATGTAATAACATTACAGACAAATTCAATATATCAGACAAAAATATTATATTATGTAATATAATACTATAGTCTATAAGTTTCTAACAATATCTGATTAAATTTTGTTAAATTCAAATTATCACAAATTAAAAGTTTAAAGTGTTTAAAAGCATGCAAAATTATTAGCAAACCATTTGAAGTGAAAAAGTGTACAGTGTGTCAAAGTGCGTACAAATGCTCAAATCTCAAAAAAATATTGTTATTTAATTAGGGTAATCTGTACACTGCTACAAAGCAACATTTGCTTTGCGTTTTGCTAGAGGTTTCACTTGTATATGTAATTATGAGTAATAATAATATAACAATGATTTTATTTAAAGAGAAAAAATAATTTATTAAACGTGGTTCTATTAATTATTGTTTTAGAACAAAATTGTAAATATTGAGAATTGTAATTATTTAAAATTGTAAATATTGAGAATTATAATTATTGAGAATTGTAAATATTGAAAATTGTAAATATTGAGAATTGTAAATATTGAGAATTCTAAGACTTGAGAACTAAGGGTAAAAGTCTTTTATCTTGACGTAATTAATTACTGTAAAAGCCATATAGTACTATACAAGCTAGCACTAATACTTTAAAATGAAGACCATAGCAATAATTTACAAGCATGAAATGAATGATTGTCACCACAAGCAGTATTATGTAATAATTATCTTACGAATATACTGTATTATGAACTAAGTTCATTAATACCAATAAAGTCATGAGTCCATTAAGTGTTTTATCTGGTAACACTTAACAAATAAAAACGTACAGTTTTGTAACAATCAAATCATGTCCAGTAGATCAGACCATACTTGTGTAGGTAAACCTTTAAAACTTTAAAATGATGTCAATGATAACTATTTATACACGGCTTTTTAGCATATATTTTAAATTAATAAACATTAATTTAAAAAAACAAATCTTAATATTTTAAACATTTTTGACAATTTAATTACAATCAGAAAGTTTTTTATGAATTTATGCAAAAACTTGATAAATTGTATTAATCATTCTTTAATATAATTTACAGTGATAAAAATTGTTTTTTATTTTAAAGTCTATTTGCTGATGCTACATCTATAAAAAAAAGTTCCAAATTTTAAATTTATTTAATTTTAACTTCAATTACTTTTTGTTTCTATAATATTCTAATATTTTTATATGATATTCTATGAGAAAGTGTGTTACATAAAGAAAAATAGATATACGAACTTGTCTGATCTTGGAACATATCAATAACTTTGGTTTGTAAGTCCTTATTTAGGTCTTCATAATCCTTTGCCCTTTTTTTAGCTTCTTCAAGCTCATGTGAAGTTTTCTTAATTTTTTTTGTAATTTTTCATTATCCTTTTCTAGATTTTGAATCTTTCTCTTTAGGTCTCGATTATCTGTTATTAATTTATCTAATTTTTTAGCGGAATCTGCATTGGCCGAACTGATTTTTACAGCTTTTACTTCCTGTAAAAAAAATTTGTTGAATAAGCAAACCGTTATATAATTCTCTGTTTGATTATGATTAATAAATATGTTAAATGTCTCAAGATTAATTAGTTTCTAATACCGATAAAATTTTGCATGTTTTGAGCTAGGAATAAACAATAAAAATGGCTGCTATCAGTAATATATAAGAAAAAGAAGGTATCTATATATATATATATATATATATATAGACACACACACACACACACACACACACACACACACACACACACACACACACACACACACACACACACACACACACACACACACACACACACACACACACACACACACACATACACACACACTAACCTTAGGTTTTACACTGTTATCATTAGGACTTAAGTCTTTCGCATGATTAGCATCTTCGTGAGGTTTGTTATTACTATTATTGCAATTTGTTTCTTCATTAATATTTATTAATGATTGAAGTGTATCTGTCTTCATGCTCAATACTGAAGCAAACTTCTTCATTTTTTGTTTCTTAATTATAGATTAAAAAAGAGATAATATAATATAAATATAATAATTACACATTGAATAGAATAAACTAGATAATAATTTAATGACTAGAATTAAACGAGAAACCCTCACCTGTATTTTTTGTCTGTAATTCGTGGAAGTAGTTTCCGTGTCATAAGCAGCTTTTGGCAGTACTGCATCACTTTTTGTTTTTACAATTTTTCTCTAAGAATAAGAATCATCTTCAGTTTCTGTTTCCAATCTCGAACTTGGTGTTAGTCTTAGCCGACCCTTTTGTATTTTATTCTCTAACTCTGCTTCAGAATCTGTAAGAAAAAAAATTAAATTAATCTATACATTGAATTATTTCTATTTCAACAATGAAAATTTTATTAACACCTGTATTTACCTTCAATAAGTATAACTTGAACTTTATAGTAGTTTCCATCAAAGTTCACAGAATACTTCTTCATACGATTAAACGCTGTACCACTTATTTTGTTTTTAAACGGTTACGACCCGAGTCGGGGTCTTCAAGCAGAAGGGCACTTCTACAATGGTCGCCGGGTTGACCGATTAGAATTTGGGAACCTTGCTCAATTAAGCGCTAAAGCGCACAGAGTTGCGGGAGGTTTAAATAAAACTCGAAAAAGAGATTTAAAGTTTATTCCGTGTTTATTGAATTCGATATCACTTTAATTAATGTCTTTAATAATTCTTTCGTTAATGTGTTCGTGACTCTATATAAACTTAAACTATCAATAAGATAGAGGCAAATTTCGCGCACTGATGCAATAGCTGTCAATAAATCAGATTACGCGCACTGATGTAATACTTGTTACAAAGCTTTAAGAGGACTTGGTAACTTTCGACTAAAAGCTCAACGGCGCAACGTACACGGTAACAAAGACCAGACTAGTTGACGGCCGACTGTTTAGAGCTTCTGGGCGCAACGTACACGGTACAAGGACCAGATTAGTTGGCTTGGATCGCAACGTACACGGTTCAAGGACCAGATTAGTTGGCGATGACCCAGGTCTCAGCTACAAAGCGTCTCATGTGCTCGGTAGCGACTGACTCTGGCGGCCCGGGGCTCTTCTTTTATATCCTGGACGCGAACCTTCGGCCGTTGACAATGATCCTTGCAGGAACGCTATTGGTTGGAAGCTTTAGGTTGGTGGTGGGAGGCAGTATGTTGTAGAGGCTGTAGGGCGCCAGGTTGCCTCAGAAGCCTCCCCCACTCTAGAGTCGAGGGCGTGACGATGGAAGGCCCCCTGACTGGAAAATAGAGTCGAGAGCGCTTAGGCAGCGGGTGGGGAGCCGCCCTCGTCAGTGACGTAGGATGCTGCTGATCCGTGATTGGCCGTTGATGACGGCTCGGGCCGTTGGGTCGTTCCGCGCCACTGTGCGCCGGCTCCAGGAATTTTTTGTCGCTGCTGGACCGTTGACTCGTCCTTGAGATGACCCTTATTGTTGACTGTCAGCTGTCTCTGGGGGTGCCTCACGGATAAATACTTCTTGGAAGTGTTTACGCTTTCCGTCTCTCGGAAGTGTTTACTGGTCTTCGTCCGTTGGATTGACCTTATTGTCGTCCGTTGCTTGCCTTAGGGGTCACTCATGTTGTCGTCCGTCGCTTGTCTTTGAGGGTCACTCGTGCTGTCGTCTGTCGCTTGTCTTTGAGGGTCACTCGTGTTGTCATCCGTCGCTTGTCTTTGAGGGTCACTTGTGTTGTCGTCCGTCGCTTGTCTTTCAGGGTCACTCGTGTTGTCATCCGTCGCTTGTCTTTGAGGGTCACTCGTGTTGTCGTCCGTCGCTTGTCTTTGAGGGTCACTCGTGTTGTCGTCCGTCGCTTGTCTTTGAGGGTCACTCGTGTTGTCGTCTGTTGCTCATCCTTGGGGTGACTCCTGTAACAGAGCTTTTCCTACCCGAGCGAGCTTCCCTAATGGACCATTATTATGCCTGCTATTATCGCTAATTATTATAATGTAATTAATGTTTATTGTCCAAATAGTTATTAATTTAATCGCAGATTACTACCGTTAATTTAGTTTTATTGCTAATCTCACTTTGTTCGTTAGTGCGTTGACCTTGCAATTAATAGTTTAATTATACGGGCGCAATTACTATTTGTTAAAGGTAATTGGTTAATAAATTCATTATCGCTCGTTTATTGTCAATTCCTATTCGAGTTATTGTTAATATTACTTATTTACGACTTAGTTGATTAACTATTTAATATATAGATTCTACCGCTGACATTTTAGATCGAGACTGCTATGGGAACGCATAAAGTTATTATTATTTAATTTAACTTATATTTTATTTAACTTTTATTAAAATTCGAGGTTCCATTGTAGAATTGCCCTTATGGATTTACGCAAACGCAGTTCATAACAAAACATTGACATTGAGACTTTGGCTTTTTTTCCTTTATTGGGACCTTCCAAATATTTAACATAAGCTATGGCCATCTTTATTGATTCTGTATAAATAAATGCCAAAATTAGAGATAAATTAATAATTATATAAGTTTCATGAATACGTATTACTATTATCAATTAATTTGATACACTTAACCCATTAAGTCCTGAATGGACAAATTTTCACTAAAGTTTTCAACGCTTATATTTTATGTGAAAATGAATTGTAAAAAGTATATGGATAAGCGCATTCGATGTAAAATTTGGTGAACTTTCAGAATCTTTTGTTAGATTTTTCAAAAAATTAAACTGTCGAACACTGTACATGATTTTTTCCAAAAAAACATGGTTTAAAAAAAAAAAAAAATTATTCATTTCGATTTTTCAAATGGAATGCATTTAAGATTTAATGATCAAAATGCAGAAAACGTGGCCTCGAGACCTAAACTTGAAAATCTAACGATTTAGGTTTTGAAAAAAAATTTTAAAACATAAAATGGCGGCTGAGACGCAGAAAAATCATAAAAATCTTCTGGAATTATTTATTCGAAAAAGATGGACTTTAGAGAAAAACTTTACTGAAGAAAAAGTTCTTAGAATTGATCAGAGAACATGTTGGAATTTTTCCAGAACCTTTTGGCAAATTTCAGAATTTTTCAAAATTTTCAAATTTTTCAAAATTTAAAAACGCTTCTTATGTTTCTGAAAAAATTCCAGCGTGTTCTTTAATCAATTCTAAGAACTTTTTCTTCAGTAAAGTTTTTCTCTAAAGTCCATCTTTTTCGAGTAAATAATTTCAGAAGATTTTTATGATTTTTCTGCGTTTCAGCCGCCATTTTGTGTTTTAAAATTTTTTTTCAAAACCTAAATCGTTAGATTTTCAAGTTTAGGCCTCGAGGCCACTTTTCTGCATTTTGATCATTAAATCTTAAATGCATTCCATTTGAAAAATCGAAATGAAAAATTTTTTTTTTTTTTGAAAACCATCTTTTTTGGAAAAAATCATGTACAGTGTTCGACAGTTTAATTTTTTGAAAAATCTAACGAAAGATTCTAAAAGTTCAAATTTTACATCGAATACGCTTATTCATATACTTTTTACAATTCATTTTCACATAAAATATAAGCGTTGAAAACTTTAGTGAAAATTCGTCCATTCAGGACTTAATGGGTTAAAAGCTATAGTTTGCAAATAATTGTTCAAATAACATTTTAAATTGTAATAAATTAAAAATAAATTTTTCACTAACATTTTCTATAGGTTAAGTTATTGAAATAATGTCTAATTGTATAATATTTGTGGTTAAATATTATTTTTTTTTTAATTTTTAACAAACATACTTATAAATAAATAATAATGATTCTACTTACCTTATAATTATGGTAGATGTAATATAAAATGTGATGGATGTATATAATTGCCAATATATTGCAGATTTTATATCTTTAAACATCCAAACCCAGAAAGCGTATTTAAACAAAATAATATAATCATTATTACTAAATACAATAAAGAAATGAACGGACACTCTTATTTTTTTGATAAAGATTACGAATCGCAATCAAATTTTAAAAAATCTTAATTTATGCAAGACAAGCACGGCGTGTTCATTTTTTTTTTCTTTACAGAAAGACAAAAGAATATATAGATAATTATGATATAGGTAAGTAAGTATAGTGTAATAATTTACGTTCCTCATTTATAATGCGCCACCTATAAAATATGTGTGGCACGTATAAGAACTAACGTTATGGTAGCAGTTGCAGTTGGCACTCAATTATCATGGTCGGTAATTTACCAACAAGGTCGCACGATTTCTAATGTTGTCTACACGACTACACATCATACTTTATGCCGAAGACAATATAATAACGTTCTAACTAGGGGTGGGCGATATTCACTGTAAATATCGATATTGTGATATCGATAATATCGGGATGATGAAAATCGATACGAGAGATATCATGCATTTATAATATCGATACTTCAAATATCGATATCTAAATATCAAATTTATTTAAAGAAATGTATTAGGGAATTACGTAAACGTGCAACAAAAAGTAAGACAATTATTTAAACAATTTTTAAACCCAAGTAGGCGAGGGATATGAGGTCCGCGCATATAAGGGAGTCATGTAGACATGAAAAAATAAGCAAAACGATTATTTAAATAGATTTTAAACCCAAGTAGGTGGGGGACGCGAGATCCACGCATGTTAAGGAATTACGCAGACGTGTAACAATAACCAAGACAATTGTTTAAACAATTTTTAAACCCAAGTAGGCGGAGGATGCGGTCCACGCATATAAGGGAGTCATGTAGACCTTTAAAACTAAGCCAAACGATTATTTAAATAATTTTTAAACCCAAGTAGGTAGGGGATATGAGGTCCACGCATATAAGGGAGTATTGTAGACATGAAAAAATGAGCAAAACGATTATTTAAATAATTTTTAAACCCAAGTAGGTGGGGGACAGCACGCGAGGTCCACGCATATTAGGGAATTACGCAGACGTGCAACAATAACCAAGACAATTATTTAAATAATTTTTAAACCTAAGTAGCCGGGGTATATGAGGTCCACGCATATAAGGGAGTCATGTAGACATTAAAAAATTAGCAAAACGATTATTTAAACAATTTTTAAACTCAAGTAGCCGGGTGACGCGAGGTCCACGCATATTAGGGAATATTCGTAGACGTACAACAATAAGTAAGACGATTATTTAAACAATTTTTAAACCATAGTACGCGGTGGATATGAGGTCCACGCATATAAGGGAGTTACGTAGACGTCCGACGTAAGCATGACTTTTATTTAAAAAATTTTTAACGTCTATAATTCAACTCCCTTATATGCGTGGGCCTCGCGGTTCCGGCTACATGGGTTTAAAATCATTCAAATAATAGTCTTGCTTATCTGTTCATGTCTACATGACTCCCTTATCTATCGTAAACCTCATATCCCCCGGCTACCTGGGTTTAAAAATTATGTAAATAATCGTTTTGCTTATTTTTTCATTTCTAGATGACTGCCTTATATGCATGGATCTCATATCCCCCGCCTACTTACGTTTAAAATTATTTAAATAATCATTTACCTTATTTTTTCATGTCTACATGACTCCCTTGTATGCGTGGACCTCATATCCCCCGCCTACCTGGGTTTAAAAATTGTTTAAATAATTGTCTTGCTTATTGTTGCGCGTTTACGAAATTCTCTAATATGCGTGGAGCTCGCGTCCCCCGGCTGCTTGGGTTTAAAAATTATTTAAATAATCGTTTTGTTTATTTTTTCATTTCTAGATGACTCCCTTATATGCATGGACCTCATATCCCCCGTCTACTTACGTTTAAAAATTATTTAAATAATCATTTACCTTATTTTTTCATGTCAGCATGACTCCCTTATATGCGTGGACCTCATATTCCCCGGCTACGTGGGTTTAAAAATTATTTAAATAATCGTTTTGTATATTTTTTCATGTCTACATGACTCCCTTATATGGGTGGACCTCATATCCCCCGCCTACCTGGGTTTAAAAATTGTTCAAATAATCGTTTTGCTTATTTTTTCATGTCTACATGACTCTCTTATATGCGTGGACCACATATCCTCCACCTACTTGGATTTAAAAATTATTTAAATAATCGTTTGACTTATTTTTATGTCTACATGACTCCCTTATATGCGTGGACCACATATCCTCCACCTACTTGGATTTAAAAATTATTTAAATAATCGTTTGACTTATTTTCATGTCTACATGACTCCCTTATATGCGTGGATCGGTGAACCTCATATCCCCCACCTACTTGAGTTTAAAAATTGTTTATATAATTGTCTTGCTTATTGTTGCAAGTCTATACGTAATTCCCTAATATCCGTGGACCTTGTGTCCCCCGCCTACTTGGGTTTAAAAATTATTTAAGTAATCGCATTGCAGTTCACGTAACTTTTTTTCTATCTTTTTTATTTGTAAATTTTTCTCATCAATATTCGATATTTCGTTCTCGGATATCGATATCCTAATATATCGCTTTTGAAAATATCGATTTAAATATCGATATATTTAAGAAGAAAATATCGATAATGAAAATATCGATATATATCGCCCACCCCTAGTTCTAACCTCCAGATTGTTATTAATTGTAAAGTTAATTTATTATTACTATTATAAATAAATATATAATATCAACCACGCAGGATTGATTGGAAATAAATTTCTTACATTCAGTAACATGTAAGTATATATTATATGCATATTGTTATTATTATTATTATTGTGTATATTATATATTATATACATAATAATTAGTTATTGAATTTTTGCTCTAATTAATAATTTTAACCAAGAAAAATAATGTAATAAGATTGTTATCAGTGTATAATATATATAACTAATTTTTGAATATTAATTGACAATTTTGTAGTATTAAAAATAATATTAATAGATATTATAAGTTTTAAAATTTAATATCTTTTATAGTGGCTATTAATATTTTTCAGATTTCTACAATTAACATTGTCGAAGAATGGATCAGAGTAGTAGTAGTGACATTGATGATATCGACGAAGAACCAGTAAGACCAATTAAACGTTACAAACGATATTTGGATGCTGGTTTTAAGGAGCATGAAGTAACGGCACAGACACTTTGAAAGTGGGAGTCATCTTTTTTAAAGAATCAAAATGCTGAACCAAGTAAGTATAGATATTGTGTGTCAATTATAGTTTCACATTTAGTAAACTGTACGTTAAAGATGCTGTATATATGCAACATTATACCATAAGTACATTTGGTTGGAACTGATAGTTTAATAATAGAAAATTACATTTTTCAGTTTGTATAATAATTAGTTGAATTAATATAAATTCTAGATTATATTTAAAATAATTATTTTAAATATTGAAATATAAGTTAAAGTTGTAGAAGATATTATACGCACACACAATTAATTAATGTTCTTGTCTTTCTTGTTCTTGTCTTTCTTCTCTAATTTTAATATTCCACTATATTTGCACGTAAAGTATATAGTTTCCTTCAACATTGAAAATTATACTCAAAATTTAATTTTGATGACTTGAGTAATAATGTCTATTTTTGTATGTATATATATAGATGCAGTTAGACATTCTTAGACTCTTGTAGAGCATATATTTTTTCTTTTCAGGTTTTACATTTCTCTTTTTACTTTATATTTTTTTCTTTCCATAGCGAGAATAATAAATGTGAGCAATTCTATGGTTGGAAACAAAAAGGGCCTTCACCTATT
This sequence comes from Torymus aiolomorphi, assembly GCA_036365515.1. Classification (NCBI taxonomy): domain Eukaryota; kingdom Metazoa; phylum Arthropoda; class Insecta; order Hymenoptera; family Torymidae; genus Torymus; species Torymus aiolomorphi. The sequence continues at coordinate 73,809,394 of CM070877.1, read as the reverse complement.
TACATTTCAGCTTAAATATTGTCTAACAATTAAAATTGATTTTTTTTTAATTCTTAACGCATTGATGTTGATCTTTGGGGTTTTTAGTGTACATTAATTTTCAAATGTTTTAAATGCTTGTTTGACAAATAATGATTGAAGCAATTTAGATTGCAGGCCCTTTTTGTTTCCGGACACCCTCAATTATAAGAAAACTGTAAAAAAACTGTAAAGGAGTGTCGAAATTGGGATGTAAATAATAGTTACCAACAGTTTTTTTACATTTTTTAACAGGTTTTACAGTTTTTAATAGTGTTATTTGCAGTTTATTTAAATTTTCTCACAATAATGTTCTCATGACGCTGCCCATTTTTTAAAGATAAAATAACATAATATATCAAAACAACAGCTTTTGCAAAATTTCAGCTCCTCGTATCACTCCTAATTTCTGCTAGAATTTTTTAAACCCTGATTATGACCAGTTTTTGGCTATTTAAAAAAAAATTTCAAAGCCAGCTATAATTTTTTTCATCTTTCCTTGGATTTGATTAAGTACTGTTTAAGTAATTTACTTTGCGTTCAAAATGATTCCTACAACGTTTTTTTTAATCAATTTATGATCTCACTGTTTTCTTTTCCTATCATATCAAAAAGTGAAGAGAATAATATTTTTTAGCAGCACAATATCTAATTTAATATCATAGTGGTTGTTAGATATTTTGGATGTCGGCAGAGCATTTTTTTAGGATTCCTGGAGCCAATCAAGCAAACAGTTGAAATCGATTAATTTTATATTCATTTATATAAAATTGAATAGTTTTTAATGTAATTTTAATAAAAATCAATATCAAACTAATCGTATTTAATGGGCGATTTTTAGCAGAGATAAAGGTATGGTGGTCTTTTGAAAAATAGTATATTATGCTCTTATAATAGGGGGTAAAGTATATATAGACACCAACCGAGAATAAAATAAAGAAACGCGTATGCTCGTGTCAGTTTCTGGGAGGGAGTTATACATATGTGGCTTTATTTATTTCCTGCAGTCAGGGAATAAACACAATGCTTAAGGGCCTTTCCTCAATGCGAGTGACAACGGACAAGTTATGTCCGTTGTTACACGAAAAAAGTTTTGTTGTCCGATATCTACGCAATTCATAATCAATGGTAGAAAAAGAACAGATAAATAAGGTCTACTGTAGGTTTTTATAGTCACTCTTTTTCTATCATTGGTTATGAATTTGTAGATGTTCGGGATTCAACGTGATCAGCCGAGAGCATTCCCCTTCTCCGGCAACACATACATGCGTGAGAGAGCCATTCAGCGCTCTCCACGCGTCTCTCTACCACCCCCCACTACACGGAAAAAAATTTGGCAGCCTGCGATGTCGGAGGTTGGAATCAACAGGACTCCAACAATTTCGGTTATGTACGGATGCCATGTTGGAATGGCAGGGACTCCGAGATTTTCGGTGCTGTGGGGATCCGTCCGTTGGAGTCCTCAGTCCCCTATTCTTGGTATCTCGGCGGTCGACTACGTTCCCCTTCTCTCAACGCTGTCGCGCCAGGATACCAGAGATGGGGGCCTCAGGCGTCCAAAGTGGAATGGCTACAACACCGGAAATCTCGGAGTCTAGGGATGACAGAATTGGAGTTCAGAACATACGTTTTTTGAATCGTAAAGACTCCGAAGATATTGGATTCTTACAGGTTCAATTCTATACATACCGGAGGTTTGGAGATCCTAAATTTTTTTCCGTGTACTACCAAGCACGCCGACGGCACATTGCCACGCCGGTAGCCTCAGTTCACGCGCGACGGCCGAGAGAGAACAGCAACACGTGTACGCCAAAAGGCACAACGGCGCTTTGAATAAAGCCATTTTCTCTACACGAAAACTAATTCATTTGTGAACCTCTCCAGTCCACGATCCCATCAATCAACGTAAAACAGTAGATATTGGACAATTAATAAATATTTTTTCGTGTAACAACGCGGTCATGTAACTAATTTGTCTGCTGTCACTTGCATTGAGGAAAAGCCGCTATGCTAAGGTGAACTAAAAAATAATTAAATACGAGAGGTTGTAAAAAATAAGAAAATTATTAATAATATTCTTTACGTATAACGTAAAACCCCTTACAACTATAGTAGCGTAGTAGGATTCCAATTAACCTGCACTTTTCTCTCAAAGCGTTAATTATGAATTCTGTAATTAATATTAATGTTTCAATCTTTCATAATTTAATTATTTTTGCATAGTTAATTTTGTACAGTTTCTTTCTTTATTAATACTAGAATAATTATATAAGTAAACATAATTCCATGAATTCAATGATTAACATCGATTAATTTCATATTCTTTAGGACACCGGGTCTTTCAGAGTTCCCTTCGTGGGAAGAATGGAGGCATCCCATCTATCTCATACAGCATTCCTCAAGTATAAATTACTTGTAAGAATTATCTTCAACATTATATGAGTAACGATTTAAACAATTACTTAAGATGTTGTTTAAGAGGTTACTTAAACAATTACTAATGTAATTACTTATAAATAATGAGCCAAATAATGAAGTAATAAATTAAGCAATTGCTTAAGTAATATCTTCACACGATTTCTACTTTGTAAAAGAAGAAAATTTTGTCTCACCACCCGAAAAAAGTAATTATTTTGACTTTACTCTTTTGAAAAGAGTAAACCTGAAAATTGATACTTTGTAAAAGTAAAAAATTTATTCTTGCCACCCAAAAATGTAATACAAAAATAAAGAATAATAGCCTACAGACGCTGATCGTCCACGTAATAAACTTAGTGACGCAGACGTGCGACAGTAAAAGAGTCGATTAATTAAAATAGTCTTAAATTCAAATAGGGGGGGATGTGAGGTCCATGCAAGAAAAAGTTACGCAGATATGCGAGAAGTAAACCAGTCGATTATTTAAAAAATTCTATAATCCAAATTGGCAGAAGACGCGAGGTCCATGTAAAAGAAGAGAGTTACGTAGTCACTGCTAAAAATTATTAATCAAAATCGGTTAATTAAAAAAATATGCATATTAAAAACGATTAGAACCGATTTAATACGATGAAAAACGAATCGATTTCAATCGGATGCAATGTGAAGCGCTGTAAATTAATTAGTTTAAGTCAGTTTCAATCGGCTATTTCTATCAAGTAGTGGTTGTATTACGCAGTAAGCGATTCGATTAATTAAAAAAGTCTTAAATTAGAATAGACCGTGGGCGCAAAATTTACGTAAAAAACAGAGTTACGCAGACGTGCAACAGTAAGCGATTCGATTATTTAAAAAATTCTAAAACTCAAATAGCCAGGGAAAGTGAGGTCCACGCAAAAAACGGAGTTACGTATAGACGTGTGATAGTAAGGGAATCGATTATTAATTAAAAAAGACTCAAATTCAAATGGCCGAGGGACGTGAGGTCCACGCAATAAAAGGGAGTTACGCTGTGACGCAAACGTGCGACAATAAACGAGTCGATTATTAAAAAAATTCTTGAACCGAAATTGCCAGGAAACGCGAGGCCACGTAAAATAAGGGGAGTTACGTAGACGTATGACGGTAAGCGAGTCGATAATTTGAAAAATTCATAAACACAAACAGTTCGAGCACCCGTGGCCCACACAGAAAAGGGAGTTACGTAGTCGTGGGACAGTAAGCGAGTCGATTAATTAAAAAAAAGGAAGGTACGCAGATGTGTAACTGTAAGCGGGTCGATTATTAGATAAAGTGCCTGTGGGAGAGTTCTTCTCAAATAAATCAACTCACCCCATAATCGACTCGCTTACTGTGGTACATCTACCTAATTAACTTTCTTTTTATGCGTTGACTGTCCAGCAATTTGGGATTGAGAGTTTTTTAATTAATCGACTCCCTTACGCACGTCTGTGTAACTCCATTTTTTCGTGAACCTCGCGTTCCCCGTTCCCTATGTGAGATTAAGACTTTTTCAATTAATCATTAAGTCTCTTACTGTTGCACGTCAACGAATAACTCCCTTTTTTGTGGATCTCGCGTCTTCCGGCTATTTCAGTTTAAGATTTTTTAAATTAATTAAGTCGTTCACTGTCGTACGTCTGCGTAACTCCATTTTCTTTCGTGGACCGGGTGGAACTATATCGAAAGACTGATAGTCACATGCCTTATCCTTCAGAAAATTAAAAGTAGAATACGCGTGGCCGATTATAATGGATACAATGGATATATTATCAGAAGCACGCTTATCACACAGGATTTAAAACCGAAAGTACGATTAACAGAATACGAAATAAACATATATATCTACAGAATAAATTAATTTCATACTGCCACAATTATAGAAAACACTTACAAGGAGAGTGCATACCTTCTAATATAGTGATTTCTCATAACTTTGTGAAAAATAGATATTTTTTGACGAAACAGTGCTCAAAATAAAGTGCGTTCTGACTAATTTAAGAATTTCTTTTTTGCTTATTTCCATAACTGCCCGTGGAATACTTCCAGAATTACATACCTACAATAGAAGAGACATCATTTTGTAAGAAAATAATGCACATTTATAATTGTATAGCTGATATCTAAAAAGGAAGGGCCTATTTGACGAAAGTATGGGTACCTCGCTTCATTTTTAGGTATCAGAAATTAAACCCCAAAGCCCCGGCCAAATCGGTTTCCCAAAGGGGTATAATGCACTCTCCTTATTAGTACAAACGGCTGATTTATAAAAAACAAATGAGACGAATGTCACGAATACAGAAAATGCTAAACGTTCATATAGAAAAAACTACGGTTACTTTTATATGTACGGATTCCGTCTAATGTATTTTCTATAACTGCGCCTTTCGTACTGTGCGTTTTCTATAATTGTCGCATTACGAAATTAGTTTATTCTGTAGAAATATTTATGTATTTTCGCATTCTGTTGATTGTGCTTTCTGTTTTAAATCCTGTATCAAAAATGTACTTCTGCAAATGGGGTACGCGTCTTCTATTTTTATGTTTTTAAAGGGTTAGGCATCTAACTATCAGCCTTTCGATATATATATATATATATATATATAGTCCCACCCCGTGAAACATATCGCGGCTATTTGAATTTAATAAGACTTTTCTTATTAATCGACTTCCTTACTGTTGCGTAACTCACTTTTTGGCGTCAAGCTCGTGTTCCCCGGCTACTTAAGTTAAAGATTTTTTTAATTAATCGACTCGCTTACTGTCGTAGTACACCCCTCTTAGGAATAGCCAATTCAGCAGACTGAACTGATTAATTTACACAGTTCCACATTGTAACCGATTAAAATCGATTCGTTTTTCGTCGCATTAAATCGGTTTTTATCGTTTTTAATATGGATTTATTTGAATTAATTGATTTTGATCGATTATTTTAAGTAGTGCCTGCGTAACTCTCTTCTTTTACGTGAACCTCGCGTCCTCTGTCAATTTGGATTTTAGAATTTTTCAAATAATCGACTTGTTTAATGTTGCACATCTGCGTAACTCCCTTTTTGTCGTCGAGATTGCGTTCCCCGGCTATTCGAGTTTGACTTTTTTAATTAATCTACTCGTTCACTGTAGCACGTCTGCATGACTCACTTTATTACGTTGACGCGCGTCTGTAGGCTATTATTCTTTATTTTTTTACTACACTTTTTGGATGTCAAGAATAAATTTTTTACTTTTATAAAGTATGCATTTTCAGGTCTACTCGGTTGCAAAAGAGAAAGTAATTTAATTATTCTTTTTGGATGGCGAACTAAATTTTTTTTCTTTTACAAAGTAGAAATCGTGTTTAGATTTTACTTCAGCAATTACCTAATCCCTGGTAGAAATCGAAATCAATTTTTGGGTAGTAAATGGCTAGTTTGAAAGATGGAAAAAAAATGTCCTCTAGTTTTATACTATATTATATAAGTGTAACGATTTTTTCAATCTATTTTTCATATTTATTGGCTGCAAAAATGGTTAACATTTTGTACTATCTATTAATTTGCAGTTTAATGCTAGTTAAAATAGCTAACCAACGAAGCGATTCAAAATCTAGTAACAAGCGATTTGTTATGGCGATGAGTGAGAGAGATAGAATCACGTGGCAAAATAATGATTTTGGTTTATATCTTATAGAATAAAGCTGTAAATAGTACAAAGACTATTAAATTTTGTTTATATCCTGGTAAACTATCTCTTAAGAGTATAAGTTTTACAATGTATGATTAAATTGTTATGAAATTTTAATGTGAAGATTTTGAGGTTGGGTCCATTCCATAAAATGGGAGAAGTTGATAGTAAAAAGCGTTACACTTGTGTCTAATAACTAGCCATTTCCAATGGCCAGTTTCTGTTTTTCTACCCATTTTTAATGGACTAATTTATACCAGGGATTTGTTACTTTAAATTTTGACTCATTATTTAAGTAATTATCTAAGTAATTGCTTAAGTGATCTCATAAACAACAACTTAAGCAATTGCATGAGCAATTACTTCTGTAATGACTTGAGAGATAAACGGGTAGCCACCGTTCCCCCAGAGTTTAAGAAAGGAGCGCTTAAAAACGCGGTATATAGTAAATCGTAATTAATACAATTACCTTAAGATTTAATACTAAATCAATCGCATTGAATCCATGGGGTTGATAAAATGAATATTCTTTTTAGTTACTAATGAAATTTTACATGAAAAATTTTGTTCCTAAATTTTTAACTAACATAATGTCATATGTACAAGTTCATGCTAATTGAAAATTTATTAATGAATGTTTTTTTTATTATTGTAGGTAAATCAAATTCAGATATAGATAACTTGGATCATCTACTAACATCCGAGGATGCTCCTTCATCTATGATCAATGAAATAGACACCAGTATTGAGAGGCAATTTCATCAACATAATGATAGTGAAAGTACCAGCTTACAAGAGAATGTTAATGACATTGAATATTCTTTGAGAGGGAACAGCAGTAACGATCATCATAGCATACTAAGTGATGAGGGTAGTAATTTTTCACAATTATCATGCCGAGATTTTAATTCCGAAAATGAATATAGTAATATAAGTGACAGTGACTCTTTTCAAAGTGAGAGTGATAATGAAGTCGGAGATTATCCTGAAAATCCTTTTTTTGATCAAGTAATGCTCGACCAATCACAACTTACAGTGCGTGATATCGTCATATTATGTTCTGCACTTTCATTGAGATTTCATCACTCGGATGAATCATTATTAGCACTTATGGACCTAATGAAACTATGTGCTGGTCCAAGGTTTACAGATTTAAATTTGTCTAAATACAAAATGGCACAATGTTTTTCAACACAAAATAAAAATGTTACTTATAACTATTACTGTGATAAATGTTCAGAAAGAATAATTTGCTCTGTAAATTCAGTAGAAAGAGTAAAAAAGAAACAAGTTTTTTGTGATAAATGCAGTAAAAACAGCTGCATTACTGCCCTCTCTCCGAACTACTTCATATCTATTAATTTATCTTCTCAAATACGACAGTTATTTTCTAATGATACAATTCTAAATGATATTTTAAAGCAAGTAAGAGATAGAAATGCCGCTACTAATGGGAATAACAATGATAGAATTACAGATATTTATAATAGTGAAATACATAAAAAAATTATACAATCAAATTTAAATGATGATGATTCATCAGAATATATGTTAACTCTCAATTTTAATACTGATGGTGCACCTTTGACTAAAAGTGGTAATACAGGATGTTGGCCATTGCAACTGATCTTAAATGATTTATCACCAAAACTTCGATTTCGGTTTTTACTCATAGGAGGTATTTTAATGGTAAAACATGAGCCAAAAAGCAATCTTATGAATTTGTATCTATCAAAATTTGTTGAACAGATTCATCTTTTGCATACTGAGGGAGTTATCATCAAAACAAATGGTAAACAAATATTATTCAAGTTTTGTATATTAGGTTGTGTAGTAGATTCTAAATGCCGACCCGTTACCCAGAATCGTATTCAATTTAATGGATATTACGGATGTAGTTGGTGTTATCAACTAGGTTTAAATTTACCATCCTGCAGAGGAATAAGATATGTAATTGGTCAAGAAGATGAATTAAGAACTCACGAAAGCCATCAAGAAAATGTACGTCTTGCATTTGATAGTGAAAATACGATAAAGGGTGTTAAAGGTTACACAGCTTTAAGCGATCTTCCACATTTTGATATGGTGTGGTCTTTTCCATACGACTATATGCATGCAATGCTTTTAGGTGTTACTTATCAAATTTGGAACGAATGGAAGAAAGGTAATTCGCAGTATAAATTAAGCAATAACATTATAAAGAGGATTGTCACGTCCTAAGACACAACATGACTGGGATGTTTAACTCGATTAAGAGTTATGCTCTTTTCTGGTCGTAGCTGCGTTAGCTAATAAACCATGGACGAGCTGTGGACAGGAGTGTAATATCAAATTCACTGTTAATCGCTGAGATTTAAGTTTGACTAATTTTTGGTTTAGGATTTGGTTATCGTAAGGACCAACGGTGAGTAGCACGAACGTCTCGTAAAGATCGTTTGGCCGCACGTACCCCCGTATGGACTAGGAATAAGGGCACGATTTTCTTTGGATACCTGGAGTTTGAGATTCTAATAACTTTTCCCGGTCTCAGGTTATTCTCAGATTCGCCCTTCCCTATCAAGAGCAGAGCTCGTGGGTGAATTTAATTTTTATTTATGTAACTTATCCCTCTTGGGATTGATATATAATTTTCTTTTTAATAAATAAATTTTTATCTTAGTAAAGGATAATTTCTTTAGAATTTTCCTACGATTTTCTTGTTTCTTAATTTTTTTCTAATATAAATTGTTTTAGAGTTGTAATCTGAAATTTCTTATAAATTAAAATATTCCTTGTAAACACAACCAGTGAGGCTTACCCGTAAGGTCGTACAACTGCCGTTATGTTTACTTAATTCTTTTCTAAACCAATAGGAGTATGCTTACCCGTAAGGTCGTAACAACTATGGTTTAGAGAAGTAATTTAGGATATATCTAATTGAAGATTTTATTACTTTCTTATTGTAAACTGAAAAAATCTTATAAATTAAAATATTCCTTGTAAACACAACCAGTGAGGCTTACCCGTAAGGTCGTACAACTGCCGTTATGTTTACTTAATTCTTTTCTAAACCAATAGGAGTATGCTTACCCGTAAGGTCGTAACAACTATGGTTTAGAGAAGTAATTTAGGATATATCTAATTGAAGATTTTATTACTTTCTTATTGTAAACTGGAAAAATCTTATAAATTAAAATATTCCTTGTAAACACAACCAGTGAGGCTTACCCGTAAGGTCGTACAACTGCCGTTATGTTTACTTAATTCTTTTCTAAACCAATAGGAGTATGCTTACCCGTAAGATCGTAACAACTATGGTTTAGAGAAGTAATTTAGGATATATCTAATTGAAGATTTTATTATTTTCTTTATTGTAATGAGAAAATTTAATATAATTTAATTATATTCTTTGCAAACACAACCAGTGAGGCTTACCCGTAAGGTCGTACAACTGCCGTTATGTTTGCTTAATCCTTTTCTAAACCAATAGGAGTATGCTTACCCGTAGGTCGTAACAACTATGGTTTAGAGAAGAAATACTGAATACAGTTAATTGAAGATTTTATTTACCTTCTTATTTTTGTGTTCTTTATATTTTTTTCTTTCAATATAAGTTCCTTTGAATCTTGTAATATGAAATTTATTATAATTAATAATATTCTTTGTAAACACAACCAGTGAGGCTTACCCGTAAGGTCGTACAACTGCCGTTATGTTTACTTAATTCTTTTCTAAACCAATAGGAGTATGCTTACCCGTAAGGTCGTAACAACTATGGTTTAGGAAAGTAGTTTCGAATATAATTAATTTGATAATTTTGGAATTAGTATGTTAAAATTTTTTAGAAGTTTTGGAAAAATGAATTTCAAAAATTTGATTTTGGAAAAAAAATTTGAATATTTTATTTGAGAGTTTGAATTTGTGTACAGAGTCTTTAAGCTTGTGAGGCTTGTGTCGATCTGCTGTACAGTCAGCAAAGCTTGTGAGGCTTATGTTGATCTGACTGACGAACAGTGCGTGCTCGGCGTATTTAAATGTGTTGCTCCTCCTCTTTTTTTAGCCGGAAAACTGCGGTGTCGAATCGGGTGGTTGCGTCATCTTGAGGCATCGAATCGCTGGTTGACATTTGTAACGGCGGTTGATAGTCATGTATCCTGTAGTGTTAACTGTGGCTAGTGGTGTGAGAAAACGGTGTCCAATGGTGCGGGGGTGTCATCCCTTCCAAACGTCGATTTTTGTGATAGTGGGGAAAATCCTATGTTTTAACGCAGAGAGCGGCAGAGAGCGGTCCCTTATCCCTTCTCTAGGGTATTTTCCGGCGGCTCGTATCTTCCTTAAGGAGCGAGAGAGAACGATATATGTGCGACAGAGAAAGAGAGATGAGAGAGATAAAAGATATATCCTTCTCTTTCTTTCGAGTCAAAAATGATCAATTTTCTGTTACTTGCTGAAAATTATACAATGTTGGCAGTTTATAAATTATAAAATATGTTATTGTATTACATTTTGTTCTAAAATGAAAATACAAATTTGAACGGAAGTTATCGGTCTATTACAACAGGAGTTAAACGCATTATAAATTTTATAAACTTAATTATACATTAAACAATGAAATTTCTTATGCAAACTTTATAAAAACATTAGACTATTCATTCTAGCTAATATATCAATCATATTATTAAGTTATTTTATTAAATTAATACATTTTCCTTAGATTTCCTATTATTTATTTAAAATATTTGAAATTTAATTAGTTTTCGTAAGTAACAATGTGTTAAAATACTGGTATTGTCCAGTAAAATGTTTCATCTAATGTGTATATTTCATAAAACTTGCATTAACAATGAAAATTACTTATAAATAGTCATAATAGTTAATTATTATTAAGAAAACGTACGAATTACAAATGTATTATTCAAGTTCTAAACAGGTTATCATCTAAACTTAAAGTCTAGTTAATTAATCTAGTAGAAATAGACAAATGGATTATTATTACTATAAAAACATATTATAATAATGGATTTTCTCATCTCTTAATTTTTACTTAGCATAATGCAACTTTTATCTTAAACAAAAATTATTTTTCTAATTGTAATTAATGAGATATCTAGCGTTATTAAAAAAAAAAATACTCTTATGCTATAATACATTGAGTCCCAAAAGATGCTGGAAAATGCGTCTCCGCGCAGGAAGATTGAGAAAAATCTATTTTTAGACGAGCCATGTGTTTTGGGGCTGATGTAGCTGACAAACAAACATCTTCTTTGTCTCGGTTTTTCCTATAATTAACAATCTAGATATTCTACCATGAATTGAATTATTTATCTTACTAAATAATTATGTAGCAAGATATTACAACTTGAATGAAAATGCTACGACTATTTTAATGATAGTTATTCGGAATACAAAATTTTACTAACTTAATAATCTAATTTACAATGAAATCATATATGATAAATTTATAATAACAGTCAATTATCTAAAATAAACTAAAACCTAAATGCTTTGTTATCAAAACTTGTTGATTTATATAATACAATAGCTATTATAGTAATTATTTATCGTTGGTTAATAAAGATTCTTTACATGGTTATAGGTTGCGTTTATAAAATGCATATGGTTACTCATAGAGCTATATTTTTGGGTTTTTGTTACTAGATCTTTGTATTATTAATACAAAAACAACAAAGCTGTTGATTGCAATTTAACAAAGAATATATATAATTAATATTATTTGTTTCCTAATTTCCTTACTGTTATATTTAATATCGGTTGTTGTTAAAATGATTTTATCTTTAACGGTTTGAGAGATATTGTCTAATAATGTAAAATAGTCTTTTCAGTATATAGTATAAGTCGTGTATTCAAAACTCGGAAAAGCGCGTCCCCGCGTGGGAAAGCGTCGTATCTATATTTAGTATGGGCCATGTGTTTTACAGCCCCAAGATTACGCATCCGTAGGGCTATCGTCTTCTTAAGGCTAATTCCACATTTTGAAGGAATATTTCCAACTCACATGTAATTGTTCAAAATCCAAAAGATGTTTGTTAAATTTGTGATATGTAATAAAACAGTTTATTTATTTATAGCAGAAGAAAAACAGAAGGTTGAATAAGTTTCATTATTTGAGTAGGAAAAATATTCTTTCATGAATGTGTCTTAAAGTAGTTATTGTAATTTTATATTTGTTTGTGATTGTGAATGGAAAACCTTATAAACTCTTATACCTCGCGTTTGGAACGGTTTGCTAGTTAGGTCAAACGTATAAAGGAAGAATTACAATTGTGATTATTGCACAAGGGTTTGTTTAACAATTCGTACTTAAATTATTATTTAAAATATATCCTTGTAGAAAATTAACCCTAATTTATAACTAACTCATTAATACAACTGAAGTATTTCTAAATAAAATTGTATTGCAGAAATATTGTAATTCAACTAAAGGTTTTATTATTATAATTTTTGTGACACATAGATATTATTTTCTTATTCGGATTGATACATGACTATGTTATATTAATAATCAATAATTAATATCTGGTGAACATTTTTACTAGAGTGAGTTACTTATTTTACATAAGAAAAAGTAATAATCTTTGGTAACAGTTTTTCTAATATAGTTTACTACACTCGTAGTCGTGGGTATAATCAGTTAATTGCATGCACTGCGTCGTTGTTTTTTTGGCAGCTTGGGAAAATCCCCATAGCGCAGGTCACACCCGCAACCCTTGGTGCAGCAGTGTCGATAGGTTAGTAGTAGTTCAGGGCTATGATCATGTTTCGTCGATATGTGGAAAAAATTTTCTTTTTTATGAAATGACGTAGAAGGTGCCGTCACAGGATTGATGAGCAATATTCGCGTATTACACCTACTCATGACATTCATAGACTTCCAAGAACCGGTATACTGCAAGGCTCTACTAAACCGAAAGCATCCGAGTTAAAATTCTGGTTATTATGTGCCAGTTTGCCTTGCTTGGAAGGAAAATTAAATGAAACTGCCTTAAAACATTATGGTTTACTAGTTAAATGTGCCCATACCCTATTAAAACTAGAAATATCGGATGAGGAGTTAATCCAATGTCATAATGACCTTTTAGAATTTGTATGTCAATATGAAATTCTTTATGGAGAAGAAGGAATGACTTTTAACATACATATATTAGCACATGCAGTTCAATCGGTCCGAAAAACGGGGCCATTATGTGTGAATTCTGCCTTTCCCTTTGAAGGCGGTCCAAAAGGTATGGATAAACAAATGGCCAGAAAACATATGCAATCGCTAATTTTTAAAACAGGAAATTTAAAATGTATTACATCATCAAATGAAACGGAGAAGTACTGCAAAAATTTGTTTGGTCCAAAGCGACTAAGTACGTATTATGAAGATGGCGAGGGTGGTACTGTCACATATTTTGGGAAGCCTTGTCAATCCAAATTAGATGATGATAGTCTATGTTTAGCTTATTCGAAATGTATTTTTAAAGGCGTAATGTTTCATAGTATTTACTATAAACGCACAAAAAAGACTGATGATTCTATAGTTGAACTAGAAAGCGGAGAATTCGCGCGTATAATAGAAATTTTGAAATACAATGATCAGTGTATTTTAAGATTATCATTGATCCACGTATTTTGTGATAATCCATTCCCGAAAGTTGTACATATTAAGAAAATAAGATGTGAAGACAATCCAGACAAATGTTTCACTGTATCAATACTGAATATAAAACGTAAAGTAGTTCTAGTCAGCGTTACTACTGCCCGCTATCTGTGCATATTACCAAATACAGTTGAAATTCAATGAAAAGTATGTACAAAATATATAATTGTTTAATTTATAAATGATTTGTTAATTGTTATTTCCAAAATAAATACAATTTATTTAATTTATACATGTTCATTGCATTTATTATTACGTTCATAACATTAATATCGTTTCAAAATTTTGATATCGATATTATTTTCATTTCTGTTCGGAATCGATAAAAATTACGATAAAGATTTTTCAACGCACTTTCAAACCTTATGACATTAAAAAATATAACCATTATAATAGAAATAGTATATTTCAACCGATTTACGATATAGTATTTAAATATTGCAGAATTCAAAAATCATTTAATTTAATTTGTGAAACATCCATTAAAATTAATTGACTTAGCTACAAATCGTTCAATCATTCTATTCTATTAGTTCTTATCTTTAGTTTAACAAAATGATTTTCTTACTGTCAATTTTATATTATATTTTATATTATTTTTTATATTGAAGTCGATTCATAGTAAATATCTATTAATTCAAACATATTATATATATTTTATCATTAAAACCGATTTGCTTAACAGTCGTATTGAAAGCGATAGAAACAGATCACTTCGCACGGAGTTGGCGTTCATAAAAATCGATAAAGTGATATTGCGATTTAAGTCGATAGAAAAGTATTAAAAATTTATACATATTTTGAACATAAAAATCGATTTATTTCACAGTTGCATTGAAAGCGATAAAAACAGATAACTTGGTACAGAGGTTGCGTTCATAAAAATCGATAAAATAATATTGCACTTTAAATCGATAGAAAAGTATTAAAAATTTAAACATATTTTAAACATTAAAACCGATTTATCTAACAATTGCATTGAAAGCGATAGGAACCGATGACTAGCTACGGAGTTTGCGTTCATAAAAATCGATAAAATGATATTGCAATTTAAGTCGATAGAAAAGTATTAAAAATTTTTATATATTTTGAACATGAAAATCGATTTATTTCACAGTTGCATTGAAAGCGATAAAAACAGATAACTTGGTACAGAGGTTGCGTTCATAAAAATCGATAAAATAATATTGCAATTTAAGTCGATAGAAAAGTGTTAAAAATTTAAACATATTTTAAACATTAAAACCGATTTATCTAACAATTGCATTGAAAGTGATAGGAACCGATTACTTAGTACGGAATTTGCGTCATTAAAAATCGATAAAAAGACATTTCGATTGAAGTTGATATAAAAGTATTTACAATTTATACATATTTTGAACATGAAAACCGATTCATTTAAAAGTCGTATTGAATGCGATTTAACTTGATTAAAACTAATGTAAAAAATGAAAGTTGAAGTCGATAGCGATTGAAATCGATCAAAGCCGATTCATTTTCTATCGAAATTTTCAACTGGTCGATTGAATTGATTAAAATCGATTAACGTCGATAGAATTATTATCGACTTTAATCTGTTTGAATACACTGTTTTTAGCAGATTCTTTTGGGGGAGAGAGGGGGAGAAAGAGAGAGATGGAGAGAAAGAGGGAGAGAAAGAAAGAGAAGCGAGAGAGGGAGGGAGAGAGAGATAGGGAGAGAGAGACAGAGAGGGAGAGAGATTACAAATACACTTATACTCACCAAAGTTTGAGTTTTTTAAATATATATACACACTCGTAATCGTATCGGCATAACCTCGCGCATCTCTAATCTCTAAAAAACAAAAACAATGTTATTATGAAATATGTACATACACAATATGTATATACCATCACGGATTAATATTTAAATTATATCAAAGATCTCAGAAAGTGGACTGATGAAAAGAATTTATTTACGAGCATCATCAATGAGACAATGACTTTTTAGATAAGTATTTTAAAATATACATTGACAGTAGAAAGCAGAGATCAAGATGTAGTTCTGTTTTTATTTTTTTAAGTACTGTCAGATCAGATCTTAGAAATTGAGTCTATCACAACTATACGGCTACTACAATACGAGAGTTTAGATAAGTATAATTTTCAAGTAATTTGTCACAAAGACATTATCTCTCATAATGTAAGCTAAGCGAGAAGCTCCAAAACCTATTTCATTCATCGTAAAGGATTTTCAATTTGCAACATGACCAGACGGGTGAAGGCTTTTCTTGAGACAAAGTTTATATTCTGTGTATAAATGGTTTATAGTTATGATTTGAAAAGTATCAAACAAAAATTTTCTAATTTGAATTATTTTAAAAAACAAGTTACTTCACAATGCCATTTCACAATAAATTTTTATATTTTCTCACTTTTCAAATCATAACTATAAACCATTATATAAAGAATATAAACTTTGTCTCAAGAAAAATCTTCACCCGACTGGTCATGTTGCATAAATAAAACATTGAAAATCCTTTACGATGAATGAAATAGGTTTTGGATCTTTTCGCTTAACTTATATTATGAGAGATAATGTCAAATGTGACAAATTACTTGCAATTAATTCTAACTATATATTTTTTTCATTATTGAAGGGGGTATCTGATGTAAAATCCAAAGCTGTTAATATAACAGCTATAGATGTTAATTCTTAAAACCATATAATGTATCCGTAAGGTATTTTTAATATATGGCTTTTGGTATATAACTAATTGAGTGAGGGATGTAAAATCCAAATTGTTAATAAGTATAACAGTTAGAGAAATACCTCTACTTGTTTGCATTACTGATTGAGGTAAATATATAATAATACACTATTTAAAAATGGAAACAAATAGTCCTTTATTTTAATCATATAGTTCTTTATAGTTCTTCATTTTAATCATAGGTTCAAAAAGTTGTACTGGAATAAATTATTTCCATAAATCATTTGTTAAAAATTAATCATTACAACGGATATGGAAAAAAATTCAAATTATTTTATTTTACTTACAATTATGAAGATAGCAATGTTTATTTTTATAACAAAACTTTCTACGAAAGTATAATATAACCCTAGTAAAAATTATTACATGATTTATCACGTAGAAAAGCACGTAGAAAAGCATGTAGAAAAGCATGTAAAAAAGCATGTAGAAAAGCATATAGAAAAGCACGTGCTTTTCTACATGCCAAATCACGTATTAAATAACGTGACAAATAACGTGCTTTTTTCGAACCGATTTGGCATGTATAAAAGCACGTGCTTTTGTACTTGATAAATCACATGATAATACACGTGATAAAACATGTGAAAAATCATAAAATTTGATAAATTATTTAATACAATTAATTATTTTATTTATTTTCTATTCAAAATTATTGTTAAATTTTTACTATTAATGATAATTAATTTGAGACTTAATAAATAATTCATATCATTGTAAATATATTAATGATTATGTTTCAATGTTATTTTTAAATGTAAAATTAAAATGATTAGAATGGTAAATAGTATAATATATATTCGTGGTTCCATTTCTTATAAAAAATTTATTTACCATATTGCACGCAATCTTTACATACAATTATACACATAGCAAATACATTCATAGAGTTGTTACATCAAAGCACATATTTTTATGGTGAAAGAATGTAATGACGATTATTTATTCTACTGCTTAAATAATAATACATATAAGTAAGCGTACAGAATGATGCTCACGACATACGGGAAAGGACCCGCACAAAAGCAATGGAAATAGTACATTACGATATGGGTGTGGAGAAAAACGTCTCTTCGCTCGTGAGAAAAACGGCTCATGCGGTAAAAATCACCTTACGCACCTGTGTCGTACAGTATTTTATACCACGAGAGCGGAATAATCATATTAAAGTTATGATTTTGAGGTTAGAGTGGTATAAAGATAGTTTATTACTTGTGAAACAAATGTTTTACTGGGCTTTAGGTCAAAAAATAGACAGCATTCGAGATATAAGGAGTCGAAGGTTAGAAAAATGGCTATATACCCATTTAGATCGTCGCATATATCAACAAAGCCTGCACAAAAATAAGGTTCTTGTCCTGCATTCATTTGGAGTTTATCAGGAAAACTTGACAGCATTGAAAGGGCAATGTCAATCCCATACTGCGAAAGGTTTTTCCATTGCTTTTGTGTCGGGTCCTTTCCTATATGTCTAGGACATCATTCTTTCACATATTTTTGAATAAGGAACTATTATATTTAATAAAAAAACGAATTTGGTGTTGCTATAATGTAATGTTTTCTCAACGCTTTAATAAAAACAGCAGGTCTCTTAATTTCTCTTGTTTCTACTGAAGCTATTTTATCTTGAATAGATACGATTTCTTTTATAGAATTTGAATTTTGGTTACACCTTACACTAATTAATCGATAGAGAGTCAATTCACAACGATTTTCGGGATCTACTAAGAAGCTAACGATTTCTATAAATTGTTCATTAACAAGTTGAGCATAATAATTGCACGACCTATTATTAACTTTTGCTGACGACATGTATAAAATATGATTCATAATCATTCTAGAAAATACTTTGGTTGTTTTGGAAACATTAAATTTTTCAGATTCTAGTCGATCAATAGTCAGTTCTTTCCCTAAATATGTAATATCTTTCAATCTAAACATTTTTTTCGTTCGTGAAATCTTGGTATCTTTATAATATTGTTCAATGTTTGATGATGATTCAAAATTTACAACTTTTTCCAAAATTTGAACCGATCGTTCGAGATTGATATGTCTTAAAATTTGCTGTATGACACCTCTTCCACATTTAATAGCTCGAAGTAAATAATAATTGGCTGATTCGAAGCAAAATGCTGAATGTGCCCACAAGGGACCCCAATTTTCTATACTTTCAGCTATGTGTAACAACTGATGAGTATTGTAAGACATAGCAGTTAAACTATAAATGTCTTCGGCTTCAGATACAAATTTATGTAATAATTCATTTAAATTATTTAATTCTGCATATGTTATTTTAGTTTGAAGACCGATATGTAAAGCTTCAGTTAATAACGACCAATGTTTCAATCGTGTTTCCGATTTCAATACTTGTGTTAAAAGTGGTACACTGTAATATAGTATCCAATTCTCCCATTCACGTGATTTCCAATTAGCTCTGTCAGTCAAGGGTCTTGCTGAACGCCCTATTAGGTGTGGAACTTTGATTTTGGAAAGTAAATTGTTAATGATCTCATATTCATTATTTGATAGATAATTTATAATATACTCTGTATATTGTTTTCCCACGCCGACTAAGAAGCAATGCATATAGTCTGGTGTAAAACTGTTAATTATATCAAATTTATTTAGTGTAAGTAATGGCGAAGCAGTTTTAATGCCGAAAACGGGTTTTACTTTACGAAGAGCCTCTTTGGCGAATGTGATAGTTGTGGCTGCATCTCTTTTATCTGATACTGGATTTAAATATGGATATCGCATACTACCATTAAAATAATCACCAGGGTGTGTACACCAGTTACAACCGTAATAAGCATTAAATTGTGAAATCCCCTGCATAGGAGCACGCGCGATGGTGTCTACGCATGTAAGTATAGCATACAATTTTATTGTCCGGGTTTCTCCTTTTATAACGCACTCTATTCCGCTTAGCGACAATTTATTTAACGTTTCTGTAAATATTTCTAAAAATATGCTCATTTCGGGTTTACACTTTCCAAACCACAAAGCTGTTACAATCACATTACTGAGTCTATTTTGAACAGGGATTTCATTAATACACAAATATATAGGCCATATAGAAAATGATGACGATTTAAATACTGGGGCACCATCGGTATTAAAAGTAACGCTCACATAGTTATATCGGTCACTGTTCGGTAAATCTTTTATTAAATTTCGGTACATTTTCCCATCATATATATCTTCAATTAAATTTTTTTCATGTACCCTTTCCTTAACAACATGATTGTAGAAGTCTTCATGCAACTGTAAATAATCCCTAATTGCACTTGAAGGATCTAATACAGCGAAATAACAAGGATTCGATGGATTAGATGCATCAACATTAGTTGTACAACTTTCGCATTGAACTATTTTTTTAATGTTTCTAAATGTACCGATATATTTAGAACAGTTTGTGCAAACGCTGTGTAAAATAGTATTATCTTCGTAATTAAATAACTTATCTATCATATATCTTGTTTCTGGAAGTACCTGTTTTCCACATATAGAGTTAATAAACTGACATAAACCTGTCAGTGATGTAAAAGTGTGATTATTTGTTAATGAAAACTTTAACGTTGTTAGAAGTAATTCCCCGGGAGTCTTATCAACATAAGTGCCGATAGATTTGAAAAAAGTCTCCTCATTTTGGACGTTTTGTATATTGTAAGATTTGACGTTGTCTTTTTTCAAGGTTTTTAAGGTTTCCTCATCACTGAACAGATCCTCTATTGAAATATTTTCTAAATCTCTCCAATCGCTCCTTAGTTCCTATAAAAAAATATTTACAGATATTTTGTTAATTTCTGATTTGTCGGAGCTCGTGTATGTTAAAGGGATGGCAGCACTGCTACCACTATAAAGTATTTCCGGACTATAAATTACAAAATTTCAACTTTTCCTAATTTTAAGACTTATCTGCAATTGATGATATTGGAATTTTACGCATTTCCTCAAAATTTTAAATAAATTGATAAATTATTCGTTGAATAACTTTGAAAAAAACATTTGAGTTCGTCGTTCTCTTAACTTTACTGAAAATGATTCAAGCTGGATATTTTTTTGAAAAAGAATTGCAGTGTGGTGATGCAGACTTTAACCATACTGTGATGAAAATCATTCAAAACTAAAAATATTTTAGGTGGAAAATTCAGCAAAATTTAGTTTTAAATTTACACCTGCATCGGACTAGATTCCAGCTACATTAAAATGGATTTTGAGATGTACTTTTAGCTAGATTTACACCTGTCATTTTTGTAGCTAAATTGGTGTTCTACATAGGCTCATCATCCGTATGGATATGTGGGATATTTCAGGTGAAGTCAGCAGCTCAAAATTTTAAAATCACTCAAAACTCGTTTACTTTTAGTTTTTTCTGGAAAAAAAAAAAAAACATGTTCCTCAAATTTTAGGCCGATATTTGGAAAAATAAAAAAGCTATGCAACATTGAAAATTCAATTTTTTTGCAATTTTTGGTTAAAATCCAACTTTATTCATTTTTAACTCAAAATCATTAAACTTTTTGCATAGAACATTGATTGGCAAAAAGTTTGCATTTTTTCTGTAGAATGTCCCAGTATTTATTTTATGACCCTTTTTGAAAGTCTCTGATTGACTGATTCTTAGTATACCTTCATCGAAAAATATTGAGGCTGCGGCCTAATATTTTTTATTCGACAAATTTTTTTTTTGTATTCTCTTCGTGTCATAATTTTAGACGCTTTAAATGGAATAGTGGTATAATAGATTTTTAATAATTTACTAGATCAAAAAGCTAGATAAACATATAATACAAATTTTATAAGGGGTAGTCCTAATAAGAAAATCCTATTTTATTTATAAATAATAGATCAGTATTTGTCTTGTTATTAGAATATACACTGCAAAACTGTCTGTTGCCTGATTTCATTTTGACAGCTTTATAGTAATTAACCTCTATAGCTTAATTTATTATTAATTCATAATTAGGTATCGCTTATTGTGTAAGCCTAATATTATTGGAAATAGATATTTGTAATGTTCTACTTGATGTTGTAACAAAATTCAGTGGTACGATCCATGCCATAAGATGTATGAATAATATTCACTTTCATTAAACATGTTATCAAAAATTGTAATTATGGATTTTTCTTGATATTTCAAAAAATTGTAACTTTTTTCCTTTTGCTCGGCCAATATTGATCGAAAAAGCATTTTGAAGGGTTTTCGAAGAAGAATTTATCGAATAAAAAATATTAGGCCACAGCCTCAATATCCTTCGATGAAGGTATACTAAGAAGCAGCCAATCAGACTTTCAAAACGGGTCATAAAATAAATACTTGCACATTCTACAGAAAAAATGCAAAATTTTTGCCAATCAATGTTCTATACAAAAAGTTTAATGAATTTGAGTTAAAAAATGAATAAACTTGGATTTTAACAAAAAATTGCAAAAAAATTGACTTTTCAATGTTGCATAGCTTTTTTATTTTTGCAAATATCAACTAAAAATTTGAGGAACGTGTTTTTTTCATAAAAAACTAAAAGAAAACGAGTTTTGAGCGATTTTAAAATTTTGAGCTGCTGACTTCACCTGAAATATCCCATATAGGGTAAGTGTGCCAGTTACTGTCCCCATTAAGGCGATGTCCGTAGTACTTAATCAATTACTATTTTTTTTTTCAATTTTTAATCATCTTAAGAACTTTATATGATAATTATACACTCTGTGAGCAGAATAAACACCTTTTTAATACAATATTATGTAAGGAATATTAAAAAATTAATAAAATAATAGCATAACCCTATTGAAAATATCCATCGGGATTTCCATATAGAAATATACATGGATTCCATATGGACATTCATATGGAAATCCACGTGAAAATCTGTTCCAAAACGTCATATGCAAATCTGTATGAAAATCCATGTGAAAATCCATATGAAAATCTATGTACAAATCTATATAGAAATCTATTTAGAGATGCAATTAAAAATCTGCCCTGAACCTGGATTATTTATGGACATACTACTGCAGATACGATTTGAACATCGCCGAGAACCATCATTGATATATATATATAAAAAAGGCTATATCGGTATTAGTATATATAACTAATGGATATGATGCATACCTAGCTGCAACATTACAATAAGATAAAAGATCACTGATGATATTTTGCTTAATGTGGAGAAAGAAGTAACGACGTTTAACGAGCCTCGTGCTCGCGCTACTCGATAACGACCCGTGATATCAAATTCACACGAGGCCGAAGCCGAGCGCGCCTACGTGTATTCGATTATTAGCAGCTACCATGAATAGTTGGGACGGGCGGTTAAACTCGGCGACAGCGCGAGAAGTCGACATCTTGGCGATGATGGTGCTCTTCAAAGAAACAGCTCAAATTTTTAAAATCGTTTATGCTTTGTAAGTTTACTGATCATTATTATTTCACAAAATTTTTTCAGATTCTTTATTAAAAATCCTTAAAAATGAGCCCTACTAAAACAATATTGGCGAACAACCCTCTTTTGTAAAGAATTGTATATTTTTTAAATACCAATAGAAACCAATAATTTGTATTTATGACAACCAGATGGATTTGAGATTTTAATGTTATTCATATATCTAATGTTATAGATCTTGTCACTAAGTTTCTCAAAGCAGAAAAAGTACATTCAACATCTATTTTCAACAATATTTTCACCAGGCTTGTAAGTAAAAATATATTCATCTTTACTTTCCTAAATTTTCAATGGGAGCTGGTTACACTGTTAATAAACTCTATATGTATTTTTCATATCTACTCGAAAGAGAATTTCATAAGTTATCGACTGTTATGTGTGCCAAATGAAAAAGTATATTACTATAAAAAGTTTAAATCAAAGTAGTTGAAAGACAAAAATTTAGTAATTGTGTATTCCGATGCCCAGACAAGAACATCTTACTCAATTATTTTCAAATAAAATATGGTTTTCTTATTAAGTCTGCGCTTCATGTAATTTCATAAATTATGTAATTTACAATCTTATAAATTATTAAGATCCATAATTCAATTATTTATTTGTGACTTATTCACTGAATAGTTTATGAAATTTCATGAAGCGAGGGGTTAATAAGAACACCATATTATATTGGACTATTATTGAGTAAGAAGTTCTTGTCTGGGCATCGGAATACACAATTGTTAAATTGTCTTTCAACCACTTTAATTTAAACTTTTTATAATAATTTACTTTTTCATTTGGGACACATAATACTGGATAACTTATGAAATTTTCTTTCGAGTAGATATGAAAAATACATATAGAATTTATTATCAGTGTAACCGGCTCCCATTGAAAATGTAGGAAAGTAAAGATGAATATTTTTACTTACATGCCTGTTGAAAATATTGTTGAAATAGATGTTTAATGTATTTTTCCTGCTTTGAGAAAACTTAGTGACAAGATCCATGACATTAGATATATGAATAACATTAAGATCTCAAATCCGTCTGGTGGTCAGAAATACAAATTATTGGTTTCTATTGATATTTAAAAAATATAGAATGCTTTTCAACAGGGTTTTCTAACAATGCTTCGAGGCTTATTGGAAAAGCTCTTAAATAAGGACTCAATAAAACTTTTGTCGCATGCAAAATATTCTGCTTTATCAAATGGATCATAATTCATAATATAAATATAACTATATTCTTAAAATAAAAAACAAATTTTTTACAATTTTGAGCTGCTGACTTCATGTGAAATGCATTATAAATACCTATACTATATAATGTAATGTCATATAAAATGTCAGTATTCTTCCATACTGCTAACAAAAACAGATTGAATATTAGTTGATTCATTACATGGAGCAAAATTTATTTCTAAACTTTAATCTCTATAAGAAAATTTATTATTTTTATAATAGTGCTGGGACATAATCAACATGGGGATTTATCTTGTTTTAAATATTAATTTTTATTATTTTTGTAGAAAATTTTACTATTTCAAATAGTACTTTTTATGACTGCTGCAAGAAAAATAAATATTACTATTTCAGATAATAAAATTTGCTACAAATATAATAAAAATTATTCTTTAAAAAATAAAATTTGCTATGAAAATTATAAAAATTACTATTTAAAACAGTAAAAATCCTACATGTCGAATGTGTCCCAGTACTAAACTATAAAAATAATAAATTTTCTTATAGAAAGAGTAGAGTTAACAAATAAATTTTTCTCCGTGTACAAGAAAATAAAAAGCATATATTATTATGGCCAATTCACACATAGTTATAAAATAACTTCACATATTAAAGATTATTGACATGCGTGTGCCTAAGTTACTGTTATATAACTTACATCGAAAGAAGAAACCCATACATTATTGCTAAATGCTAATTAATCATTAGAATATAGCTTACAGTTTGTAACCTAAATGCAGCAGTACATTTAAAACACATTATACTTATGACATAGCCTTTTGCAAACTATAAGCTATGAAGGTAAACTCCAAATTATGAGGTAGGAAATAGAAAAAATTGGACATCCGACAAACTATATTGGATATGCTAGTTTATTCCAGCCTAACACCAGGCTGGAATGAACTACCCGGCAAAAAATGATTCATGTATGGCCATATATACTAGCTCATATATAAAAATCTGCATGGTCATATATGACCATACGTGATTATATAGAACCATATTTGATCATATATGGATTTTGTCTCTTTATAAAAACACATGTTTGCATATAAGCAAGTATAGTCATACATGACTATATATGATCATATATGGATATATATAATACTTTTGTAAGTCACCTTTATACGTGTCCATATACGTCCATATATGAACACATATCATTATATACAAATATGTATAACCTTATACGACCGTACATGAACGTACATGAATGTATATCGATTTTATCATATATGTATATATATCATCATATATATTCATATATGACTATATTTGCTTATATACAAGTATATATGTTTATATAGAGACGAAATCCATATATGATCATATATAATCACGTATGCTCATATATCCCCATGCAAGATTTTTATATATGGATGTATATGGCCGTATATGGATCATTTTTTCCCGGGTAGCGTATCCTATATATAGTTCGTCTATTGTCCAATTTTTACAATTTCCTTAATCATAGTTATACGAACAATTTAAAACACACCCTACAAATTATGAGGAATTTTATAAACTCTAATTAAATGTTCTTATTATAAATAACTAAAAAATAATTATCGAACAATCATTCCCAATTGAAATATGTCAAGTTGAAATTACTATAATAAGATAGGAGGCCAGGCAAGAAAATTTTTATAATAATGGTTCACCTATTATTCGTTAAACATAAGTGTGGTGTTATAAGGACAGCAGTGATATTGTCAGATCTAAAATAATATGAACTGTCAGTGTTCTTTCATACTGCTACCTGAAACATAACAATATAAATTGAATATTAGTTGTGCGTGTCTTGGAACTGTAAATAGTCATTCTGTTTTTTCTTTTTTTTTAAGCTAAAGTTATAGTTATGCTTTGCAAGTATTCTACATATAGAATATTATAAGTTATTGTTATATATAACTTTCATTGTTAGAAGAAATCCATACATTATTACTAAATGCTACTTGATCATTAAAATATAGCTTACAGCTTGTACTCTAAATACAGCAGTAAATTTCAAACAATATTATATTTATTACATAGCCTTTTACAAACAGTTAACTGTATTTCAATGGTAAAGTATAAATGTTATATAATTATATAACAATAATTTATACTTTTATATGTGGAAAACTGGCAATCCATAAATATTAAATTATACAAAACAGAATAAACAATGTCAATCAAATACATGCACCTGTCAATACTCTTTAATATGTGAAATTATTTTATTAATATAAGTATAAATATAAATATGTTAATAAAAAACCTTTTATTTTTAACAGTAAATCATTAGGAAAGTACTTACTATACCAAGTGTCATCCTTGGAAATGCATACACAAATAAGTCACACCCAGTCAACCCTAAAAGAATAAACATTGCTTGAAGTAACATTAGCAAACTATTAAATATTGGAATGTTACTCACCAGTTGAGAGACGGCAACAAACTTGCAAAAAGGACTTTTCTAGCATCAAGTGCATCGTAGCAGGGATCACTGGATCAGGAAGAAGAATTTGCCATGACTGTCAGAGGAGGAGGAAATAGCTTTCCCCATCAGGTAATGCACAGCTCCCTCGTAGCACAACTGGCATAGGAAAATGAAGAAACACGAGACAGACGCAAAAATACATGAAAAAGTGGGTGCACTGATCTCACCTAGATGCAAACATGGGAAACATAACCACGAATATGACACCTTACTCGACCGGCAACGTCAGGACAAAACTCGTCACAACCTCGGAGATGACAGCGTGGACAGCAGCATAAGGTCTTTCTCGACGTAGATGCAGCCATCAGTAACCACCACACTCTCACGTTCGAACTTACGTCGTCGTAACCCTTGAAGCACGCGAGAGCACCGGTCTATTACACGACGTTCCATAACTGCCGCCGGCCGCACGTACATGTGTAGAAAGTAACAGAGAGAGAGAGAGAGAGAGAGAGAGAGAGAGAGAGAGAGAGAGAGAGAGAGAGAGAGAGAGAGAGAGTCAGCTGTCAGTGAGGCTCCCGGCACATAAGCGCGTACGACCGCGTTTGACTGCGTTCGACCGCATTCGACGGCGGTCGCGCGCACGCGCTCGCTTCTCTCATTGGTTGGGAGTGAGCTCAGGACTTCGACGACCAATGAGAGAAGCGAGCGCTTATGTTCGTCGGTGCACAAACGCAGGTATACGCGTCCACACGCGATCAAACGCTCTTATGTGCCGGGAGCCTGAGAGCCGACGACTGGCAGAGGGGGAGGGGCGCCTAAGGGCTAGTACACTTAAAAAAGAACAGTGCACAGACACAAGAAATAGCATTGGTTGTATATCTATATATATGAGGAACTGCTCGTTGTTCCTCGCTGTTCTTGATATATATATATATATAGATATACAACCAATGCTATTTCTTGTGTCTGTGCACTGATCTTTTTTAAGTGTACTAACCCTAAGGCTGAAATAACATGGTGCGGCATAGAACAGCTGACTCTCTCTCTCTCTCTCTCTCTCTCTCTCTCTCTCTCTCTCTCTCTGTTACTTTCTACACATGTACGTGCGGCCGGCGGCAGTTATGGAACGTCGTGTAATAGACCGGTGCTCTCGCGTGCTTCAAGGGTTACGACGACGTAAGTTCGAACGTGAGAGTGTGGTGGTTACTGATGGCTGCATCTACGTCGAGAAAGATCTTATGCTGCTATCCACGCTGTCATCTCCGAGGTTGTGACGAGTTTTGTCCTGACGTTGCCGGTCGAGTAAGGTGTCACATTCGTGGTTATGTTTCCCATGTTTGCATCTAGGTGAGATCAGTGCACCCACTTTTTCATGTATTTTTGCGTCTGTCTCGTGTTTCTTCATTTTCCTATGCCAGTTGTGCTACGAGGGAGCTGTGCATTACCTGATGGGGAAAGCTATTTCCTCCTCCTCTGACAGTCATGGCAAATTCTTCTTCCTGATCCAGTGATCCCTGCTACAATGCACTTGATGCTAGAAAAGTCCTTTTTGCAAGTTTGTTGCCGTCTCCTCAACTGGTGAGTAACATTCCAATATTTAATAGTTTGCTAATGTTACTTCAAGCAATGTTTATTCTTTTAGGGTTGACTGGGTGTGACTTATTTGTGTATGCATTTCCAAGGATGACACTTGGTATAGTAAGTACTTTCCTAATGATTTACTGTTAAAAATAAAAGGTTTTTTATTAACATATTTATATTTATACTTATATTAATAAAATAATTTCACATATTAAAGAGTATTGACAGGTGCATGTATTCGATTGACATTGTTTATTCTGTTTTGTATAATTTAATATTTATGGTTTGCCAGTTTTCCACATATAAAAGTATAAATTATTGTTAAATAATTATATAACATTTATACTTTACCATTGAAATACAGTTAACTGTTTGTAAAAGACTATGTAATAAATATAATATTGTTTGAAATTTACTGCTGTATTTAGAGTACAAGCTGTAAGCTATATTTTAATGATCAAGTAGCATTTAGTAATAATGTATGGATTTCTTCTAACAATGAAAGTTATATAAAAATAACTTGTAATATTCTATATGTAGAATACTTGCAAAGCATAACTATAACTTTAACTTAAAAAAAAAAGAAAAAACAGAATGACTATTTACAGTTCCAAGACACGCACAACTAATATTCAATTTATATTGTTATGTTTCAGGTAGCAGTATGAAAGAACACTGACAGTTCATATTATTTTAGATCTGACAATATCACTGCTGTCCTTATAACACCACACTTATGTTTAACGAATAATAGGTGAACCATTATTATAAAAATTTTCTTGCCTGGCCTCCTATCTTATTATAGTAATTTCAACTTGACATATTTCAATTGGGAATGATTGTTCGATAATTATTTTTTAGTTATTTATAATAAGAACATTTAATTAGAGTTTATAAAATTCCTCATAATTTGTAGGGTGTGTTTTAAATTGTTCGTATAACTATGATTAAGGAAATTGTAAAAATTGGACAATAGACGAACTATATATAGGATACGCTAGTTCATTCCAGCCTGGTGTTAGGCTGGAATAAACTAGCATATCCAATATAGTTTGTCGGATGTCCAATTTTTTCCATTTCCTACCTGATAATTTGGAGTTTACCTTCATAGCTTATAGTATCCAAAAGGCTATGTCATAAGTATAATGTGTTTTAAATGTACTGCTGCATTTAGGTTACAAACTGTAAGCTATATTCTAATGATTAATTAGCATTTAGCAATAATGTATGGGTTTCTTCTTTCGATGTAAGTTATATAACAGTAACTTAGGCACACGCATGTCAATAATCTTTAATATGTGAAGTTATTTTATAACTATGTGTGAATTGGCCATAATAATATATGCTTTTTATTTTCTTGTACAGGGAGAAAAATTTATTTGTAAACTCTACTCTTTTGATAAGAAAATTTATTATTTTTATAATTTAGTACTGGGACACATTCGACATGTAGGATTTTTACTGTTTTAAATAGTAATTTTTATAATTTTCATAGCAAATTTTATTTTTTAAAGAATAATTTTTATTATATTTGTAGCAAATTTTATTATCTGAAATAGTAATATTTATTTTTTTTGCAGCATAAAAAGTACTATTTGAAATAGTAAAATTTTCTACAAAAATAATAAAAATTAATATTTAAAACAAGATAAATCCCTCATGTTGATTATGTCCCAGCACTACTATAAAAATAATAAATTTTCTTATAGAGATTAAAGTTTAGAAATAAATTTTGCTCCGTGTAATGAATCAACTAATATTCAATCTGTTTTTGTTAGCAGTATGGAAGAATACTGACATTTCATATGACATAACATTATATAGTATAGGTATTTATAATGCATTTCACATGAAGTCAGCAGCTCAAAATTGTAAAAAATTTGTTTTGTATTTTAAGAATATAGTTATATTTATATTATGAATTATGATCCATTTGATAAAGCAGAATATTTTGCATGCGACAAAAGTTTTATTGAGTCCTTATTTAAGAGCTTTTCCAATAAGCCTCGAAGCATTGTTAGAAAACATTGTTGAAAAGCATTCTATATTTTTTTAAATATCAATAGAAACCAATAATTTGTATTTCTGACCACCAGACGGATTTGAGATCTTAATGTTATTTATATATCTAATGTCATGGATCTTGTCACTAAGTTTTCTCAAAGCAGGAAAAATACATTAAACATCTATTTCCAACAATATTTTCAACAGGCATGTAAGTAAAAATATTCATCTTTACTTTCCTAAATTTTCAATGGGAGCCGGTTACACTGATAATAAATTCTATATGTATTTTTCATATCTATTCGAAAGAAAATTTCATAAGTTATCCAGTATTATGTGTCCCAAATGAAAAAGTATATTATTATAAAAAAGTTTAAATCAAAGTGGTTGAAAGACAATTTAACAATTGTATATTCTGATGCCCAGACAAGAACTTCTTACTTAATAATAGTCCAATATAATATGGTGTTCTTATTAACCCCTCGCTTCATGAAATTTCATAAACTATTCAGTGAATAAGTCACAAATAAATAATTGAATTATGGATCTTAATGATTTATAAGATTGTAAATTACATAATTTATGAAATTACATGAAGCGCAGACTTAATAAGAAAACCATATTTTATTTGAAAATAATTGAGTAAGAAGTTCTTGTCTGGGCATCGGAATACACAATTGCTAAATTTTTGTCTTTCAACTACTTTGATTTAAACTTTTTTATAGTAATATACTTTTTCATTTGGCACACATAACACTCGATAACTTATGAAATTTTCTTTCGAGTAGATATGAAAATACATATAGAGTTTATTAACAGTGTAATCAGCTCCCATTGAAAATTTAGGAAAGTAAAGATGAATATATTTTTACTTACAAGCCTGGTGAAAATATTGTTGAAAATAGATGTTGAATGTACTTTTTCTGCTTTGAGAAACTTAGTGACAAGATCTATAACATTAGATATATGAATAACATTAAAATCTCAAATCCATCTGGTTGTCAGAAATACAAATTATTGGTTTCTATTGGTATTTAAAAAATAAACAATTCTTTACAAAAAAGGGTTGTTCGCCAATATTGTTTTAGTAGGGCTCATTTTTAAGGATTTTTAATAAAGAATCTGAAAAAATTTTGTGAAATAATAATTATCAGTAAACTTACAAAGCATAAACGATTTTAAAAATTTAAGCTGTTTCTTTGAAGAGCACCATCATCGCCAAAATGTCGACTTCTCGCGCTGTCGCCGAGTTTAACCGCCCGTCCCAACTATTCATGGTAGCTGCTAATAATCGAGTACACGTAGGCGCGCTCGGCTTCGGCCTCGTGTGAATTTGATATCACGGGTCGTTGTCGAGTAGCGCGAGCACGAGGCTCGTTAAACGTCGTTACTTCTTTCTCCACATTAAGCAAAATATCATCAGTGATCTTATATCTTATTGTAATGTTGCAGCTAGGTATGCATCATATCCATTAGTTATATATACTAATACCGATATAGCCTTTTTTATATATATTCCAACGATGGTTCTCGGCGATGTTCAAATCGTATCTGCAGTAGTATGTCCATAAGTAATCCAGGTTCAGGGCAGATTTTTAATTGCATCTCTAAATAGATTTCTATATAGATTTGTACATGGATTTTCATATGGATTTTCACATGGATTTTCATACAGATTTGCATATGACGTTTTGGAACAGATTTTCAGGTGGATTTCCATATGAATGTCCATATGGAATCCATGTATATTTCTATATGGAAATCCCGATGGATATTTTCAATAGGGAAGCCTTTGCATCAGTTACTGTATCATTAAGTTAGTTACTGTGTGTCAGTTAGTGTGCATTGTTTTAATTACTGTGCCTTAGATTATGGATACTGTATTTAATCCTATATCACTTAGTACACGTTGTGGTAATTAATTACACGATTTTAATTAAAAAAACCGCTGCCAATACATTGGCACTTAGCTTCCTCAAAATAATGTATTTATTCATTTTTTTAAATTTTTATAACAATAAGTAATTGTATCATACCCAATTTTCTTTATGAATATTCGTAATAAATTAATATATATTTTTCGAAAATTCATTCTTGTTACTCTTTTTCTCGTGCGACAAACCGATATTTTTATAAATCAATTTTTTCAAAATATTATCACATTTTCAATTAGTTTTATTTTAATCCTCAAAAATCTTTCGTCGTAATAGTTCAATTTTATTGGTCAACGAATTCATTTTGAATATATAAAAAAATATATCTCTTGGCGTGTTATATGCAGATAACCCTCAATAAAAAACAAAAGCAAGTGAACAACATACACGCATAGCACGTGTTTTTACATTTTCTAGTATAGATATATCCAATAAATTACGATTTGAAAAGAATGCTAAATCAGTTTTAACCTCGAATATCTCTGAAATTCATAAACAAATTCTTTTACTCTAAAAACGCATATAATAAATAATATACACTCTACATCTCCGCCAAATTAAATATGAGGAAGCAAAAATCTCCGCCAAATTTAAAAAAAAATTAAAACAAGTTTTCTCTAGCTATCAGGCGACAAATAAAATAACTTTGTAAAATAGGAAAATTTTGAATATCAAAAAGTAATCGTACGATCTTGATGAAAATTCACATACATAATATATATATCACATACAAAATTGTCTAGAAATCTGTAGCTGATTCATTGAACCGTTCTCGAGAAATTACGATTTAAAAAAAAAATTTTTTAATTTTTAACCTCAAATATCTCTGAAATTTATGGACCAATTATTTTGCCCAAAGAACTCGACCAAGAGCTATCCAAAATCTACCTCCACAAGGAATTTTGAAGAAATTACGACAATTTTCCCTCCGGAATCGTTGGACATACAAAACTCATTTTTTCATTTTTCATGTTTTCCGTTTTTGTTAATAACCAAAGAACCGTAATAGCTAGAAACTTTTTTTTTTTTAGAAAATATAGGTATTTTAATTCTCTTTTAAATGCTACCTATCCCATTCTGATACATACAGCCGTTCTCGAGAAATTACGATTCGAAAAAGAGGTTACAAAAATTTTAACCTCAAAAATCTCTGAAATTTATGAACCAATCATCTATCCCAAAGAAAGGTGCAGGTGGCAACCAAAAATCTACCTCTACAAGGAATTTTGAAGCGATTAACAGAATTTTACTCTCGTAAATTGTCGCCACCTAAAACACGTTTTTTTCATATTTTAATTTTTTCTCAAAAACTAACCTACAGAATGGATTCAATTTTATACAGATTATAGCTATTCATAATCTCCATTATCATGATTTTTCTCAAAAAAATTGACCATTTAGTTTGGGAGTTATAAGCATTGAAAAAAAAACACGTTTTTGTTAATAACAAAATAACTGTGATAGCTAGAGAAATTTTTTTTTTTAAATATAGGTTTTTTTATGCTCTTTCGAACGCTACATATCCGATTATAAAATTTAAATCCAATCATTAAAAAAAATCAAAAATAAATTTTTCGAAAATGAAAAATTCGACATAAAACAAAAACGAATCAGTAAGTCGTGCAAAATTATTTTTTTCCCGAATTCGCAATCAGAAAACAAAAAAATGAGACCCGTCCGGTTAAAATAAACCGCGTAGATCCGAAAATAAAGCGGTATACATACATACACACACACACACACACACACACACACACACACACACACACACACACACGCACACACACACACACACACACACACACACACACATCCATACAGACATTTTCTAAAATCATGTGATACAAACTTCTAACACCTCTAATCATGTTTCTAGAGCGATTTAACGAAACTTAAAATTTTACTATTACAAAGCTTCCTCTATGAGGAAGCAAAACTACTTATTTATTTCATATAAATATCAATTTTATAATTCAAGCGACTATTACTTTTCTATTACTGTGCACAGTAATAGAAACATGCCGAAAATTCGTTTTAGTTACTGGGTTATATTAAATTAAACAATAATATTAATCAAAACTACTTTTTATTGTTCTTTTGTCAACTAGATGGGTTTTATAAACATTAAGTGTATTTTTTTATTATGAAAAATATTATTTTTATAGTTTTTCAATCACTTTTGTATAGGCATATTCTTAAGCGTTTCGATAAGAAAATAATAGAAATCGCGTTGAGAAATTTAATAAATTATTTTAAATATATTATAAGAATAATTAACTCATACTGTGGGTTTAACAATAAAAAGCATGAATTGAACTGCATATAAAAATTTAGATATTTATGATTAAATATGATTATACTCCACTATAAATGAAAATGATCTAAGGGCATAGTAACTGAAGCGGGCACAATTACTGACACACTTACCCTATCTAAGCAGGAAACTATTTTAGTGATTTGGTCGCCAAAGTAATTTTTCTAAAAATTGAGGCAAAAATCTACAGAAAAATACAGCTGAAAATCCACCATATAAGTTTTAGTTCAAAACAGCTGGAAATCCAGTTCGATAGGTGTAAATTTAGCTGAATGTCCCGCTCATGATGCTTCTTTCAAGAGAGAAACTACAATTTGAGGTTAAGTTATACAATGATTACTTTTATTTTAAATTAATTAAATTTTTAAGTGAAATTGGACATGAAAAAATAAAGCTTTATTTTAGTCATAATAGTTGTCATAAATAACCTAATAGATTTAGCCTTGTGTCTTTTATTAATATAGACATAACTATTTATAAGTTCTAAGGACATAAAACTATTGCAAAGATCTAAATTCTGTATAACTATATAAATGAAAACGAATATAAATATAAATAAAAAAATAAATAAAAATAAAAAAAAAAAATGTATCTATAAATCATTAAAATGTTCAATGCAAGTGTAGAAATAAAGTTTTTAAAAAGTTATTTTTTATTTAAGTTAGAATGAATTTATAAATTTTAAAACACGTTTGAAAACTGTATTTTTTATATCATAATGGAAGAATGACTAAATAATGCAAGCACTTATATTTGTTCTTATAGAAATCATCAAATTTGGAACTAGTTGAAAAGCCATTTCAAATATACTACTACTTTTACGACAGAGTAGTAGTAGCAGGCATTTTGTAAGATATTTTAAGTGTTACATATTACAAACTTCTTTATTTCTACACTTGCAAAATGTAAAAAAAAATTATTACTTACATTAAACGAGAACGAATCATCTGGTGAATATTCTAATGTTCCATCGTCAGAATTTGCAGCACTTATTGCATATGATACTGAATCTTGAATCGCCTAAAACATATATTGAATTCAATATTTAATCAACTTAAAAATAAAATAATGGTAGATACAGTCTTCTAATTAAATATTATATATACCTCTGATAATTCAGGAAGCGAAGGAGAAATTGATTTTGCTGACGGTATTACCATATCCCTCTGTTTTATGGTTTCTGTAGTTATAGTTGATTGGTCTGCGAAACTTTCAAAGTCTTGAATGTTTTGTTGGCTTATACAAGGATGTTTAACATTTTTAGACATTTCAGGCTTTGATGATACCTGCAATAAATCAATGCAATGTATAAAATGCAGAAAATCATTTTAAAAAAATTTTCTATGTACAATCATTTTATAATTGTTTTTTGTATTTGTAAAAAAATAATAATTAAAAAATTGCTGACACGACGTATGAATATTCTAAATATAAAAATAAAATTTTGACAAATATTTGTAGATAGTATATATGAAACAATTTTTTCCAACTAACCTTATCTTCATCAACATTTTCATTTTGCTGGAGTTTTCTAATTTTATTTTTCATAAATTTCGTTACAGGTGCATTTTCATCGAAGTAATATTTTTTTTTTTCCTGTCCATGTTGCACTTCTTTTATATTTTTTAAAAATAACTGAAATTTACACTTATGAAAGAAATTTCGTATTTCTGTTTTCTTCCTTAGGCTGAAATCACATGGTGCGGCATAGAGCTGGGGCCTGCGGCATAGAGGATGCGTCATGGAGACAGCCAATCAGAGCTATATTTGCATTTACAGAATAGCTCTGATTGGCTGTCTCCATGACGCAACCTCTATGCCGCAACTGTATGCCGCAGCATGTGATTTCAGCCTTAGCGAGCTATCGACACCGAGGTCAAGTCCTCTGGAGAAATTTCGTTATATACTTATGTGTCGTGTTTTGTTTCTGCAATGCATGGATGTTTCATGTGTGTGTGCGTCCGTATGATGTGTAAATTGAACGATGGAATTAATATTTGAGCATCGCCGCTCGTTATATGTGTACAGTGTACGTGCATTTGTGTACCACGTTTTGTTAAAAATTAAAACGTTTTGCTATAAATTAAGCGTTGTAAGTAACGCCTATTTCTTATAAAAGGTAAGTTTACTTATACAATTGTTTATTGAAATTTTTCTTAATATATACAGTAGATTCGAAGTTTAAAAATATGCCCTAGCGACAATGTATATAAATATGTAAAAAAGAGTATATTTTTACAATTAAAATTAATGTAATAAAGTGTATAGCACAGTAATGTAATAAAGTGTATAGCAAGTAAACAATTTTATTTGCAACTTTTTCATACTTTTTATTTACATTTTTTATTTCCATTGCGTATATAATAGTATATAAGATCTAAATGGATAATTTTTTTACTGCAACATTTATTTAAAACTAAACTAATTAACATTTCAGCTGAATTTATTATTTGAAACGAATTAATATTTTAGGTTAACTTCTGATTCCTTGCAAATCTTGCGAACTGCTAATATTCTGCAAATGAACAATGGCAGTAGTAACTCATGCACGAGTTAAATATTTAACAGATAATGCCATTGACGTCATACGCATACAAGATATTCTTGAATTTAAAACTCAAAGACCTAAAGATAAGAATGATTTTGAAAAAGGCAAAGTTTATCGTGCAGAGTATTCAGATGAAAAAATCCTAATACAATATTATTGAAAGTCCAAATATCAGACTTAGCATGTAAGTTTATTTTAATTGATCAATTTTTTTTTTAATATTAAATATAATAAAGCAGACATATACATATAACCATATTGTGTTTTGTCATTAGGTGGCATTGGTGATGTAGAAAAATTGATAAACACTGAAAGACCTAAATTCAAACGTTTAAATTACAGTGACATTCCTAATACCAGCAGCTTTTCCAATAGCTGCAGTGACAAAAGTGATAACGAAATAGAAATACAGCAGAAAAAGGTATGATATACAATGAAAATACAAAATTATGTTTATATCTTAAAATGTGTTATAGAAAATTGTTATTTAATATTGTATAAAATTTGAAAAATCTTAACATTTTTTCATAAACGTTTAAAAATATTAAATTTTTACCTGCAGATCAATATTCAAAATTATTTAAATAATTTTTAAATCTTATTAATATTTTTAGGTATCTAATAGAATTACAAAGAGAAATGTGCTTAGAAATAGAGGGACTGCAATTCTTAACACGGTAAATAAGAAAAAGAAAATTTCAAGAATTATTGACAGCGATGATGATTCACCTAATAAAAACAATTTTGATAATGAACAAACAAATGAAAGCGAAATACAACCTCAAAAGAATTTAGAAGGTATTAAATATTACAATTTTATTTATAAAAAGTTTCTCAAGTTAAATTTAAAATTAAAATCTAAATAACTATTGTTAGATTTAATTATTATTATCAATTATTATATTGTTAAAGTATTATTAATCTGGTTACATTTTTTGTTGTAATACAAATTTTATACACATAATTTTCTTTATTATTTTAGAAGTATCATATACTACATCAAGTAAACAAAATGATATTTCAATAAGAAAAAGTACTGGAAATGAAAGTCCTGTGTTGAATAATACTTTTAATAGAATATTGACTGATATTGTTGATACGACAATGACTGCTGGTGGAATGAATAATGGCGATATTTATGATCATAACAATTATGATGATCATTTTGAAGATGAAAATAATATGAAGCTTGGTAAGAAAAATATTCATAAAGAAACCATAATAAACTTTGGCGAGTAATTTTTTTAAATTCATTTTTATATTTTCATATAACATGATTAGATTTTATTGGTTTTATATTTCTTTTGATTTTTTAGCCAACACATCACCTCATAATGACTCTCAGTCATCTGCCGCTGACAAAGAATTGGATCATGACCAAGAATCGGAAGACTATTTTGTATCTAAATTAGTTGTCAAGTCTATCGAATACTATAAAGCCCATGAAGGGCATGGATTTCATGAGAAGAACAAACGATATAAACCAGATAAGGAGGGCTATGTAAGTATTCCTTAAAGGTTATTTTAATTCAATAGACATTGGGGTTGTATCTTTTAAATTAATATATTTGATAAGTTTTCCATGGTTAATTATCTTGGTTGGATATCTCTAGTTATAGTATGGTTAGATCTCTGTTTATCAATTTGCAGTCTGATTGAACTATAACTTATGATTTGAAGATTTTTTAAGAGTTGTTTAATAACTTTTTAGAATAATAGTATTTCTTAAAGTCTATATCTCTGGTATTTGTACGAGAAATTTATGACAATAAAAAATAACGAAAGTATTTTATTTGTAGTTGTACCTTGGTGAATGTAAAAGAATTCGACCTGACGTATGGCGAATGATGCAAGTGGAAAAACCAAATATTTTTCTAAGAGAACTTTTAGTAAAACTGTGGGAACCAGTAGATTTGGCAAACAGAGCTCTACAAGTAGAAAAGGTTTTAAAAACAATTCCCAATCGATCACCGGTTAAATCAATCGAACCGAATCTACTAAGATTGTTAATAAGTAATAATTTATTTTTATTTTGTGTAATAAATATTATTACTTCATTATTTATAGTTTATTGATAAAATATTTTTACAGGTTTGTATAGTGATTACTTAGAAAAACGAAAAGATTTGAACACAGACCAAAAAGCTTCTTATTTACGCCAAAGCACACACATTATATCACAAAAAATAAGGGATCTAAGAGCAGAGGCAAGGAAAAAAGCTATAGGGCGAAGCAACAATGTTCCAAAGAAAAGATTAAGATATAATTAGTTATAAAAATTCTTACCTGTAATTTAGTTGTTTTTTATGAGGGTTATGTTTAAAAATGATCTGTAGTGCTTTGATGTGTGTATTTTTGAATTTAATTAGCGGTAAACCTATGTATTAGCAACGAATATAGACGCATATAGAAGAGTACGTCTTAAGAAATTTACGGACAAAATTGCTGGATAACATGTATAGTGCGAGATAGGTCCTCCCAATGTAATCTGTGGATAACATCTACAGTTTAGTATAGGCTTTACGTGTTGAAGGATCTGTGCCCTACCCTCTCATAAGACGTGTTCTTCTATATGCGTCTATATTCTTTGGTATTAGGTATTTGTCGGTGATGAAAAACTCGATTATAATTAATGCAAGATTATTCACATCATTTAGAGCAGAATCTCATATGTGACTTTTTAATAGTGTTGATTCTAGACTGATAGTTTAAGAATTTTGCAAACATATTATAAAGATGTTAAATTACATTTATTACATAATATATTAAAAAATATATAAAATTTATATAATAAAATAATAATAAACTGTTTATTAACAATAAACTGAAAAAGTATCTTATTGCCCTTTATAATAAATTATTCATAATATTTTATATTTGATTATTTTCGTTAGAATTTTTTATATAATAGTATTTTACGTACCTGGGGAGGAAAAACATTGGCCAGTCTACAGCTCGTGTAAATTGCAACCCGAAGACTCGGGTGACAATTTGCACGAGCTGTGGGCTGGCCAATTCTTTTCCCGTGGAGCGTATACTATTTTTCCTCCCACCAAGGCCGAAAATGCCACATTATCGTTTTTGCGCCAGGAGGGAATGTGATACTTTCGCCCCGGCGGGAGGAAAAAAAATTAATTTTCATGGTTTTTCACGTGTTTTATCACGTGTTTTATCATGTGCTTTATTATGTAATTTATCACGTATAAAAGCACGTGCTTTTATACATGCCAAATCGGTTCGAAAAAAGCACGTTATTTGTCACGTTATTTAATACGTGATTTGGCATGTAGAAAAGCACGTGCTTTTCTATATGCTTTTCTACATGCTTTTTGACATGCTCTTCTACATGCTTTTCTACGTGCTTTTCTACGTGATAAATCATGTAATAATTTTTACTAGGGAAGGCAAGCATAAGGTGTTTCTGTAATATGTAAAATATGAATAAAAAACTTATACTCTATGAAAAGGAATTCTAATAATAAATAATTATTTTCTTCTGACAATTTTATCTTACCGATTCTATACAATAAATTAATTTGTCTATAAAAAGAAGAGTATATATACTATTATTATATATAGCAAAAGGGATTTCTTGATACAACGAAAGTGTTATTCCATTTTTTTTACAAATACAGCAGCCTCACACGATGCAATTATCATCATGTACCCACACGAAAATTAAATCTATGAAATATGGTATCATCATTCTTTACCGTTATAAAACTTTGTAATTATTATTGAAGCTCTTAGAAACTTGTGGAATCTCCCTAAAATAACACTTTTAAAAGAAGTAAAACTTTGGCGAGATTTGGAATAAGTATTTGTAATCTGTCTCCCTCCCTGTCTCTCTCCTCTCTCTCTCCCTCCCTCTCTCACTCCTCTCTCTTTCTCTCACTCTTTCTCTCCATCTCTCTCTTTCTCCCCCTCTCTCCCCCAAAAGAATATCGTAGTTTAAAACAAACACATGAAAGAAGTGGAATCAATTATTATTTTATATAGACAAGTATATTTTTGTGACATAGAAATATGGAATTATTTTTATAACAAAAAATCGTAAGTACTACTAAAAATAAACTCATGAAACTGGTGGAATCAATTAAGTGCAGGCAAGACAATTATTATAATAAAGAGAATTTTTTAAATAAAATTTGTTTAATACATATTTACTATAAAAATTTGTATAAAAAATAATTACGTCTAACAAAAAATATTACAAAAATACTAACATAATAACTGTAATTGAAACACAAAAAGTTAAAAAATTTTTGCGTAAACATTTTCGAACTATAGATCATAAAAGTCACCACCCTCTAAAATAGTTTAACCATGAGCTGTTATACATCATAAATTCATGTAAGTTTTTCTTACACAAGTCAATCTACCTATTATCTGCAAATATGAATTTTAATTAAGCATCTTCTTAAACTGTTAATGTAATTTTTTAAATTTTGTGGAAATTTTCTTTTAAAGACAGAAGATACTTGCCGGACGCATCGTTTTGTAGTATTTAAGTAATCTATCAAATATTTATTTTTATATCATTATTCTTTGGAATAAGATTTATATATTATATTTTATAAAAACTTTTCAATTATATTATATCTATCTATTATATCTACTAATTTCACAAAAATTTTATATCAATCTTTATAATTTCGATAATTATAAATTCATTATAATTTCATCGTAATATCTTCATTATACAAATTCATTATACAAATTGAATTATTATTAATTCTATAGTAAGATAATAATATTTTTGAAACTCCGTGCGAGAAGTTCGATTTTTCGCACGCTGCGTTAAACGATGCGTGCAAAAATCTCACTTCTTGCATGTCGTGTCAAAAAATACGGTTCGACACTTGTGTGAGAAGTTGATTTTCTCCTCGTGTGACCTTTTCACCCTCGCTTCGCTCGGGTGCAAACAGTCACACGAGGGGAAAATCAAATCCTCGCACTAGTATCGAAATGTACTATTTTTTTACATTGCATATGTACATCTATATATTACGTATGATTGTTTCTAGCATTATATAACGTACAAGTTTTGTGTAAGTTTTGCTCTAGTCAAATATCGAAATATACTTATTTTCTTGAACTGCTATTACCATTTTATTTTAATTATTTACATACTACGTGATGAATAACTAAATACATAGAAGGTTGCGATTCCCGTCCTACGCACCTTGAACTACAAAACGATGCGTCCGGCAAGTATCTTCTGTCTTAAAAGAAAATTTCCCAAAATTTAAAAAATTACATTAACAGTTTAAGAAGATGCTTAATTAAAATTCATATTTGTAGATAATAGGTAGATTGACTTGTGTAAGAAAAACTTACATGAATTTATGATGTATAACAGCTCATGGTTAAACTATTTTAGAGGGTGGTGACTTCTATGATCTATACTTCGAAAATGTTTACGCAAAAATTTTTTAACTTTTTGTGTTTCAATACAGTTATTATGTTAGTATTTTTGTAATATTTTTTGTTAGATGTAATTATTTTTTATACAAATTTTTATAGTAAATATATATTAAACAAATTTTATTTTCAAAATTCTCTTTATTATAATAATTGACTTGCCTGCACTTAATTGATTCCACCAGTTTCATGAGTTTATTTTTAGTAGTACTTACGATTTTTTGTTATAAAAATAATTCCATATTTCTATGTCACAAAAATGTACTTGTCTATATAAAATAATAATTGATTCCACTTCTTTCATGTTTTAAACTATGATATTCTTTTGGTGGAGAGAGGGGGAGAAAGAGAGAGATGGAGAGAAAGAGGGAGAGAAAGAGAGAGGAGCAGAGAGAGAGGGAGGGAGAGAGGGATCGGAAGAGAGAGAGAGAGAGAGAGAGAGAGAGAGAGAGAGAGAGAGAGAGAGAGAGAGAGAGAGAGAGAGAGAGAGAGAGAGAGAGAGAGAGTGAGAGGGAGAGATTACAAGTACACTTACACTCGCCAAAGTTTTACTTTTTTTAAAAGTGTTATTTTAAGAATCTCCCACTACAAAAAACATACTTGTTACCTGAA
Organism: Torymus aiolomorphi; assembly: GCA_036365515.1. Taxonomy (NCBI): domain Eukaryota; kingdom Metazoa; phylum Arthropoda; class Insecta; order Hymenoptera; family Torymidae; genus Torymus; species Torymus aiolomorphi. The sequence continues at coordinate 73,766,409 of CM070877.1, read as the reverse complement.
ATGTCTTATTGCTAGCATCTAAAAGATGAATACTATGCCCTCCCGCTGTAGTGTTGTTATTGATTCAGGGGCGGATCCAGTCCTGGGGCATGGGGGGGGGGGGCGGGGCTAAAGCGAAGGAGTATTCCAATGACCCTTTTTTAAGGAAGTGATGTGAAAAAAAATACCAAGAATTTTTAAACCCAAATAGGCGGGAGATATGAGGTCCACGCATATAAAGGAGTCATGTAGACATGAAAAAATAAGCCAAACGATTATTTAAATAGGTTTTAAACCCAAGTAGCCGGGGGATACGAGGTCCACGCATATACGGGAGTCATGTAGACATGAAAAAATAAGCAAAACGATTATTAAAATAATTTTTAAACCCAAGTAGCCGGGGCACGGAAGGTCCACGCAAATTAGGGAATTACGTAGACGTGCAACCATAAGCAAGACAATTATTTAAACAATTTTTAAACCCAAGTAGCCGGGGGATATGAGGACCACGCATATAAGGGAGTCATGTAAACATGAAAAAATAAGAAAAGCGATTATTTAAATAATTTTTAATCCCAAGTAGCCGGGGGACGCGAGTTCCACGCATATTGGGGAATTACGTAGACGTGCAACAATAAGCAAGATAATTATTTAAACAATTTTTAAACCCAAGTAGGCTGGTGATATGAGGTCCACGCATATAAGGGAGTCATGAGGACATGAATCAAAAAGCAAACGATTATTTAAATAATTCCAACAACGATGATCATGGCATTATGTGTAATATTGTATTTTCAGCAACGATGATGATGTCATTAGCAGCGATATTGACGACAACGAAGTTATGGACAGCAGCTCAGTTGAGCCCGCGGTTTCTTTGACAAAAAGGTGAAATAAAAAATTCCCATGCATGCATAAATATATAAACAAACACTCACCCGCATGTATTATACATATGGGCACTCTCACATGCACACCAACAGATATATACACAGAAAAGAAAGACGCTAGTTATAGTTATACATCGCGTTGTTAAACTAAATATCATTAAAATAACGAATAAATATAAAAAATTGAACTGGATTTTTACGAAAATTTGACTATATAATCAATTTAGTTTGATTAAACATTTACTTTCTGATTTAAGTCCATAGTAAAATTGTACTATATAATATTGTATTCATTAATCACATTTTACGACTATGTCCACTATAATTTGGCTGGCATATGTCATTATCAAATAAACTTGGAGCTAAATTTACACTGTATTTTATAGTATTTCTTCGTCAATATTTACTATATATTTTCTCATTGCATATGCAATTTTCAAATTATTAATTATGTATAATATTGTATTTTCAGCAACGATGATGATGTCATTAGCAGCGATAATGACGACAACGCAGTTATCGACAGCAGCTTAGTTGAGCCCGCGGTTTCTTTGACCAAAAGGTGAATTAAAAAAATCCCACGCATGCATAATCAAACACTAATCCGCATATATTATACATATGGGCACTCCCAAATACACACCCACAGATACATACACAGAGAAGAAAGATGCTAATTATAGTTATACATCGCGTTGTAAAACTGAATATCATTAAAGTAACGAATAAATATCAAAAATTGAACTGGATTTTTACGCAAATTTTATTATATCATCAATTTAGTTTGATTAAACATTTACTTTCTGATTAAAGACCATAGTAAAATTTCACTACATAATATTGTATTTCTTTAATTATATTTTACGACTATGTCCACTATAATTTGGGTGGCATATGTTACTATAAAATAAACTTGCAGCTAAATTTACACTGTATTTTATAGTATTTCTTCGTCAATATTTACTATAATTTTTCTCATTGCATATGCAATTATCAAATTAAAAAATTATATCATTTATTGCAGAGCTAAAGTCGATAAGTGGACCAGCAAATTCAACGTCGGTGATGTCGCTTTGGTGAAATACGGGCGGCACCCATGGTGGCCATGTATGATCAAAAATAAAATACATGAAAAGAAAAAGAGGGGGGTATTATTCAAGTATATCCCAGAAAAAGTTGAAGATATGAGTTTTTAAATGTTCACTAAAACTCAAATAAATATATTCGAAGAAAAAAAGAAATTAATATTTCAAAAACAGGTCCCCGAAAATTTAATTCAAGAATTTTGTAAGGCATGGGAAATCAGAAATTAAAATAAAAATTTATTTATTATTAATACCAAGTTGTTCTATGTTTTCCGTAGAATTATTTTTTTCTCTCACTCACTTTCCTTTAATTTAGTTCTCAAATAATATTAATAATATAATACTAATAAGGAAAGAAAGAAAAAAATATATTTAAACAGTATACCAAGGAAAATATCATTAAAGGAGGAGGTACCTTATATCATATACCACAAATTAATAAAAACACAAGAAAGAAATGAGACAAATTTCGATTTAATTGAAGTGCAAATTTATTTAAATACTTGAAAAAATATCTACAAAATTACATGAGTATTTCAATGAAAATGAATTTGTTATTAATTCAAATTGGAGAAAATATTGAGAACAGGTATCGCACAAAATATTAATTATATATATTCTAGGGAAATGTTTCTATAAATGATAATGTAATAGTACATTATGTAACAAGGGGCTAAAGTCGCAGATAATTCCCGTGGCAGTGATCACCCAAGGGAATGATCGACTTTAGTCCCGTATTACATATAGTACTGTATTCCCATCTTCACTGCAGTGGCCACTTCATAGATTTGAAAAGTTATTTTGTATTTATGTGTTCTAATTTTGTTAGTTTTAACCCAATTCACCATAAACGTAAAAAATTAGATTATTACTTTATTCCCGCATATCCCGCATACGGGGAATAAAGAAAAGAAGGAATAAGACGCCAGTTTTGCCCCGCTTTTCAGGCAATAAAATGGCTATTATAGTAGAGATGGGAATAAAATAACTTATCGTTGTTCTGTCAAAAATTCAAAGCATATAATAATTTACTTGATAGCTGCAATTAATGTGGCACTGTTTTACCTGCATCTCGGCCAACCCAGATCTGGATGGATATTGACCGATGCATTTATCTAGCTCTTTTTTCTACATAGTTTCTATCTTGTTAAATCATGATTGTTTTATTATGAAAGACTTGATATCTAGCATAAATAACTATCCGATCACAACGTGCACTTAAATACAGGCGAATTAGCGAGTATACCCGAATCCTAGTTCGCCGAGCATGGGGAAAAAAGTAATAGATCTCCGAGTTTAGCATATATAAAAGTTGCTTCATGATGCCTACATGAAATATACCAAGATAAAATGACCTCTCCCCTATCTTGATACGTAAAAAATGATTACTATACGACGTAAAAAAAATTTCATTTTATACATTTTTTAGCTGCGATTAATACCGCACGGTTTTACCTGCATCTCGGCCAACCGAGACCTGGGAGTATAGAGATCGATGTATTTTACTGTAGAAATTTTGTTAATTCGTCATTGTATTACTATTAAGAACCTTTTCCGAACATAAATAAATATCCAATTACAACGTGGACTTCAATACAGGCGAATCACCGAATATACCCAAATCCTGGTTCGCCGAACATTGGGAAAAAACTAATGCACCTCCGACTTTAGCATATATAAAAGTTGCTTCATCATGCCTACATAAAAACATACCAACATAAAATGACCTCTCCGCTACCTTGATTAGTGAAAAATGAATATTATGAGACGTAGAAAATTTCATTTTATAAATCTTTTAACTCCTATTAATCCCGCACTGTTTTACCTGCATCTCGGCCAACCGAGATCTGGGAGTATAGGGACCGATGCATTTTGCTGCATAGTTTACAGATTAGATTTGCGAATTCAGCATTGTTTTATTATTAAAAACTTTTTCCGAACATAAATAAGTATCCGATTACAACGTGCTCTTACATACAGGTGAATTAGCGAGTATACTCGAATCCTGGTTCGCCGAACATTGGAAAAAAACTAATGGACCTCCGAGTTTAGCATATATAAAAGTTGCTTCATCATGCCTACATAAAAACATAGCAACATAAGATGACCTCTCCCCTATCTTGATAAGTAAAAAATGAATATTATGAGACGTAGAAAATTTCATTTTATAAATCTTTTAGCTCCTATTAATACCGTACTGTTTTACCTGCATCTCGGCCAACCGAGATCTGGGAGTATATGCACCGATGCATTTTGCGACATCGTTTACAGATTAGATTTGCTAATTCAGCATTGTTTTATTATTAAAAACTTTTTCCGAACATAAATAAGTATCCGATTACAACGTGCACTTACATACAGCTGAATTAGCGAGTATACTCGACTCCTGGTTCGCCGAACATTGGGAAAAAACTAATGGACCTCCGAGTTTAGAATATATAAAAGTTGCTTCATCATGCCTACATAAAAACATACCAACATAAAATGACCTCTCCCCTACCTTCATAAGTAAAAAATGATTCTTATGAGACGTAGAAAATTTAATTTTATAAATCTTTTAGCTCCTATTAATACCGCACTGTTTTACCTGCATCTGGGCCAACCTAGATCTGGGAGTATAGGGGCTGATGCATTTTGCTGCATAGTTTACAGATTAGATTTGCTAATTCAGCATTATTTTATTACTAAAAACTTTTTCCGAACATAAATAAATATCCGATTACAGCGTGCACTTTAATACAGGCGAATCAGCGAGTATACTCGAATCCTAGTTCGCCGACCATTGGGAAAAAACTAATTGACCTCCGAGTTTATCGCATTTGCGTGTTACTTTTATATGCATACACAATAATTTATAATTTAATTGTAAAATAATTTATCTTTTTTTCTCGATGATTTAAAGGACACAATAATTTATTTGACATCTGCAATTAATGTTGCACTTTGTTACCTTCATCTTGGCAAGCTGAGATCTGAAAATATGTAGAAAGTAATTGCTTAAATTATCAAGTTTCTAAATTTCTCTTTTATTGGAAAATTTTTATTTACATATTTATAACGCTTAATTATTTATAGAAAGTGTTATTGTAAACATTTTCTCAATCATATTTGTTTCCTTCTTTGAATCGAGACTCTCTAACGCCATCACTTGGGAAAATAGCTAGTTACTCTGGTTAAGATTTGATTGTCGCGTTCCGATGTGCATCATTTTTGTCGCGGGCTCCCGACTCTGTTCAGTCTTCGCGGCGTTGCCAGATTTTTCGCTCCGAAACCATGAACTACGGATTCTGCTACTTTTGACATCACTACCTCCACCTTTGCAACCATGACCGCCACAGCGCCTCCACCAACCACAAGAGAGCGTGGGAGAAAGAGAGCGCCTACTCGAGAAGGACGGGGACAGCTAGGCCTGCTCCATCCCCGCCCTCCCCTTGCAGCGAGTGCGAGCCACGAGAGTGAGAGAGAGATAGCGGCGATGGCTGGCTAGCCCCGTGTAAGTGCCCTGCTTACTTAGTTATAGCGTGTTTGTAGCGAGTGAGCGAGGGAAGCGGCTCCGCCGTTTACGCAGCGGCCACACATGCGAAAACACTTCTGTTTTATCTTTTACTTCTCGAGTCACGAGCATTTATTTAGCGGACCTTAACCTAGGCATGCTCCCCAAATACCGCTCTCTACCATTTTTCAGCGCTGCAGCTAGTCGCAGGCATTGCCTCCTAGAGGTGCATCGGTAGCGGGAGTAAGTATATCATCAGCCGCTTGGAAGTTATACCGAGCGGCGTTGTAAGGGAAAGACTGGCTGCGCAGGTAAAGCTAGGTCGTATCTAGCAGCCGGTAGTTCGCGGGCAGCATTTGGCAGCAGCGGCAGAGCGCAGCGCCGGCTCTAGTGGAAAGCGGCCTAAGCTTTCTACAATAGAAGCCGGGCTCGCTTGCTCGGAACCTGTGCCTAGGCGCTCCTGCCGGCCTACAGGTAATTCTACAACGTTGAGTCGCCTGGGCGTATAGTACGCCCGTATATTACCCCGCGAACCCCTAAGAGGGATTATTACCCTCTCTCTAACTGCACCTCGTTACAGTTATCTAAGTGATCATTCACTTTAAATTGATAAAGAAATTATCAATTACTGCAGTATTTTACGATAACATGCTATATCGTAAATATAATATTTGCAGATCAGTTTGGAAATCGATTCGTGAGGTATTAAATAATACAATGCAAAATTATAACTACAGCATCTGTTTACGGATTTAAAAAAATGTTTACTTATAAAATTACATGCACATTTAGTCACAAAAAATATTTTATTGCAGATCAATAAATAAATGATCTATTGCTGCAGATTAAATATTATACAAAATTATGATAATTATGAATTGATAAAAAAATCATAAATTATCGTTGTATTGAATAAAATCATGCAATATTGTAACACATGCATTTTATTGTAGATTGATAAATATAACAATACTCATTTAAATAATATCCGATACTGTATATGAATAATATTATTTTGCATTTTAGTAAAGAATGATCAATTACTGTATTATTTTACGATAACATGCAATATCATAAATATAATATTTAATTGCAGATCGATACAGAAATCGATTCCTGCAGTATTATAGTAGTATATGATGTAACAGACAGTCATTAGCTGTCAACAGCCACAGTAAAGATTGTCAACTAAGACAGCCTCTGCAGCAATACACTGCCTTTACTATAGTATTGGTCGCAGCGTAGGACAGCTGCATACACAATGATTCGAAGAGGGCAAAGGTTGTAACGCCAAATTTTGATGTTACATTAAAGAAAGCGTATATATTTAGAGACGACATATATAATACGGAAATGTCAACTAAAAAACCTACACAGAAAGCTTAGATTTAGGAAAAGGTCTGATGAGCAGCGTGCATTAATCCTCTAACCGTAACGACTTACTTACAATGTATTTTTAGCAACATAAGACTGTTAATAGAGAGCATGCGAGCTCTCTGTAGGCCCCAATGACGATTAGATGGTTGTAATTAATAGAAGCTCAGGCTGCTTCATGCGTACTGACCTCTTCACGGCTCCTGTTGCAACCCCTTGGGCCTTGAAGATCTTTATCTTTCTTATATCCTATATTGTACCTGTAATACAAAGAAAAGGATTAGTTGGACTGGAATCCCTCATTGCATGGCGTATAAAAGAATAAGAAGAAACAACAATTGAAACCATAGCTGTTACAATCACAATTGCCCTGTAAACGCTCTTGGAGGTTAGCCACGCGTACGACCCACCACTTCATAATCCATTCTGCTTCTGCTGAAATAAAAGTACGTGGCTGAAGCAACAATTTCAATAGCATAACATTGAAAGTATACTCAGCAGCTGAAGAAACAGCAACAGTTATTGCAAAACTTTATTGGTACCAGAGGTTTACCCTACTGAAAAAATGCAGCCGATTATCAGCTGATAATCGTGCAAAAACGGCACCTGATTATCAGCTGATTATCACATGAAAATTTATGGTTTAAAATTTATTTACTATTAATTATTATTATTTATTATTATAAAGTACTATCATGGTTCATCTACTTGAATCTACGATTAATTAATGTGTTCGAAAAAATGTCGAAAAATGTAGATGCTGACAAAGAAGTTTTGAATTATTTGTTACAATTTAGGAATGTAAAATTACTGACAATAATTAATAATAATAATTATTAATAATAAATGAGAATATCAACATGATTTTCAGGTGCATATCTAAGGTAACTATATGGTGACTATCAGGTGATTATCATCTGATTAACAGCTGATTTTGACCTGAAAATCCTGTTGATACTTTCATTTATTATTAATTATTATTATCATTTATTATTGTTAATTTTAATTTTACATTCCTAAATTATGATAAATAATTCAAAACTTCTTTGCCACAGTGTACAGTATTTTAAATACATTAGTGAATCGTATAGATTCAAGTTATTGAACGCTAATAATAAATTATAATAATAAATAATAATTAATAATAAATAAATTTTAAACGATAAATTTTCATCTGAAAATCAGCTGATAATCAGGTGCCGTTTTGGTACGATTATCATCTGATTATCAGCTGATTATCACGCCCACTTTTTCATCAGCTGCACTTTTTCAGTAGGGTTAGCCACATGATGTTAAAAGAGATAAGAACTCACTCGCACAACAGTAACTCAGATAGCTGGTCCCCAAATACACACAGCGTCCTCGTGGTACTACTGAAAACCAAGGAGCATGAGATAGAGATTCTTTATATTCTTAATTTATATAATAATAACTTGCCATTGATCCGTTATCATTCACGAAATCCAAAAAGTAATATAAATATCAGTATAGATAGTTTAAACCCAATACTTATGCAGATGCCAACCTTCTTTCCTATTTAAGCTACTTTTATAAACAGATGCAAAATTGCAATATTTGTTGTAAAATAAATATAGTAATAAATTACAAAATTTTATAAAATCCAAGTACTCTTGCTGTTTGGGAAATATCAAGTTTTGAATTTCCCGCGGTTGCGCGACTGAGGGATAACTCAGCAGGCGGCCGCGCGACGGCAGCACTCAGCAGCTGTTCTCTGCGGAACAGCTGAATCGCTATACTGATTAGCCGAGTATGGCAAAACTCATGCTGTCTCTCTCATGCTTACACATGTAAATGAGAGAGACGGTGATTTGACTCACTCCTCGGTAACAATGAGACGAGGAAGAAGACGGAAGTGCTCTCTTAATTCTCACACTCAGTTAGTATCCATGTAATGGTTCGCCTCGTGGAAAAACTCACGGTACTTTGGCTCTCAGTAGATACATTCAAACCTCTCACTAAAAGTCTCTCTCAGTAATGGTCTACCACGAGGGAAATCTACTGTGCCGGCGATTCTCATGTGATGGAGCTCTCTCTCTCTCTCTCGGTCAACTCACTCTGTGTAGCGGTTCGTCTCGTAGAGAAACTCACTGTGCACATTCGGCGATTCTCAAGTGAAAAATTCAAGTGTAGTGTTTCTCACTCTCTCAACATAGACTGCTGCTCGGCAACATCTCATATGGCGTCGTCTTTCGCGGTATGTTTTCACGCAGCAGTGTCTCTCACACGGAAACTTCTCACACAGCGGTGATACTCAAGCGGCATCTTCTCACCGGCGCCCGATGCTTCGAGCGCGCCACGAGGCAATATCTCACACGGCATATTCATAGTGCAGTGCGTCTCACAAGGCAGCTTCTCACGCGGCTTCTCCTCACATGGCATATACTCACTCAGCAACTTTGCACGGATTCTCGCTCACACCTGCACTTTCACCAATGCAACCCCGGCAGTAAACTCATGATCACCGTGATCAATAATATCAACGGGATTTGGGCATGGTTTTTTCAAGCAGGAAAATTACACTGGCAGTTCTCAATCGGCTTTGCTCAACTGGCTTCTCTCATCGGCTGCTTCGCATCCTCACACTCATCTCACCGGCTTATTTCATCTTTCGTTGTCATGCTCAACATACGGTTCTTCTCCACTGCTCAGCTTCGTTGCGGAATCACCATCACGGGACCAACTCGTCGGCGTAAAGATTAATATAACCTCTACGTATGATAAGGTAACAACTCAAATACATGCGGCCATTTTATACGAAGGTGCGCTGCTACACGGAAAGCATAACCAAGCTGTACAGCGGGAAATACTCAGGCACGATTAGGTCAGTAATACCTAATCGTGTCATCTCATTGAAAACTCAACCACAATTAATTCAATAATAATTGATTGTGTTGCTTATTGTATGGTTAGTACACTCATCAGTGATTCGCAACGTCACACAGAAAACTCATACACTCAAACAGCAAACTCACCAATACTCACAGAGTTTTGTAGCACTCATACACTCAGAATTATGTAACAGTCATACACTCCACTATTTACTTGTAACATCTCACACATTTTATACTTACTCTTGAAACAACTTTTATATCGACAAATTTGTAATAGTAATTTATAATTTTATAGTTATTGTGAATATATTATAGTTTAATTTACCAAAGTGTTTGGCTCAATTTATTTTGTAAACACCCACAGCATGTCCTCATTATAATTTATGGAATTCTCAAAGATTTGGTCCTTCGAGCCGGATTAAACATGCTGTGGTGTGTATTATAGTCATTGCATTTTACTCATTGCTGAACTGTTTATATGCATTGGATCATGGCTGAGGATGCTGAGGCCAAGGAGATTGACATACTCATGGATGCTATTCTCACCAGTGACTTGGACACTCTCAACTCTCAAACGGACAACCTCAAGGAATTAACGGACAAATTCTTCACTACATGTGGATCACTGTGTGGACGTACAAACTCAGCGCTGCCTTAGCAGTTAACTCAGAAAGGAGCCTCACAGGAATTCTACAAGGGCATCTCAACCGAAAGTGATACATTGAATATGCATTACTCACCACACTTGCGCCTATTAAAAGTAATTTCACTCGTATATTGTGGGGGTCACAATAATCAACGTTGCATCGAGATGGAGAGATGCAATTACACTCTTCTTACTTTTCTTACAATTGCAATGTCCTTCAGATTTTGGATTTATGCAGCAATACTGCATATCAACTATAGGTGCAAGATGAAGTAACTCTCACTATATATGGATCATATTCAAAAATACTCAACAATTGGATTTTGGTGCAATCATTTACACTCAAGGTCAACTCACCTGCAACACTCAGTTACTTAATCGTCAATAATTGCAACTGCATTGAAATGATACGACACACCGATGACACCTCACAAACTTGGATTATTAATCCATTCAATGTCAGAATTGTGATTTATCTCAAAGGATGTGATTTGAATCCTCAACGCTTCATGGCACCGCTCATCCATCAATTATTGGAATTTGAGGTTAGGATTACTGCTCATCATACGCCAAGTCTCATCTACAGTGCCATCGGAACTATCTTAACATTTTATTTGGAATTATACGAAAGAAAACTTTATTGGCTCAGCGCATATTTTGGTAGCCTCAACTTGTGGATGTACTCATTGACACTGATGATTATTGTTGGATCATCAAACTTAACCTTAAAAGGGATGGCAAACTCACTCGAATTGGCATCCAGCGTGAATTATTCTTAATTGACATTCTTAAGATGTAATTTACAACGCATATCATAGATAAATGAACCGGATCAACTCACGCACTTCGGTTTAGCAAATTCACATATGGAGTTGCATCAACGGACACATTCATTTACAGCACCATGCAGATATCAGGATTCTGCACGGCGGGCGGCTCTGCATTAGCAAAATTGCAATTCAACTCGCCGATGGTTAACAAGGAATTTCTCACAATTCAACAGCAATTGAAGCAGTTAATTCTGATGATTGCGTCATGAAATTACTCAAATTATAACGGATTTCACTATCACTTAAATTCACATCTGAATGATATTGCCGCTCACTCAAGAAATAATTACAACTGGATAATTATCTTTCAAAACTCACCACTATTCGACCCCGCATGGACAATCTCATATGTGGTTATTCTTTCAAATTCTCCTACAAGAGCTGTGGCTACTCAAGTACTCATGGGACAACTAAGTTTAACTCAACTGCGAAGAATGGCTGCAATTCGAGAAGATCTCACTCAATTGGATTCGGTTCTCAAAACTTATGGCTTTTCGAATGCTTCGCAATAGGCAACTGCTACAGCACCCCACGGTAAACCAAATTTCTCACAATTGGCTTATTATTCCTAGTCTCATCAAGAAGGAAGGCAACACTCAATCCGAACTCCAGATCAAGGTTGGAGTTCAGAGCGGCAAGGTTACTCAGAAGGTATGTTTGGACAATGTTCAGTTGCCAAGCACTCATGTTCATTGATGGACAGATCAGAATATGGTATGCACACGCATAATCTCACGTGCCTCATGATGGAAGGAATCTGTTGGAATCAGGGTTGCACTCACTTAAAGAATAATTCTAACAACCAAAGGCAATTAATCACCATGACCATCTCAAGTAGACTCAGAAAATGAGGAATACCTTCCAGAAAGAAGCACACTCACTGCAGCCACATCCCATTCGGAAAATTCATGGGATCTCGTCCGCAAAAGGGAAAATTCAACAGAGACGAGACTCACAGCTGATCTGATCAGCAAAGAAAATTTCTTCTGGATCAAGAAAACTCAGCAAGTTCATTTCCATCTTGAACTGCTCATGCTGAAATATCTCAAGTCCCACGGAATTCTCTACTCAATAGATTGACTGCATGTACTCAAAAGGAATTATCAGGGTAGGAGGTCGATTTTACGAAACTCAACTGGAGTATCACTCAACATCCAGCTACATTAATACGGTGCAGTCAACTCATCACTGATCATTCGGCATTCTCATATAACAACATCTCTCGGTGGCACCGAGAAAACTCACTTTGCACACATCAGGCAGGAAATTTGGATTATTGGAAGCAGAGTTCCGTCCAAGTCACTTATTCTAGACTCTGTGACTTGTGCTAGGTACCGGACTCATCGGACTCAGCAACTCATGGGGGCAACTATCCAGGACGCTGGACCTCCCCATCACTACTCTTCACTCAAACTGGGGTCAACTTGCAGAACCACTCATCAACTCATCGAAGGGGTGTGAATCCAAAACATACAAGTGCTGGATTTGTATTTGTGTGCTCTCTTACAGCATTGTCATTAGCTGTTCATCCATACATGGTTAGTAGCTACTCATCCGAATGGTTTCATTACGGTTTAATTATGGTTTATGTCAATTGGAGAACTACCTTCGCATCATTCTCAACAAAAAACTCAACTTGGTACAACTCATCAATGATGACACTCCATACACACTCAACCCACCTGCTGCATTTCATATGACGTAAGTGGGAAAAAGGGACTAGAAATCAATAATATTTCATCGCCAACAGACCATGGACAACATTATTCTCAAATTGGAATTTCATTATTATTGCTGACTCAAGTGAAGGTTGCTCAACTCAAAGCCATTGCAACCACTCCAAAAGGATTCAGAAGATACACTCACTGTGGCGTTGTCCTCATCATCAAGGTATTAAACTCAATGTTTCACTTGGTTTCTAACTGTCAATGCATTTCAGCTGTCCAGTTGGGAAACTCCTTCATGGATGACTCAGTAACGCTGGCAGCAAGTCGTTTCAAAAACGGTCTCAATCAACATCAAAAAGGCATCACTTATCTCACGAAATCAAGTGGAGTTCATGGTACACAATACGGATAATCCTCACATAGTATATGGCTCTCAATCCACTCGGAAGTCAGCAACTCGCCATCGGACCAGCATCATCGGAATATTAATCAACCTATCGGTTGATGGCGGGCGGAGTGTTTGGGAAATATCAAGTTTTGAATTTCCCGCGGTTGTGCGACTGAGGGATAACTCAGCAGCCGGCCGCGCGACAGCAGCACTCAGCAGCTGTTCTCTGCGGAACAGCTGAATCGCTATACTGATTAGCCGAGTATGGCAAAACTCATGCTGTCTCTCTCATGCTTACACATGTAAATGAGAGAGACGGTGATTTGACTCACTCCTCGGTAACAATGAGACGAGGAAGAAGACGGAAGTGCTCTCTTAATTCTCACACTCAGTTAGTATCCATGTAATGGTTCGCCTCATGGAAAAACTCACGGTACTTTGGCTCTCAGTAGATACACCCAAACCTCTCACTAAAAGTCTCTCTCAGTAATGGTCTACCACGAGGGAAATCTACTGTGCCGACGATTCTCATGTGATGGAGCTCTCTCTCTCTCGGTCAACTCACTCTGTGTAGCGGTTCGTCTCGTAGAGAAACTCACTGTGCACATTCGGCGATTCTCAAGTGAAAAATTCAAGTGTAGTGTTTCTCACTCTCTCAACATAGACTGCTGCTCGGCAACATCTCATATGGCGTCGTCTATCGCGGCATGTTTTCACGCAGCAGTGTCTCTCACACGGAAACTTCTCACACAGCGGTGATACTCAAGCGGCATCTTCTCACCGGCGCTCGATGCTTCGAGCGCGCCACGAGGCAATATCTCACACGGCATATTCATAGTGCAGTGCGTCTCACAAGGCAGCTTCTCACGCGGCTTCTCCTCACATGGCATGTACTCACTCAGCAACTTTGCACGGATTCTCGCTCACACCTGCACTTTCACCAATGCAACCCCGGCAGTAAACTCATGATCACCGTGATCAATAATATCAACGGGATTTGGGCATGGTTTTTTCAAGCAGGAAAATTACACTGGCAGTTCTCAATCGGCTTTGCTCAACTGGCTTCTCTCATCGGCTGCTTCGCATCCTCACACTCATCTCACCGGCTTATTTCATCTTTCGTTGTCATGCTCAACATACGGTTCTTCTCCACTGCTCAGCTTCGTTGCGGAATCACCATCACGGGACCAACTCGTCGGCGTAAAGATTAATATAACCTCTACGTATGATAAGGTAACAACTCAAATACATGCGGCCATTTTATACGAAGGTGCGCTGCTACACGGAAAGCATAACCAAGCTGTACAGCGGGAAATACTCAGGCACGATTAGGTCAGTAATACCTAATCGTGTCATCTCATTGAAAACTCAACCACAATTAATTCAATAATAATTGATTGTGTTGCTTATTGTATGGTTAGTACACTCATCAGTGATTCACAACGTCACACAGAAATCTCATACACTCAAACAGCAAACTCACCAATACTCACAGAATTTTGTAACACTCATACACTCAGAATTATGTAACAGTCATACACTCCACTATTTACTTGTAACATCTCACACATTTTATACTTACTCTTGAAACAACTTTTATATCAACAAATTTGTAATAGTAATTTATAATTTTATAGTTATTGTGAATATATTATAGTTTAATTTACCAAAGTGTTTGGCTCAATTTATTTTGTGAACACCCACAGCATGTCCTCATTATAATTTATGGAATTCTCAAAGACTTGCATACTGCTATTTTTATAGTCAAGTATCTATGACACAGCTGTTAGTTTGAAAGAGCATTAGCATTTTGTAATATTTTAATTATGAAACTTTCGCAGTTACCACTTAATTAATTGCATTCACAAATAACCTATCAGTTACTGCTACTAAAATTTGTTACATTTGTAGGTTTTATTAACATAATTCAAAACTTAAGTTGGCACCTTTTTGTGTAAATTAAGCAATAACATGACTTAAGGTAATGTGTACTTACCGACAAATTTTAGAACATATATATCTTTTGCAAATAATAATAGAATTACTAAAAAAAAAAATTGAGTATAGTATTTATATATACGGAGCGCCTGACAGAGCTGTTTTTCCAAAAATCTACTCAGAATTTATTTAATTAAATAAAAGCCGCAATGTCGATAAGTAGGGATCTGTAATACTTCGAATTTTGCCAGTTTTAAAACGAGCGTATCTCATGGAAATGCTGATAGAATCGCACAAAAAAAAATCTGAGCATAGTATTTACATACACGGAGCGCCTGACAGAATTGTTTTTCCAAATAAACGTTCGAATGTTTATTAATTAAATAATGAAATTGGGTTGATTTTGAGGTTCACATCGCCTTAAGGACAGCAACTTTCTCTTTTATAACATATGGGTAACTTCATGTTAACTGTTGAAGGCCAACATTTTTAAATTACTCAAAATGTTTTGAATCGTTCAAAATTGGCCCCAAAACAGAAATATGCAATTTTACAGCAAAATATGCAATCTTTCTAAAGTTAGAATTAATTGAAAATTTGAAAATTTTGATTTTTTCATAAATCTTGAATTTTTATGATTTTTTAACTCAAAATCTTGAAACTTTTTGTATAACACATTAAATGGGAGAAAGTTTGTATATTGTGAGTCGAATTATAGAATATTTACAAATTGATCAAACAAATTTTTTTCTTTGATAGTTAAATAACAATCCTTCACTTTATGTAAAAGGTGAACTCGATAAAACCTATTTTTTGTAGTAAAGCCTATACAGACAATGAATAAAACCAAAACTGGAATATAAAAGATCCGCTCTTCGTTATTAGAATATTATAATATTGAATATTAAACCTATTTATTACTTTTGTATAGTAAAACTATTTTTAGTAGTTATTATTATACTGAAAATATAATGTTGAACGAATGACGATGGGCATACACGTAGCATGAGCAAAAGTATTTGACAGTCGTAATAGTTTTTAACATCGAATATGATATACGTCATAACTTCATTTGAATGCAATACATTTCTGGGATAAAATTATATTGCACAGTAGATATTTTGTAGAAAAAGCAGCAGTGTAACCTATAAAATTTTGTGAAATGATATTAGCTGTAATATGACTATAATAATATTAGATGTGCCAACAAATTACCAAAAAATGTGTTTTTTGACTGTTGGAAATTTCAACATCTAGCAAAAGTATGAGAGAGAGAGAGTCCGCGTGCTCTAACAATAAGTCACGTAGGCCCTCGATCAGGCGATACATTAGTAGCCAATCAGGTGGCGCGAATGCGTGTGTGAGTGCGAAAGGGTGAGCTCGTGTTAGCGCGAGCTACGCGGCGAAGGCGCTGCGAGCCTAACTTCTGCATCCGATCGGTAACGTGCGAATAGCTCCGCAACATGCAGCTCCGTGTAAATTGTAATTATCACGCGCGTCGACTGTAAAAGAGGAGACTTCAATAAACGTTCAACAGTACGTATCTCGAGTTTGTGGCAATTATTAAGGACACCCCAATTCTCTTCAAATTAAAACAATCAATAAACTAAACATGGTCCTTCGAGCCGGATAGTCGCGGGCTCCATAAGGTACGAACGAAGCCGAGAAATCGAGGCCTTGAAGCACGCTGGAAAGCGTCCGCGCCAAGCAGTCGCGCAAACCGCCGGTCGGCGCAGCCGCCATCTTGGCATCGCCTCCGATGCCACGCAAGGCAGTAGACGCCCGGCAAAAAAAAACACGCGAGCGTACTCATAGCAAGACACGTACCACGACGCATCGTCCAGGAGGAAAGCGAGAGCAACGAGCAGCTTCGTCAAGCCCAACGGTGCGGAGGGGACGAGCTGAGAAGCGGTTAAGAGCAACGCGCGAGGAACAACATAAGCGGTGGCGTCAACCTAACGCCACGCATCGCACACTGAGACGTCGTCCACGCGCCGAATCAGACCACAGCACAGCTGGCTGCTCGTCACATTCAGCGAAGTCGGCCACGGAAGATTCCGCGACCAGCGGACGCGGCACGAGCCCAGGGAGGAGCGTCGCAACGCATCAAGCGGCACGCCATTTGGAAGTTATGTCAGGGAGCAACCTCACAGTAATCAGCAGCTTGGTTAAACAGTATTGTTTCCATTTTCTTTATTGTTAATAATTACTAGCACTTATTACACAGCAGTAAAAATAGGCTGTTTTTAGCTACAATTTTCTTTTTTTTTTTCAAATGTACAGAGTAGCTAGTCTGTATCGTTGCATAGCAAATAGTAGAACTGCTTATTGAAAAAGTACATAAACTTACTATTAAAGTGCTTAGAATGTTAGAATCTAGAACATTTAAGAGGTTTTAGAGTAAATAGAAAGAGTAAAGTCCTGTAGAATTGTCATTTAGAGCTTTACTTATTATTTTTGCATATTTTTAGCATCACGCAATCCCTTATCACATTGACCAGCACACTACACACAACTCAGCTATTGCCTCCTCATTCGCTCCAGCCAAATACACTACAAGCATCTGCAACGCATAGGCACCTTGGTTTTGCTGCTCATCCTGCATGCTGACCCTAGCCAGCTGAGCGTCCCAGCTTCGAGCATCCAATTGGGCCTGCTAGCAGTAACATCTCGCATCAGTGCTTCAAGCCATTCTACTGCTTAAAGAAGACTCTATGAACAGTTTGAGACTAGCGAGTGGCTGTCAGCTACTGGATGAGCGTGTGCGGAGTGTGTTGAAAGCGAAAGAGTGATGAGAGTGCAGTTTTCATGCGAGAGTGTAGTAGTGGTGCTACGTCAAACCACTGTATGTATCTTAAGTATACTTAGCTAGTGTTAGATACTCAAGTGAGAGATAAAACAGCATGCATTGGATGGATGATGACATGAAAACAGTGTGCTGAATGCGTGAGTGCGAACTGACCAAGGAATTGTCAGAGTGCCTTAGGTCAAGTATGCATTGGATGGATGATGACAGGAAGACAGTGTACTGAATGTGTGAGTGCGAACTGACCAAGGAATTGTCAGAGTGCCTTAGGTCAACTGTGCATTGAATGGCCTATCGCAAAGCACTCATAGTTAGTAGACTAGGTTAGAAAATTGAGAACCAGTGTCATGCCTTTGGTACGTCATTTTAAATGCTTGTTGGGTCAGGTTTGGCAATTCATTCAATCCATCATCAGTATAGAGTGCTCGTATTCATTTCTTTGCTCTCGCTAAAGCTTTCAATTACAATTTCACTTTGATGATACACCTAGTGGATTTTCACTTGATAATTGGAACGACAAGGTAACTGCCTGTTCCCTTGAATATCACAACAGTAAATTTGTGATTATTTACTTACATTCACTCAAATTATTTTTGCCTTTACCAAAAGCACTCTAAGTATTTTTGCTTTTACCAAAAGCACTCCAATTATCTTTGCTTTTACCAAAAGCACTCGAATTATTTTTGCTTTACAAAAAGCATCCAAACTGTTTTCGCTTTTACAAAAAGCACCCAAATTGTTTTCTTCTTTTTCTTCTGTGGATTATCACAATCAGAATTTACAATGGACGCCTTATATGCTATCCAAGTAGATTTACAAAAGCAAATCTATAATCCCTTCCCGAATTTCAAAAAGAAAAGTGCAGTGAAGATGACAAGAATTACAGCTCAAGCCCGTTTATCAGGCTTGGAAGACTGTTATTCTCAGTTCAAGCTAAACCACACTCGCATTCTTAGTCTCAAGGATCTTTCAGAAGATCATGACTATTTCGAAGCTAACTTAAGTGAGCAAATCCTCGACACCTTCTTTGATAGAAAAGGCGAATTCTTGCAGTACATTAAGGATGCTAGGCATATTGAAAGAGAAGCAGAGCGTGCTCGATCCCCTCCAGCTCAAGGTGATCGGGGCATTACGACCAATTCAGCTTCGCTCGAAACACATTCGCTCCCAAAGATGAACTTGCCCAAGTTTTCCGGGAAGTTCTCTGAGTGGAAAAATTTCAGAGATCTCTTCAGATCAGTAGTTCACCGTCGAACGGATTTAGATGCTTCGATTAAATATTATCATCTGCGAACGAATCTCTCAGGCGAAGCTATGGAACTGATCAAGGCCATACCTATCGCAGCCGATAAGTATGAGACTGCTTGGAACGCTTTGCTCGAATATTATGACAATAAACGGCGTTCTGTGAATACGCTTGTCTCTTCTATTTTAGGTATAAAGCCCATGAAGCAAGAAAGCGAAAGCGAGCTTAAGAGGGTCAGTAGGGATTTATTTGGTGCCATAGAAAGCTTGAAAAAGTTAGGTATGACGGAATCGGAAATAGGCAATGATCTTCTCGTCCATCTTGGAGTGGAACTGTTTGACAGTAACACTAAAAAGGAGTGGAAAAAATCCATCGATAAGACCAACGATTCTCCATCTACGGTCCAGCAGTTAAAGAGTTTCATCAGTGGTCAGATTGAGAATTTAGACGAAAGTAGGGATACGTTGAGAGGGAAGAACGCTAAGGGTAAATCCAAAGAAGAAAATGAGTCCAATACCGTTCACTCTCTACAAATCAGTTCAAAGGACTCTCCTTCGAAGTCCAAATGCTTGCTTTGTGGCGCTGATCATACTCTCGCCGAATGCGACCAATTGATAAAAAGGTCTGTAGTTGATCTCAGGGAAATTGCCAAGTCTAATCGTGTCTGTTTTAACTGTCTAGGGAGCGGACATTCGCAAAACCGCTCTAAGTCAAAGTACAATTGTTTCACCTGTAGAAAGCGACATCACACGCTCCTGCACTTGGATAGTACGACTGCTGAAGGCAATGCTCCAAAGACTTCAAGTCAAATAGACTCTAGCCCGGCTTCACAAAGTGCTAATTGCACAAACTTAACAATTTGCGAAAACATTAATTCCTTGCATACCGCGCAAGCCCCTAGGCATACAGGTGTTCTTCTTGCTACAGCACTCATTCGTGTACAAGGCCCAATTAACAAGCAGTACACAGTTAGAGCGCTCACTGACCCTTGTAGCCAAATTTCGTTAGTTACAACGGAGCTTTGTGAACGATTGTCATTGATTCAGGAAAACGCTCACACTCACATACAGGGAGTAGTCGAACAAGGTTCCTTGCTTGCCAACAAACTGGCACATTTGCATTTGAAACACCATTTTCAATCCTCTTATTGCTTGAAGACTAAGGCAT
Source organism: Torymus aiolomorphi (assembly GCA_036365515.1). Lineage (NCBI taxonomy): Eukaryota > Metazoa > Arthropoda > Insecta > Hymenoptera > Torymidae > Torymus > Torymus aiolomorphi. Next base: position 73,746,048 of record CM070877.1, on the reverse strand, counting down.
TAGTCATACCAAGGATATCTTCCTATAAACCTCTGCTTATTCGGACTTAACCTCACTCACTCATCTAGAAGGACTGCAACTAGCAGACCCAAAATATCTAGACGATGATCAGATTAGCTTGTTGTTAGGAGCAGATGTCTTCACCAGTATAGCTGGAAACAGACGAATCAAAGGTCCACCTAATCAGCCTATGGCTACTAAATCCAAGTTTGGCTGGCTACTCACAGGCAACGTGACAGGCCTCAGCAACTATTCGCCTTGCAATATATTAAGTCCCTCTGTATTAAATTGTAGTTGTGTTGACAATTCCGACTCGCAGCTCTCAGACTTGTTGCGAGAATTTTTGCGGGCGGAGGAATTGCCAACAATCAAAAATCCTCGCTCCACAGAAGATGAGATTTGTGAAAAACTATTCGAAAAGTCCACTTTTAGGGAGCACACAGGGCGATATACAGCGAGACTACCCTGGAAGGACGCAGACTCAATGGACAAAATCAAAATTGGCAGTTGATACTCGCATGCTGTCAGTGCTCTAAAGCGTCTCGAAGCCAACTTCCTGAAACACGAGAGACTGAAGACAGAGTATACTCAGTTCATAAGAGAATATGTAGAGTTAGGACACATGACAGAGATAGACGAGCTGCCATCGACAAGCTCAGACTATTTCTTTCTCCCACATCATGGCGTGTGGAAAGAAACCAGCACCACAACAAAACTTAGAGTTGTATTTAACGGGTCAAGCAGACTCAACACAGGCGAATCCTTAAACGACCTGTTATACAGTGGTCCTAACTTGCTTATAAGTCCCGTATATCTCATTTGTTCCGTAAGGAATTATAAAATTGCTTTATCTGCTGATGTAGAGAAGATGTTCAGGATGATAGGAGTCAACCCACGCGACATGAAATTTCAAGTAATCCTATGGCGATTTAGCACTTTAGAAAGAATTAGGATATGGATTCTCAACACTCACATATGGTCTGACTTGTTCCTCCTATTTAGCTATACGAACTCTTTTGCAAATGGCTAGTGATCATAGGGAAACATACCCGATAGCTGCCGAGATAGTTCGGAAAGAAATGTATTGTGATAACTTTCTGACAGGAGCTCACTCAACGGCCGAAGCAGTGGCCAAAGTAGATGAGCTAGTTAGTTTATACTCAAAGGCTCAGATGAATTTAAGGAAGTGATCGACAAATCATTCAGAAATACTGTTTAACCTGCCAGAAAACATGATAGAGCAAGGAAAAATAACCTCGTTTAGCGCTGACAGCTCAATTCCTATGTTGGTTATTGCGTGGCATACTCAAGGAGACTATTTCTGCTTCCACTTGGCAGACCTTAGCGTGACTAAACCAGCCACGAAGTGAAATATGCTTTCACGCACCGCTCGCACTTTTGATCCACTTGATTGGATTTCTCCCGTCATTGTAACGGCAAAAATATTGTTGTAACTGCTTTGGCTGCAAAAGGTAGGATGGGATGAACCACTGTCTGAAGAGATAGCGCAGCAATGGTTGAGTTGGTCGCAGGAACTTCATACGATCAGGGAAATCAAAATACCACGCTGGACAGGGTTCACGCCTCAAACTATCACAGAGTTACACGGCTTCGCCGATGCCCCCAAAAAGGCATACGGTGCCGTGCTGTATTTTAGATTCGTTAGAGAATCCTGCATCACTACTTCACTGCAGATTGCTAAATCTAAAGTAGCACCTGTGAAAACTCTGAGTATTCCACGTTTAGAACTTTGCGCTTCATTGCTACTCGTTCGCTTAGCCAAGCAGTTCCTCGATTCTACAAAGCTTGAGATTAGTGCCGTGCATCTGTGGATCGACTCAGCTGACGTTTTATTCTGGCTGAGAGATCAACCCTCACGTTGGACCACCTTCGTAGCAAACATGTGTTCAGAAATCCACACCTCCTTGCCAGATGCCTATTGGCATCATGTAAGAACCAAGGAAAAGCCGGCGGATGTTGTATCGAGGCATCGAGGCGTCCAAACTACAATGTAGTCAATTGTGCTGGAAAGGTCCTGCCTTCCTCACCGGAAAAGTAGAACCGTGGTCTAAGACACAAGACGAGTTGAATTTTGTAGTCTCTAATGTAGTCGCTGTCAACACGTGCAGCACTACAGCTGAACTTTCCAGGGAGGAAAGAAAAGAGAAAACCAGAAAAGAAAAGGAAGACATAGAGGAAGAAGTCTGGTTTCTTATCAAAAATTAGTCTTCGCTTAACAAATTGTTAAGAGTGACTGCCTTTTGTTTAAGATTAATATCTAGGATAAGTATTGCTATTAGGTCTAGAGGTAATCCAAGGATTAGTCTTCTTTTCACGCCTTTCTTAAAGGAAAAATCCAATTGTAATTCAATTGAAATTAGTTCCTACGAAATCGATAACGCAGAGCTATTCTGGTGGTATTTAGTCCAAGGAGCATTTTTTCGTGATGAGTATCGCTTATTATCACTCCAAAAAACCTTAAGCGGCAAGAGCCCTTTGTCAACGCTGAACCCTTTCGTTGAAAATTGTCTAATCAGGGTGGGCGACAGGCTTACCAATGCGCTGAGCGATGATGATGCCAAACACCCAACCATATTACCTCATTCGTCAACGGTTACTAGCTTGTTCATTCAGCGAGCACACTTGCGCACGTTGCAGGGTGGAATAACTTTGGCTACCCTTAGGCAGAGAGTGTGGATAGTGCGTGGACGTACTGAAGTTAGAAGAGTAATACAAGGTTGCATCCAGTGTGCACGTTACGCAGGGCGCGTACCGTCGCAACTCATGGGTAAGTTACCTGCGGCTCGAGTTCAGCTTGCTAGTACCTTTCAGAAAACAGGCGTGGACTACGCGGGTCCAGTTAGCGTAAGGTTGACGAAGACAAGAGGAAAGGGTACACTTAAAGCGTACATCTGTATCTTCGTTTGCATGGTGACGAAGGCTGTTCACCTTGAACTAGCCGAAAACTATTCATCCGATGCTTTGATAGCAGCGTTTCATCGCTTCACGGCCCGGCGTGGCCACTGTAAAGAGCTATATTCCGATCGAGGTACTAACTTCGTCGGAGTAGATTCAGAGCTCAAGGCAATGTTGCAACGAAGCTCAAACTTCCAAAGGCAGGTCTCATGCCGACTTAGTGATGAAGGTACTACTTGGTACTTTAATCCTCCCAGTGCTCCACATTTCGGAGACCTCTGGGAAGCAGGAGTTAAATCGTTAAAATTCCACATCAGAAGGGTCATAGGCGATCAAATCCCCACGTTTTCGGAGTTCACATCTCTACGTTATTGTGTAGGGTAGAAGCGTGTTTGAACTCTAGACCGCTGCTAAGGCTTTCGGATGACCCTTCCGATCTAGACTTTTTGACTGCAGCACATTTCTTGATACAGCGCGCGTCATATCTTGTGCCAGAACCCGATTTAACATCGGAGAATGTACCACCAGGCAAACGTTGGCAGCTATTGTCACAGATGGTACAGAGATTCTGGAATCGCTGGAAAAATGAATATTTGACAGCACTCCAATCGCGAAACAAGTAGCTACGTCTGAAACCCGCACCAAAGCTAGATGACCTGGTGCTTATTAGACACGAGAACACTCCACCTGCGAAGTGGCCCTTGGGTAAGATTGTTAAGCTACACCCTAGTCAAGACAAGATAGTGCGTGTTGTAATGGTCAAAACTAGCTCAGGATTATTTCAGCGACCTATTGTTAAGCTCGTACTGCTCCCCAGTGCGCCTTTGTAATTCGTTCAAGCGAGCCCTTATCTGGGTACTTCGCCAGCCCACCGACGGAGATGGGCGGAATGTTGGAAATTCCAACATCTAGCAAAAGTATGAAAGAGAGAGAGAGCCCGCGTGTTCTAAGTCACGTAGGCCCTCGATCAGGCAACACATTAGTAGCCAATCAGGTAGCGCGAATGCGTGTGTGAGTGCGAAAGGGTGAGCTCGCGTGAGCGCGAACTACGCGGCGAAGGCGCTGCGAGCCTAACTTCTGCATCCGACCGGCAACGTGCGAACAGCTCCACAACATGGAGCTCCGTGTAAATTGTAATTATCACGCGCGCCGACTGTAAAAGGGATTTCAATAAACGTTCAACAGTACGTGTCTATTTCGAGTTTGTGGCAATTATTACCGACATCCCAATCCTCTTCAAATTAAAACAATCAATAAACTAAACATTGACTTTTTTCACTCTTTAAAAATCTCATACCTTTTTTCTGTGACCTTCAACCATCAAAAGCAAAATCTTTTCTTAAAAATAATAGATTAACTTTGCTACAAAAAATAGGTTTTATCGAGTTCGCCTTTTACATAAAGTGAAGGATTGTTATTCAACTATCAAAGACAAAAATTTGTTTGATCAATTTGTAAAAATTCTATGTAATTCTGCTGACAATATACAAACTTTTCCCATTTAATGTGCTATACAAAACGTTTCAAGTTTTTGAATTAAAAAATCATGAAAATTCCAGATTTATGAAAAAAATCAAAATTTTCAAATTTTCAATTAATTATAACTTTAGTACTATTGCATATATTGCTCTAAAATTGCATATTTATATTTTGGTGCCAATTTGGAACGAGTAGAACAATTTTAAGCAATTTAAAAAATTTGCTACCATTACTGTACATAACAGACTATCTAACACCAGTAGAATCAGCAGCTCAGATTACCCGTTAGGAAAAAAATCAGGGACCCTGTGCACTGATGCAGCTGCAGGAATGCCCCACTCCAAAAAAGAAAAGTGCGCGCTGCTGTCACTGTTCATAGCTGCTGATAACGATCGAGGCAGTTTGCACCAGGTTGTCTTCTCACAGCATGGCATGTAGAACACTGAATGCAAAGAAGGTCTGGGTTGCATTCATCACGTATGCATTGCTGATATCTTGTTAGCCTGCCGATGCTGCTGTTGTTCGTAACTGGGCACTTACAGAAGTGATAGCATAATTAGAGGCTCTTGGTATGGTACGGCAACCATCGATACCGAGTAGTTATCAAATCTCGAAATACAAATCTGTTGTAACTTAAAGTTGTTGTGGTCTTGTTACAGAGAAATAGATAAGAAACATACCTGTCTGTGGATGAGATAGTAATCGAAGCCTATCATAATCTTAACCTGCTGTATCCCGCAAGCCTAGACTTACTATGATCCCATCAACAACAATTGGTTCCGAGTAGTTATCAAATCTAAAAACCGAATTATCATTAGATATATTATATACATTATTTTTACAATCCTTTTTTAAAACTTAAATATACTTTTGTACTATCCATACAAAAATGACTACACTTGCAGTAAAAGAAAACATAATTTACAGCAGCAAAATCAAATTTAAATAAAGTTAAAGTACAACTTTCTAAGGTTATTTTTACAATTTTACATCCAAAATATCATTTTTACAAGGCGTCTATTAACTCTGAATGAATGTAAAAGTATTATAGGCGCAAAAAAGTTAATGAGACCAATTTATTAGTGTACCTCCAAGTGTCTTTATAAAGCGAAGGAGGAAGATAGACAAGAAAAAAGACAACGGAAAATTAATTGCTTCCTGTAAACATGTAAATGTCTTACTTTTCGATAACCTATAAAATTAAAAAATTAATTAATTAAAATTGAAAATTAATTTAAATTAATAGTTTAATTAAAACATTATTAAACTATTAATAGACATTCCAGAATACTAATTATAACCAAAAAAAAATGTTTAAACAATTAACCAAAAGAGAAAATGCGCACCTAGACCATGGGCACATATTCTCCAGGCAAGCTGTCTATCACGTAGGTATCTCCAATTACCACTGCACACACTTGATCGATCGACCTGAGCTCATATTCCTGCTGCTGTTGCTCCTGCTGCTTCTTCTGAGAAGAAATTACAACAGATCAGTATTAGCAACCAAGGCCTCGTCTTAATAGCAAACCATATGCGCTTCACACTTTAATAGAAAATGCATGCTTCTCCTAGTATATGAGAATCACCTGTCAGATCTAGCAGACATATTCGCTTCATGCATTGCATATAAGACTTGATTAAAGAAACGAGGTGAGACAATGCATTTTTTCAATTTTATTCTACTCAAAAGTACACAAGCTTTGTTTTTTATGTAAATACCTTAATAAAAATTAGCTTAACTAAACCTAAAAATAATTGAAATAATTGACAACAAAAACAATATATATATATATATATATACACGTTGATCATTGACTATATTATGGGGACATCAACAGCTTTCTCTCAGAGTTGGCCTATGTTAACGTGACTAAAGAAATATGGACCCTCAGGTTATAGACTCTAGATTTGTCCCCGAAATAGTGGATTCGTCCATTTTATTATGGAGACAGTCCCCATACTATTGCAATGTCCCCGAAGTATGGTGAATGTATACTTTTTTGTCCTCGTAATAGGACAAATGTATATATATATATATATATATATATATATATATATATATCTAATGCAGCTTTTCAGGATCTATGTCAGCGCGGATTCGATACTTTGACGATTTTTCGGACTTTTGAGGACATCCTCAAAATTCCTTCGGTATGAAACGGTACTTTTGAGGATTTATATTAATACCTTCAACAAAGAGAGGGAGTTATTTCTTTAGTCAAGCATATACGAACTCTGGAGAAAAAAACTATAGATCCTCAAAAGTACCGGTTTGCGTAATATATATATATATATATATATATATATATATATATATATATATATATATAAAAACTTGTATAACGTTACTTCCCAGGACCCCATGTTACTGTATACCTATACGTGACTAAAGAAATAATGTCTCTTATGGGGGCCGATGTCCTCAAAACTGACGTTAAACATATGTAGATTCAGGGACTGTCCCCAAAACTAACAAATGTCCCGGAAACCAACGTTAAACATCTGGAATGTCCTGGAAACTAACATAAAACATAAATATATATATATATATATATATATGAAATGATAGTATCTGGGACTTTTCGTGTACGTAACGCCAACTTCTGGGATTGTCAAGTGACTTCCAGTCAGCCTGGAAGACTTCTATACGTAACGCTAACTTCCAGGATGCCTTAAGCTAACTGTCACAACATGAAAACATTACTTTTTTTAGTTATTTTCTCATATTTCCGGTACTAAAAGCGGGCGCCGCAGGCCCCCTGCGAATCACAACACACTTAGGGTCATTATTTCTTTAGTCAAGCATCAAATTCCCCTCTTAAAGGCTTATTTCACAACATGTGTAAGACCCTGTTGTGAAACCCACTTTACTTTTTCTTATGGAGTCCAAGAAATTACACATACACTCATATATATATATATATATATATATATATATATATATATATATATATATATATATATATATATATATATATATATATTTGTATGGAACGTGACTTATGCTGATTTTGCGGTAACTTATGCGGACGTCCGCATAATTTTTACGTGTTAATTTTACATAAGTATTAACACGCGATGTCAACATAAGTCCTGTTTCACATATATATATATAAATATATATATATATACACATATCTCTAAAGGGGTTTATAAAGCCCGTTTTTTTATATACAGGGGTTTATCGAGCCCGATTTTGATTATGCGGCCCGGGCTTCATAATATTCCTAAATATAGGGGTTTATGCGGCTCGACCTAGAGTCTATAACCCCAGGGTCCATTATTTCTTTAGTCACTTGCTATAGGGAACTCTGGGCTGTAGGTACTAATATACAGTGTTGGGCCTCATAAACCCCGATAAGCATGTCTATATATATATATATATATATATATATATATATATATATATATATATATATATATATATATATATATATATATATATATGTTAATTTTCAAAAAATACAGATTGCTTTATGTTGTCGATTATTCTTAGGATTCATAAAACATTTTTTTTAAAACATTTTTAAAAAAGTATTTTCTATACTGCGTATTTTCTAGTATTTCTTTAGTGGCGTTCATTAATTTTTTTGCTCCTGTAGACGCTCCTCTAGATTATATATTATACTATGTTATCCGAAGATAAGCCTTGTATGCAATGCAAAAAGCGAATATGTCTGCTAGATCTAACAGGTGGCAGTTTTTAGCATTTACATTTACTTTTCTTCTCTAGAAACCTAGAATCCAGTAATGTGAATATGTCTGTCCGATCTATTAGGCATATTTGCAATTGTGTTAATATTTACTTTAAAGAGACACGATTCAGTAGCCAATCTGTAAGTGTGTAAGAATTATGGAAATCCGCTACATAATCCATAATGTCCATTTCTTACTACAATAAAACTAATTCCTAGACATTATAATAAGATTTCCATAACTCTAACATGCATGCACCCGCAGATTTGTTACTTTAAAAGAAAATAAAGTCACCTGTCAGATTTAGCGGACATGTTAAAGATATGCATTGCCTTTATATTGTAAGAAACAGATTAAATGTACTCACCATGATAATTGAACCGTTAAATATCATCTGCTGGCCTGTATAATATTACTGACATTAGACAAGAAATTCTCTGCTTCTCCTGCAGCTTTTGTGCGCGAAAACTCCTTCAACTCAACTGACTGAAAAGCAACTCCTATCAGAGCAGTATTGCATTGGGTTGTCTCGCACAATCGTGGGTTGTGGCCTCTTAGTTTCTATTCTCATGATATCACTGTTCATTCACTGGCATCATTTCACTACTGCTGCTGCTGCTGTTGAAGGACATTAAGCATTGGATGATTTATCGACAATGAAAGCTGTCTGACTGACTTTGAATTTTTTGGAGTTATTCGTATTTGGCATCGGCTTCTATGCTTGATGGCAGTACGTGGATGGATAATGCAAGCGCGATCTGCTTCATCAATTTCCGCAATCCTTCAATTTCTACCTCATCACTCATCTACTTGTAGATGTCTTGCTTCCTGGAGGAGAGGACGACGACCTCGATGTTGGGTCGACGTCCTCGGGACAATGCTTGGCATCTTCCTACAGAGGCATCTGAGCGTGCTTCTGATACTTCAGATCATTGGGATGGCCATCGCGCGACTTCTGTATGGATTATTTGCTTTTTCAAATGAATGGACTATTCCTGAGTTTTGCGAAGCACCAGACTCAAGTGTGTTCTTCATCTACTGGCCAAAGCTGTAGCTGTACCTGCTTGACATACTTTTTCTGTCCCTGTTAGGGTCTCTAGACTGGCTGCTGCTGCTATCCTTTATCTGATAGCCTCTGGAGCATCATCTGCAAGGGCTACTTGACGTGTCGTCGCGAGTGATGGTTGACTTCACTGTTAGGTTAGATGTTTTTCGCGCAGTCACGGCGTCGCCACTCGCTGAGTCACCTTGAACAACGACAAACGAGCTGCAGCGCATGCGCTTTGGTGAACACGCACACGAAAAAAACGAACGAGGAGGATGCAGTGATGTCGATCTGGCCAGCACTAAGTACACTTATAGCTATAAATCCACTACAGTAGTCTGACTAGTCAGGGCTCACAAGTCACTAGGTCACTAGGTCACAACATGACGGACGTAACGACAGTCGGAGAGGACCGCGGCCGCGGACGGCTAGTAGTCATAGCGCCATCTAGATTCATTTACGAGAACTATAAAACGTAAATATAAGGCGTCAAAAAAGGTACGTACGACTTACTTTGCACCATGCACAACCATTTCACGTTAGTGGTGAGTAGTTTGGCCAATCTCACTACTTATTGTCGAAAGTTTATTTATGGAAAAAAAATAAAATAATACTTTTTGGCGATTTTCAAAAAAAGAAGTCTTTCAGGCGCTCGCAAATGCTACGGTGAGCATATGTGTAAAATTTCAGGCAGATCCGATGTATATTTGAGCTTATATTCACTTTTTAGATAAAAAATTTCACTAGAAAGTGAATAACTCGATGACAGTTATCATTTCAATTCTGAAACATTGACACAATCGTCATCAAAGAATTTCCGAGCGCCTTAAAGAGCGTTTTTGTCATAAAAATAATTGTCAATTTAATTATTATTTAATATATAGTATGTTACCGAAATATCGGTAACGTAGGGATTTTCAGTTGAGTATCACATGGCCTTAATTCCATTTTACAGTCTTTATAATTATAATTTATATTTATTCCAAGGTATTCATTTATCTCACCTAAGTCTTTCATTTTGTATCTATCTGATAACAATTTCTTTACATTTTGAATATTCTTATAATTTTTACTACGTATCAACAAATTATCTACGTATATTAGGATATATATAAAATTTTCTCCTCTTTCACTAACATACAAGCATAAGTCAACATTACTTTTTACGAATCCTAATTCTGTAATATATTCATGAAAGCAATCATACCAGTCTATAGGACTTTCAATCCATACAGCGCTTTTGTTAATTTTAACACTCTATCCGTTCCATCATCATAACCTTTAGGTTGATGGACATATACCTCCGTAGTTACTTTACCGTTCAAAAAAGCAGTTTTGACATCCATCTGCTCAATTTGCAGACCATTTTGACAACAATATGAAAATAAAATTTTTAAAGTTTGATTTTTAGCTACCGGAGCATATATGCCATCAATTACATCTATTTGTTGGAAACCTCTTACAACTAACCTAGCTTTATACCTATCATCTGATTTTCTCGTATAAACCCATTTTACATCTAAGACTTTTTTATCACGTACTCGACTTACTAATTTCCAAGTATTATTTTTATTAATGCATTCGATTTCATTTTCCATTGCATTTTCCCAATTTTTACGATCTGTACTATTTATCGCCTCCTCAAATATGCAAGGTGTATCTACTCTACTGAAATTTACAATTCTGGTTCTGAAAATCTTAGAGGACTTTCTTTTATCACGAGTGGATTTACGTGGAACTTTTAGTTCTTTATTTACTGTTTCTTTTTGCTCTGCTTTACTTTCTTGCTAATTCATTTCATTTTCGCTTTTAAAAATATTATCGTCTCCGAGATCGTTCTCATTTCCTCTGCTTGACTAGAGAGTCGAAGTAGTCGGAAATATATTAGATTCACTCTCATCATTATCGAGATTGATACGATAATTATTTCTTTCGACTATATCTACACGTCTCGCTATTACTATTTTATTATTTATTAAGACACTATATCCTACTTCGCTATATCCTAATAAAGTTCCTATATCTGCCTTTTTATCCCACTTAGAAAGCCTTTTCTGTTCTGGTATTCTAATAAAGACTTTACTACCATATAAGCGTAAGCCTCCGACATTCGGTTTCTTTTTGAAAAATATTCAATCAAAAAATCATTCAACATGGCTCCGTCGGACGGAACGGAGCCTCCCGACGGAAGCTCTAACAAAACTTATATGTGCTGTAGTAAAACTAAAGCAAAAACTCTAATATGTATAATATGTGAGACGCCGTATCATGTGGGACATTTTAAACCGATAAATGGAGCTAAAGGGATTAGTGATGCATTCATAATTTGGGATCAGCACACAAAATTGGACCTAACCTCTAAACTTGACCATGTGCTCGTGGCAGCAGAGGTTAGAACTATCATTGCACAAATAAAACTGGAAGCAAAAAACTTGGTAAGATAAGACTTATTAGAAGAAATACACGAAGAGACCCAGAAAGTACTCAACGAAACTATTGCCGATGAAAACGATGGGATGGAAAAAAATTTATTAATAGAAACAACCTTGTTGAAACAACTAAACGCTGAATTGATCGACAAAAATACCATTCTCAAGCAGCTTAACGAAGAATTAATAGACAAAAATAATCTGTTAATACAAAAACTAAATTACAAAGGTAATAATAAACAGATATCTAATAGCACTTATGCACAAATACTTACAAATACGAAACCAAAACCAAAACGTGTGCCAAAAATTATTACAAAAAAAAACTAAAAAAGAAGAAAAAATGGAAAATTTGGAGAGTGCCGTTACTCGCTGTTTAATTCAAGAAGAATCACTACAGGCTAAAAAAATTTATAAGAAAAACAATGATGAACTAATTATATCCTGTCTAGAAGAAGAAAACGTTAATGCAGCGCTCAATCTATTACAAAATCGAGAATTAGGTGTAATCTGTGAAGTGCAAAAGGAACAAGTTTTAAACCCTCAAGTGAGAGTAACTGGCATAGATAACACCCTAGAACTGGATGAAGCAGTACTCGAAGAAGATATCAATTTGAGGAATTTCAAGAACTTTGATAAAAAGTGCCACATACTATATTCATGAACGAACAACAAAAGCAAATTGCAGTCAATCGTCTTGGAAGTTACAGGTGACATACACAAATTTATTAAAGAAAATAACAATAGAATTTTTGTGGGGTATCAAAATTGTAAAGTGTATGACGTATTAAACGTTGCTCCTTGTCGAAAATGTGCAAGACATGGGCATATTACATCAAAATGCAGAAATGAGCAGGTGTGTCTTAAGTGCGCAGATAAACATGAAACAAGTAAGTGTAATGGTGAAAAAGAAAACAAGTGCATAAATTGCGACTATACAAATAGAAAATATGGAACACATCATGATACGAAACATATAGTAACGGATAGCCATGCATGCAAGATTTTGCTAGATAAGATACAAAAGTTAATCGACGCCACTGACTATATCATCAAGCCCACTATTCCAAGACCTGTGAGTAAATTAGATAACTACCAATACCAACATATTGTAACGAAGATCTCCAACTTATCACCGGTAAAGGGGACGCCCAACTTATCACCGTCAAAGCTTAGGTTAATGAATGAGAACATCGTAGCTAAGCAGACTAGACAAACGACACCAACACACCACAATGGATGAAGAAACTCATTTCAAAGATACAAATCACGGAAATCAAGAACTATTTGACAGTGAAAATATTATTTTGAAAGAAATAAACGTAAGTGATATACAGAGTCTTAATAAGAAAATTAAAAATAGCCGCAATCTTATATTATCTGTGAATATTAGAAGCTTAAATGCAGACTTTTTTAAACTTGAAACGCTTATTGAAAATCTCATTACAAAACCAAGTATTATAATATGTTGTGAAACCTGGAACTTGGAGTATTATCAATACTACCAAATACCGGGATATAACATTTACTATAATGAAAGTAAAATAAACCAAAACGATGGCGTTGTAATGTATGTAAAAAATAATCTAATTGTAGTACTGAAATAGTAATTATTGGTAAGCTAAGTATATTAAGCGCTGAAATAAATCTTGAAAGCAACATATTTGTAAGAATATCTGCAATGTACAGATGTCATAATGTAACAAAAACCGAATTTAATTACAATCTTGAGAAATATTTAAAAGTTAATACGATTAAAAATACAAAAAATCATATTCTTGCTGGTGATTTCAACATAGATATTTTGCATAGTAATATTAAGAATAACAAAGCGACTGATAATAAAAATCAGGAATTTCTCAATAACTTATTAGAAAATGAATATTCTCCATGCTTCACAGGCATCACTAGACCTGGAAATAACAGAGGATCTTGCATTGATAACATATTCATTAAATCTAACACTTTTGAGACCACATCTTACAAACTAACAAACCCTATTACTGATCATTACACACTACTCGTAAATATAGATAATATTACATTATCAACTGACACCTTTCAGACTTTAAAACCTATAAATTACAGAAAACTAATACATATTGCAAATAGTACTAACTGGAATGAGATATTATCTATACAAGATCCTAAACTTGCTGTAGAAAAATTGATTGAACTAATACAGGAATGTACAGATAAAGCTACAACAATTAATAACAAAAAGCGGTACAATAAAAGTCTAGTGCCAAGAAAAAAATGGATTACAAGCACAATAATGAAATCCTGTCAAACCAAAGAAACATTGTATACTTTATGAAGAAGCAATACTGATAATGTAACATTAGAAAGTGATTACAAAGCCTATGTCAAATTATTAGATAAGGTCATAGAAGATGATAAAATTAAACATGAAAAAGACCAAGTGGAATCTTGTAGTAACAATCCCAAAAAATTATGGAAATTTATAAACTCTAGCTTATCTAAAAAAAAGAGGTAAATAGTATAAACAGCCTCACAGTAAATAATGAAAAATTAGATAACAAATGTGATATAGCTAATTACATGAACATATATTTCCATGATGTAGGTTTAAATTTAAGTAACAAAATTAAACGTCCGACTAATGCAAATATAAAATTACCTCGAACTAATCGAAAAACAATTTTTATCAATCCTACAAATCAGCTCGAAGTTTATAAAATAATCAGTGAAATGAAAGACAAAAAAGGAGGGGTGGATGGCATTAATAGTAAGACCTTAAAAACGATCTCCACTTATATATCGATACCTTTAAAATATATTTTCAATTTATGCATTGTTAATTCCAAATGGCCTCGGGTATTAAAAACTGCAGAAGTGGTTCCCATATTTAACCCGTTTCGCCCCAAATTTTCGTCTGATTTTCGATACGATAACTTTTTATGTTTCAAGTGTTTAAAAAACTTGAAAAATATGATATTCTGACGTAAAATTTTATGTACTTTCAGAATCCGTCCACAAAATTGCAATACCATTAATATTTCAAAAATTATAAGCTATTTTAGCCAAAAAACACGGTTTTCCCAAAAAAAAATTTTTTTTGATCGAAATTTTCGTACCGAAACAGAATTGATCCGTGAGTCTAACCAGTGAAAGTTGTGGAGTTGGCCTCGGGTATTAAAAACTGCAGAAGTGGTTCCCATATTTAACCCGTTTCGCCCCAAATTTTCGTCTGATTTTCGATACGATAACTTTTTATGTTTCAAGTGTTTAAAAAACTTGAAAAATATGATATTCTGACGTAAAATTTTATGTACTTTCAGAATCCGTCCACAAAATTGCAATACCATTAATATTTCAAAAATTATAAGCTATTTTAGCCAAAAAACACGGTTTTCCCAAAAAAAAATTTTTTTTGATCGAAATTTTCGTACCGAAACAGAATTGATCCGTGAGTCTAACCAGTGAAAGTTGTGGAGTAATTACCTATAATTTGAAGTGAAATAGGTCTAAAATCGAATTTTAAAATAGCGGCCACAGGAATGGTCACTTTTCAGCGAAAATCTCATAAAATACTTTACAATTTTTTTCCTTGAAAAGGATTAACTTTGAAAAAAATTTGTAATAGATTAAAAAGTATTTAGAATTATTCAAAGAACACGTGAAAATTTTTTCAGAATCTTTCGCATAATTTTTGGATTTTTCGGAATTAGCCATTTTTGAAAAATCCAAATATGATCTAAAAAAATTCTGAAAAAATTTCCACGTGTTTTTTGACTAATTTTAAGCACTTTTTGTTGTATAACATTTTTTTTTCTAAGTTAATCATTTTCGTCGAAAAAAATCGCAAAGTATTTGTAACCAATTTGCTACCATATGGTTCGCTTAACAGCAATTATTAATTTATATACAATACTTAATCCTTTTCGAGAAAAAGAATCGCAAAGTATTTTATGAGATATTCGCTGAAAAATAACCATTCCAGTGGCCGCCATTTTGAAATTAGATTTCAAACCAATGCCACTACAAAGTATGGGTAATTGCTCCACAACTTTCACTGGTCAGACTCAGGGATCAATTCTGTTTCGGTACGAAAATTTCGATAAAAAAAAACACGAGAAAATCGTGTTTTTTTTACTAAAATGGCTTATAATTGTTTAAATATTGATGGAATTGCAATTTTGAGGTCGGATTCTGAATGCACATAAAATTTTACTTCAGAAATCATATTCTTCAAGTTTTTTTAAATCTTGAAACATAAAAGGTTATCGTATCGAAAATCAGATGAAAATTTGGGAGTTCCGGACCGAAACGGGTTAAAGCTGGAAACAGGTTATGTACCTCCAACTACAGACCTATTTCGCTTATTTCAAACATTGCTAAGATCTTTGAAAAAATCATGTATAATCGATTATATGCCTTCTTAAGTGCTTGTAACATAATCTCGGATGAACAATATGGTTTTGTTAAAAACAGGGGAACTACTGACGCTTTAAGCTATCTCACAAACATAATCTATTCTAATCTAGACAAGAGTATACCAATAATCGCGGTCTTTTTGGATTTGGCAAAGGCTTTTGATACGGTGAACTATAGAATCTTATTAGAGAAACGTGATAGATATGGAATAAGAGGTAACACTCTAAAGCAATTAACTAGCTATCTTTCAGATAGATTGCAAAATGTTAAAATTAATTAATACATAAGCACTTATAAATTAATTATAACTGGTATTCCGCAAGGAACTATCTTAGGTCCTCTATTCTGTATACTATATGTAAATGATCTACTGGAAGATATGCCAAAAGAGACCATAATGTCATATGCTGATGAGACTGTTCTCATATCAAGTGATAACACGTGGACGTCAGCTCAAGACAAAATGAACAAATATCTTGAATATGTTGCTGATTGGCTCGCTTGTAATAAATTGTCACTGAATGCAAATAAAACTGTATATATGACCTTTGGTCTCTACTGTAACAGTGTGCCCAAAGATCTCTCTATTAAGACTAAAAATCAACCAATTAAATGAGTCGAGTGCGTTAAATATTTAGGTGTACATTTTTATTATAATATGAAATGGGATATACATGTTCAATATATTATAAAAAAACCCAAATATCTCATATTATTTTTGCTAAAATTAGAAATAAAATGAATACCAAAACCCCTTTCATAGTTTACTCTGCTTTCTACCATAGTCTCATAAACTATGGGACAATTGCTTGGAGTACAGCAGGTAAAACCGTTATACGCCTAGTACAAAGAATACAGGATAGAATTATCAAATTAATAGATAGAAATTTTCTAGGCGATAACAATCCTTTAAGTAATAACCAAGTTTATAAATATGTTTATTATATCATTACGAAACTCTGAAGGAAATATTTATAAAAACAGCGAGAAACACTAGGTACAAAACAATTCAATTACCGACAATGAACAAAGCTGTCAGCGATAAGAAAAGTTATGTGGCAGCCATACATGCTTTCAATGATCTTTCAAACGAGTATAAAACTCTATCTAGTAATAAGAATAGTATTAAAATTAAATTAAAAGAATTCATGAGATCTAATTACGATGTTACAAATTATTAAAATGTTTATCAATTTGTTATGTGCGAGTACACATTTTATACAAATTTTGTTTTGTTACTGCGAAATTAAAGATTATTATATTTATTTTTTAGTTTTAAGTATTTAGTTTTGTGAGTATTGTGCCAACCTATGTACAAGTATCTCGTATACATCTATAGGATTTACCTATGTAAATTTAATTTTGGTAAAATAAAAAAAAAATCTCGTACAGTGTTTCTCTCTCAATTGTATTTGCTAACGTTCGGTTTTTTAAGTATGCGGCCGCGTAAACTATTTCAGGCCAGTAACACTTATGTACTTTTGCCTCATCTCGTAAACAACACGACATATCCATTATCGTCCTATTAAACCTTTCCGCCGTACCATTTAATTCGTGTACATAAGCCGAACAATTATTCAAAATAATTCCTTTTTCATTAACAAATTTATTAAAGCGATTGTTTATATATTCTTTTCCATTATGGGAACTTAGTATTTTAATCTTTTTTCCCGTTAAATTTTCGCTTTCGTTTACAAATTGAATTAAGCATTCGAAAACTTTATCTTTAGATTCTATGCAATAAATTTTAGCTATTTTGCTATAATCGTCTATAAATGAAACAAAATATTTTTCTCCCTTAAATCCAGCAGTTTTAAAAGGACTGCATACATCAGTATGTATGATTTCTAAAATTTCCTTTGCTCTAGTTCTATTATTATCAAATGGTAAATTACTCATTTTACTTTCAATGCAAGTTTTACATTTCATAAATTTTTTTCAAGTTCATATCGAATACCGTTCAATAATCTTTGTTTACTCAACGTGTTTAGATAACTAAAACTTTGTCCTGTAGATTTGCCTTAAAAATTAAATAAACTTTTCAAGTTTCGTCGTTTAGGAAAAAAGTGAAATTTCCGTCAATTCTTTTTCAATACAAATTTGACTTAAAAGTGTCGCCAAACAATTATACCATCAAATCGAGTGTGTACCTATTTTTTTCACATTCAGAAAAGTTTAAAGAACAAGACGCAAGAGGGAAATAATTTTTGGAATAGCTCACATTATGACGGAAAATAATTCTTCGTCATTTTCCCCTCTCTCCGCATTACCTCTGTATTAACATATTGAGATTGTTACAGCTACAGACGAAACAGAAGGACGCCTAGCCAAGGAGGGGGGAGATAGAGAGAGGAGGAGGAGGAGGAGGAGGAGGAGAGGGAGAAGGAGGAGGCGGAGGAGGAGGAGGAGGAGAGGAGAGAGAGAGAGAGAGAGAGAGAGAGAGAGAGAGAGAGAGAGAGAGAGAGAGAGAGAGAGAGAGAGAGAGAGAGAGAGAGAGAGAGAGAGAGAGAGAGAGAGAGAGAGAGAGGCGCAACCTGGTAGACTCGAGAAAGAGTCTAGATTAGTCTCGCTTGGGATAGCGCCCGCGCTCCTCGCCTTGCTGCAGAGTAGGATACCGCGTTAGGTCTGTGAATTGTTCCCCGAGTGAGAGTGTGTGAGTGTGTGAAGTGCACCCGGCCACGTGTGAGCGGCCGCGACCGAGGCCAGCGACAGCGAGCGACGCATCAGGTGCTGGTGCGCAGGACCGCCCGCGACAGTGATTACTGCAACACTTGTGAGTGCCGGCTCGACCCTTCTCTCTCTCTCTCTCTCTAACTCGCGGCGACTCGGGCCTCCTTACTCGCCTGCTGACCGCGCATCACTATAAGTGTTCTCCCCTTTTCTGACAGCGCAATAAACGCCATAAGGTTTCTACCTGTTAACCATGAGTAATTATTTACCTTATCCCGTTCTCCTATTACTATTCAATCATTAAGATTCTCATGGGGTGTGCATTGCACGAGGTGCACCAGCCTCGCCGCCGCATGCACTATTTGTAACTGGATAATTGCCGAGCAGCCAGGGAAATAAATTATCCGTTACAAATTGGCGCCCCTCGAAAAACCCACAGTTTCCGAGAACGTGGGTAAAAGAATTAGAATTCGCGCGCAACCGGACTGCGAAAGATTGCAGCGTGCAGTGACATTAGTTCACGCAGCGCATTATAGTGTATTAAACACGAGCAATCCAACACCGGTGGGGTGGATGCATTAAGCATCACCGCACTCCGGGAAAGTTAGCCAACGCACATTTTAAGTCAAGGCCATTGTAGAAGATTATATTCGACAGCCGTTGCGCACACGTGCAGCGACGGCAACCGCGGACATTGTTGACGTCGTGCGCCGACACAGGACTCGAGCCACGCAGAACGTAAACAAAGCGCTCCTTTCCAGCACACGAATTTTCGTACTGGGTGCTGGAGAGAGACAGACGACTCCGAATATTACATTCGGAGCGACAATTATTTCGTGCGCGGCTGAATATTATTTCAGCTTAGGCGCTATTTGCACGAGACTCAATACGCGACGCGCATATGACAACAGTGCGTCTTATATAGATACTTACTATTCAATTGTTCGATTACGAGTTTGAAAGCGACCTCACAATAACAAGCATTAATTAATAAACGTTAATTAATAAACGTTGATTAATGTCATGAACCGTGACACGCGTATTGCAGAATTAATAGAAAATTTTGAAACTTGTTTAAACAATTAAAATTTTTTTTTGCACTTAAAAATTAATAGGATTTTTTTTTCTCCATTTTCGGTAATTAGTCACCGACATAAATTTAAATTGAATTAAATTAAAACTCGAACTCATTTTCAAAATCATTAAAGTTAATATTCAAATTAATTAAAATTTGAATTATTATTGAAAATAATAAAAATTGCAATAAGGGGAAAAAGGAAAATTTCCTAACGCGAAATAACGCATATGCGAACTCGCTGTTCGAAACTCAGCATCTAGGCACACGCAACGTAGCTTGCGAATCGCGATACATAGAAGCGTGGAAACAGCAACAGCTGATCGCTCGGGAACTACCGTACCACGACAGCGAATAACGCAAGTCCCGTATAGTTATCTAGTAGGCATCTAGCGTAGACTATAGAATTCAAAGGCGAACTTTCTCAACGCCCTGCATTTAAGTCAGGTTGAAAAATTAGAAACATTTACCTTATTAACGACACGAAATCAGAACATTAGACTTACAGAAAACGAAATAATTTAGAACTAACAGCGAGAACGCACATACGTTCTAATCTATTTCAGAGAAATTCGAGTCACAAAATTATTTGAATAAAACAGAATTTTTTTTTCTCTTCTCTATTATATTGAAGTATTAAGCCTTCAATAAACATTAATAAAAGAACCTTTGGGATTTTAAGTTAAACCAAATACTCTTCCAGTTAACATTAAGAACCCCAAGAAAATACGCAGTATAATAATTTATTTCATATTTATTTTTTAAAAATTATTTGTATTCTACCTAATTTAGTAATAATTTTTTTTTTTATAATAAAGGGATAGAATAACTCAATTAACACCATTAATAAAATATTCTTGGAATTTATTTACCGCGATTCACGAAAATAAATTCACAGAATTTAATGATTGAAATTTACCTATTGTAATAAATTAGTGAACGCGTATGTTGCAAGCGCATATCTGAATGCGACGCATTTAGACAAAGCGCAAACGACCCCATACATAAGCGTTATAAATTATTTGAATTTATTTCTCTTTGGTTTTGCAACAAATTGCTTTTTGTCAATTCAATTTTTCTTGTTGTTAAATTAATAAACAGGAAAACAAATAGAACTGGAAGAGACAACATTTTTTTTTCTTTTCTCGATTTAAATTTTTTTTCTCCTTTCCGAATTAAATAAGGAAAGATTAAAACTTTCATTCTCCTTAAAGATAAAAAAGAATTGACCAGCGATTAGCGCAAATTAAACTTAAATACACCAAAGGCGTAATAAGTTAAAACTTAAAACTTTAAAATCCGAATTCCTCCGCGAAGCGCATTAGGGATTTTCAGGTCAACAACATGTCACACATAGACGACGACACCTTCGAAAGTACCATGGGAGTACAAACCCAAGGCTGGATAATGAATCTGTCAGGTGATCTGCTCGACGATGCGCTCGAAAAATTAGAACTTCTGACAAGCGGCACACAGTTTGCAAAAGCGGATAGGTTATATAGGCGACGGCAAGGCGACTATACGGCGAAAGATTTCATGAGAACGGGAGAAGCAGAAGACGAAGCAGAAGCATCCGACAGAAGAAACAAGAAATTGGAAACTCTGGTACAAACTCTGCCGTTCGACGCACGTACACATGACGAGCTGACAGAAAGGCGTGAAGCTATGAGACGCACACACCACACGCAAAGACGTCTCGCGTCAACGCCACTAGACCATGGTCACACACTACTGGACCAAATGGACATGTCACTCATCGAATTATAAGAAGACAACGCCGGCGCCACAGCGCTAACAACAATCGCAGAGCAAATATGAACCGCGACGACGCAAAGTCAACAAGGACCGAGGCTAACGTTGCAGCAAGATATTCGGGAAGCAATAAACCTGGGAAATGCGATAGCCGTAGGTAGACTTCCAACACCTATCACAACACAGTCAACGCGGGTAAACACGCTGACAACCACGACGACAACGGCGAGTACAGCCGTAGCCAGTACTGCGGGCACGTACCGTAACGGGGTTGTTATGGAGAGGGTATTAATCCCTCTCAGGGGTTCGTGGAGTAATATACGAATGAATTCTACGCCCGGGCAACTCACCGTTGTAGAATTACCTGTAGTCCGGCAGAAGCGCCCCGGCACAGGTTCCGAACATGCGAGCCCGGCTTCTATTGTAGAAAGCCTAGGCCGCTTTCTACTAGAACCGGCGCTGCGCTCTGCCGCTGCTACCAACTGCTGCCCGCCAACTACTGGCTGCTCGCCATCACCTAGCGTTACCAGCGCAGCCGGTCTTTCCCGCACAACGCCGCTTGGTATAACCTCCAAGCGGCTTATGAAATACTTACTCCCGCTACTGATGCTCCTCTAGGAGGCAATGCCTGTGACTAGCTGCAGCTGCTGAAAAGGGTAGAGGGCGGTATTCGGGAAACATGCATAGGTTAGGCGCATTAAATAAGTACTCGTGACTCGACTGTTAAGGTAAAAATGAAAGGGGTTTATTCTACCTAGTTGATCGCGCTAAGGGGCGCGAACCCGAACAATGATCAACAATCCAACGCGCAGGCCAAGACTTTAAACCACACATGCACGCACGCGGCCGCCGATGCGCGACGGCAACAGGATACAGGACAATAAAAAAGAAACGCTAAAATCAAGCGCGACTTACTCTCGGCTGGCCAGCCATTGCAGCTATCTCTCTTGCTCTCGCTGCTACCGGGGCGGGGATGGAGCGTGCCTCACTGTCCCCGGCCTATGTTGTCGCTGTCTCTTTCTCTGTCTTCCTCTCGCCCGCTAGCGGTGGATGGCGTCGCGGTGGTGGTCACAGTTGCAGTCGTGAAGGCGCGGCGCACACACCAAAAACTCTCTAGATGCGCGGAGCTCACAAACGACGACTTGTTGCGTGTCACGGCGATCAACATGGCCGCGCGCTCACGTTCGCAGCGGCGCGGCGGCTTCGTCTTCTTCTCCATCTGCTTCTGGCTTGTTCTGCCTGGAGCTCTGTCGATCACGATACGTGCAAGCGCGCGAGATTCAAATCTTGCCACGCAGTATACGTGATTCTCGTAACTTATATCGGCGCCCGTTACACCCGCATCCAGATTTGACGTCCCCGCGGACGTTACATCGAGGAAGGAAAGGGCGCTGAAATAAGGAGGCAAAGTCTCGAGTGGCTGCTGATATTTCTTTTATTTTCTTTCTTTCCCGGTCTCTCCTACAGCTATATACTGATTTCCTCGGGTGGTTTGCAGGGCCTGGGCATCGGCGCGTGTCCTTCACGCTGGCTTTCCCGCAGGCCATACAGTACTTCATCCTTGGAGTGGGGGAAGGATGGCTGCCCCTTCGGTCCCTGTCTTGCGGCCCAGGTGCTCGGCGAGGTCCCGTGCGTGGCGCCGGGCCTCTTGCAGGCGGGCCCGTACTTCCGCGAACTCAGCCTCTCCGGCCAGTCGCTCGGCCTGGGCGGCTTGCAGCTCGGCGCGGGCGCGGCATCGGGCCTCCTCCTCCTCAGCGGCTCTCCTGTTACGGGCTTCTCGCCGCTCCGCTAGCCAGGTGGCGGTGTGCTGCAGCTCCTCCTTCTTGACCCCGATCAGCTGCCGCCACCTGGTGACTTCCGCCGAGGGTGCAGGGTTGGCGCTACACCATCCCTCGAAGGCGGCGAAGGCGTCGCCGCGAGCGCGCTGGACCCTCGGTCCAGCTCGCGAGTCCGCTTCAGGGTTCTCGTGACCTCTTCCCAGGTGGAGGGCGGCTGGCCACCGCTTCCTTCCGTCTGGGTCACGCAGTCGTTGGTGGCGACTTTCGGCCAGCTAAGCGGGATGGGATCCGCTGGAGGGGGACTTAGATCATCCCGGGGCGAGGAGATTGGGACCCCCGGGCTTGCGCGACCAGCTTCCGCTTGCCTGTCGCCCCTGTCCGCCATCACGGAACGCTCCCAGTCCGCCTCCTCTTCGCGCTCCCGCTCCCGCTTGAGCTGCCTCTCGCGCATGACCTGGCGGGCGGCCTCGATTGTCCCATGGGCCACCTCTCCCAGGTTCATCCGCATGAGGGCGGCGAGAACCTCACCGAGGGTCTCCTCTGGGATTTCCAACATCTGAAACAGAGAAAGAGGAAATTTGGTAAGGTCGTGGTGTAGGAATTTTAGACGTCGCAGGGTCGCTGTGGGTTCTCACCGGCCGTGACGTAGGGAAGCGGAAGGGTCAGGTGGCTTTCTGAGGGCGCCCGCGTCCTCATTGCGGTTGGGCTGGGGCGGATGGAGCCACCGAATTCGGCCCGAGTGGGTCTACTACCACTGCTCGAGCACCCGGGGACCTCCCGCGTCTCCTCGGAAGCGTTTCGTCCGTAAGGGCGTCGCCGGGGGGCCCGGTCGTTGGCGCGGCCTCCGCGTCGACCGTCCTCCGGCTCTTCCGGTTCTGGCCAAGCAGAGTGGTAGCTTTTCAGCTGTTTCGAAGCCACCACCTCTTCTACCTCACCGCCGCACACTGGGGCCGAAAGGTTCAAAACCACCTAGAGGTCATAATTCTCAACCGAATTTGAAAATTTAAAAACAGGAACTTTTGTGACAAAATACCAAAAACCGCTACGAAGCCTAATTTTGATAATATGAACCTATAAACCTAATTTATAACCTATAACCCCAAAATTTACACTTGTGATTCCCAAAAATGTTTTGAAACTTCAATTTATAAGTCCTTGACACATGATCTCTTAACCTTGATTCATAAAATTGGTCTACAGATTAAGTCTTGGGCCATTCTGTCAGAAATAGTGTATATTTTTAGGATATACATTGTATGTGGTTTAAATAACATTTTTCTCTTTTTTATAGCTGATTTTGGCCTCAGAAGCCAGTAGGTGTAAGACCCCCTTAAGACTTATGAGGTTAGGGCTTATAGGTTTAGAGTTTATGAGTGCATGGCTTACTGGATCAAAGGTAAACAGTTCACGAGTAAAGGGCTTACAAATTAAAGGTTTATCGTATTTTTGGGATTTGCAGGTCAAAAATTGAATTGATTGGTTGATGTGATAGGATTATATGACTCCTTAGATTTATAGGTTAATTTTTTGGAAAATTAGGCTTCGTAGGGCTCTTCGATATTTGATAATGAATATTCCGGAGCAAAAATTTTGAGATTCCGTTAAGAATTGCGACCTCTAGGTGGTTTTGAACCAAAAAATCCGTATGGCCCCAGTGTGCGCCGTCGCCTACCGATTTGTAGGTGTTAGGTCCCACGGCATCCGTAGTCCAATACGGACTTTCGAACTTCGGCGCCAGTTTCGCCGCAATGACCTTGGCGGCCGAGGATAGGGGATGGCTGCGCTTCCGCACTCTGTCACCTGATTTGAAAGTTGGCTCGCGCCTGCCGGCGTCATAATAGCCAGCTTGGCGTTCTTGAGCCGCGCGCTCTAGAAGCAGCGCGCGCGTGTAACTCTGGAAGAGCCTCCATTCACTCCTTCCAGCGAGCCAACCTTCCTTCTTGAGCCGGGTTGTCCGCTGCTACCTCTTGCATCCTTCGTTGCGTGCCAGGGGGTTCTGGCTGTCTCCCATAGAGCATTAGAGCTGGGCTCATCCCAGTAGAACTTTGCTCAGCCGTATTCATGGCGAAGAGAAGTTCTGGAATCTTCTCGTTTCATGTACTATGCCGCTCCGTAAGGTAGGAAGCGACCATCATCTTTAGGGTACGGTTGGCTCGTTCTACCGGATTAGCCTGAGGGTGATAGGAGGAGTGCGGGTGTGATGCACACGACGCTCCCGCAGGAAGTCTTCCACGGCATGGTTCTTAAACTCTGCGCCGTTGTCAGACAAGAAGACTTCCGGGCAATCGAATCGAAGAAAGATCTTCTGATTTAGTTCCGCTATCACCGTCTTGGCGTTGGCCTTACATATGGGAGAGGCCTCTACCCACCTGGTGAAAAGGTCTTGGAACACCAGGATGTACTCACAGCCATTGAAGCTTCGAGGAAACGGTCCGATGATGTCTCCAGCCATGACTTGGCAGGGTTTGTCGATTACTCGGCGCCCCACAGTGTTCTATTTTGAAAAAAAATGGACAAAATGAAATATCTCGCGAACGGATATCGATAGCCGGATGAATCCAACTGCATTTTAAAGTTGAAGTAATGTACAATAAAGGAAAAATAGTCCAGTACTGATCGTTTGACCCTGTGACCTTAGAAATGAAAAATGAAAGTCGAATAAAAAACGAATTTTCGGCTTTTTCATTGTAGACTTTGTGGCTATCAATTTTTTCGATCAAAAAAATATGTACTCCTGTAGTGTTTGATGCAAGGAATCCGAATTTGATGTTAGAATTGTCCTATCGCACACCAATTTGTTTTTAAAGCTGAAAACTCCATAAAAAATACGAAAAATTCACCCTGGAAGAAATAGAATATTATTGAGTAATTTCGACTTCGGATTTGGATTCAGCTTAACATAATACGTGGGTACACAAAAGCTTGTATTTAATACAATTTTATGAAAGAGCATGAAAATATTGTTAAAAATTCCATTTTTTAATAACCCTTAAATTTTAATAATTCATATATGCACCTACAAATTTGTGTACTTGTATTTATGTACCCATGTATTTTGATTCGCTGAATCCGAATTTGAAGTCAAAATTACTCAATAATGCTCCATTTTTTCAGGCTGAATTTTTCGTATGTTTTATGGTGTTTTGAGATTTAAAAAAAAATTGGTTTGCGATAGGACAATTCTGACATCAAATTCGGATTCCTTGCATCAAACACTACAGGAGTACATATTTTTTTGATCGAAAAAATTGATAGCCAGAA
Organism: Torymus aiolomorphi; assembly: GCA_036365515.1. NCBI lineage: Eukaryota > Metazoa > Arthropoda > Insecta > Hymenoptera > Torymidae > Torymus > Torymus aiolomorphi. The sequence continues at coordinate 73,719,546 of CM070877.1, read as the reverse complement.
AGTCTACAATGAAAAAGCCGAAAATACGTTATTTATTCGACTTTCATTTTTCATTTCCAAGGTCACAGTGCCAAATGATCAGTACTGGACTATTTCTTCTTTATTGTACATTACTTCAACTTTAAAATGCAGTTGGATTCATCCGGCTATCGATATCCGTTCGCGAGATATTTCATTTTGTCCATTTTTTTTCTAAATAGAACACTGTGCGCCCCATGAGGCCGGCTGGAGCCCTTTGTTCCATCTTGAAGCGCTGGCACGTCTCGTAGCTTCGCACGTACTCCTGCGTTTCCGCATGGTAGCGCGACCAGTAGTAGCGCAGCGCAACTCTGGCGAATGTCTTCTCTCTTTCGAGCTGTCCAGCGGTGGCGTCGTCGTTGCATTCCTGCAACACCTCGCGACGATGCTCTTCTGGCACCACCAGTTTCCAGGCATCGTCATCGTCGCCGAGGGTTGAGTCTATCTCTGAGTTGGGGCGGTACCGATAGAGACTGCCTGCTACGAGTTTGTAGGTAGGGTAGTCATTGGGCTGCTCTTTGATCTTGGCGCACCACTCCTGGTACCACGTGTCCTCGGTGTCGGTGAACCACGACATTGCAGACACTTTTAGCCCGTTCTCATCCTCATACATACGAGAGAGGGCGTCTGCCACGTTGTTCAAGGCGCCTTTGCGGTGCTCAACGGTGAACTTATGGCCTTGCATCTCCAATGCCCAACGAGCCAATCTGCTCGTATGGTTTTTCAGTTGGCAGAGCTATCGCAAGCTGCTGTAGTCTTTCACTACCTTAAACTCGTAGCACTTGATGTATGGGCGAAACTTTTGGAACGCCCATACTAACGCGAGGCACTCTCGCTCGGTAACGCTGTAGTTACGCTCCGCCGATGTTAGCACACGGCTCGCGAACTCGATCACCCTCTCCTGACTTTCTAACTATTGGAGTAGCACTGCGCCTAGGCCCACGTCACTTGCATCCGTCTGCACGATGTATAACCACTCAGGATGGGGCCGGTACAGCACCGGAGCGGTTATCACCATCGCCCTCAGCAGATCAAAAGCGTGCTGCTGCTCCTCGAGCCACTCATACTTATGGTTTTTCTTAGTCAGATTCGTGAGCGGCTCAGCGATAGTAGCGTAGTTCGGGATTAACTTTCGATACCACGAGGTGCTGCCTAAGAACCTCCGCAGTGCCTTCAGGTTCTGGGGCACCGGGTAGTTTCTGATTGGTTCGATCTTGGCCGGGTTAGGCCTCGTGCCGTCCCGGTTAGCCAAGAAGCCCAGGTATGCTATCTCTGACTTGCAGAAAACCACTTATATGCATTAAGCGTAAATCCAGCGGCTGCTAGCCGTTCTAGCACCATTCGGAGGCACTCCTTATGCTTCTCGAAGGACTCGGTGACAATTATAATGTCGTCGAGGTAGGCATAGACGTACGGCTCTAGCTCGGGCCTGAGCACCTGGTCTATGAGCAGCTGGGAGGTGGCGGGCGCGTTCGTAAGCCCATACGTCATCCGCCGGAATTGGTATAGCCCCATCCCGGGGACCGCAAAGGCTGTTATAGGTCGCGCTTCCGCTACTGAGGTATCTGGTAGTATGCACTCTTAAGGTCGAGCGTGGAGATGAACTTCGCCTCCCTCAATTTCCGCAGAATATCCTGCATATTCGATACGGGGTAGGCGTCTGGTTCCGTGACCGCGTTCACCTTGCGCAGGTCTTCACAGAACCGCCGTGTTCCGTCACTCTTCCGGGTCATCACGATGAGGCTCGACCAACCGCTTTGAGAGGGCTCGATCACGCCTTTTTCAAGCATCTCCTTTACTTGGCGGTGCATCTCTTCTTGCACCTTATCCGAGACTGGATAGTGCTTCTGCTTGATTGGTCGAGTGTACCGCAGAGAGATCTCATGCTCCACGCCCTTTACGCATTCTAAGCCTGGCGGTAGCTTGCTCAGGATGGCGTCTACCATTTCCTTGAGCTCCGTCCGCTGAAGGTCCGTAGCGTCCACGAGCCCGATAGCAGACACTGCGCTTGGATCGGTCGTCAAGCTGGCTAGTTCAAGCTCGACATAGGCTACTGAGTCCTTAGAGAAGAGCCTATCCGTATCCGGGTCAAGTACAGCCCTGAACGCACGTACAAAGTTGACCCCTAAGTAGCAGTCTGCATCGAGCTGGGGCATAATGGCGACTCCAATTTCGCGAGTAAGCCCCCCACGGTGAGTGGGAGAAACACGTGGCCTAACAAGGTGCTGCGACTACCATCCGGAAGCCTCACGCCTTGTTTCTCGGACACTACGAAATCTTTCCCGAGTGCCGTGGCCAGTTGGAGCCCGACAGTGCCCATCACCGTGGTGGATGCTCCCGGATCCAGCAACGCTCGGAGGTTGAACTCACCCACCTCAATTCGAATTCACCAGCGCGCCTCTGCGTTGGTTGGTCGGCCGACGGAAGCTTCTCCTCGGTCGGGAGGCGGGTGAGCATATGACTCCTCGGTGGCCGGGCGAAGATCGCACGTGGCCGCAGTGTCCTCGCACACTGTAGTCGTGTTCGGACTCGGCACTTGGAGTGCCGCCGGGGTTGGCTCGGGTGGGTCTACTACCACTGCTCGAGCTCCCCGGAGACTTGGGGCGGGGGCGATTTCCTCTAATCGCCCCCCTTCCCGTTTCCCGAACAATTAGGACAATACCTTGCTATGTAACCGATCTTGCCGTATGAGTGACAACTTATCGGCGGCCTCGGCACCCCTGGGGTTCGACCGCCGAGATTTGCAGGCGTCGCGCAGTCCCCTCCCGGAATCGCGTCCTTGTGGGCGGAGTGGGCGCCGGAGGCCACTGTGCCCCCGTTCGCCCAGGCGGCTGATGGCCACGCCCTCTACGCGGGCCACCAGGCGCATGCCTCGATGAGGGCTCTGCTCGAGGGCTTGTCAGCTCGACAAGGCTCTGCTTTAGCACCCGCCGAAGCATGTCCTCCAAATCCTCCGATTTGCGCTCTGTCACGCCGACCGCAGCAGCTACTTTGCCCTCGTTGGCGTCTGCCTCGGGCTTCCTCTACGGGTCGGCTTTAGGGGGCGGCTTATAAGCCATCTCCAGCAGTAGCGTCGTCGCTGGCTGTGGAGGGGGTCTATAAGTTCTGGAATTTTCCAGATTCTGCTCCGCTTCCACCGCTAGCTCTGACAGACCCTCTACTGTCTGGAAGTCTGTCCTCCGAAACATGGCTTGCAGCTGGGGTCGGAGGTTGGCGGTGGAGTTGATCCAGCTGTTGTACAATCTTGGGGGGAGGCAATATTTTGCAATTGATCGCTATGAGGTGCGTGAAGTAGTCCCTCACTGCTCCTCTTCCCCCTGGGTGCGGTTATTAGCCTCCGCTATTAGCCGCTGCTGGAATCCTTTTGTAGTTCCGTACCAGCGCCTCGCCGCTGATACGAAGTCTTGCCACGTGGCCCACTTCTCCTACTCGTTGCGGTACCACGTGGCCGCCGTGTCTGTGAACAGCTCCGATAACGACGAGAGTACCTCTTCTTCGGTGAGGTTGGCCAGGACTCTGCAGTCTTCTACTCTAGCCAGGAACACCTCGATGCTCTGGCTCTTTGCACCAGAGAATCATATCTGCCACTTCCGCACAACCTGGCCTATATCTCTCGAGTGGTAAAACCCCGACCTCGAGAGATTTGTCGATGTGCCCTGTGTGGTCTGGTGTTGCCAGCTCGTACTTCTCGCCGGATATCGGCGATCACCCCCCGCCCGGGCTGTATTTCCGTCCCGGAAACCAGCCTGGTCCCTGGGGCGAGCTGACGGGGGCGAACATTGCCGTTCGTCCCATGCTTCTGACTCATCCGCTGCATAAAACTTTTCCTCAAATTGGACGTTCTGGCCTGGCCTCGCATCATGAATTCTGGTACTAGACGCCGCCTGTCGCTGCTGATCTGTTAGTCTCTGCTACAGCGATCGAACTTCTGTTATTAGATCTACTAATGATGTCCCGACGTCTTTAGGCACCTGGAATTCTGTTCCATTTGTGGACCGGAGACGCAGCATCTCTTCAGGCTGTGATCCCGGTACATCATCAGCTCTCTCTCTAAATCCGTCTTCGTCGTTGCGATCGTTGAGGTCTTCATCTGCTGCGCTGTTAGCGTTGTCGCTTCTCCTCGACGAGTGGTCCGTGTTCCGGTCGTCTGGGTTACGTCCGACGTCATCCGTATACTGCGGTCTTTGTGGGTGTTGGCCTAGTCTTGCTGCCTCTCTCGTCGTCTTGAGGACAATCTGTAAGATTGCCTCGCTCTTGATGATCACCTCCAGTGGGTGTTTATCCCAAGTGGACATTTCCACGAAGGTGCCATCTTGTTCAGTGGCGATTCTACGGCTGAGCTCCTCTCGGAGTTGCATCCTCCGAGCTATAGCATCATTCGTGCCTGCTGACTCTTCAAAGTCTTCCGGCACGTAGATCCCCAACGCCCACTGGCGCAACCACTCCGAAAGGGGGAATACCGAGCCCTGTCGCTTCAATTCGAGCCGTGACATGTATTCGTTGATCTCACTTCGGGAGATCGACTGTAACCACTCTCCCACGGCCGACTCAACATCGTAACCCATGACGCTAACAGTCGCCGGTTGTGTAAGTCCAAGGGGATTGCCGCTCAATCCCGCAAACTTTAAGGTGCTTTGGCACTGTCAGTGGTATCCTTCACAAGGTACCTACTGGATTACCACTGACTAAGGAAAACACGGAATATCCCAACTGGTGGTTCGGTTTCTAATCGCTAGACCAGGGTACTTCGCTTTTTAACCTACTTGCTTGGAGGTTATGTCGCTTTATGGTTATTGCGCAAACGTAATTCGCTTGTTTGCGCCATGTGCAAACGTTTTTATCGCGTGCGCGAACTATTCGGTGCATTCGCGATTTCGCGGATGCGTAAGCGTTTTCGCGGGGTTTTATGTCTTTAATTGCAAATTGTAAATAAATTAATTGACTTTTCTAAAGTTTACTTCCTGCGCAAACCTATTCGGCACGCGAGCAAACGATTCCGTGCCGAAAAATCGAAATTTGCGTTTTCCGCGCCCTGCGCATGCGCGGCACTAAAGTCACTAGGTGCAATAGATTCACCAGCGCACGCGCAAACGATTTCGCGCCCAAAAACAAAAATCTAATTTCTCGACCCTTTGCGCATGCGCAAACCCGAGATTAGTGGATGCGCGCACTTCCCTATGAGATGCGCTAACGATTCCGCGATAGTGATTTTCCACTGTTTATTTTCGGTTTCTGCGCATGCGCGGCCTCAAAAATACTGCACGCGCCCTCTAGGCTGTCCCCTGCGACCGCGCTCACGCATATTTCTCCAAAAATGCGGAAATTTCCGCTAATAACCCTTAAAATGCGAATTGGGTGCCAAATCTGCTACTTTACGTCCCGGCATGCACGTGAGTTGCCTAACAAAGAGATCGAACGCTAAAAACCTATTATTGATAAACAAATGTTAATAAATAGTGTAATAAATAATAAATAAATAATTGTTAATTAATCTCTTTGTTGCCCTCACTAAGTACTTCAACAATGCTCGGCCTTCACAAGCAAAGTCCTCGCTAAGTACGTGCAGGCCGGGTTATATCCCCGAAGCAAGGTTATGGACCACCAGTTGGTCACCCTTGCACACACTATACACTTTTATAATAATTAATTATCCCTCTCGATAATCAATTATTCGCAACGCGAGTCTCGACCTGTTTAAAAAAAATTGAATTATTTATATACCCTAACCTATGTGTTGCAAAAAGTTGAGGGCGCCAGTTGTAACGGGGTTCAGTTATGGAGAGGATAGTAATCCCTCTCAGGGGTTCGCGGGGTAATATACGGGTGTATACTACGCCCGGGCAACTCACCGTTGTAGAATTACCTGTAGTCCGGCAGAAGCGCCTCGGCACAGGTTCCGAACATGCAAGCCCGGCTTCTATTGTAGAAAGCCTAGGCCGCTTTCTACTAGAACCGGCGCTGCGCTCTGCCGCTGCTGCCAACTGCTGCCCGCGAACTACCGGCTGCTCGCTATGACCTGGCGTTACCATCGCAGCCGGTCTTTCCCGCACAACGCCGCTCGGTGTAATCTCCAACCGGCTTATGAAATACTTACTCCCACTACCGATGCTCCTCTAGGAGACAATGCCTGCGACTAGCTGCAGCTGCTGAAAAGGGTAGAGGGCGATTTTCGGGAAACATGCATAGGTTAGGTGCGTTAAATAATATTCGTGACTCGACTGTTAAGGTAAAAATGAAAGGGGTTTATTCTACCCAGTTGATCGCGCTAAGGGGCGCGAACCCGAACAATGATCAACAATCCAACGCGCAGGCCGAGACCTTAAACCACGCACGCACGCTCGCGGCCGCCGATGCGCGACCGCAACAGGTTACTCCGCGACAATAAAAAAGAAACGCATACATCAAGCGCGACTTAATCTCGGCTGGACAGCCACCGCAGCTATCTCTCTCGCTCTCGCTGCTATCGGGGCGGGGATGGAGCGTAACCCACTGTCCCCGGCCTATGCTGTCGCTGTCTCTTTCTCTCTCGTCCTCTCGCCCGCTCGCGTTGGATGGCGGCGCGATGGTAGTCACAGTTGCAGTCGTGGAGGCGCGGCGTACACAATAAAAACTCTATAGATGCGCGGAGCTCACGAACGACGACTTGTTAGGTGTCACGGCGGTTAACAACATGGCCGAGCGCTCACGTTCGCAGCGGCGCGGCGGCTTCGTCTTCTTGTCCATCTGCTTCTGGCTTGTTCCGCGTGGCGCTCTGTCGGTCACGATACGTGCAAGTGCGCGAGATTCAAATCTCGCCACGCAGTATACCTGATTCTCGTAACTTATATCAGCGCCCGTTGCAGTACACAATACATTCCGCCCCGCAATCGGTCTTCACGACACGAACAGTAGACACAGCCGAGGACCCTATACAATGCACGCTCATAAACCGCAAAACATACACAATGCCAAGAGCAGTAGCATGTGAAATAATGAGAATACAAGGAATAGCAAAAGACTACGACAAAGAAATAAGGCAGCTGCAGGAGCAGATCTCAGACCTGATAGCGAGCACACGCCTGTGCGCAATTTCAAATAAAACGATACGCAACGAAGCGAGCTCGCAGAAACATAAAACAGTGAACTTTCAGGACACGTACAGATTAGAGTACCTCGACGAAAGAAGTACACAAATGGACTCGCGCGACACAACGATGAACGCAAAAGCCCGACAGCCACCGGCGCTCAACCAAGCAGTGCAAAACTTCATACCGCAAATGGACGATGCGAACGAGCGTGGTCCCCGACGACATCCTCAGCCTCATGCCTGCGACTGGCAAGAGTCTTGGGGGAGGGGGAGCCTCCCGAGTAACTCGCAAAGCAGATACTCGGGCGAAGGTACCACACTCCACCAATCCATTAACATGGACGTTGGAAGAACGGTGCAGCAGTGGAAACAGCAATTCACCGGCGAGAAAGGCAGTAGCATCGAGGAATTTTTCGAGCGCGTTAACGAATGCCGTTCGCTCGCGCGGATAAGAGATGAAGATCTGATGAACGCTATGACCGAGCTGACGTCTGGCGTGGCAAGGCATTGGTGGCGCCAAGCTCGCAAAAATTGGCGAACTTGGGAAGACTTCTACGTCGCCGCACGCCGCTGCTACGGGGTCGACAAGCATTTCCAGCAACGACTCGTCGGCGAAGCGCAAGCCCACACCGAAGGCAGAGCCGAGCCTGTAATGGATTATATTGTATGCCTCCTTACGATTTTGAGTAAGTTCGAGGAGCCCTGGGATGATGAAAGGCAACTCGAGCATATATTGTAAATACAAATAAGTTTTCGCCGTTTTTTTATAAAAATTATCAATTTATTCTAAAAAAAATATAAGTTACATTTTATTCAAAATATTGTCCGTCATTGGCTACTACTTTTTGCCACCTTTCTGGTAGCATTCGGATGCCACGTCGAAAAAACTCTTCATCTTTTGAGGCTACCCATGAATCGACCCAATTTTAGCTTCTTCGTAAGAAGTGAAGTGCTGCTTGACCAGGGCGTGAGCCATCGACTGGAACAAGTGATAGTCCGAAGGAGCAATGTCTGGTGAATACGATGGGTGGTGTAAGACATCCCATTGTAAAGCTTTCAAAGTATCCTTGACGACTTTGCTGAAAAATCACTTTGTCATGTCTTTTGGCATAATGGGGGCGTTTAAGCTTCAATTCTCTGCTCAATTGCAACAGTTACTGTTGACAACGTTCTCCAGTGATAGTTTCGTTAGGCTGAAGTAGCTCTTAATAGATTACTCCGAGATGATCCCACCAAATGCACAACATTAACTTTTTGCCATAAATATTCGGTTTGGCCGTTGAAGTTGGTACATGGCCGGGCTTACCCCATGATTTCCTACGCTTTGGCTTGTCGTAGTGGATCCACTTTTCATCCCTCGTCACTATTCGATGCAAAAAATCCTTTCGACTTTGTTTTTGGAGAAGTTGTTCGCATGTGAAAAGACGGCGCTCGACGTCTCTGGGTTTCAGTTCATGCGGAACCCAATTTCCTCCCTTTTGTACCATACCAATGGTCTTGAGACGGTGTGAAATCGCTAGTTGAGTCACTTCCAAGCTTTCTGCGAGCTGCTCTTCAGTTTTGCATGAGTCTTGGTCCAATAATGCCTCTAACTCAGCGTCTTCAAACTTGACTGGCCTTTCTTCGCGTTCTTGATCTTCCACGTCAAACTCGCCGTTTTTAAACTTTTGAAACCACTCACGACAACTTCTCTCACTTAAAGCAGCATCACCGTAAACTTCTACAAGCGACCGATGCGCCTCAGCAGCAGATTTCTTTAAATGAAATAAATAAATCAAAACTTCACGCAAATGACGCTTATTCGGTACAAAACTCGACATTTTCGAACAAAAAAAATGTATACTGCCAATACAAAGTCAATAGTATTTTAAAGTTATGTTGTTGCCAGGTGTCCAAACTTTCTATGTGACATTTTACATCTGACGATTTCAAAGTAATCTTGTCGGCGGAGCCATGTCTTGAAAACGGCGGAAACTTATTTGTATACCCAATATATAGAAATATGCTGATCCCGTTCTCCTATTACTATTCAATCATTAAGATTCACATGCGGTGTGCATTTCACGAGGTGTGCTAGCCTCGCCGCCGCATGTACTATTTGTAACTGGATAATTGTCGAGCAGCCAGGGAAATAAATTATCCGTTACAATATATGTGCAATATATGTGTAACATTTCATCAAGAAACTATGATTTGAAGTAAAGGTTATTTAGTAATTATAAAAGATTTTGAATTTAATATTATAATCAATTATTTTATTCATTTTATATACAAAATTTGAAAATTAAATCACATCTGATATTTTTTTGATATTTTATACATAATTTAAAAATTAATACTTCTTAATCTTAATAAATGTGTGGCAGCTCCGCTACCTCGCTCCTCAATCGTCAGAGCTCGTGCCGGCTCTAACTCTCGCTAGTGACAGGGTTACCAGATGGCGATCTTCTATCCTTTTCATTCACGTGCAAGTGACGTCGCATTCTTTGAGAGTAAGTGAGACAAACAGTAGCCATCTGGCAACCCTGGCTAGTGGCCGGATCGCCCCGCGGTTCGTATATATACCGCGACTAACAGAGTACAGAAATCCAACCGCGTCTAAGGCAAGATTACCATCAGTCTTACTGATGAATCTAAGATGATTACCTGGGACAAAACGCTAACTTTTTTGCCTACCAACCTCTCATCTCAACCACTTCTCTCCGACGACATAAGATGGTCTCGTAGTGTCTGACGATGGCACTACGAGCTCTTATAAATGAGTGTAATTAGAATTGCGTCATAAATTGGTGTAACAATTTTAAATTTTATGATTAAAAATTAATTAAAGAAATCAGTACATTAAATTTAAGGAAGCCACGTGCCGATGAATTGGCAGCGGTTTTTTATGATATTATCGAATAAAAGATATCCATTGTAACGCGTGCGCGAGTTAGGTAATTCGAGATTCGAATTACCCGCGCCGAGCAAGCATGCTCACTGGGGGCGCGAGCGCGCGAGCATCCTGACCGGATTAGAACGGTCTCGCGACGCACACTGTTCTATTTTAAAAAAAAAATGGACAAAATGGAATATCTCGCGAACGGATATCGATAGCCAGATGAATCTAACTGCATTTTAAAGTTGAAGTAATGTAAAATAAACGAAAAATAGTCCAGTACTGATCATTTGACCCTGTGACCTTAGAAATGAAAAATGAAAGTCGAATAAATAACGAATTTTCGGCTTTTTCATTGTAGACTTTGTGACTATCAATTTTTTCGATCAAAAAAATATGTACTCCTGTAGTGTTTGATGCAAGGAATCCGAATTTGATGTCAGAATTTTTTTGATCGAAAAAATTGATAGCCACAAAGTCTTCAATGAAAAAGCCGAAAATACGTTTTTTATTCGACTTTCATTTTTCATTTCCAAGGTCACAGGGTCAAATGATCAGTACTGGACTATTTTTCCTTTATCGTACATTACTTCAACTTTAAAATGCAGTTGGATTCATCCAGCTATCGATATCCGTTCGCCAGATATTTCATTTTGTCCATTTTTTTTCAAAATAGAACACTGTGCGCCGAGATAGTGTAGACGTGTGAAAGAGAAACAGAGAGAGAGCGTTCCCGAGCGGCGTGAGGCACACGTGACAGCGAGCGAGGAGCCGGCAGCCAGCCCTCCTGCTGATCCAATTCTGCGAGTGCGAGAGAAAGAGAGCGCAACTGCTGTGCGAGCGACAGAGAGCGAGAGAGAGCCGGGTGCACCGGCTGCTACTTCTTAACGTAAGTTTTCTACTCCCCTCTCGCGTGATTATTGTAAAGGCTCGCACGGAAATCGACCCGTGCAAGCTTTCTGTGCCGTGTACGTGCGGGTGTGTGTCGGCCCGCCGTACTTTAACATCGCGCGCGAGATTAGCAGCTTTGCCGCGCGCCGTATCGTTCGTGCGTTTGAATATTAACCGTCGCGCGCGAACTAACTTTTTGTTTTAATAAGCACGTGCGTGGTGCATGTAATTATTATTGATTCTAATATACTGTGATATCTAATTACTCGTCGCGTTGTTCATTCCAACCTGTCCTTCTCCCGGATACCGCCGCCTCCGCGGGAAAACGACTCCGCCGGTCGTTTTCATATCTGAGCATAGCGCGCGCTTTACTCTTCGAGCACGCGCTTTTCATTCAGCGATCCAATGAGTTGGAAAGCGAAGTTCGCGTGCGATCTTCGCGTTGTTTTCGGGATTCCAGGAGCAGATCTCCGGGCAAGTCATTTTAGTCTGACACCCGCGACACTGTGTCTAGGGCATCGCTGGCCTGTGGCTTTTTGGGATTTTCCCCCATTAGCCATCCCGTTACACCATGTTTTTTTTTAGAAAATTGTAGAAAATTACTATCTGCAGAGGCTATTCTAGATAAGTTTTGGATCTCCCTTTAAATTTTTGAAGTTAGATTGGATGCAGGAGGTCTACTACACTAATAAAATGAACAAAAACTAATAAAAGTCGCAAAAAATGTGTTTTTTGTGTTTTTAACCATGATCTTCTATTTTCTCAAAATTAGCAATCATACCATTCGAAAAAATAGGAAAATATACGTTAACTATGTGTATTTATAACATTGACGATTGGTAAGATTAAGACTAGACATCGATCAGAAAACTTTGGGATGTTTTTAGAGCCCAATTAGGCTTTGAAAAATCTGAAAAAATTCATGTTTATTTGCTGATAAAAAATACACTTTGTTGAATTTTTTCAGATTTTTTGAGCTTAAATGTGCTAAAAAAGTACTGCCAAATAAAGACGTTTTTGAGCTTAAGAAATGAAGGGGGCCCTTAGGGATCTGAAATCTTGGCTGGCCAAGTATTTTAATATGTTCTTTTGACAAATACAAGCTAGACCCTTTAAGTTAATAAATGAAAAGTAATTTGGGAAATAGTTTTACCTGATAAAGCAATATGTATTTATCAGGTTTGAGGAAGCAAGAAAGTGAATGAGTATAAGAAGATGGTTTGAATGAAAACATCACTGTAAAAACACTAAATAAGCAATTACAGCTAAAATTAAAACCTTTCCTTGGCTGTATCTTTTGACAAAAGGTCCATTAGTCAAAGAGGCTTGGCATAGCCTCTTTAAATAATAGAAGGACCATCCTCGCGAAGATTCATCAAAATCCATGACATGGGCTCCTTGGCCTCTCTTTGTAAAAATACTGGGCTTTATTTTTTATACGAAAGGTGTGCACTATAATAAGACGATTTTTGCTTTTTCGCCAACGATTCGAGGGCATGCACGTGTCTCTTCATGACACAAATTCAGAGTGTAAGTGCGTGAATGTATACGTGTGCGTACAAACTGTTCTTAGACAGCTTTGGACGAAATATAGGTAACAGATTTTTAAGTGACAAAGTAATTATTTTTCTTGGAACAGTTTTATAAAGCATTTGATAAAGCAATTAAGATATCAAAGTAATAGTATGATAAATATATTAGCTCAAATTTTTGGTTACCTTGTGCAGGATATGACAGTGTAGAATATGGATTAAACGTTGTTGGCATAGGCGGTGACATATAATTTGGATATGGTGCCAGTGGCATAGCTCCATATGGAATGGGCATATTTTCTTGATCTTGTAGAGGATAAGGTAACTGCGAAGTAACCTGAGCGTGAACTTGATTCGGTATGCCTGAAAAATTGATTACGTATTAATACTTTAGAAAACAAAAAACAAAAGTAAGTATGAAAGGCTCTAGCTGGAATATGGATACTGACATTGCTATGTCACAAATTTTTTCCGTAGCTAGATTATTTTAAGGAGCTATTTTGTGAATATGAGAAATTTCTGAAAAATTCAGCTTCCTAACCACAAAAATGATCTTGAATAAGGTATTTCAAGTTTTTGAGTATATCTCGGCGAAAGGATCCCGCACAAAATCATAGGAATTTGGACCTCTGTGAAAATTTCTGAGACTTTGGTATATTACAGGTTATGACCTCCTGATCAAAAGTCCTCATGGGTGCAAGATCCAAAAATGGACAGATTTTGAGATGTAGAGGTTAGAATATCATCAAGTTCCTTTACGAGCGCCACTTGGTGCGCTTATTTTTATGAATGTTTGCGCTTAGGTTTGTAGGTGCTTAAGTGTGTGTATCTGCGTGTGTCGCGTGTGTGTATGTCTGTGTGTGTGTCCGTATGTGTGTGTGAGTGTGTTTGTGTTTGTGTGTGTGTGCTGTGTGTGTCCGTCTGTATGTGTGTGTGTGTCCGTACATGTGTGTGAGTGTGTTTGTGTGTGTGTCCGTATGTGTGTGTGTGAGTGTGTGTGTGTGTGCGTGAGTGTGTTTGTGTGTGTCTGTGTGTGTTCGTATGTATGTGACATACGCACACATATACAAACACACTCACACGCACATACGGACACACACGGACACACACCCAAACATCCATACATTCACACACAGATACATACACACACACAAACACACTCACACACATACGGACACACACAACCATACACTCACACACACAGACACATACACAAACACACTCATACAAACATACAGACAAACACACCCACAGACACACACACAAACACTCACACACACATACGGACACACACACAGACACTCACAAACACACTCACACACACATACGAACACACATACACACACACGCACACACACGCACACACACAGATACACACACTTAAGCATCTACAAACCTAAGCTCAAACACTCATAAAAATAAGCGCACCAAGTTGCGCTCGTAAAGTAAAGGAACTTGGTGATATTCTAACCTCAACATCTCAAAATCTGTCCATTTTTGGATCTTGCACCCTTGCACCCATGAGGACTTTTGATCAGGAGGTCATAACCTGTAATATACCAAAGTTTCAGAAGTTTTCACAGAGGTCCAAATTCCTATGATTTTGTGCGGGGTCCTTTCAGTCAAACCAAAATTTGTTTTTCGGTACAATACGCGTAAAATATGATTTTAGACATTCTGTAAATTTTTAAAATTGCTTTTACGCCCCCTGAATCAAAATATACTATTTTTAAATAGAAGAATTCTTTAAAACACATCTAACCATGTAATATTATACTGCTTTTGAGTCAAATGAAAAAAATGAGACCAGTTTAAAGTTTCTAAATCAATATATTTTACACTTTCTTAGTTGCGACCGTTCTAAAAAAAATCTTTTTACACGCATTTTAAAAAATAGCACTCTTTTGCAATATCTAATGAAATTTTAATATTTTTTCCGGAAGATACTCAAAAAAAATATTTATTATGAAAATTCATCTTTAAATTATGAATGAGGCATAGCAGATTATTGAAAAAATTCTTGTTTCTTCGTTATATATCAAAAAAGATCTCTGAATTTTTTTAGAAACAGGGGAACATGGATAAAAGAAATAAAAACTGCATTTTTAGCAGAATTCTTTTAGATTTTTCGAAACTATGTAACATGGAGAACAAAAATAAAAACTGCATTTTTATTCCATTAATAGGATTTCGATTCAAAGACATGCAAAGGAGAGAGATAATAACATTTTTTTACTTATTTTCCATTATAAAAGGACTTCCAATTGTCTCATGTTTTGAAATGGTAGAACAAGGGTAAGAAAAATTATTACCACTTTTTTTGGTCGATTAACCTATTAATTCGCACACAGGAACTGAGAGGCTTATGTGGCGAAAATTAAATTCCTTTTTTTGACGCGATATTTTAAGCCATTTTCACGCACCGTTTTTTAATAAGTTGACAGCGCCTGCATGTGCAGCCGGTCGGAAACAACAGCACTTTCATTCCTTTGTTTATAGCGGAATTTATTTAAATCGTTATATTCAGGGATTTTTTTTATAAACCGAACCTAAAAGCGGATTCCAAGCCGGGTCCCTGGACGAAGGTCTCGTGTCGTCGCCACTGAGTGTCATTGAGAAAGATGGAGTCGGCCACATCGACGGCATCGCGGCGAGACTCTGTATGAAATCCATCATCCAAGGCTTCATTGAGGACTTCAACGCGATTTAACTACGCTTCACCACCAAGTACAGTAATCAAATTGTGCTGGACGAGCAAGTCACTGACGCACCACCAGTAAACCTGCCCAGAGTGACAAAAGCGCCCGAAGGGGTACGATACAAGAAAACGAGACGATTTGCAGAATGGCCCGCCAAAGAGGAGGAAAGGCGATCGTCGACCGGATCAGCAACGCCATCAGAGCTAACAGTCTCCGGTCCATCAAGCGTCAGACGACGAGTTCCGACCACCGTTGGAATTGAGCGGACTCACGGTTAAGAGCGAACCACCGTGCTCGTGTGGACGATCCCTCGACATGGACCAAGTGGTTGCCGCCTTAATGCAAGCGGTAACCAGCGCGTATCCGGGTTACGAACAGATGCGCGAAAATGTTTTGCTTGGACATTTTTGCTCCAATACATTTGCTCGAACGGACATTTGCTCGAAGGAACATTTGCTCCAAAAACTTTTGGTTGCATGAAAAATGCGGTCTGAGGCATTCTTTATTTTCTCCCGTAGTGCGTATACTATTTTTTACCATACCCTGACCGATAGTACCTCTTTCGCTCCAGGCTCAAAAACGCGAATGTGGTATTTTAGCCGTAGGTATGGTAAAAAATAGTACACGCAACACGGGGATAAAGATAGACATCCTAGAGCACATGTTTGCAACTCTCACTTTCGGCTCGGGAGGCAATTTACTCGTGCTCTGGAATAGCTAAGTCTGTATTTCTCTAGTTGTGTAATATACTATTTTTGCCTGGCGGGGCCGAAAATGCAACCTTCGCGATCGGGCGCCTGGAGAAAAAGTCATAGTTTCATCCCGCTAAGCAAAAAAAGATATTTGCACGAAAGACATTTGCTCGAAAAGTCATTTGATGTTATGACATTTGCTTCAAAAGACATTTGATGTTGAGACATTTCTCGAACAGGCATTTGCTTGAAAGGACATTTTCTCGAATGGACATTTGCTCGAAAGAACATTTGATCGAAAAAACATTTGAAAATAACTGTGTATAACGGTTGGTTTACGAGTCAATTTATTGTTATTAAAAATATATAACAACGACGTTTCGGTGGCTAGTTTGGCACCCTCATCAGATCTACAAATTATTGAAAAACAATTAATGGACACACTATTTTATACAAACAATTATCCTATTATTAGCCAAATCGACTACTACCTTCAGTTATAACAATTTAATCATAATACCCAAACCAGGTTCGTCATATACATACTGCTTGTAGCTATAAAACATTAGAAACAATATTAAACATCAAAAATAAACAAATTATTGCTGAAAAGTTGAAACAAATTATGTAAAAAGTCATCATGATCTCACCTCATAAAAACATTTATTAATTTAAGATAGACAAACTAATAATCTTAATATCAATATATGCAATGTATAAATACATAAAACAATAGCACAAAAAAACATAATTCAATAATAAAAATATAATAAAAAATTAAAAAAGTAAAAAAGTAAATATTGCACAAAAGTTACGTAAAGCCATATCGCTTATCACAGTTAGAAGAATAGTACGAATGACTAGAAAGTTTACAGCCAGATCGAAATAAAGCGTAATCTATGTATATAATCAAGTACTATTAATCAATATACTATCGGTAATACAGGATTTTCTATTGCCTTCATCAGAATACCGTATATCAAATCAAAATGAAATAAGGTGGTATCATTGTGACTTTTTTTACACTATTATTTTTTATTTTTTAATCTATTAATAATGGGAGCGTAACTACTGCGTAATCTTTTTGTATCCTCTTTCTTATTAATGGAATTGGTTTGTAAATGAATATGGATCATTTCAGACAATGTTCTTCTATGCTAATTAGTTTCTCTATCAAGTATTTCAAAATTTTCAAAGTCAAACAAATGGGATTCATTTTTCATGTGTGTATTAATCACCAATGTAGCGTCATTCTTTTTTGTATTACGTTTGTGTTCTGAAATTCGAGTATAAACTGTTCTTTTTGATTCACCCACGTATGCAGCACTACAATCTTTACACTTAATTTTATAAACTATATTACACTGTTCTTTAATTGAAGTGGCATCTTTACCTCTTTTTATCAAATAACTAAGATTATTATTAATTTTCGGTAAAACTCTTATACCATAATTTCTAAAAACTGCTGTAATTTGTTCGAAGAAATTTCTTATATATGGCATACTGACATGAGTCAAGTATCTATTTTTTGTAAACTTTTTATTGTTGTTATTGCTAATATTATTGTTATTGTTATTATTATGTGTAGCAATCCTTTTATTAAGATGGAATTTAATAAACTCATAAGGATAATTATTACTTATTAGATATTGTTTAACCAGCTTAATATTTTTGTTATGGAATTTTTTGTTTGCCAATACTATTGCTTTATCAACTAAGGAATACACCATACCCCTTTTATGTGATAAAGGATGGGTAGAGTTAAAATTGAGGAATCTACCCGAAAAAGTAGGTTTATGATACCAATCAGTAATTAATTTACCATCTTCTCTAATAATTTAATTTCTAAAAAATTCAAAGTTTGATTGTTTTCCATTTCATAGGTAAATTTTAGTCTATTGTCATAAGTGTTGAAGGTGTCCATCACATAATCTATTTTATTCTTTGGTATTACGATAAAAATATCATCGACATATCTACCATAGAAGAGGGGGGTGAAATCTAATCTCTCTAGACAGTCTTGCTCAAGATCATCCATAGTAATGTCTGCAAACAGTGGCGATATAGGTGAACCCATTGGCGTGCCATATAGTTGCTTATAAAATTTATTATTAGATTTAAAGAAGGTATTACTCATTAAGAATGTTACTGCTTTCAAAATCGTATCAAGAGGTATATGGTATTTACTTATAAGGGTATCTTCGGACAATTGCCTTTTTAACTAATTCTACATTAATATTTGTAAACAATGACGTCGCATCAATGCTAATCATTATATACTCCTCAGACACATGTAGATTTTCAATTTTTTCAATTAATTCAACACTATTCTTGATATATGATTTTGGTTTTGGTATCACCGTACTAAGTAATTTCTCTAATATTGTAGAAAACAAATAAGTGGGAGAACCAGTATATGAAACTATAGGACGCAATGGAAGATCTTTTTTATGAATTTTTGCTAAACCGTATATTTTTGGTAAGACAGTATCTGTTTGGGTTATTGCGTTATTGTGAAATTGTTTTTGAAAAAAGCCATTTTTATTCCAAATTGTCATTATTGCCTTAGTGTCACTTTGTAATCTTTTTAAAGAGCCCTTATTTATAATTTCATAGGTTTCTCTATCAGACAGCATTTTTTCCATTTTTTCCACATAATTGTAGTAATCTAAAGCAACGGCTACACAACCCTTATCCGCCATCTTAACCAATATATCATTATTAACAATAAAACATTGTGCTTTTTTCAACTTTTCAGCAAGAATATTATCAGCATATTTAACGTGTTTAGGTTTATTTAAACGCTTTTGTAAATTATCTACCAATTTGAGTCTAATCTCATCGTTGACATTCTTGTTAACATCAAGAAAATTTAAGGATTGTTCGGTATTTTTTATAGTTTCAATGATTGATTTTTTGTTCACAATTGGGTTAACATTAAACTTTGGTCCTAGTGCCAAAACATTAATAATATCATCAGAAAACACAATTGAGCTGAAATTAACAAACCATTTGTTTGTTATCTTATTACCTTTGTTATTACATATGGTGTTATTACTACTGTTAGATAAATTGTGCACAACAATGTTGTCTGTATCATTACTGTGTACACGGTTATTGCTTTTGTTATTGTTCCTATTATTATTATTATTAATATTATTGATATTATTGTTACTAACGTTATCAATCATTGAACTACCCTTATCATGATTAATATTGTTTCTATTACAATTGTAATGCTTTTTTATAATATTTCGTAATTTATCAGCATAAGAAAGAGGATACAAAAAAATTACACAGTAGTTACGCTCCCATTATTAATAGATTAAAAAATAAAAAATAATAGTGTAAAAAAAGTCACAATGATACCTCCTTATTTCATTTTGATTTGATATACGGTATTCTGATGAAGGCAATAGAAATTCCTGTATTACCGATAGTATATTGATTAATAGTACTTGATTATATACATAGATTACGGTTTATTTCGATCTGGGTGTAAACTTTCTAGTCATTCGTAGTATTCTTCTAACTGTGATAAGCGATATGGCTTTACGTAACTTTTGTGCAATATTTACCTTTTTACTTTTTTAATTTTTTATTATATTTTTATTATTGAATTATGTTTTTTGTGCTATTGTTTTATGTGTTTATACATTGCATATATTGATATTAAGATTATTAGTTTGTCTATCTTAAATTAATAAATGTTTGTATGAGGTGAAATCATGATGATTTTTTACATAATTTGTTTCAACTTTTCAGCAATAATTTGTTTATTTTTGATGTTTAATATTGTTTCTAATATTTTATAGCTACAAGCAGTATGTATATGACGAACCTGGTTTGGGTATTATGATTAAATTGTTATAACTAAAGGTAGTAGTCGATTTGGCTAATAATAGTATAATTGTTTGTATAAAATAGTGTGTCCATAATTGTTTTTCAATAATTTGTAGATCTGATGAGGGTGCCAAACTAGCCACCGAAACGTCGTTGTTATATATTTCTAATAACAATAAATTGACTCGTAAACCAACCGTTATACACAGTTATTTTTGAATACTACACGAGTGTTTGGATAGTATCGAAAAACCATTTGCTCGAAAGAATATTTGCTCAAAAGAACATTTCGGTGTTTTTCAGGCCATTTTTTCGGACGGTCTTTTCCTTCGAAAACAATTTTTTCGAATGGAGGTTGCATCCAAAGGACGTTGCGTTTAAATGTCGTTTCGGCCAAAAATCGTTTGATGCAAAGGACGTCTGGTATACATAGTTAAATGTCTATCAAGTGTGTTAAAACAGTAAAATTTCTTAAAAATTTATAAACTTCCAGGTATGGATGGACATTATTTCTTTAGTCATTTATTAGAGTTTATGACTAAAGAAATAATGACCCTCCATGCGTGGGAATTATAATTACCGAATTTCTGGAACGTCTCAAAAATAACGAGCCAGAAAAAAAGACCATTCGAAAAGTTGGTGTGGTAAAAATTGTTTTAGAAAAAGTTGTTTTAGAAAAAATTCTGTCGGAAAAAATTTTTTGAAAAAATTGTTTTCAAAAAAAGACTTCGAAAAAATGGCTTCGAAAAGATGTCCGGGAAAGTTCAATTCAACAAATCATATATCCAGTCAAATTAAGGGTTTGTGTAGAATAACAATAAAAATAGAACTTCGAAAATATGTTATTATTAATTTACATCTATACTTAATACATTAACGGACAAAATGACATTGTGGACAGCTCTAACTTTGACGTTCATTCCTGTTGAGTATAGAGCGAATTAATTTTCGGGAAAGTACCTACCCTACTATTTTCTGGGGTGCTCTTACGAATGATGCTACTTAAAAAAATTATAAATAATGTTCTCTATTTTTTTACGAAAATAATGAAAAAAAAAACAGTTTTTTTAAATCGCCAATATAACACTAAAACCAGTCTTCAATTGTCTTGAAAACCGCTCAAAGCATGGAGCTGATAGTTGTACTTAAAATATATAGCGGTACGAAGTTATTATCAAACATGGCGGATCCAAGGTGGCGGCCGAATCGGAGAAATTTTCTCCGTTACCCGTAATTCGTGGATTTTTTCGAGACTTACCATATTTTCAGCTACTGTACACTCTAAACTCAAGAGTACAAAAATTGACGCAGAGAAAGCTTAAATTGTGTAATTTAAACTTTTAAAAAGACTAAATAGACTTATTTGTACTTCTAAAAGTACAAAATCGACTTGTTACTGTTAATGTCGGTTAAGGCCATGTGAAACCGTGAATTTCAATATTTTTTAAATCAACATTTAAACGTTTATTTGGAAAAAGACGAACGTCAAGCGCTCCGTACACGTAAACACTATATTCAGATTTTTTTTGGACGATTCTATTGGTATTTTCATGAGATATCCATGTTTGAAAATTATGTCAGTATTTCACATCACCTTAAAAAGGGATGACATAAGCGGTTATCAGACACGTGAATTATGACACAAAAAACACAGTAACTTTATTTGCACAAAATTACAAAGGTGCCTTTCTCATAACAAATGAATACTTAAGCTTGAGTATCTTTGGCATGTCTATTGAGGTGAAGTCATGCCGATGTTGACTGGCTGATTCCATTAAAATTCAGGCAGACTGTCACTAATCAATTTTTTCATTGCAGAAAAGCTATAAGACTGTATACTAAATCATATTTAAGGAGACACGTATCTCGAGATTTTGATTAAAATTTTTTTTTATTCCATAGCTAAATCAATATTAGACGCAAAAAGGAAATTACAAAATTTAAGAAGTACCGCAAATTTTAACCTTTAGAGACGTTTTCTTTCAAAATGTGAGGAATTTTATCTAGTTATAAGAAAACTTTTCACTTTGATGACTAAGATTCATTTTATAGAGTTATTAATGACAAACTGAGAAATTAAGGTTTTCTTTTAAATGTAAATATCGCAAAAACTATAATTTTTATTCTGTAATGCGTACACCGGTCGCGATTTAAATCTGCCGCGCGAAGGCAGTGAGCGCGCGCGCGCAACTCCGGCGCAGCCGAAATGAGGTACGCGTAACAGCGCGCTTGCGTTGTTACGTGTATCAAAACCGTCTCGGAACGCGTATTATGCCCTTCATCCGTCGCGAAGCTGCTTACTACTTATCGCGAGTTACGGCAGCCATATTCGTGTGTACTACCATGCGAGCCACGTCGTGCCACCTTTCTCTCAAGTTTCACCGCGTTCGCGCCGTTTTGTGTATACGCCATGGGGGATAGAAGTGGGTGCGCCGATCCGTGTATGTGCGAGCGAGCGAAAGCTGGAGAGAGAGTGATTCCGCGTCGCGTGTACCATGAGAGCGAGGAGCATAGCGAGTGATGAGCCAGCAGTGAGTCAGCCTGCCAATCCTACCCGGCGAGAGAGAGAGAGCGCAACTACTGTGCGAGCGACAGAGAGCGAGAGAGAGTCGAGTGCTGCTCCTTCTACACGTAAGTTCTCTGCTCTCATTTCTCACGCTTATTGTAAAGTGTTTTGGATTGTGTTGTTGTTGAGGATTTTGGGGTGGATCATCCGTGACGTGGTTCTCAAATGAATCACAACTTTTTGATAAGGAAAGTGTTCTTTATTTTAAACGATACTCGGGTAACCTCCTCGAGGGCTCCTACAACACACCAAAGAAAAAGTACAGGCGCAGCGCAGCTGATACATGTTAGCCGGGTGGTTGGACGTAGAGAGACTAGAGCAAGCCGGAAGTCGCGAGGAGTCGCGAGCTCACCCACACATTACACACGCGAAAACACATCTAGTTACGCGCATGCGTTAAGTCGCACGCTGATGGGCAGCACGACGGTGCCCGATCGTGACGTCACATGAAGGCACCTACTCTCACTTTCTCACGCGCTCTAT
Organism: Torymus aiolomorphi; assembly: GCA_036365515.1. Classification (NCBI taxonomy): domain Eukaryota; kingdom Metazoa; phylum Arthropoda; class Insecta; order Hymenoptera; family Torymidae; genus Torymus; species Torymus aiolomorphi. The sequence continues at coordinate 73,696,878 of CM070877.1, read as the reverse complement.
CTCACTCACGCTTCAACATGCCGAATCCGCAAGATTCCATCCACCTTCGTTGGTTAGCGACGAACGAAATTCTGTGTGCTACAGCATACTTATGAACTAATTGACAACTGGTAATTTAACTAATTTAACTATACGCCGAACCAGAGTGCTGGTACTTGTACGAACCATAACGATGCGAGTTAAACCGTCTTCGCCAGGGTGCAGCGCTGTGATCGTACCCATGGGCCATTTTCCCGGTGGGGTATTTTCCTGCTTAATGAGTACTAGGTCGCTTATTACGAGAGACTTCTGAGGAAACAACCACTTGTTTCTCCTTTGGAGCAAACTGAGATATTCTTTGCTCCAGCGAGCCCAAAAGTGCTAAGAAAGTTGCGTTATGTGTCGCCAGCGTTTTCCCACTGGAATGTGGCTGTGGGTGACATCGGGTTCAGGGATAATATAAGCTCGCTGAATCAGGAAATGGGCTGGAGTTAAGAAATCCAGATCGGTGGGGTCATCCGAGAGCGCTACCAGGGGCCGAGAGTTAAGGCATGCTTCGATCTTACACAAGAGCGTAGCCAGCTCAGAAAAAGTGAGCACTTGCTCGCCTATCACCCTACGCACGTGGTGTTTCATTGACTTTACAGCAGCTTCCCACAGCCCACTAAAATGCGGGGCGTTTGGGGGATTGAATGACCAGGTCGTTCCTTCATCAGCTAATTGCGACGAAACTTTAGCATAGAATTGAGAAGACTCGGATAACATCTGAGTTAACTGCGTGTCTGCGCCTACAAAGTTCGTTTCGTTATCCGAATATAAGTATTTACAATGACCACGTCGAGCGGTGAAGCGATACAACGCTGCGATAAATGCTTCGCCTGTGCAGTCCTCTACCAACTCCAAGTGCACTGCGCGTGTAGCCATACACACAAATACGCAGATATAGCCCTTAAGAGTTCCCTTACATCTGGTTTTCGTTAACTTAACACTGATTGGGGCAGCGTAATCAACGCCTGTGCTCTGAAAAGGTGGAAAAGGACATACCCTAGAAGGGGGAAGATCACCCATGAGCTGAGTTGGCGTGCTGGCAGCATAGCGAGTGCATTACAGGCAAGACCTAACAACTTTTCTCACTTCAGTGCGTGCGCGTAGGATCCAAACCTGTTGCCTTAACGTGGCTAAGGTCAATTGGATACCTCCGCGTAAAGTGTGGAAATGAGCCTGTTTGATCAACAAGGTAGTGAGGGCAGAAGAATACGGTAAGATTACCGGATGCTTCGCATCTTCGTTTGTCAGCTGATTTTTCAACCTACCGCCCACCCTGATCAAATGTCCTTGAACAAAAGGGTCCAAATTTGCGATAGCGTTATTACCTCTCAGCTTTTTGTTGACTGATAGCAACGCATACTCAGACTTAAAATAAGCCATTTGAGTGATGTACATCCAATAGAATTGTGCATTCTCTATCTCTCAAGCTGAGATATATATAGGGTTTGAAACTAAATCTAATCTAAAATAGCTAGTTACTATTATCTGAAACTTGAGTCTTTTTTGAGCTACAAGATTTTGAACGAGCTTCGAGATAAAACGTAAACAATACGCAGTGATTCGTGATAAGCGGTGGAGGGTGGAGTACTTGTTGATTAAATCCCAAATTTGAGGCGGATCAGAATCTTCACGGCCCAGGGTGATTTTGCAAGTATTGCCAACGACAATATTACTCACATTGAAGTTCAGCTCGTTCTGTTCCTTAAATCAGCTATTCGCTGTGTTAGTTAGAAACTGGGGACCTTTCCACCACAACAGATGATCTTTTAACTCTGAGGGGGCGATTCCGCGGGAAGGGACATCCGCTGGGTTACTCTTCGATTTTACGTGGTGCCAAAAGGCATGGGGCACTATCGAGTGTATTTCAGAGCACTGATTGGCAACGAATACATTCCAACGCGAAGAATGATCCCTTAACCAAAAAAAAAACATCTGCGGAATCAGTCCACAAGTGCACATCACTAACTACGAGGGCTGGGGAGTCAAGAAATTGCTTGACAATTCGAGCGAGTAAGACAGCAGCACATAACTCGAGACGAGGTATGGTTAGTGTTTTAATGGGTGAAACCTTTGACTTGGCGATCTGCAGTGAAATCAAAACATTGGTTCCACTGGGAAGCCTGAGATAAAGTACTGCTCCATAGGCTAGCTTTGACGCGTCAGCAAAGCCATGGAATTCGACTATTCGGGTCTGAGGCGTAAAGACTGTCCACCGTGGAATTCTGATTCGACTAACGCATGGTAGCTCCTCAATCCAGGTCGACCACTTACCGACTACGTCTTCTGGGAGCACTTCATCTCAATCTAACTTCAGCAGCCATAGTGACTGCATAAGGATTTTTACCTGGATGATTACAGGACCTAACCAACCAAGTGGGTCAAATATTCGCGCTATACGAGAGAGTACGGCGCGTTTAGTGATTGAGCTCTCGAGAACTACGTCTTCGAGGTGAAAGACAAAGCAATCATGGCCGTGTGCCACACTATGCCCAAAATTGGTACAGCAGCATCTTGGGAAAATAGCTTAACTTCGTCTCTCACTAATATTTCCGGGGTTAAACTAGGGAGCGAGCTCTGGTCATTTGATGACCATTTGCGCAAGTTCATTTGTCCCTTCTGGAACACTGAAAGAAGATCCTTTACCTTTCCTGCTGCTTCCTGTCTGGTGTGTGCTCCAGTCAGCACGTTGTCAGAGTACATTTCATTTCGAATTACCTCTGAAGCAACAAGATGCTCCCCTTTGTGAACACTAGCTAATTGTAATAATGAGCGAATTGCAAGAAATGCGGAAGGGCCTAAGGCATAAGTGACAGTGTTGAGGAGAAAAATTGATATTTCCTGCTGAGGATCAAAGCACCAGAGCATCGCTTGATACTTCCTATCTTCCTCATGCACCCGAACCTGCAGATACATTTTTTCAACGTCGGCTGATAGGGCTATTTGAAAGTTTCTATTTCGACAAATTAGGTCTACTGGGCTTTTTAACAGATTAAGATCAATGCACAATAAATCATTGAGAGATTCGCCTGTAGGAAGCTTCGCAGAACCATTAAAAATAGTTCTTAACTTGGTCGTGGAGCTTGATTCCTTCCATAACCCATGGTATGGTAGGAAGAAAAATTCTGAATTCAATGAAGGTTTTTCACCAATGCTTTCTACCATATGGCCTAAGTCGAGGTATTCTCGCATGAATTTCGTGTATTCATTTTTTAACTTTGCGTGTTTTGCAAAATTGACCTCTAGCCGTGTAAGAGCACGAAGAGCATGAGGGTAAGATGATCCTATTGGCATCTTTGCTATGTTTTCGGGGTCCTTCCAGGGTAATCTTATGATGTAATGCCCTGATGAATCCCTGAAAGTCGTACGGGAGTACAAACTCTCGCACCTTTGATCCTCTATAGAAGAAGAATTTTTTACAATTCTTCTAGTAGAGCAGAAAGGTTAGCGCTTCCCTTTGCTTCACAAGCATAATGAAGTACAGTGGGACTAGCGTTAGTTACATGAGTTGTAACTTTTGCATTTGTAGATGAAACGCTACCAGTAATTAACCATCCTAAGCTAGAGTTTAATGCGATCGGCTGATTGATGAAACCTTTAACAATTTCTTCTTGAATAATTTCAGCATATACGTCTGCTCTGAGCAACACGTCTATGCGAGCGTCCTTGGTGTACAATGGATCAGCTAAATTTAGTCCTTTGAGGTGACCAAAATCATTCTTACTACTGACAATTGGAGGTTTATAGGAAGATAGTCTGGGCAAACCCAATGCTTCTACTTCCAAACGAAAATTTGATTCGAAATGTGTTTTGAGAGTAAATTTTGCAAGCTTGTTAGAGATCATAGAGCCTTTGTCTCCTATACCTTGGATGCAGACATGAGTGCTACTCTGTGCAGCATGTACAGACGATTCAGACCTTTCTTGGTGCCAGTGTATGATGCCTTGCTTTGCAATTAAGGCAAGAGTAACGAGATTTGCATAGCTTCGTAGAATGCTTAGTGCCTAAGCAATTGAAGCACAAGCCTTTCGACTTAACTAATTGTTGCCTTTCAGGAGCAGACCTTTTCAAGAATTGGTCACATTTATAGGTTTGATGCTCAGAACCACAAATGTTGCATTTGAATGTTTTATTAGAAGAATCTTTACTAACAGCTTGAAGAGTATGTGCTGTGTTAGATTCATTTTCCATTTTGGAAGATTTATATTTTGATTTCCCTTTCGGGTTGGGAGTTTGAGTTTAATTTTGCTCAAACGATTGTTCCGATGACTCTATATTCTCAAGCTGAGATTCGATGAATTCTCGCACGTGCTCAGCGGCACAAGGAGAATCATCGTCTTTATCAATGGATTTTTTCCAATACTTTTTAGTATTTGCATCAAACTGTTTAACAAACAAGTGAACGATGAGATCATTTCCGATTTCTTCAGTCGTTCTACCTAATGATTTCAAGCTTTCAAGAGGACCGGATATTTCCATGAAAACACGCTGAAGTTGTGAGGCTGTTTCTGATTTCATAGGTTGTACACTCAGCAGCTTCGAAATGAAATTATTCACCGTACGACGTTTATTGTCATAGTACTTATTAAGAGTTGTCCAAGCCCTTTCATAATGTTCTGCTCAAATGGGAATCGACTTTATACGCTCTAAAGCTTCACCAGAAATACTCGAACTCAAATAAACATATTTAACTGAAGAATCTAAATCTTTAGGCCCATGAACTATTGAGCGGAAAAGATCGCGGAAATTCTCCCATTGAGAATGCAGAGCTGTAAATTTAGGTAAATTTACCTTGGGGAGTGAACGATAATCGATCGCAGCCATCTGTCGTAAAGGAGCGACCGCGTGATTTGGGGATTGAAGTGGGTTTCGCTCGGCTTCGAGCTGCTCCACATTCTCAATAAATTGATTAAATTCGCCTTTGCGATCAAAGTAATCATCAGTGATTTTCTCACTAAGATTTGATTTAAAATACTCATGATCTCGTTGATCACCTGAAGTATTAATAATCCCAACATAGTTCGCTTCGTATTGCGCGTACCAATGGTTAAGTCCATTTAATCGAGTGCGTGCGGTTACCTTGGTCATGTTGGCAGCACCCTTTTTCTTGAAGTTTGCATATGCATTTTTGATCTGCTTATGCAATTACTTTTGCATTTCGTGTAAAGCTTCCATTTTAAATGAAAATGGGCTTGAAATCACAAAGGGATCGGTGTAAAGAGGTGGAGAAACCTTCAGGACGGTTCAAGCAATGTTATTAACAGAAATTAGCACTGAATTGAGCTAATTCTGCCACCAATTTACAAGAGTGTAGGTGAGCAGTCGAATTGCGCTCGAATTGGGGAGAGCAATCGAATCGCTTTCAGAGTAGGGGGTTTGAGCAATCGAGTCGCTCACAAAGTTTGGTATAGAGCAGTCAAAATGCTCTGAGTATGAAATGAGTTTGATATGATACGTATCGGAATTATCTTCAATCATCTATTCGATGCCTAACTAAGTCTACCTGAGTCTACTTGTCTATTAACTTAATTACTCAATGCGCACACCAGGTCTAAAGGCACACTAACAGATTCCCTTAGCCTGAACATACTGTATGATGCTAAGCATACTCACAGTTCTTAGCATCATCACTGAAGCTCATACTATGCACACTACTAGCTATCTAATGAGCTTTCGCACAACTTATCAACAAACCTAAGCTGTTGCCTATACACTTATCGCTTCACTGAAATGGATCAGAATGTACGCAGTCTGTTTGCTCTTATGACTCGCATAATTAAATTGAACGACAAGAAGCAATGATCTTGGTTGTTGACTGGACACCTTGCAGAGTGGTTGCCTGGCACTGCTGCTGTTGAGCGAGCCTGCTGATTTGGATTTGGTCGTACAGGACAGCAGGGCAGTGCAGGACGTTGCAGTAATGTGTGGTGTGCAGTTGGCGCAAAGCAGTGTGGCGAGCACGATGTGAACTAAAAATTTGCAAAAATAATAAATACTCTTACTCGTTACAAATTATAATGTTAAACGACACAACCATTTTGGCGGTCAAACTACTGTGTATCATAATTTTATACAAAACTAAATTGAAAGCACTACAAGTAATCAGAAAAAACTTAAGCATTTACAAATTAAGCTGAATGATGCAAATTTACTAGTTTGTCTAAGCTTAACAGGATCAAATAAACTAATTTGTGGAGATAAAAAGAAAGGTTAAACAACATTTTCTTGATTTTCAGATTTGAGCAGGAATAAAATTGTAAGATTGGAAATGATATTTAAACCCAACGTGAAATCTTCACTGATGACGTTTAATGAGAAGCTTCAGCATGACCACGAGGCTGGATTGACTCCTAACCTCACTTTGGCCGCCGCTCGCGCACGCGTTGAATCCGCAGATTGCCCTTTTCCTCCCTGGGCCTTCGAAGCGCCGAAAACTGTCCGAGAAGACGATGCGGTGTCGCGAGAAGGCGAGGTTGCGTGCGAAGACTGCGTCGAGGTACGCTACGATGCCGGGACGAATCTCGTCGCGTGGATGCCGCCGGTAGCTTGATCCGCTGTGCTCTCTTCTCACTTGCTTTCTTCTTCCGTGCGCTCTATTTTGTCTCTAGCAGCAGTGTTATATCCCACGAATTTTACGCGAAAATGCGTTCTCTGAGGCTCTAGCGGTTGAATTATGCGATGCGCATGTGGAGCGTCGACGCCTTCTCGTGCTTGCGACTGTCGCTGACGTCTAAAATGGCCGCCGCGTGGCTTCGTGGGCCTTGGGCTACAGCGCGAGCGTCGGTATGTCGCCGCCTCTTGCTATGTGCACTCCGCTTGAACATGAGTCCGACTTAGTGGCTGACGCAATAATTAAGCGCGTGCCTTTTCCATTTCTTTTTCCTATTGACCTTTCCTTTCTTGAAGCCACGACGATCCGGCTCGAAGGACCATGTTTTGGATTGTGTTATTGTTGAGGATTTTGGGGTGGATCATCAGTAACGTAGTTCTCAAATCAATCACAACTTTTTGATAAGGAAAGTGTTCTTTATTTTAAATGATACTAGGATAACTTCCTCGAGGGCTCCCACAAGGCACCAAAGAAAAAGTACAGGCGCAGCGCAGCTGATACATGTTAGCCGGGTGGTCGGACGCAGAGAGACTAGAGCAAGCCGAAAGTCGCGAGGAGTCACGAGCACACACCTACGTTACACTCGCGAAAACATACCAAGTTACGCGCATGCGTCAAGTCGCACGCTGATGGGCAGCACGACGGTGCCCGATCGTGACGTAACATGAAGGCGGCTACTCTCACTTTCTCACGCGCTCTATCTCACTCACGCTTCAACATTCCGAATCCGCAACATAAAGGCTTGCACGGTAATAGCCCCGTGCCAGTTTTCTGTGCCGTGTAAGTGCGGTTGCGTGGCAGGCCGCCGTACTTTAACACCGCTCACGAGTACAAGATCTTCGCCGCGCGCTGTAACGTTCGCGCGTTTGAGTTATAACTGACGCGCGCAAACTAACTGTTTGTTTTAATAATACTTGCGTAGTGTATGTAAATTTTAAGTGTTTTTTTAATTCAGTGTTAATTCTCGTTACTCGTCGCATTGTTATTTATACAATCCGTTCTTCTCACGGATACCGCCACCTCCGCCGGAAAACGACTCCGCCAGTCGTTTTCATATCTGAGTCTAGCGGCCGCAACCGTTACTCTTCGAGCGCGCGCTTTTCACTCAACGATCAAATTAGTTGGAAAGCGAAGTTCGCGTGCGATCTTCGCGTTGTTCTCGGAATCTCAGTAGCAGATCCCCGGGCAAGTCATTTTAGACACCCGCGGCACCGTGGTCTAGGGCATCGCTGGCCTGTGGTTTTTTAGGATTTCCCCCCACTAGCCATCCCGTTACAACTGGCGCCACAAGATTTTGGGGGTGGAAAATGACCCACGGTGCGTACGTAATTCGCGGCAAAGCTTGGCGCGAAGAAGCACAGCAGCGTAGCTGAGCGCAAGCTGCAAAGAAAGGCTCTTCGTGCCGCAGCTTGTAGGCGCGTGTGTGCGTGTGTGTGACACAGTCGTGCAGTTGCGAGAGTGCAGTCGAGAGGTTAGGCGAGCGATAGCTAAAAACCCTCGACCTAGAGCGCCGACGAGGAGAGATCTCGATCGCGGGAATTTTTTTTCGTTAATTAATTGTTTTTAACAATTAAATATTTTTTTTATAACAATTAAAATTTTTTCTTAACGACAATTATTTTTTTTAGCGATAATTAATTTTTTTTTAATTAATTTTTTCTCGACTGGATAATTTTTTTTTCTTTTTTTCTCTCGTCTTTCCTATACGAATTATATTTTTTTGGACGAAAAATAAAATTTTTTTTTCTTTCTCGTGCAGTTCGTGGGAAATCGAGAGAAAGTCGGCAAGCAGTCTCGGAGCAAAAAGTTGACTGTGCGCTCAAGTAAAAACTAGAGCGCAAAAATCCCCTCAAACTTTAAAATTGTTTTTTATTTTTGTAAGTGAAAATTATATTTATTTCACGCTCAGTCGCGGTGGATGGCGGCACTGTGGCGGTCACAGTTGCAGCGGTGGAGGCATAAAACACTAACCCGACCTCTTTTACAACGCGTGATGGTGACGGCGACTACTTTCGCGTGTCACGGCGCGAATCAACAACATGGCCGCGCGCTCACGTTCGCAGCGACGCGGCGGCTTCGTCTTCTTCTCCATCTGCTTCTGGCTTGTTCCGCGTGGCGCTCTGTCGATCGCGATACGTGCAAGCGCGCGAGATTCAAATCTCGCAACGCCGTATACGTGATTCTCGTAACTTATATCGGCGCCCGTTACACCCCCCACCCAGATTTGACGTCGCCTCGGACGTTACATCGAGGAAGGAAAGGGCGCTGAAATAAGGAGGCAAAGTCTAACGTGGGTGAGGATGTTGGTATTTTAGACGTCGCAGACACGCTGTGATTTCCCACCGCCCGCGACGTAGGAAAACGGAAGGGTCAGGTGGCTTTCCGAGGGCGCTCGCGTCCTCGCTGCGGTTAGGCTGGGGCGGATGGGACCAACGGATTCGGCCCGAGTGGGTCTACTACCACTGCACGGGCTTCCGCGGGTCTTCCGCGTCCCTTCCGTGGAGGAGGTGCGGCGGGCGGTGCCACCGGTGTCTGCTCGAGTGGGTCTACTACCACTGCTCGAACACCCGGGGGGCTCCCGCGTCTCCTCGGAAGCGTTTCGTCAGGCTCTTCGGGTTCTGGCGAAGCAGCGTGGTAGCTTTTCAGCTGTTCCGCAGCCACCAACTCTTCTACCTTACCGACGTCGCCTACCAATCTGTAGGTGCTAAGTCCAAGGGCATCTGTAATCCAATACGGACCTTCGAACTTCGGCGCTAGCTTCGCCACAATGCCCTTGGGACTGAGGATAGGGGATGGCTGCGCTTCCGCACTCTGTCACCTGATTTGAAAGTTGGCTCGCGCCTGCCGGCGTCATAATAGCCGGTTTGGCGTTCTTGAGCCGCGCGCGCTCTAGAAGCGCCGCGCGCGTGTAACTCTGGAAGAGCCGCCATGGGTTATCTGCTGCTACCTCTTGCATCATTCGTTGCGTGCCAGGGGGTTCTGGCTGTCTCCCATAGAGCATTAGAGCCGGGCTCATCCCAGTAGAACTTTGCTCAGCAGTATTCATGGCGAAGAGAAGTTCCGGAAGTTTCTCGTCCCTTGTACTATGCGGTTCCTTAAGATAGGAAGCGAACATCGTCTTTAGGGTACGGTTGGCCCGTTCTACCAGATTAGCCTGAGAGTGATAGGGGGGAGTATGGGTGTGGTGCGCACAGCGCTCCCGCACAAAGTCTTCCACGGCGTGGTTCTTAAACTCTGCGCCGTTGTCAGATAGGAAGACTTCCGGACAACCGAATCGAAGAAAGATCTTCCGACTCAGTTCCGCTATCACCGTCTTGGGGTTGGCCTTACGTATGGGAGAGGCCTCTACCCACCGGGTGAAAAGGTCTTGTAACACCAGGATGTACTCGCAACCTTTAGAGCTTCGAGGCAACGGTCCGATGATGTCTCCATCCACGACCTGCCAGGGATTGTCGATTACTCGGCGCCCCATGAGGCCGGCCGGAGCCCTTTGTTCCACCTTGCAGCGCTGGCACGTCTCGCAGTTTCGCACGTACGCCTGCGTTTCCGCACAGTAGCGCAGCCAATAGTAGCGCAGCGCGACTCTGGCGAACGTCTTCTCTCTGCCGAGATGTCCGCTGGTGGCATCGTCGTGGCATTCCTGCAACACCTCGCGATGATTCTCTTCTGGTACCACTAGTTTCCAGGCATTGTCGTCGTCACCGAGGGTTGCGTCTACCTCCGTGTTGGGGCGGTACCGATAGAGACTGCCCGCTACGAGTTTGTAGGTAGGGTAGTCATTGGGCTGCTCTCTGACGTTGGAGCACCACGCCTGATACCATGTGTCCTCGGTGTCGGTGAACAACGACACCGCAGCCACTTCTAGCCCGTCCTCATCCTCATACATACGAGAGAGGGCGTCTGCCACGCGGTTCATGGCGCCTTTGAGGTGTTTAACGGTGAACTTGTGGCCTTGCAGCTCCAATGCCCAACGAGCCAACCTGCTCGTTGGGTTTTTCAACTGGCAGAATCATCGCAAGTGGCTGTGGTCGGTCACGACCTTAAACTCGTAACACTCGATGTATGGGCGAAACTTTTGGATTGCCCATACTACCGCGAGGCACTCTCGCTCGGTAAAGCTACGGTTACGCTCCACCGATGTTAGCACACGGCTCGCGAACTCGATCACCCTCTCCTGCCCTGCTAACTCTTGGACTAGCACTGCGCCTGCGCACGTCACTCGCATCCATCTGCACGATGTATAACCCCTCAGGATGGGGTCGGTGCAGCACCGGAGCGGTCATCACCATCGCCCTCAGCAGATCGAAAGCGTGCTGCTGCTCCTCGAGCCACTCATACTTCTGGTTTTTCTTAGTCAGGTTCGTGAGTGGCTCAACGATGGTGGCGTGGTTCGGTATGAACTTTCGATACCACGAGGTGGTGCCTAGGAACCTCCTCAGTGCCTTCACGTTCTTGGGCACCGGGTAATTCCTGATTGGTTCGATCTTGGCCGGGTTGGGCCTCGTGCCGTCACGGTTAACCAAAAAGCCCAAGTATGCTACCTCTGGCGTGCCGAAAACGCACTTATCTGCATTAAGCGTCAATCCAGCGGCTAGTAGCCGTTCTAGCACCATTCGGAGGCACTCCTTATGCTTCTCGAATGCCTCGGCGACAATTATAGTGGTGTCGAGGTAGACATAAACGTACGGCTATAGCTCGGGTCCGAGCACCTGGTCTATGAGCCGCTGGATGGTAGCGGGCACGTTCGTAAGCCCATGCGGCATCCGCCGGAATTGGTATAGCCCCAATCCCGGGACAGTAAAGGCTGTTATAGGCGGCACTTCCGCCGCCAGAGGTATCTGGTGGTAAGCACACTTAATATCTTGCATATTCGGCAGGGGGTAGGCCTCTCGTTCTGTGACTGCGTTCACCTTGCGCAGGTCTTCACAGAACTGCCGTGCTCCGTCACTTTTCCGGGTCATCACGATGGGGTTCGACCAACCGCTTCGAGAGGGCTCGATCACGCCTTTTTCGAGCATCTCCTTTACTTGGCGGTGCATCTCTTCTTGCACCTTATCCGAGACTGGATAATGCTTCTGCTTGATTGGTCGAGTGTCCCGCAGAGTGATCTCATGCTCAACGCCCGGTACGCATCCTAAGCCTGGCGGAAGCTTGCTCAGGATGGCGTCTACCATTTCCTTCAGCTCCGCCCGCTGAAGGTCCGTAGCGTCCTCGAGCCCGATGGCAGACACTGCGCTGGGGTCGGCCGTCAAGCTGGCTACTTCCAGCTCGACATAGGCTTCTGAGCCCTTACAGAAAAGCCTACCCGTATCCGGGTCAAGTACAGCGCTGAACGCACGTACAAAGTTGACCCCTAAGTAGCAGTCTACATCGAGCTGGGGCATAATGGTGACTCTAATTTTGCGAGTAAGCCCCCCCACGGTGAGTAGGAGAAATACGTGGCCTAACAAGACACTGCGACTACCATCCGCAAGCCTCACGCCTTGTTTCTCGGACGCTACGAAATCTTTCCCGAGTGCTGTGGCCAGTTGGAGCCCGACGGTGCCCATCACCGTGGTGGATGCTCCCGGATCCAGCAATGCTCGGAGGTTGGACTCACCCACCTCAATTCGAACCAACCAGCGCGTCTCTGCGTTGGTTGGTCGACCGACGGAAGCTTCTCCTCGGTCGGGAGGCGGGTGAGCCTCTGACTCCTCGGAGGCCGGGCGAAGGTCGCACGCGGCCGCAGTGTCCTCGCACACTGGAGTCTTGTTCGGACACAGCACTTGGAGTGCCGCTGGGGTTGGCACGAGTGGGTCTACTATCACTGCTCGAGCTTCCCGGAGATTTGGGGTGGGGGCGATTTCCTCTAATCGCCCCCCTTCCCCTTTCCCGAACAATTAGGGCAATACCACGTAGCCGATCTTGCCGCATGAGTAACAACTCAGCGGCGGCCTCCGCTCCCCTGGGGGTCGACCCCCGGGTTTGGCAGGCGGCGTGGAGTCCCCTCCCGAACTCGCGTCCTTGCCGGCCGGAGTTGGCGCCGGGTACCTCTGTGCTCCCGTTCGCCCACTGATGGCCACGCCCTCAGCCAAATTCCTGCCACATGGTCCACTTCTCCTTCTCGTTTCTAAACCACGTGGCGACCGTACCGGTGAAGGTTTCCGATGGCGACGACAGCAGCTCTTCCTCTATAAGCTTGGCCGCGACTCTGCAATCCTCGAGCCTCGCCAAGAATCGGTCTATACTCTGGCTCTTCTCTCCAGAGAAGCATACGTGCCACTTCCGCACTATTTGGCCGATATCTCTCGAGTAGTATAACCCCGACCTCGAGAAATTGGCCGAAGTGCCTGGCGCGGCATAGTTGTGCCAGCTCGATCTTCTCACCGGATTTCGGCGGTCACCCCCCTCCCAGGCTGGATTTACGTGCTGTAAATCAGCCTGGTCTCTAGGGCGAGCTGGCGGTGGCGAAGGCTGCCTACGATCCCATGCTTCGTTCTGCTCTGGGATCGTCAACGTGTCTTCGAATAGCACGTTCAGTCCTGGCCTTGTGCCCGCTATCTGGGTGCTGGACGCTGTTTGTCGCTGGTGGTCTAGTCTATCCTCCAGTAACTTTACCTATGTTAATAGCCCTGCTATCTGGATGCTGTACGCCGCTTGTCGCTGGTAGTCTGCTGCTAGCCTGTCCTCCAGCGACCTTACTTCCGTTATCAGCTCCACCAATAGCAGGCTGATGTCCTTTGGCACCTGGAACTCTGTCCCGTCGCTTGCCTGGAGAGGCAACATGTCTCCTCGATGTGGCAGTGGTTCATCTGCACCCGTGTTCTGCGTGTCGTCGCGAAGGTCGTCTCGTTGCTCGTTCTCTTCTTCATTTGCGTCCTCTTGATTCACTTCGGCGACTTTCTCGTATATGGCGTTCTGGTTGTGCGCCGTGGACTCATGGGGCTGTGGGTGTTGGGTCGCGGCGCCGCCTGTGCCGTCGTCTCCCTCAGTAGTTTCAATATCGGCTCGCTCTTCAGTACTGCCTCCAATGGGTGTACGTCCCATTTGGAGGTTTCTATGAAGGTACCGTCGTCTTCTACTAGGAGTTTGCCCAAAAGACTTGACCTCAGTGATTTCCGCCGGGCGATCGCGTCTTCCGGCTCCTCTGTCTTATCAAAGTCATTTGGGCAATACATTCCCAACACCCACTTAGTCAGTCTATCCTTCTTTCTGAAGACTGTGCGATAGCGCCTTATTTCAAGCTGCGCCAGGCAGCTGTCAATCTCATTATGTGTGAGAGAATCTGCCCAATCCTCCACGGCTTCCTGGATGTAATACGCCATCACAGTGGCTCGCGAGGGTTTTTGTGTGCGCAAGGGGATTTTCCGTTCAATAACGCGGAACTTGAAAGTGCTTTTGCATTGCCAGTGGTATCCATTACAATGTACATACTGGATTACCACCGACTAAGGAAAACACGAATTTTCTCAACTGGTGGTTCGGTCTCTAATCGCTAGACCCGGGTAATTCGCTTTTTAACCTGTTTTCTTGGAGGTCATGTCGCTTTATGGTTATTGCGCAAACGTAATTCGCTTGTTTGCGCAGAGATTTCGCGGGGTTTTTTGCCTTTAATTGCAAATTATTAATGAATTAATTGGCTTGTCCAAAGTTTACTTCTTGCGCAAATCTATTCTGCACGCGAGCAATCGATTCCGTGCCGAAGAATCGAAATTTGCGTTTTCCACACGCTGCGCATGCGCGGCACTAAAATCACTAGGTGTAATAGTTTCACCAGCGAACGCGCAAACGATTCCGCGTCCAAAAACAAAAATCTAATTTTCCGTCCCTTTGCGCTTGCGCAAATTCGAAATTAGTGATGCGCGCACCTCCCAGTGAGATGCGCTCTTCCTCTCTCTTCCGGTAAGGACTGACGCACTTTTGGCTCGCTCCCAAGTAAGTCGGTTTTTTACAACTATTAACCGACTCGTGGGAGCTCAAATTGTTATAGAATACTGCGGACTCCTGCAGACTCCATGCACCCAGAGTGACAACTGCATACCTTTGATATTTAAAGCGTAGGAGTCCTATAAAAAGTCGTTCAATCCAGTGAGAGGTTAAGTTTTTCCGGAAGCTGCGAAGTATATAAAGGCCAATTCGCACGTCATTCCAACTACAGCGCACGCGCAGTCATCGCCTTTCCAGTCGCTGCGATAGAAATTGGACCCGAAATGACCGTTCGATGAGAAGAGAGGGGAGAAGTTTTTCGAGGTGGCCGACAGAGGGAATTTCTCAACTTGCAAGTAGGTGTATACGGCCAAACTTTATACTGTCGACAAAGCTCGTATAGGCCACCCGAAATATTGATGCGCATAGATAAAAATTATTTTTAAATAAAGGTGCTGCATAAATTGTTTATTTGCATAATTCTAGCGCGCTCAATTTAAATTTTGTAAATAATAAAATAATGACTTGGGGATACTTTCAAAGATCTTGACCTTGAAATTTTGACTGTTTCCTGTGACGAAAGTATTAATATTAGTAGACTTATACTAAATATCGTCCTACACTGAAACACGCTATGGCACCAACAGTAGCTACAGTCTCATGCTTAACGTGCAAAAAAAGAGACCGTAAAGACGCAATTTTACGCAGGTGCAAAATCTACTTAAAAGCTTACCATGACGTCTATAACACAAAGACAGTAATAGGAAAATCGACATTTGCCTGTGAAAAATGCATCAAGATTACTCATAACACCACAAAAAACTACAGCACAGAATCATTAAACAATACCAGTATCTCGGCTAAGATAAATGGAAAACCGGACACAGGAAATAAAGGAAAAAACAATTTAATAAGCAAAACGTCTCCTAACAAACGGCTATTAAACGCTTCTACTACTTCCATGAACGAGCAAAATGTGATAACGGCATCTACTCCTACTATTACCGATAGCAAGAGCACACTGGCAATTCCATTAAGTCCTGTGCACCACTGCTCGTTGCCGGCCTCAATGCTTCATTTATTTAGCAGACAGTTCAAACTGCTCACAAGAACCATTGACGACTTTCAACACCAAACTATGAAGAAGCTGGACGCAGTAAATACTGGAAGTTTTTCTCTCAGCACACCAACTAAAATAGCTACCGAAGATGCTTTAGGTCCATTAATTAGCCAGATCACCCGATTAGAGAAGAAGATTGAAGAGCAATCAGTTACATTTAACATGTTTCAAATTGATCAGCGTAAAGTCCTCGATGAAAATAAGTTCCTCAAAGAGCGGATAGAGAAATTACTATCTAGTCACGAGTCATATTCGAATAATATTTACAACTCACAAAAGTTAGGTGCCAGCACGGTCGCAGTCCAGCCGTCTAATACTTCCATCTCTTTTCTTTCCTCAACTCTCACTACTACTATAGAGCCGCTTTCGTGCAAACTTAACGACCTGGGTGACTCTGTAAAATTTCTACCAGCATTACAGACACAAACAAAGAAGGTATTTGATAGTTTGCTCGAACTCGACCCTCTAGTTCGCAGTCAAAACTCCCAGCTGGTAGAGTTGCAGACTAAACAGTGTGATAAATTAAATAATTTTGAAAACAACATCAACACAATAATTAATGATAATTTCACAAAACTAGAGAATAAAATGACTAAAAAGATAATATCCAAACTTAAAAGATTTGAAGGAAATCTTCTAGAAGAATTCCATTCCATCGATCAAAATTTTGGTAATTCAACTTCTGGCATGGCGACCGTGGTGGGAACCGTCTCTGACTCTGTCTCTCCTTATCAAGGTGTATCTGCATGAACCCCTGAATATACCACACAATCTTCGAGCACAAACACTATCAAACATGGAAACATCAAAAACATTCTTTGTGAATCAAGTTGTAAAGAAGGCTCGTACGCAGAGCAGCACGATGAGCTTGTAATATCATGCGCTCTAGATTGTGCGACAGCCAATATTGAGCGCATTGATTTCGTGCACGCTGTGCTGTGCAGTCATCTATTAAAAAAACGGAGATTACAGATATTCAACAGCTCAATAAGAATGTCGGCAACGCGAACGAAACTGAGTCTAAGGAAGTCCGAGGCGGTTCAGGTGGTGCCTCTACCCTGCTAGTTAGGCTTTCAAGTAGTGACCTCGTCAGTCAAATAATGAAAAATAAGCACACAATTACTGGATTAAATACAAAAAACCTAGATCCCTTGCATTTTGGTGGGAACATTGCTTTACCTGTGGCCTCTATTTTTATTAACGAGTATTTACCAAGTAAAATTTATAAAGAGTTCCAAAATTTAAAATCTTTAACCAAAAAATTGGGCTTTAAATATATATGGCATAGACAAGGGCAGTTTCTAACCAAAATGCGAGATGGCGCGAGAGTATTTGTCTTCCGTACACCTACTGATCTACAAGCTATTGCGGTGTCTTATAAGAATGCGAATCCCGAGGTGACTAATAATCAAATACCTGCAACAAAGATTAACGATATTGAGATAAACTCCAGTAATAGTGAAACATACCGCTAAAAATAAAACTGTAAAAAAACCTAAATCTAAAGTGAGTAAAAAGGGGTCAAAAGACAAAGATGCTAAGTGACTAGACGGGGTACCGACCGGAAAGCACGTAGGGAGAAAGAGTGGGCTACAAGCGGGCTTTATCAATGTGAGCTCTCTGCGTGCTCACATTGATCAAATCTGTCAATTTCTTAGCGATAATCCCTCCTACGAACTACTTGGTATTGCTGAGACCTGGCTGGACTCTTCTGTTTCAGACGACGTCATTCGGATCCCAGGTTTTAAAATTATCAGGCAGAATTGCAATGTAAATGGCGGAGTAGCTTTATATGTAAGGGAACATCTGCGATGTGAGAGTTTAGCAACATCAGGCACCGAGCGGAAGGGTAAACCTAAATTGCCGGAATTTGTATTTTGCTCCATCAGCGATCGTCAAAACCCGCCTATTATTGTTGGAGTAATTTATAGACCGCCAAAAATAGCCTTCCTAAAAACTCGAATCTGCTCAATACATTGCGATCCGTGTCAGGTGACTTTAGTCACAAAATAATCATGGGTGATCTGAATGCCGACCTCCAACGCGGCAGACATGATGCGAGGTTTGTTCGCAACCTTGCGTCTGAATTGTCGTTGCAGCTGGTCCAGCACGGCCCCACGCATTTCAAAAGTAAACCTGGCACCTGGATTGACGTTATCTCCGTCGACGACAATGACATAATTATCGACGGCCGAAACATTCCAGCTAACTTTCACAGCTATCACAACTTTATAGATGTTAACATCAAACTTAAGTCGGTTGTGCCAAAAAAGTCCCATTTTACATACAGAGACTATAAAAATATAGCCCCTGAAGATCTCGCGGCTCAGTTGTATAGCTGTGATTGGACACCCTTCGATGGTGACGTCGTTGATACCGAGCAAGCTCTGGACTATCTTTGTACCAATCTCACGACAGCTATGGACACCCTGGCGCCGGAGAAAACTGTTGTTCCTAAAAAGGGCAGGCTGCCGTGGATTGATGCGGAGCTTGACCAGCTCCCCCGTAGACATGACACACTTTACAAACGCTACAAGCGGACTGGACAACAAGTTTTATATGATCAATTCATCACGCTACGGAAACAACTTGATGAACAAATTAATCCCGCTAAGACGTCCTACCTCCAAACCAGACTTTTAGATGCCCTATCAGATGGTAATGTTTGGAGAGAGTTGCGTGGCCTGGGGCTCTTACCCAAGCAAACTGAGGATCTGAACGGATTTTCACCAGATGAGCTTAACAGTCACTTTGCCGGCGTATCGGTCTCTCCGCGAGATGACAGTGAGATTCGTCGCAGAATTATCTCATTGGGTAATTCAGAGGGTTTTTCATTTAAACCCATAACTTTCAAGGATGTAGTCATTGCGATATCTCACTTCTCATCACAGGCACGCGGAGCGGATGGCATTCCGCAAAGCGTCATTGTCAAAGCACTGCCAGTCATCGGCAACTTCTTGGTTAAGCTGTTCAACTCCTCTTTAACCACTAACGTCTTCCCAGCCCTGTGGAAGAGAGCAAACATTGTTCCTTTGAAGAAAAGCAAGGCACCTTCATCTCCTTCAGACTTTCGACCTATCGCCTTGCTGTGCTTTCTCTCAAACGTGCTGGAGAAGATTGCACATTCACAACTGATGGAGCATCTTGAGACATTTAAAATACCGACCCAAAACAAACTGGCTTTCGACGATTTAACTCCACGTAAATGGCCTTACTTAAACTAACAGACGGCATAAGAACAGGCATGGACAAAAAGCTGATGACCATTCTTCTGCTGTTTGATTTTAGTAAGGCATTCGATACCATCCTACCTTCCCGACTTTTCGAGAAGTTAAGATTGATGGGGTTCTCCAGGGCTGCCCTTTTGTGGATCAACTGCTACTTTGAAGGCAGCATGCAACGCGTATCTCTAAATTTTCCGGTGAGTCTTCATGGCTTAGCATAAACTTAGGAGTCCCACAGGGGTCAGTACTAGGACCCTTATTGTTTTGCCTCTATATCAATGACCTGACGGGTGAACTCGGTCCGTTGGGTGTTCAACATTTATTATATGCAGATGACCTGCAAGTTTATTGCCAGATTAGACGCGATGGACTGGAGGAGGTGGTGGCACTGATTCAGCGAGCTGCAAGGACAGTATCGGAATGGGCTACTCGTGCCTCACTCAAACTCAATGCAGGTAAGACGAAAGCGATTGTTTTCGGTAACAATCGATACATCAATAGCGTTAAAAGCGATTCCTCGCTCTGCATTGACATGGGCTGTGGTACGAAGGTTCCCTTTTCAGATTCTGTTGAGAGTCTCGGTGTAGTACTAGATTCCAGGCTAACCTGGAAAAATCATGCCGATAAAATAACTAAAAAATGCAACAGGGTCATGTACCATCTAAGATTTTTCAGAAAGTACACTACCGAGACTCTCCGCAAACGGCTTGTTGAGGCATTGCTTTTCCCTCATCTGGATTATTGTTCTGTCGTATTGTTGAACGCCTCTCAGGAGTTGAGGATCCGACTGCAGGTCCTGCAGAATTCAGGTGTGAGGTACGTAGTGGGACTTAGGAGGGATAATCACATCACTCCTCACAGAACCTCATTGGGCTGGCTACGCACTGATTCGAGGAGGCAATATTTTATGGCTGTACTGATGTACAAAATCGTGCGAATGAACGTTCCGGACTGTCTAGTAGGCCTTTTTACCAGATATGTGCTCAGAGGTAATGTGAGAGGAGCGATAAAAGAACTTGAGCCCCCTCTGATGCGCAAGTGGTACGGAATTAAATCGTTCCAGGTGCGAGGAGCGCATTTATGGAACTCCCTATCCACTGAGATTCATAATCTACCATCTCTCAGTTGGTTCAAGCGTGCAGTAAAGAGGCACATATCTGACCTAGAATAGGTCACCTAGAAAGGGACAGATACATGTATTCTTGTGTTGTCCCATATACACTATTTATTCGTTCTGTCCGTACTCTTAGGTTAGTTGTATGACTGTAATTTATAAGTATGTCTGGACGAACGAATGTACTGGATAAATGTATGAGTTTTAATGTTTTTATAGTTTTAATATCCTTGACCGAAAGGTATTCCAAATGTTTTTATTGCTAATATTGTGTTTTTATTACGGTGCTCGCCTCTATGGCTTACTATATTCAGTATTATTATTATATAACTCTGACTGTGGTCACACTTTACAACTGTGATATCACTTGTAAACACTTGTATTATTTTGATGTGTATTATTTTGACTGTGATATCTTCTATTAGTATTTAAATGGTGATATTCTTTTATTTTATCTTAACTTTGGCGATTTATTGTATTATTTTATTCTGTACACTTTGTGAACCAAACACAATAAATAAATATCTATCTATCTATCTATCTATCTACCGATACCGCGTACTAAACCAAATTTTAATTCTTCGACCCTTTGCGCATGCGCAAACTCGAAATTAGTGGATGCGCGCACCTCCCAGTGAGATGCTCTAACGATTCCGCGATAGTGATTTTCCACTTTTTTCCGGTTTCTGCGCATGCGTGGCCTCAAAATTACTGCGCCCGACCTCTAGGCCGTCCCCCGCGTCCGCGCTCACGCGTATTTCCCCAAAAATACGGAAATTTCCGCTAATATGCCTTAAAATGCGAATTGGATGCGTAATCTGCTACTTTACGCCCCGGCGTGCACGTGAGTTGCCCAACAAAGAGATCGAACGCTAACAACCTATTATTGATAAAAAAATGTTAATAAATAGTGTAATGAATAATAAATAAATAATTGTTAATTAATCTCTTTGTTGCCCTCACTAAGTACTTCAACAATGCTCGGCCTTCACAAGTAATGTCCTCGCTAAGTACGTGCAGGCCGGGTTATTCCCTCCAAGCAAGGTTATAAACCACCAGTTGGTTATCCTTGCGCACACTATACACTTTTGTAGTAATTAATTATCCCTCTCGATAATTAATTATTCGCAACGGGAGTCTCGACCTGGTTAAATAATCGAATTATACCCTAACCTATGCTTTCCAATACGTTAAGGGCGCCAGTTGTAACGGGATTCAGTTGTAGAGCGGGTATTAATCCCTCTCAGTGGTTCGCGGGGTAATATACGGGTGTATTCTACGCCCGGGCAATCACCGTTGTAGAATTACCTGTAGTCCGGCAGAAGCGCCTCGGCACAGGTTCCGAATATGAGAGCCCGGTTTCTATTGTAGAAAGCCTAGGCCACTTTCTACTAGAACAGGCGCAGCGCTCTGCTGCTGCTACCAACTGCTGCCCGCGAACTACCGGCTGCTCGCTATGAACTAGCGTTACCAGCGCAGCCGGTCATTCCCGCACTACGCCGCTGAGTTAACTCAAGCGGCTATTGAGATACTTACTCCCGCTACCGATGTTCCTCTAGGAGGCAATACCTGCGACTAGCTACAGCTGCTGAAAAGGGTAGAGGGCGGTATTCGGAAAATCATGCATAGGTTAAGGCGCGCTCAATAAGTACTCGTGACTCGACTATTTAAGATAAAAACGAAAGGGGTTTATTCAACCAAATTGATCGCGCTAATGGGCGCGAACCCGAACAATGATCAACAATTGAGAACGCGCAGGCCGAGACTCTAAATCGCACGCACGCTCGCGGCCGCCGATGCGCGACGGCAACAGATGACTCCGCGACAATATTTACGGAAGAACGCATTATGCGAGACTTACGTTCGTAGGCCGGCCGGCCATCGCAGCTATCTCTCTCGCTACTTCATGCCCTCACATGCTGAACTGTTACACCCCGGTCCCACAACCATACCCCACACCCCCCAGTCCCATACATTCCTACCCCACGCATGCTAATCCCATACACCCCAAACCGACACATCCTGAACCCTGACAAATTTTTCTCAAGGGCAAAATGATTTTTTAACGGAAACTTTAAGATCATTGAAGCTTCTGTTATAAATGTATTAACCTTACTTTTTGCGCTACCCAGAAACAACGACGTGGACGTAGTAAGGATTGTTTCCTTTGGGGTGTTTAATTAAAGTGAGCCCCCTTGCCTCTCACTGGTCGGGGTGCTTAATTATAGTGAGTCCCCTTGCCTCTCACTGTTCGGGGTGCTTGATTATAGTGAGTCCCGTCGCCTCTCACTAATGTAAATAAATTTTTATTTAACCTCGAAGCAAGTGTTCGGAATGACGACCATTTGCTTCAAGGCACATAGTCAAACGCCTTTGAAAATGGCGAACTGTGTTCTGCAAAGTTTATCTCGGAATGGCAGCGCATGCTCGACGAATCCTATCCTGCATATTTGCTCTTGTAGTGGGTTGTTGCTCAAAAACAGCATTTTTTAAATACACCTATAAATAGAAATCTGGTGATGTAAGATCGGGTAAGCAACCAGGCCAGTTAACCGGACCTCCTCGACCAATCCATCTGTTACCATAGTGCTCATTCAAAAAAGCCCTTACAATTCGAGCGAAATGTGGTGCTGCGCCGTCCTGCTGGAGCCACATTCTTCGTCGCGTTTCTAAATCAACATCTTCCATAAATCCAGGTTGTTCATCTCTTATTAGCGTCAAATAGGTATTTTGATTTACATTTACTTCAAAAAAATAAGGGCCAATCAAATATCAATTGATAATCCCGCACCATACCATAATACTCCAACGTCTTTGATGGTTTACAGTTCTGATCCAATGAGGATTCACATCAGACCAATAATGGCAATTATGCGTATTCAGTTCTCCATCACTTTGAAATTGTGCCTTATCAGAAAAAAGAACAAAGTTAAAAAAGTCTGGATCATTTTCTATCATTTGTAAAGCCCATTGGCAAAACACAATACGCTGTTGGAAATGCTGAAACTGTACCTCTTGAACCAAAGTAATATGATACGCGTGATGTCGAAGCACCTTCATAATTCTTAAAAAAGTATTTCTTGGAATACCAATTTCCCTTTCGACTCGACGAGCGCTAATGTATAGGTCAAGATGAATTATTCCAAGGATAGTTACAACTCGATTATCATTTTCATCATACTCATGGCGCCTACGTTGGCGACCCATGTGTCCACCACAAGCTCTTTGAGTTGAACGTCTGATAGCTCTATCGTCATGATATCGTCTGTCGGGATAGCGTTCAGCATAAAGTCTTGCCTCACCACGATAATTATTTTGGCTTGCTCCTAAAACCAAAATCATATCAACGATCTCGTTGGGCAGATAGTCAGCCATTTTAGAGCCAGCTATTAATTACCATTAAATTTAGATAGTAAAATGGTATCAAAAATATTAATAATTATAAGGCTCGCCCGTATACGGTCGCGCCTAAAAAGGAAAAACGTTGGAAAATTACGGTAACTTTAATTAGCTAACTGTAATTGCCATAAATACTTCGTTTGTCACAATTTTTTAATTTTAAATTTTAAAATAAAATAATTGTTAAAACATTAAAGGTATTCAATTAAATAAAGCATTATTTCTTATTTTAATTGCAAATAAAACTCAAACTTCCTTTTATTTTTTTGTTTTATGTAAATAATGTGAATTAGTAGCGTTCGAATTTCAGAAATACTAATTTTGATAATGTAATCATTAAAAATACATCTACGAAAAAAATAGGTTCCGTCAATGGTTCTTTTAAATTTATTTTTCAGGTTCTAGCAGGATAGTGGAGCACCACATTTCACGCTCATAATGACAGCATTTTTTAATAAACACTTTAGTATTAGATGGATTGGTTGAGGAGGTCCGGTGAAATGGCTTGCTTCTTCATCCCATACTTCACCATCCGACTTTTGTTTATGGTGGTATTTGAAAAATGCTATTTTTGAGCAACAACCCACTACAAGAGCAGGTATGCAGGATAGGATCCGTCGAGCATGCGCTACCATTCCGAGACAAACTTTGCAGAACACAGTTCGCCATTTTCAAAGGCGTTTGACTATGTGCCTTGAAGCAAATGGTCGTAATTTCGAACACTTGCTTCGAGGTTAAATAAAAATTTATTTACATTAGTGAGAGGCGAGGGGACTCACTATAATCAAGCACCTCGAATAGTGAGAGGCAAGGGGACTCACTATAATCAAGCACCCCGAACAGTGAGAGGCAAGGGAACTCACTTTAACTAAGCACCCCAAAGGAAACAATCCTTACTATATCCACGTCGTTGTTTCTGGGTAGTGAAAAAAGTAAGGATAATACATTTATAACAAGAAGCTCCAACGATCTTAAAGTTTCCGTTAAAAAATCATTTTGCCCTTGAGAAAAATTTTTCAGGGTTCAGGATGTGTGGGATTAGCATGTGTGGGGTAGGGATGTGTGGGACTGGGGGGTGTGGGGTATGGTTGTGGGACCGGGGTGTAACAGTTCAGCATGTGAGGGCATGAACTGTATGAGGTTAGGATGTGCGAGTTTGAGTTTGGTTTACTAGAATGTGCAAGTTTTGGGTTCCTCTATTAAGCCTACGATCAATTTGAACCAGCTTAGCCTGTGGTTCATGGAAAAAAACGATTTTAAACGGACTTCTATGAGTTTGACCTAGATTTGACCTTGAAATGACCTTGGAAAAAATTTCTCAATATGATTTTGAACGTAAAATTTCCCGCTCTTTCTGAATCCTGGGTCAAAACTAGGTATTTCCATATGAAAAAACCACTTTGACCTTGAAATAACCTCAAAGGTCAAGTTCAATCCTTTGTCCCCTATAACTTTTGTCTGAACCATTTTTCTCTATCTGGCTTAGGTACCGAGAAATCCGGGTGCGGCGATTAAAATGGGTCACCGTGTATATATAATGTTCTATTTGATGCTCTAACAAAATTCAGTGGTACGGTCCATGCCATAAGATGTAGGAATAATATTCAGTTTCATTAATCATGTTATCAAAAATTGAAATTATAGATTTTTCTTGATATTAGAAATTGTAATTTTTTTCCCTTTGCTCGGCCAGTATGATCAAAAAAGCATTTTGAAGGGTTTTAGAAGAAGAATACAACAAAAATTTGTCGAATAAAAAATATTTGGCCGCAGCCTCAATATCCTTCGATGAAGGTATACTAAGAAGCAGCCAATGAGAGACTTTCAAAATGGGTCATAAAATAAATACTGGCACATTCTACAGAAAAAATGCAAACTGTTTTCCAATCAATGTTCTATACAAAAAGTTACAAGATTTTGAGTTAAAAAATGAATAATCTTGAATTTTAACCAAAAATTGCAAAAGAATTGAATTTTCAATCTTGCATAGCTTTCTTATTTTTGCAAATATCGACCTAAAATTTGAGGAACTTTTTTTTTTCATAAAAAACTAAAAGAAAACGAGTTTTGAGTGATTTTAAAATTTTGAGCTGCTGACTTCACCTGAAATATCCCATATATATATATATATATATATATATATATATATATATATATATATATATATATATATATATATATATATATATATAAAGACCTATAAACGTTATTTCTGGTAATCTACAGGGTCCTATAGTTTATCTCTTCAGAGTTCCCTATATAAGCGCGTGACTAAAGAAATAATATCCCTGGGGTGTGGGACTAATACCACGTCCCGGAAATAACAGTTGCAGACACAGATTTTCCGGGACGTCCCGGAAAAAACAGCGCGTCCCGGAAATAACAGCGATGTACAGTGTAAACGTCCCGGAACGAACCGTTGCAGATAAATATATATATATATATATATATATATATATATATATATACACACAAACATTTGTTTTAACAGATTTATGGAGCCCTTTTATACACATGAGCATATTTATGGAGCCCGTTTTCTTTTATGGAGCCCGGGTCCCATAAAATATTTTTCTCGGGCGTTTATGGAGCCCGATCTAGAGTCTATAACCCCAGGGCCCATTATTTCTTTAGTCACTTGCCATAGGGAACTCTGGGCTGTAGGTACTAATATACAGTCTTGGGCTACATAAACCCCGATAGGTGTGTATATATATATATATGTAACTTAGTTCACCGCTACCTTCCAGGACACCTACAGGTTTTCTGCAATAGAAGTAGGTATAAAACGTTAAACAGTATATAAGTGACTAAAGAAATAATATCCCTCAGGCTGTTGACTAACACCACGATGCCTGCGGCGCCCCCTTTCAGTTCCGCAGTATTTTACGTTGATTTCGGAAAAATTTTACGGAAAAAAACGATGTGAAAGAAACCCTAAATGTCCTGAATAATACAAAAATGTCCTGAAAGGTAGCGGTAAACATATTCTTAATTCAGTACAGTCCTGAAAACATGCAAATGTCCTCAAACATAGCGGTGAACAGAAAAAAAAACTATATAT
Organism: Torymus aiolomorphi; assembly: GCA_036365515.1. Taxonomy (NCBI): domain Eukaryota; kingdom Metazoa; phylum Arthropoda; class Insecta; order Hymenoptera; family Torymidae; genus Torymus; species Torymus aiolomorphi. Next base: position 73,670,418 of record CM070877.1, on the reverse strand, counting down.
ATATATATATATCAAATGCAGCTTTTGAGGATCTATGTCAACACGGATTCGATACTTTGAGGATTTTTCGGACTTTTGAGGACATCTTCAAAATTCTACCCGCTGATCCCCCTCTAAGTGCTTGAGTCGCAAGAGCTCTTTCAATTTTGTCACCCTATCGATTTCAGTTAGCGCTTCTCCACCCCTGACGCACATTCTTTTTTCAATTTTTTTATTTTTTTTATTTTTTTTATTTTTACTAATCAAACTTTCCGAATTTTCAAGCTTTCTAGTTTTTGTATTTAATTCTTTATTCTGCAGTTTACCCCCAGATTTCTGATCAATTTTACTTACAACAGGTGTGATAGTGTACTGAGGAGCAGCATCCATTATACCAGATAAACAACATTTATTAACATCTAAGCGTTCATGCGGGGTAGCTATATCACAAAAAACATTGGGGTCGCTTAGCTTGCCTACCACAGCGCTGGTTTTGTCCGCCCGGAACGGTGTTGCAAGATGTTTCGCTTGCCCGGCATGTCGATCATCCCTGCTCACTGTATCTTGGGATTCCGTACGCCGCTCGGCTCGCGTTAATTTTACGCTCTCGTCGTTTTTTGATTTTATAATATTTACGCTACCAGTACAGCGTAAGGTGATTACGTGAGACGCGATGTCTAAAATATTTTCCTCGTAATTAATCTTTGCTCCATATTTCCTCAGCATCTCACTACCGATTAACCCGTCCTCCTCGATCGGAAAACTATCTGGGACGAGGTGAAAGTACAAAGTCAAGTCTTGAAGTAATAAAGATACTTTACCGCACGAGCTAATGGACTCTTTAGTAATGCCTTTAAGCTCCAATATCTCGCTTTCAAATACAATTGTCCTGTTGGGTTTTTTACCGATTTTCAAAAGTGACGGGCCGGCTCCCGTATCCGACATTAATTTGAGAGAAACTCCATAATTTTCAAAGTATAATTCTAGGACAGGGGACTTACTATTAATGCTCAAAAGTACTGATTTTTTAATAAGTTTTAATTTTTGTTCGAATTCTCTCGTTCCGGGCGCGCATTGTTCTTTTGCCCCCAGGTTGCGCCCTGAGCCGCGGGGCCGTTCGCGTTTCCCGCCTGGCTTTGTGATTTTTCATGATTTTTTCTCTCTAATTCCGGACATAAATTTTTCCAGTGTCCGTCTTTTTTGCAATAATTACATTGTTCAACATTATAACTCCGTCTCGCTACGGCAGGGCTAGATGACCGCGGTCTGTATTGATCCCTTTGTGCTTGGAGCGTGGCCGCCCGTGCGGCCGCCTATGGTTTTGCCCGTGTATTTGATGGCTGTGCGGGAGCCATGATATTAGGCGCCGCCGAAGGCACTGGTTGTGTGGACGGTGCCTGCGCGTTCTGAGGGAGCAAAGCTTTCAAAGCCCAACAATTTTTGGCAACGTGATTTTTCTTTTCACAAAAGCGACAAATTTCAGGAATCTTATTTTGCACTACTCTAACATCAGCTGATCCGTTAGTGTTTTTGTTACTATCTTTATTCACTTTACTCTTATCCACCGTTTCCGTTTTCTCAAAACTTGTTACCTCGCGCTCGATTTCTATTGCCTTCTAGAGAAGGCAACAGAAATCGAGCTTCAGCTTCTTGAAATGTTTGCATCACGCGCATACGTCTTTTAATTTCCCAATCCAATCCACGCGAAAAAAATTTCAATTTGGTGAGTTTTATAAGACCCGAAATTGGCTTGGAAATATTTTATCAACTCACTAATGTTGCTAAAATATAACTCAACCATCGATTTTGCCGCCTAACCCGTAATCGCCGCCTAATTAGTTTTGCTAAGTCTACTTTATTGACTGCTGGCACCATGCTAACTGCTTCCCTAACACGGAACAAAAAGGAGCTAAGTGGAATGTTGCTACCGTCAAATTTGGGAATGCAATCTAGCGCGTCTTTAATTGAAAGATTTTTTAATGGTGCTAAAGTTGAGTTTTGGCGCAAAGAATTAATGTTGCTAGTAAAGTTATTTCTGAGTGCTTGTGTGTACGGTGTGCTATACCCTCTTCCCAAAATCGGAGTATTAAAATGGGCGTTATTATCTACACCTGAACCCGTCGCGGTTTTAAATGCTGAGCTATCTATATCATCTGTGATTTCCTGCTTGTTTTCTAATAACACCGGTAATTTGTCTGTAATTGTAAGCTTTTCCGTACTTGCTATTGCATTAATTATTTCTTTAACACTAATATTTTGCTCCATAAATTCTTTCAAAATATCTATTATAATCTCATCCTGACATACTTTTTCTACTAAGGTCTTTCTCCTTGTACTCCGTCGATAAAGCGCCGGCGGTCGGTAAATTGCCTACTGCCCGTAAGAGCCTGAACGACAGCTCATACCATAGAGTAACCGGGCGCTCGTATTGATTGCCCACCGAGCAGGGGCTGTTGATCTCACCCTTGCACGTGCCGTATTGGCGGAGGCTGTTGATCTCACCTTTACACGTGCCGTATTAGCGGATGCTGTTGATCACACCTTTGCACATGCCGTATTGATCGTTCACCGAGCAGAGGTTGTTTGTCTCACTCTTGAACGTGCCGTATTGATCGTTCACCGAGCAGAGGTTGTTTGTCTCGCTCTAGCACGCACCCCAACATTTTTCCTGAGACCTCCCCCACAAACCCCACATGGCCTCAATATTATAATTCCTGGAAAACCTCTCCCACATTCCTCTCCCACATATTGATTTAATCCCAAATCCCCGCCTTTTGACAGTGTCCTAATTAGGCGCGCGGGTATAAAAGCGACCGCACGCCTCCACTCGGGGTAGAAGCTTGTCTTCATTTTCTTTCGTAGGGCGAAGCCCTTGTGCGACGAATATTCAAATTATAATCTTGGACTTGAAATAATTTCGGCAATTTATATTGTATCGGGACTTAGAATATTTTCGAGCCGAATTTACTTAGAATAATTTCGAGTAAAATTAACTTAGTATATTTTCGATCATTGTAAATTCTGACTTAGAATATTTTCGAGCAGAATTAACTTAGAAACTTTTATTGTAACGCTTCTCTGATTGTAGTGTCGCGAATAATTGTTGATATTATATCTCCACTACAATCAGTATTTAACCAGTTGTACGTAACTTTGATCTATTTAATAAACATTATTAAATTACATTTGGACTTAACATTATTTCGCCGAGCCTGTCTTTCTGCCATTGAATCTCCCGCTGCCATTGGGTCTACCTGAGGCAACGAGTTACACGCGTCAGTCAGAGAGTAAGTAACTTTTCAGATTGCTGTCCTTTCTCTTATCTGTTTCAATTGCTGCTGCCGCTTATCGCTTATTAGTTTCGCGAGTGTTTATATTATTATTTAAAGTCCGAACTGCTACTTTCGCGCGTTCCTACTTCCGTGGTTATTACGTGTAGGCGTAGACCGAAACAGGAACATTTATCGCGCCGACTTTACCGTTATCGCGACATTGTAACACGGACGTTACAATTGGGGGCCCAACTCCGGGATTAAAGCGAGAGTAGTATCAATAATTTTTTTTTCCAATCGAAGAAAGTCCAAACTTTTTTTCCTTCCTCTCTTTCTGCATTTGAATATTTATTAAAAATGGCAACGTCAAACGGTACCATAGCAAGAAACGCGGAAGCCACTGCAATTTTGGGGCAAGCGCTTGCCGTAACAGACCCAAGCCTCGCGAACGCTCGGCTTAATGAGTTAGTTGAGGTACTAAGAATGAGATACCAGGTCGCGTCAGAAACTAATCCGGAGAGGATTACAGAAGTAAAAAGATTGCAATTGTCCCTTAGTGAAACAGTGGAAGCAACCTTAGTAGAAAAAGTATGTCAGGATGAGATTATAATAGATATTTTGAAAGAATTTATGGAGCAAAATATTAGTGTTAAAGAAATAATTAATGCAATAGCAAGTACGGAAAAGCTTACAATTACAGACAAATTACCGGTGTTATTAGAAAACAAGCAGGAAATCACAGATGATATAGATAGCTCAGCATTTAAAACCGCGACGGGTTCAGATGTAGATAATAACGCCCATTTTAATACTCCGATTTTGGGAAGAGGGTATAGCACACCGTACACACAAGCACTCAGAAATAACTTTACTAGCAACATTAATTCTTTGCGCCAAAACTCAACTTTAGCACCATTAAAAAATCTTTCAATTAAAGACGCGCTAGATTGCATTCCCAAATTTGACGGTAGCAACATTCCACTTAGCTCCTTTTTGTTCCGTGTTAGGGAAGCAGTTAGCATGGTGCCAGCAGTCAATAAAGTAGACTTAGCAAAACTAATTAGGCGGCGATTACGGGTTAGGCGGCAAAATCGATGGTTGAGTTATATTTTAGCAACATTAGTGAGTTGATAAAATATTTCCAAGCCAATTTCGGGTCTTATAAAACTCACCAAATTGAAATTTTTTTCGCGTGGATTGGATTGGGAAATTAAAAGACGTATGCGCGTGATGCAAACATTTCAAGAAGCTGTAGCTCGATTTCTGTTGCCTTCTCTAGAAGGCAATAGAAATCGAGCGCGAGGTAACAAGTTTTGAGAAAACGGAAACGGTGGATAAGAGTAAAGTGAATAAAGATAGTAACAAAAACACTAACGGATCAGCTGATGTTAGAGTAGTGCAAAATAAGATTCCTGAAATTTGTCGCTTTTGTGAAAAGAAAAATCACGTTGCCAAAAATTGTTGGGCTTTGAAAGCTTTGCTCCCTCAGAACGCGCAGGCACCGTCCACACAACCAGTGCCTTCGGCGGCGCCTAATATCATGGCTCCCGCACAGCCATCAAATAAACGGGCAAAACCATAGGCGGCCGCACGGGCGGCCACGCTCCAAGCACAAAGGGATCAATACAAACCGCGGTCATCTAGCCCTGCCGTAGCGAGACGGAGTTATAATGTTGAACAATGTAATTATTGCAAAAAAGACGGACACTGGAAAAATTTATGTCCGGAATTAGAGAGAAAAAATCATGAAAAATCACAAAGCCAGGCGGGAAACGCGAACGGCCCCGCGGCTCAGGGCGCAACCTGGGGGCAAAAGAACAATGCGCGCCCGGAACGAGAGAATTCGAACAAAAATTAAAACTTATTAAAAAATCAGTACTTTTGAGCATTAATAGTAAGTCCCGTGTCCTAGAATTATACTTTGAAAATTATGGAGTTTCTCTCAAATTAATGTCGGATACGGGAGCCGGCCCGTCACTTTTGAAAATCGGTAAAAAACCCAACAGGACAATTGTATTTGAAAGCGAGATGTTGGAGCTTAAAGGCATTACTAAAGAGTCCATTAGCTCGTGCGGTAAAGTATCTTTATTACTTCAAGACTTGACTTTGTACTTTCACCTCGTCCCAGATAGTTTTCCGATCGAGGAGGACGGGTTAATCGGTAGTGAGATGCTGAGGAAATATGGAGCAAAGATTAATTACGAGGAAAATATTTTAGACATCGCGTCTCACGTAATCACCTTACGCTGTACTGGTAGCGTAAATATTATAAAATCAAAAAACGACGAGAGCGTAAAATTAACGCGAGCCGAGCGGCGTACGGAATCCCAAGGTACAGTGAGCAGGGACGATCGCAATGCCGGGCAAGCGAAAAATCCCTCAACACCGGTCCGGGCGGACAAAACCAGCGCTGTGGTAGGCAAGCTAAGCGACCCCAATGTTTTTTGTGATATAGCTACCCCGCATGAACGCTTAGATGTTAATAAATGTTGTTTATCTGGTATAATGGATGCTGCTCCTCAGTACACTGTCACACCTGTTGTAAGTAAAATTGATCAGAAATCTGGGGGTAAACTGCAGAATAAAGAATTAAATACAAAAACTAGAAAGCTTGAAAATTCGGAAAGTTTGATTAGTAAAAATAAAAAAAATAAAAAAATTGAAAAAAGAATGTGCGTCAGGGGTGGAGAAGCGCTAACTGAAATCGATAGGGTGACAAAATTGAAAGAGCTCTTGCGACTCAAGCACTTAGAGGGGGATCAGCGGGTAGACATTGAAGCGCTATTGATTAAGTTCGCGGATAGATTTTATTTAACAGGAGATGCTATGCCCGCGACTAGCCTAATCGAACATGAAATTCCGACAACCACAAATATTCCAATTAGGATTAAACAATTTAGACACCCACCTATATTAAAGGGAGAAATCAATAGGCAGGTCAAGGAAATGTTAGAGAAAGGGATCGTTGAGCCTTCGACAAGCGTCTGTTCGGCGCCAGTATTCTGCGTTGACAAAAAACCGGGACCGGACGGCAAGAAAAAATTTCGGGTAGTTGTGGATTTTAGAAAGTTGAACGCCATTATCCCCGATTATAATCATCCGGTGCCTAATATAGCTGTCATTTTGGATAAACTTGGAGATGCGAAATTTTTTTCGGTTTTCGATTTGTACGCGGGTTATCATCAAATAAAAATTAAATCTGAAGATAGAGAAAAAACGGCTTTTTCTTGTGATCTCGGTTTATTTCATTTTGTTAGATCACCTTTTGGGTTAAAAACCAGTGCGCCCGTATTTTTGTCGCTCTTTCCTAAAGTAATTGCGGGTATGAAAAACGTAGTTCATTTTTTTTATGACATTTGCGTGTACTCTAAAACTTTTAACGAGCACATAGAAACAATCGAGAAATTATTTGAGAAACTGCGCCATGCTAATTTTTAATCCGGTTTTGCAACCGGAAAAGTGTGAATTTCTTAAACCGGAAATTAATTATTTGGGACATATAATTAGCAGCGACGGTTTACGCCCTGACCCGGGAAAACTAAAAGCGATTAAAGAATTTCGAGTGCCTAGGAATCAGAAAAATGTTAAATAATTTTTAGAACTAGCTGGTTATTATAGGCGATTTATTAACGGTTTTGCACAAATAGCCAAGCCTTTAACGAATCTCCTAAAAAAAGAACAACAATTTGTATGGGACGACAACGCGCAAACGGCATTTGTAACTTTGCGCTATAATTTATGCGAGCCACCGGTTTTGGCGCATCCGCATTTTGAAGAAAGGTTTTTAGTAACTACAGACGCAAGCGGGTACGCCATCGAGGCGGTTTTATCGCAAGGAGAAATCGGAAAGGATCGTCCTATAGCGTTCGTATCACGCATTAAATCAAGCTGAAAAGAATTATTACACCTTTTCAAAAGAAGCATTGGCAATCGTGTACGCTATTACACAATTTAGACCATATTTGTACGGAAATAGGTTTACACTGATCACCGATCATAGGCCGTTAGTTTGGTTAAATAATCATAATGACCACGGATCAAGAGTCACGCGTTGGCGTTTAAAACTTTTGGACTATCAATTCGATGTAGTATACAAGGCGAATTAAACTTAAATGCAGACGCTTTGTCCTGCAACCCTGTGGTAGAAAATGTGTACGTCGCGAAGCGCGTCAGTATAGGGGGGGAGGGGCGCTATGCTGTCGCTGGTAACCAAGCTGTTGACCCGGCGCAGGCGCACCCAAACAGCCACATAGGTAGCATGCCCGCCCTACACACAATGGCTACGCGTACCCGCGCCGGACGACAAGCCAGCGAGAGGTATAAGCAGGCCATTAAAATTCTCGCGCCGCGAAAAAGAAAGGTGGCCCCTGTAGCCGAGGAAATACTGGAATGCGCGTGTCCTGTAAAAGATAACGAAATCGTCACGTCTGCTGAACCCCAGGACTCGGACAGCTACAAGCGGAATGAAACGTTAGCTAGGCCCGTGTCGTCAGATGTTAGTGCCGGCAATGCGAAAGAAAAAGAACCGCTCGTAAATTCAAGAGAAAATGAAAGTGGGGAAACGAGCGAGGTAGAAAATCCTCTTGAATTTTTTGCAGCCTTTGCCGATATAACCCTTAGAGACCAAAGCTGTATCGGGCCGGCCGCAGCGACTCAAAGAATCGGTCACCCCCGTGACAATATTGTTTATTGCAGGGAAAAACTCTTTATGAGAAAGGATAGCTACCTCTATTTCGTATGCACTGAAGGAAGCCCCCTTGACGAGGGGTCTAAGCAATTAAAAGAAGTAGGGAAGCTACATCGTTTGGAAAATCTAGAGCTCGTAGAACCCAAAGCCATTAAAGCCAATAAAAACATGCATTTTGTGTTGCCTCTCAGAGGAATTAGTAAAAATAGCCTTTCAACAACTTTAGAAATTTTAGCTGGAGTAATTAATAAGTTGAATAAATTACTTAACAAAAATCAAATTGTTTCAATTAGTCTGGCAAAAAGTGAATATATCGAAAATATTGATTTTAAAGACATTTTAGGCTGCATTAGGCGCGGATTAGTTAAAAATGATTTAAAAATAATCATTTGCAAGGGACTTATACAACATCCGGAGCCGGGTAAGAGAACGGATATAATACGCGAAGCTCATTGTTCGACAGCGGGCGACCATAAGGGCGTTACTAAAACGTTTAATCGCATCAAGTACAAATTCCAATCGGAACATTTGAAAGAAGACATTCAAGCATTTATTCAAAAATGCGTACCTCGCCAAGTGAAAAAATTACTGAGAGTAAAAACTAAACAAAAAATGATTATTACTGACCATCTGTGTATTCCATTTTTTACAGTAAGCTTAGATATAGTGGGGACCTTGCCCAAAACTAGGGGCAATTCAGAGTACATCTTAACGATGCAAGACCAGTTTACCTAATTCTCGGTCGGCGTTCCGTTGAATGATCAATCGGCCATTTCGGTAGCCGATGCGTTCATTAAACGCTTTATTTGCATTTTCGGCGCTTCACAAGCAATGCTCACTGATCAAGGCACAAACTTTTTGAGTAAACTAATTAAGCGCGTCCCAAAACGTTTTAGAATTAAGCAAATTAGAATCACTGCTTTTCACCCGCAATCTAATGGCTCGTTACAGAGGTCACACTCACCACTTAGTGAATTTTTGAAAATGTTTGCAACTAAAAATTTAGATTGGGATGAGTGGGTTGAGTTAGCTATGTTTAACTTTAATACTGGTAAGCACGAAGGAACTCAGCACACACCGTACGAGCTGGTTTTCGGCCAACTGGCGCGCGTTCCTTCGAGTGACCCCTTGGAGCCGGAAGATTTGCTACCTACCTACTCGGGTTATATGACGGCTTTGGTAGAAAGGTTGCATTTTTTGCAGGAAAGCGCTCAAGAAAAACTCTTGGCGGCTAAACAGCGAGATAAGGATTATTATGATAAAAGAGCAAATCCGAAAGAAATTAAAATAGGCGATTTTGTGTGGCTCCAAAGCGGGCCGAAACCGCATAAGTTCAAAATACGTAAATACGTGGATAATCAATATTCCGGACCTTATTTAGTAATAGAGGTCTGGGGAAATGGCAATGTTAAAATTCAGATCAAAGAAAATAAAACCAAAGTCGTTCATAGTAACCGCTTACGCTTATCGCATGTTGGACCGCAAGCACATCCTAAAAGCATAGACAAATGAAATAAAATTTTTAAATTTTTTGAAAGATAACATATTACTTTCATGTTTGCAGATAAGGATTCTTCAAAATTTTACACACAATGGGTGTTTTATTCTTAGCAGTTAAAATCTTGTTCTCTTAAATATTTTTTCAGTAACAAATTGTAATTTAAAACAAGCAGTAATGGGCATCAAACTATTAATCAAGGTCTGCGGATTTCAGCTGCGCATTTTAGCATCCGCGCAAGTGGATGTGCTACCTTATTATTATGCAATCGACACCAATTCCGCACTGGTTTTTGGAAATGCGTAAGAAGTGGTCTTTATCAAGAAAAATGGAGTGTGCTGACTTCCGTTAACATTGGGTCCACGAAGCTATCAGCAAAAATGAGCAGAGAAAAATTACTGCAACTACAAGACGCGTATCAACAGCTAAAAGAATCCAACAGCGCGATAATATACGTAATAAATATTTCTAGACATTGAATTACGCAGTTTAGACGCCTTAAAAAAAAAATGAAATGAAATTGATTTTAGATAAAAAAAATATAACTAAATCAAAATAGCATCGAAACATTTATTTTAAAATAAGAAAAACAAGCTGATTGGTCCAAATAAAACCAACAAACTTTGGAAATATGAAATATTTAATCTAAAAATGTGTCATAAATAGTATTAATAACTTAAAATTTGCTGTTGTATAACAAAAGTATTTAAATCTTATCTCTAGTTAACAATGAAGAACTATGAATACTGTTCTGATTACAGTTAAATTTTCTAACCTCCAAATTTTTGGTATTGTAGGAATAAACTAAAATAAATTCAATCCATGTTTTAATTAAAAAATATTGGATAAATTTGTCGATGTTAAAAAATAAAATAAATTTTTGAATTCATAACATTTCAATATTAATTGTGTTACGGGTGAGCCTATCACGGTTCACGCGCGTACGAAGGGTTCTGAGGTGTTCGTGTCGTTCCAAGCCGAGACTCCAAACGATGCAGTGAAATACAACTAGAGTTAAAGTATACTTGAGTTATTTATTAAAATACTTATAGGCGCGAGAGAGATAATCCTAACGCGCGTCCGCGATGCAACCGATCGACGTCCTCTCGTGAATTCGTTATCCGCTCATCCTCGTCCCCCGTACCTCGCTTCCGTCCTCTCTCTGACCCCGCTTTCGTTCTCTTTCTTTCTGTTCTTCTGGATGCGCTTCCCTTGGTTTTTATATCTCTGTCTTGCGGATCGTAAGTGGGGGATCATTGCTCATCGGCTGTTCGTTTCTTCCCCCTAATTCGACGTCCAGATCTCGAGCCGGTGATTCAGTGCCTCGCGGATTCGCTGTTCTGCTGGCTGGCATTGGTTGATGGCATGCACCTTCGACATTCGACGTCCTCTATCAACGCTCGGCATATTGCTGACCGGGAGTTTGTGTTGGGCTACGTGTCTTCGTTCTTCGAGAGTCTGTATGAGTTCATGGCCGCACGCGCTTTCTCTCTGGAAGCTACCACTCGTAGCAATTGTATAGGTATAAGCAAGGTAAAGGAAGGGCGTGCGCAGTGCGCCTGAACTGGCTATTAAAGAAAAATTAAGGATGTACCATAGGGAGAGTAAGAAATTGATACTAATCTTGATTTTATCCTAGAAAGTTTGTATACATTAATAGATATCGTTTGCAAAACTAAACAGCTCATATCGAACTTATGCGACGTTCTGGATCACCAAAAGGTGCTGTTTACAAGGGTAGAATTAAATAAAGTTTTGCTTAACATAAGAGATACGATAAGTTTAGCTTTGCCGTTTTTTCTATCAAATTTTGGAGCTATTTTATTGGATCAGTTGGTGAACGTAAATATAGTTTGCGCAAGTAATGAATTATTTATTGAAATTTTTGGCACCGTTTACGGATAAGTAGGACATTTCTATGTATGTACGCAATTACATAACCTATTCCGATTTTCTCAGACTAATTCGGATGATAAAACACTAAGTGCGTTAATACAATATAGCAGTGACCGATTTAGGCGACTGTTATTTATTCTTATCAATTCAAGAAATGTAATGAAAGAAATACTTTCTTTCTTTGTGAAAAATGAGTTTTATGTGTAAAATATTATGACTTGTGAGAAAATGCCCTTAGCAAAACCTAATTACGACAACTTATCATTGTGTAACATACAGTTTTCACAAAGAAAAGAGCATTATTTTCAAAGAATGACTAGCAACGTGTATGGCTTGTTTCAACTGTAAGTTAATTTAGATTAGAAACTGCGTGGAATTGACAAACAAGAGGTATATTGGTTCTACGGTGTTTATAATACCAGGGACGTAGTGATACATAATCTTAAACTGAACTTGTACAAGAATTATCTATTAAACAATTAATACTTCGAAAAATAGCTTAATGTACACGCGATTGACATTCGAAATGAGATTTGAACAAAAGATTTGTTATGTAGGATATTTTATGTATTTCTTGCTCGGATTATTGGTAACTGTTTAGGGATATTTACTTATTTAATTTCTCGCTTACTTAGAAAGAAAGATAAAAATAAATTCGCGTTGTAATTTTGTAAGAGTATCGCATTACTCAGAATTGAAACCGTCGCTGTTACCCGTTAAGTAATGGCTTAAAACCAGCGGTGCATATATCTGTAACGCTGCGGTGTAAGGGTAAGGAAAATAAACGTTGTATTGTTATAGTATTAAAATTATGAATTATAGTATAAAAATGATTAATAGGGACTCTGTTAACTTGGGGTAGAGAAAATTTGCCAGTAAAGAAAAATTTATAATTATAGTAAGAATTATATTTATATAGTGTTAAGTCAGTACTATGTTAATCAGGAAACTTCAGGGAACGCAGGTCAGAGATACAATAACTCGACCGCGACAGTATAATTAATCAAGGTTATAGTTTAGTAGATGTTAGCATTTTAGTAAGAAACTCGAGCAATTGGAAGAATTAGCTATATTATTGTATTTAAACAGAGTCGAGAGGTATTGGAGAAAATTAATCAGGAGGGTAGGGCAGAACAAAAAAAAAGAGAAAATTTTCCTTTTAGCTTTTCCCTCACTCCACAAATCCATCCCTTCCCTTTCTCATGTCCCAAAAAGGCGGGTAAAGTTCGAGAGCTGCCGCGCCGAAAGTAAGCATTAGCTCGCCAACACTCACATCAGCACCACCGCAGAATTGTTTGGTTTCAGCAAATTAGGCCACACAGAGCATCTACGTTCGCCTTCGCACATCACTGGTGTGCCAGGGCCACTTCAAGCCACTCCAAGCCATTACAAACCATCATGGACCATGAGTGGGAGCAAAGGCCAACGCTGCAGAGATTGGCGTTGGAGGCTTTTGTTTCACCCAATGTCAGGTTAGAGAATCGAGGTGGTCGACTCACACAGCTAGTTTACCTGACGCTATCGACGTTCGCCAGGAACTGGTTCATCAATGGAGCAGAAGAAGACAGAAGAGGCGTCGCGCCAGCTGAACGGCGCCTACCGTGGCACCAAGTGTTGGCACGACGGCTGTGGCGGAACATGAACCGCCAGGACCGGCGGGACGTGGTCGGCGCCTCAAGTAGAGAGGGGCAAGTGTACTGGGATAGAGCCTATTTGCGCGAATCCAACGACTGGTTAGAGTCGCGAAGATTCTCATTGGATCGCGTGCTCTTGCCGCACGGAGGCGAGGGGTACGGTAGCTGGAAAACGTACGGGAGCTGCAACAAATGTGGCATTGATCTCGCAGCATGGCAAAACTGCCAAGACTGTGTGCAGCATAGCACCAGGTCGGACACCCTGGATTGGTGCCTCTGCTGTGAGGACGAGGAGCACATAGGAGCGTTGGAAGAAACGCTGTGCCCAGGGTGCGGAGGAGCGCCAATTCTCCCGGGCTGGGAAGAAATTCCCAAGAAAACTGGGGCGGTGCGCCCCGGCACTGGTTGGTGCAGAACGAGTGAGAGCAGCACGAGCCAGCAGCAGAGCCAGACGACTGGGTCAAAGAAAGCTAGTCATGGCAATGGCAGGTCTACAGGATGGTCCAGTACACCGTGGGCGGTGTTTTAAGTACCATCAACCACCTTTGGCGAATGACAAATTGAGGAAAATATTTGTAATGCAATAAATTTTTTTGTAACACAATAATAAAAATAAAAAATATCAATATACTATGTTAGATAGTAAGGGAATAGTTAGTCACAATGTATAAAAAAAAAAACAAAAAAAAAAATACAAACAACAACACAAAAAAAACACAACAAAAACAATTGACTCTTAGACTGCACAGTAAGGGGCTAAGCTCACAACTTGATCTCCGACCCGAAGTAACACTTGGGCGGAGGGATGCAAGCTAGCGCCGCTCCGCAGCGCATGTCTTTAGGGGGGGCATGTCATGTCGTGTACGGCTGATCGCCACCGCCCTTATAGTTAGTGGAATCTCCACACACCTCTAACCTTTCTCCTTGTACTCCGTCGATACAGCGCCGGCGGGCGGTAAATTGCCTACTACCCGTAAGAGCCTGAACGACAGCTCATACCATAGAGTAACCGGGCTCTCGTATTGATTGCCCATCGAGCAGGGGCTGTTGATCTCACCCTTGCACGTGCCGTATTAGCGGAGGCTGTTGATCTCACCTTTGCACGTGCCGTATTGATCGTTCACCGAGCAGAGGTTGTTTGTCTCACTCTTGAACGTGCCGTATTGATCGTTCACCGAGCAGAGGCTGTTTGTCTCGCTCTTGCACGCACCCCAACATTTTTCCTGAGACCTCCCCCACAAACCCCACATGGCCTCAATATTATAATTCCTGGAAAACCTCTCCCACATGCCTCTCCCACATATTGATTTAATCACAAATCCCCGCCTTTTGACAGTGTCCTAATTAGGCACGCGGATATAAAAGCGACCGCACGCCTCCACTCGGGGCAGAAGCTTTTCTTCATTTTCTTTCGTAGGGCGAAGCCCTTGTCCGACGAATATTCAAATTATAATCTTGGACTTAGAATAATTTCGGCAATTTATATTGTATCGGGACTTAGAATATTTTCGAGCCGAATTTACTTAGAATAATTTCGAGTAAAATTAACTTAGTATATTTTCGATCATTGTAAATTCTGACTTAGAATATTTTCGAGCAGAATTAATTTAGAAACTTTTATTGTAACGCTTCTTTGATTGTAGTGTCGCGAATAATTGTTGATATTATATCTCCACTACGATCAGTATTTAACCAGTTGTACGTAACTTTGATCTATTTAATAAACATTATTAAATTACATTTGGACTTAACATTATTTCGCCGAGCCTGTCCTTCTGCCATTGAATCTCCCGCTGCCATTGGGTCTACCTGAGGAAACGAGCTACACGCGTCAGTCAGAAAGTAAGTAATTTTTCAGATTGCTGTCCTTTCTCTTATCTGTTTCAATTGCTGCTGCCGCTTGTCGCTTATTAGTTTCGCGAGTGTTTATATTATTATTTAAAGTCCGAACTGCTACTTTCGCGCATTCCTACTCCCGTGGTTATTACGTGTAGGCGTAGACCGAAACAGAAACATTTATCGCGCCGACTTTACCGTCATCGCGACATTGTAACACGGATGTTACATAAGAGAAGTTTTCAATTCTTCTGTTTTTTATTGAAACGAAAAAAAGTTTCCAACGTCACCTTTGAGGTACTATTAACAGACGCGTTGGATTTTTATTTAAAGTGGTATCCTTTGCCAATAGCCCTACATTATCACTTCTCTTATTAAAATATATTACAAATAATCGTTCAAGAACTAGCTTAAAGGTCAAATTATTGCATCTAATGGCCTTGTTACTACCAAACTGGTGGACATTTTGTTAAGCTTGTAAATAACAAAACACCATTTAATAAATTACGACATTTCGAGCATTTTATTAATATGCTCCTCCTCAGGTATAAGAGTATTGTTAGAAATACAATGTCAAAACATATTGCGCGGGAAACCATCGTCTCGTCAATGACGAGCTACATATTTTGACTTCGTATTTCTAACAATACTCTTATACCGAAGAAGGAGCATATTAATAAATTGCTCGAAACGTCGTAATTTATTAAATGGTATTATGTTATTTACAACCTTAGCAAAATTTCCACCTGTTTGGTAGTAACAAGGCCATTAGATGCAATAATTTGATCATTATCTACTACTACCATTAGCTGCATTTCAACTAAATAGCTTAAAGGAATTCACTCGATTTTGAATAAGAAAGCAGATTTTAATAAAATTTGAAGGACTGGTTAGTATAACTCTTAAAATAACTCAGTTAAATTTTTCGAACCAAAAGGTACCTAGGAAGCAAGATATTGATGTTTTCGTTTAAGTAATTTAACATGCAGTTTTATGGGAATTCGCACAAATTTACGTATTTTGCAGGGTATTAAGAGTTGTTTGTAATGAAAAAATTTTCATCCAAATATAAGCATGCGACGAAAGATTATTGCTCTTAAAAAGTATCATTGCATACCTCTATGTATTAAAAAAAATTTAGTGAATCAAAAAACGGTACATTTAACCTCAAAAAGGAGTCAAATCAGCTTCCTTACGAAATTTGTTATTGATCATTCAGACAAATAGAATTGTTATGTTTGGATGTATTATTATTAATTAGTTAACCAGTATTTGTAATACTTTCTTGAACAACATTTACTTTGTATTTTAACAAATAGATCAATGGCTTTCATTTTCCCTAGTTTGGTATCGAGAGAATTCCCGTAATGTTCAAACAAAGCACATATATTTTTCGCTCATCGTTATAACTGATAATGGTAATGTTATAGACTTAAAGGAAATCTTATTTTAAGGAGGAGCTTTAACCTTTAGACTGCCGGAAAGCCTATATATAGGCTTTAGAGGAAAATCAATATTTTTTTGTGAAAAATAGTATTCCGGGGGTTTTCGGGGTAGCTGATCACGAATCTGGGGTCAAATTTGACAAATTTACTTCATAGGGCCCGAAATACCCCTCCCCCCTCACCCCACCACCAAATGCCCCAATTTTTATATATTTCTAAAACTTGATGAAATTGCCAATCTGGATTGCCCCAAAAATCTCCGGAGTAACATTTTCACGAGCTACAAAAATACGGGAATTTTGGGAGGGGGAGGGGTGGGGCTCCCTGATAAGAATTTATGACTTCAGATTCGTGATCAGCGACCCTGAAAACCTAAATAATATGATACTTACATCGAGTTTTAAGCGTAGAAAAAATTCTATAATAGAAAATTTTTTTGTTTACCGTATCCTGCCGGAAAGCCTATATACAGGTTCGACCTCTGACATGAACTTTGTATATAGTTGATACGTGATACAAGACACTACTTTGGCCACTTCTACAGGGCCGTTTAAAGGTTCAAATCCCGGCAGTCTAAAGGTTAAAGAGGGGTTGCATAGTATATTGTGTTATTCTTACACGTGCATTGGAATTAATTTTAATTTTATTTGATTCGATTTATATTTTAAGGAGGAGCTACAAAATTAAGGAGGGACTGCACAGCGGCAGGGGTGGAAGTTTTTTGTAAATTGACACTTAAGATAAGCTTTCAACTCAGAACATTAAATAAATTAATTTTTAAGTTAATCCATTTGCAAATATATTGAAGAGGTTATATTGTGTTCTATTTTTTCCACATCACCCTGGAGAAATAGAAAGATGCGTTTTATTTGTAAGTGGTATCCCCAAAAGCCCTAATCGACTATGTATGTCACTAAAATTTTGAAAAACATCAATAAGGTAAAAATGAAATTATAATAAATAAATTTTATAAAATTGAATTGTCTTACAATTACCTCATTTACTTTAGTGCTTCCTGTTTCACAACTTTCTATAAATTGTTTCCATTTCCCATTTTATATCCATTCCATTCCGTCACATATAATTTTGATGTATTCAAAATTTAAAATTTTCGAAACTTCTAATTTTGCTTGTGCTCGACTCTGTCTCTACGTCTCCGTCTCTACGGCTCTGTCTCTACTTCCCAGTCCCTATGTCTCTGTCTCTACGTCTCGGTCTCCATGACCCTGTCCCCACATCTCGGTCTCCACGTCTCTGTCTCCACGTCTCCATCTCCACGTCTCTGTCTCCATCACCACGCGCCTATCTCAACATCTCTGTCTCTGTCTCCATGTCACTGTCTCTATGTCCTGTCTCCAGGATAGTATTGTCTGCACGCGCCTGTCTCTACGTCTCTGTATCTACAACCCTGCCTCTACGTCTCTGTCTCCACGACTCTGTTTTTCCAACTCTGTTTCTATGTCTCTGTCTCTCCGACTCTGTCTTTACGTCTCTGTCTCGATGTATCTGTCTCTACGTGCCTCTCTCTACGTCTCTGTCTCTTCGTCCCTGCCTCCATGGCTGTGTCTCCACTACTCTATCTCTACGTCTCTGTATCTACTTTCCTGTCACCACGTCTCTGTCTCCATGTCTCTGTCTCTTCGACTCTGTCTCGGCGCGCCTAACTCTACGTCTCTGTATCTACATTCCTGTCACCATGTCTCTGTCTCCATGTCTCTGTCTCTTCGACTCTGTCTCTGCGCGCCTAACTCTACGTCTCTGTCTCTACGTCTTTGTCTCTACATGCCTGTCTCTACGTCTCTGTCTCCATGCGCCTGTCTCAACGTCTCTGTATCTACATCCCTGTCTCTACGTCTTTGTCTGTACGTCTGTCTCCACGTCTGTGTCACTCCGACTCTGTCTCTATGCCTCCGTATCTACGTGGCTATATCTACGCCCCTGTCTCTAGGTTCCTGTTTCTACGTTTCTGTCTTTAATTGCTCTCTCTCTCTCTCTCTCTCTCTCTCTCTCTCTCTCTCTCTCTCTCTCTCTCTTCACGCCTCTGTCTCCACGTCTCTGTCTCTCCAACTCTGTTTCTATGTCTCTGTCACGTCGACTCTGTCTCTACGTCTCTGTCCTATGTCTCTGTCTATACGCGTCTGTCTCTACGTCTCTGTATCTACGGCTCTGTCTTTACTTCCCTGTCTCTACTTCCCTGTCTCTACGTCTCTATCTCTACGTTTCGTATCTCTAGGTTCCTGTACCTACGTTTCTGTCTTTAATCGCTCTCTCTCTCTCTTTTCACGTCTCTGTCTCCACGTCTGTGTCTCTCCGACGCTGTCTCTATGTCTCTGTCACTCCGACTCTGTCCCTACGTCTTCATCTCTATGTCTCTGTCTCCATGCGCGTGTCTCTACGTCGCTGTCTCTACGGCTCAGTCTCTACTTCCCTGTCTCTACGTTTGTCTCTACCTCTCCGTTTCCACGTCTTTGTCTCTCCGTCTCTGTCTCCACGCACCTATCTCTACGTCTCTGCCTCTACGTCTCTGTCTCGATATTTCTGTTTCAACGTCTTTGTCTCCACGTCTTTGTCTCCCCGTCTCTGTCTCCACGCGCTTGTCACTACGTCTCTGTCTCCACGTCTCTGTCTCTACTTTTCTGTTTCAACGTCTCTATATCTCCGACTCTGTCTCTATGTGTCTGTCCCAACACCTCTGTCTCTACGCCCTTGTCTCCAGGTTCCTGTTTCTACGTTTCGTGCTCTAATCTCTCTCTTTCGCTCTCTCTCTCTCTCTCTCTTGAACTTTATAACATTGCCATTGTCCGTTCCAGTGATCAGTGGAAGATATATGTGCTTTATCTTTCCACTAATCTATTCCTCAAAAATATATTTATTATTTCTAATAACATACAAGTATTTATGTAGAACTATTGGCAAAAGATACCCACATTAAATAAATATCCAAAGCTTCTGTTAAGGTACATTTAAGGTGACATAAATAATTATTTTTTGTTTCAATAAAAAAATGCGAATATTCTAGCAAACACCAGCAAATTAGTGAAATGGGAAAATTGTATTTTTTTAAATATGCACAAAACTCAAGTATAGAGCGGGCATTGCAACAATTTACCAACATAGAGTACAGTGATCAGTGAAGTTATTTTATCTGAGATATGTTTTAGAAATGAGAGGGGTCTGAACGGGGCCTGAGGTGGGTCATGGGAGGGATCTGACGGGAGTGTGAGGGGGGTACGAGGGAGGCGAGGGGGGAGGGACGAGCAGAGCTCTGCCATGCTTCAAATAATGTAAAAAAACCACAATTTTACGTTATTTTGAGGGGGGTCTGAGGGGGATCTGAGGAGGGGGCGAGGGAGGGCGAGGGGTGTCTGCGTGACGCGAATAACGCTTAGAACTATATATATACAAAGACCTTTAACCCTGTTTTCTGGGATTATACAGGGTCCTATAGTTTATCTCTTCAGAGTTCGCTATATACAAGTGACTAAAGAAATAATGAACCCTGGGGTTATTGACTCTAGCCACGTCCCAGAAATAACAGTTCCGTACCAAAAACACTTCTGGGACATCCAAGAAATAACAACGCGTCCCGGAAATCACAGTTATACATCATTTTAAGTCCCGGAAAACAGAGTTAAAGGAACTTTTATATATATATATATATATATATATATATATATATATATATATATATATATATGTGTGTGTGTGTGTGTGTGTGTGTGTGTGTGTGTGTGTGTGTGTGTGTGTCGTCACTTATCAACCATCAAAAAAATAAGCGGAAATGCTTGTTCACAAAGAACTTACAGCTGGGACTTACTCCCACCACATTCCTGCGTGTGAAGGGCTTTCCAAATTTGGTAAGAAAATGGATACAAAATAGTATTTTGTGAAAGAACTGAGTATCAGCAACTGTCACGGGAGCGATTGATATGAGAACCCTGGCTGAAGTGAAAAATGTATTTTTCTGTAACATTTCTGTACATTACTGTACTTTTCTGTACTTTTTTGTGAATTTCTATGAATTTCTGTGAATTTCTGTACTTTTCTGTACATTACTGTGAATTTTGTCTGTTTTTCGGACAAAATTACAGAAATGTACCAAAAAGTACAAAAAAGTACAGAAATGTACAGAATTATACAGAGATGTACAGAAAAGTACAAAAATATAGAGAAATGCACAGATGTATATTTTAATTAAAAATAGTATTATAAAACATGAGGTTGAAAAGACATCAAAATATTTATATATTTAAATACATTTTTTATTTAAAAAAATATAAATTAAAGGTTACAGATAATTTATTTTAATTAATCACCTATGCATCCTGCAGGTACCTGAGAGATGTATTTCTTTGTATTTACATTCATTAATATACATTATGCAACTATATAGCTAGGGATACAAAAATCTAATGAATTATAATTAATTTCATATTCGCTAATATTTTCTAATACAGAATTAATACAATTTTTTAATGTTACAGTATAACAAAACATTATTATTTTCTTTTCTTTATTTTTGTCGATAACACCAATATTCTACCAAATTTATCTAGACATGTTTTAATAATAGAATCATTAATCTTTAAGGATTCTATGTAAGAATTGTTAGTGTATCTTCTTTTTTTGTAAATAATTTTTTGATGTACTAATCAAAAATTAATGAAACATAATTGCTTTTCTTGTTCACTGAAAATATATTCCTTGCCGACACCAAGCAAAACGCATTCATTCATTTGAACGAAATCTTTGATCCGGTTTTCAAAACCTTCAGTCAGTTCAATTACTCTATTGCCAATAGTAAAAAGTGAGGAAAAAGTCGGTATAGATTTATAGAAGAGAAAGCGTTTCACAACTTGAACGGCAACGTACGTAGGACTAGTTTTTAGGCACGACCGCTACTCGCGAGATCCTTATAATTTCACCATAGCGAAAATTGTCTGATTTCAAAAACTAACAATTTAATACAAGAGAAGTCTTTTCCACTCAAAATGAGTGGGTTTTAAGCGTTTTCTATGATGTATGTACGTCTTTACGCCCGTATGTACACATGTTGCTCGATCATCTCAAGGAATTTTCGACCGATTCCTTCGGGATTCCGAGAAAATATTCCTCTAATTATACATAAGTACTGGTTCTCTATTCAGAAAGATCGATGAAAAATGTTCAAAATGGAATTTTTAAAAAATTGATTTTTGAGCCTAATGTTTAGAAAAATTAATTTAAAAAAAAAATTTTAAAATTAATTAAAATACACCTTTTCTCTATTGGATACTTTTTTCTACTAGCAATATTTGCCAAGATAACTGCGAAAAACGGCAAAGAAGGTCAAAAATGGACGATTTTTGACTATAACTTGACAGGATTTGATTTTACATTAAAATGTTTAAGACAAAAGTTGTAGATAATATTTAAACAAAACTTTTTTCCGTTTAATATTTTCATCTAAAATCAATATCTGACGAGTTAGACTTATAAAAAATTTTAAACACCTAAGTATACATAAAATCGACGATTTTCGGCTATAACTTGACAAGATTTGATTTTACATAAAAATGTTAAATACATTTTTTCTAAGAAGGTGATGAGTTAAGTCGATCTGACAGTGTCCGAAAAACGGACAAAATTCACAGTAATTTACAGAAAAATACAAAAAATTACAGAAATTCACAGAAATTCACAGAAATGTACAGAGATTTACGGAAAAATACATTTTTTACTTCCGCCAGGGAATTCAGTTGTTTGGCTAACTTTGAGATTCACATGTGCATAAAATGCATTTTGTAAGGTCTAGAGGATCAGTTGATTTCAGAAATTTGAATTGTAATTCTGAAAACTGGGCTGTAGCAGCACTTTTACTTTTTTATTCCTTACAAGCTCTAATCTATTTAGAAAAATCAAAATGATTATGATAATATTTAGACGGTTACAAAAATGTATTATTATTATTATTTATCTTAACAACTTTTATTCCCTGTCTAAAAAATGTTTATAAAAATTCAATTTTTTCCTTCAGACAATATTTCTCCCAACATCTGCCTAACTCTCTACAAAGAACTTTAATGAATGCTTAAATATTTTTTAATCAATTATTAAATTCTTTTAAAAAACTAATTTTTTAAGTCTTTTCTATTTAGAAATTTATAAATTTCTATGAAGGTATACGGTAAGGTAAGAATGTTTGTTATAGAATTCTAAAGAATAAATACATTAACAATAAAAAACAATTCTCGGACCCCGTATTATTCTAAAATCATCGCTTCAATAAGCACACTCTACAAAAAAAAATATTTTTACATATGATCTCATGTATAAACTCTTGTAAATTTATTCTTATAATATATTACAATTGTTAATAATCAAACCTTCGAAAACTAATAAAAAAACTTATTTTTTTTTTTTAATTCAGGGTTATTTAACTTTCTACTAAAGTGTAAAATAAAGCAAGTATGTTTGTTTTTTAATTCCAAAGAATCACTCTCTCCCACTCCCCCCCCCCCCCCTCTCTCTTTCTCTCTTGGGGGGCTCGGTCTGACTCCTCTTCGTGGTTCCGGCCCATGCCAGTCAGGGCGGCTGGTGCCTCTTTATGGGGCTGTATCCCTCTTCATCCCCGTTGCTCATTCTGGGGGCGAGAGCGCAGAAGCGGACTTGGACCGGCCTCTGTGTAGGCCGGCGCCGGAGATCCCCTCCTCTGCTTCGGCACCTCGACCTCCTCGATGACGACGGTGGAAGACTCTTCTGCTGGCAATGTAATTATCTGTGCCACTTCTGGAGTCAGTCTGTTAATCTTCTGAAACAAACGCATCGATCCAGGCAAGAGGTGAGATTGAAGACTAGGAAATATGGACGTACATAGGTTAGTACGGATGGCTCATTTTGGCCGGTACAGTTAGCGCTTCATGGATGCTCGGGTTCGACGAGGGCTAATTTGCCCGGCGTTGATAGGTGTGGGCTTCCTCTCAGAGCCCTTAGACCTTCCAGGGTGTCGCTTGGGCTCGGTTGGGCCGGCCACACGGATAGGCCGGCCATCTCTCTCACGCTTTTCTGGCCTAACTAATAGCGTAGTCTTACGAGGGAGACCGCACCGCTTAGTCGTCGCCCGACGCTGCACAATTTCCTAGCTACCTGCGTTGCACACTGGCGCGGTACACTCATCTGAAGGCTCCCTCGATGGTAGCAACCAGGTTTCATGTAGACCGCTCTTCTCTAGACTGTCTTTGGACTCTTATGCGGTGACGTACCGCTTGAGCAGTTACACATGAACTGGACGTATCGTACAGTCATCCTCACTTTGGATCTCATAGGTGTTTTCGCCTAGAATCTTCACAATCGTATACGGCCCGGCGAACTTATGAGCTAACTTGAATTCGGGACGTCGACGATGAGCGTCATAATATTTGGCTTGTCTCTCGTGCAATTCGCGGAGCTTGTCCATGCGCGGCGCTCAGTTGTCTAGAGCCTCTTGCTGCCTTTGATCTTCGACTAGCCTGTCTTCTTCTCTCCTTAGCGCCTTCGACGGGTTAGGCTGACGATCATAATTGAACATGGCAGGGCTCTTTTTAGTAGAGCTGTGTTCGGCAGTGTTATACGCGAACGCCAGCTCGTTAAGTTTCTCATCCCAGGACTGGTGATTTTTCTCTGCGTAAAACATAATCATTGTGTTCACCATTCGGTTTACACGCTCGACAGGGTTAGACTTAGGGTGGCATGGTGAGCTATACAAGTGATTCACACCTCTTTCCTTGAAGAATGCTTGAATGGGTGCATTCTTAAATTCTGTCCCATTATCGGAAATAAATACCTCGGGGACTCCGAACCACAGGCATAGCCGTTCGTCGAGTCTTTTTATCATCGATTTTCTGCCCACCCTCTGGATCGAAATCGCTTCGGTCCGGCGTGTGAACAGGTCCTGGAATATGAGAATGTATTCGTGGCCGCGTGTTGTTTTGGGGCGTTGTCCCATAATATCACAGGCAACAACTTGTCAAAGACGCTTTGCGATACGGCGTATCCCATGAATCCTGCTGGAGCGCATTGCTCGACTTTGCACTGCTGGCAAATTCGGCATTGGTTAACGTATCTGGCCATGTTTTCGTACATATATAGCCACTGATACTTCCGCTTTACCCTTTCTAAGATTTTCTCGTGACCCAAGTGCCCAGCAGTTGGAAGGTGGTGGCCTTCTCTCAGTACTTCGCGTCGCTTTTTGTGAGTACTAGCTTCCATGCATCCTCGCCGCTGAGAGATTCGTCTATGACTTCATTTGGTTCGTACTTATACAGTCTCCCTCCAGCCACCTTGAACGTGGGGAAGTCTCGTGGCCATTGCTAAACCTCTTTCACGATCTTGAGGTATGACTGATCGCTTGTACCGCGTTTGTACTCTACCGCTGCGACTGCTGGCTCCTCTTACTCGAATATACGCAAAAGGGCATCTGGAACGTTGTTTAATAAGCCCTTTTGGTGTTCGACCACGAAACTGTGGTTTTGTAACTTCAGAGCCCACCTTACTAATCTTCCGGTCAAGTTTTGGAAGTCACGGAGCCACTTCAAGCTCCTATGGTCCGTGATAACCTTAAAGTCGTAGGCTTCTATATATGGTCGGAACTTTTTAATTGCCCAGAGAATGGCTAGGCATTCCCGTTCCGTCACGCTATAACTCCTCTCGTACGCTTTCAAAGTTCGAGTAGAGAACTCTAGGACCCTTTCATCACCGTCGATTACTTGTGTCGAAGAGTGTCCGTAGCCTATAGCCGGATACTCCCACTTCAAGCCACCATCTCGAACAAGGTTCTTGATCGTTTGGTTACGTTGCGGGTACTTCTTTGCTTTCTCCCTCAGATGACCGAATTACGCTCGGTCTCTAATGTGAGAGCTGCGGGCGGGCATGTGGTAGTGTTTACCTGCCCCCTCTGCCATTTCCCTGTTGGTTTCCAGCAGAACTGGGGTTGAGAATGCTTCCCCTCTGCTCATTGCAGAGTCTCTTCTGATACTCTGGCCTTTGTGAAGGTCCACTTTTCCTTGGACTTGGCGGCCTAGTCTGGTAGATCGAGCTATTATTCCCACTAGGCTGGTTGGCAAATTGCTCACCCTCCCGCATCCTCTTCTGCTCGTTACCTTCTTCTTTGGATTTCTGGGAGGCTCCGGGTTTCACTTTTTCCCACTGATCTCATCGGTGCCTTTCATTGTCAAGGTCGATAATCATCCATTCATGACCCGATCGAACAAAGCCTCGAGGCTCTCTCGAGGCCCCTGCTGTTGGTGCCCCATCGTCGTCACACCTGGATTCTGCTTTTTCCGGTGATCCATAGGTGGCTCTGGTGGCACGTTAACAAATTCTGACAAATTTGTACGTTCTAGCAGTGGTGGCGTATGATACACCTTAACTGCCGCGAGCGCTAATTCGACTTCTTTGGCCAGATACAAGAGCTCTCGGTAATTCGTAACTTGGTTACTCAACTTTTGCAGTTTTGGCCCAATGTTCCGGTGCAGTATACATAGCTGTTGCTCCATAGTGGGCACCGGAACTAGCTTGAGTGTCAGGGCTTGGAGATTAACTACATAATCTTGTGTAAACTCGTCTCTGCCCTAACGGTTACTTCCCGTAGGATGCGTTAATAAGATCGTCATGTATAGCGGTTACTTATGTACAAAGTGGCATCAGTTGGAGATATCCCCGTGGGTACTGCAGAGCTCAACTGCTCTGCCCCTGGGTTCTCCTGACTGTTTGTCTCTTCCGCTGACTCCATCACAATATCGCGCGATTGTGGTGGAACGTTTACCCTCTGAGACTCCGACAGCTTCTGCCTAACTATCGGGAAATTCAGAAAAGTTTTAAAGGGATGCGGGTGGTCTAGATCGGTATTGAGATCCGCCATCATCGATCCAGATTTGTTCATCAACGTTACGTCGATGAATGTCCTTCGGGACTTCTCACGTTTGGCAAATGCTTGCTGCTCCGACAACTCCGGCTATGGCTCGAAATAAGCGGTACTATAATCGCCCACTTGACCATTATTGTCAGCAACTTGACTGACTGCAGATTTGACTGCTGTAGGCCAAGGACTAGCACGGCCAAACTAATATTCACTTCGGGCTGAATACGCCAACTGAGTATCGCAGATTCCGCAAATGCGATGAGCGGGCCATGATATCAATTGGCTGTGCGCTTCTCCACGAACTTATTTTACTAGCGCGAGTAGTATTCGGGGTGATGGCCGAGAGAGTTTGCCTTTTTAACCCGTGAGCTAGCTTTCTCAACGCAAACCCGGATGATTTTGCGATAGCTACGTCGGTTGCTGTTAACCTCGATAACACACGAGGATTTTTCCGAATGCGGAAAAAGAAAAGAGAAAGGTATCTCTGTAAGTCGTTACGGTATGTAATTAATTACGCTGAACTACTCGTACTTGCAAATTTAAAATAAATGTATGTGAAAAAAAATATATATATATATGTATTTATGTATAATGTTATTATCCAGGACCCCTCTAGGTTTCCTACAATAACGCTGCCACACTAAACCATAAACTATGAAAAGTGACTAAAGAAATAATCCCTCTCTTGTTATTGACTAACGCCACGACGCCTACGGCGCCCCCTTTCGGTTCCGCAGTGTTTTACGTTGATTACGGAAAAAATTACGGAAAAAAGGTTGTGAAAGTAACCCTAAAGGTCCCCGAAACTACAGATCAAGTCCTGGAAACTAACGTTAGACATATATAGTTTCCAGGACCTGTCCCCGAAACTAACAAATGTCCTGGAAACTAACGTTACACATAATGAATGTCCTGGATACTAACGTTAAACAGAAATATACATGTGTGTATCAAAAATGGACAATATCACAAAAAAACACAAATATAACTATAATTTTCACCTAAAAAGATAAAAAAACAATATTGCAGTTCGTAGGGATTTTTGCGCTGGAGTTTAACTCGGTCGCACAGTCAACTTTTTGTTCCAAGAGTGCCTGCCAATTTTTATTCGATTTTCTATATAAAAAACAAATTAATTTCATTAAAAAAAATAATTTGTAAACGTAAAATACGAGAAGAAAATTATCGAGGTAAGCTAAAAAATTAATTATCGCTAAAAAAATGTATGCGATCGAGATGTCTCCTCGTCAATACACTAGGTCGAGAGTTTTGGATATCACTTTTCCATCCTCTAGACCGCACGCTCGCAAGCTTCGTTGCGAATCACGTATGGATCACGGGTTCTTCTCCACCCCTAAAACGTTGTGAGACCAGTTGTAACGGGATGGCTTCTCGGGGCAATTTCCAAAAAGCCACAGACCAGCGATGCCCTAGAACAGGGTACCGCGAGTATCGGACTAAAATGACTAGCCGGGGGATCAGCACCTGAAATCCAGAAAACAACGTGAAGTTCGAGCGCGTACTCCGCTTTCCAACAAATTGGATCGCTGTGATAAATACGCGCGCTCGAAGAATGAAGCGCGCAGCTGCTTTGCTCAGATATGAAACCGACCGGCGGAGCCGTTTTCCTGCGGAGGCAGCAGTATCCGGCAGAAGGACTGGTTGCGATCTACATTTTATTGTCTTAAAAGTAAGATATAATTATATACTAACAAATGCCCTTATGAAACTAGGAAGGAAACTCTGGTATTTTTTTTAACATTGGAGGCACAAAACGTCGTGTGAGCCTCCAATGTTAAATCCATTGTTTGTGCAACAATAAAAATATATCCAATGATTTAAACTTTTAAAACATACAACAATTATGTAAAATATAAAGAATTAAGTCAAATTATTCATTTAAAAAAATTGTATTATCTGAATATATTCAATTTCTTGCAATATTTGTATTATTTCTATGTTTTAAAAGTTTAAATCATTGGATATATTTTTATTGTTGCACAAACAATGGATTTAACATTGGAGGCTCACAAAACAGAAATAATACAAATATTGCAAGAAATATATTTAGGTGATAACATTTTTTTAAATGAATAATTTGACTAGATTCTTTATATTTAACATAATTAATGTATGTTTTAACAGTATAAGTCATTGGATATATTTTTGTTGTAGCGCAAACAATGGACTGATGGATAAGACATTAAATATTGCTTAAAATTTCCCTTTTTGGAACCATGAGAATGGAACAATGGTTCTAACTTTTTACAGGAAATGCGTTAGGGTCTACAACTGTACAGAGTTCCATTATGGGGTGTTACCATCAACTTCTGAGGGTTTTAAGAAAATTGGAGTTTCAGAACGCTGAGCCTCTTCTATTAAGCGTGCTTGACGACTACCACCTGGACCTCGATGGTTTTAATTTGTTTCGCGCTGACCGTGAGGGACGGGCATTGGCGTTGGCGTTGGCGTCTACATCCGCGTCTACATTAGTCAATGTTCTTGCATGATTGGATCCAATTTATGATAACATGCCAGAGTTTCTTATTTGCGAAGTTTCAACTCATCAAATAAAATTGCTATTCACCGCTGTTTATCGCCGTCCACATGAGATGCCGCTCGCCCTTATCACTTTTTCGATTGTCTTTCTACCTACCTCTCGAAGCGCGAGACAGAGAGCGACGGAGACGTGTTGTGCACAACTTTTCCAAGTGCGTGTGAGAATGGCAACCGCGACGCTCATCTCTCACGAAGCTTGCGTGTTAAATAATATTAATGCCATGTGCTTTTTCTTCTATAGTAAATTCAAAACTTCAGTTCATTTGATGAGTTCGCGTTTTTCTTTCATTAGTCAAGAATCTTCAATTAATATTATGAAATAATCAACGAAAATTTTTATCTACGAGAACAATTGTCTCTTTACAAAATGAAAAAACTCTAAATGACCTCTCATACATGTAACTGTTTCGAATTTATTTGGATACCAGCCATCTGGTTAAAACAGTAAAATCTCGATAAACATGATATAACGTATAATAGTAAAATTGTTTTCAGATACTACGAAAATTTTTGCATACCTGTGTGATGAGAAGGAATACTTAGAGAGTCTGTAGATTTGTTTTGACTTAAATTTGTTGTTAAATCCTTCAAAAGTTCCTCTTTTTCTGTTTTTCTTGCAAAACAAAAATCTGATATTTTATTTTGGAAAATGACTAGTAGCTTGAATATAAACAAAATTTTAATAATTAATAACAAATTTATATAAATAGTAAATAAAATTAGGTTTATAACATAAAGAACTTTTCATATCGGATGTGTAATAGACTTATAATAGAAGACTCAATAAAATGAAAGTTCTACAAAGCGATACTCAAGACTAGATATAATAGACCTTTTTTATTCAGAAAGTTTTCCTATGAAGCAAAGAAACTTTAATATTCAATTATGGACTTTTCGGACTCGAAAGTAAGGTGTTTTATAAAAGAAAACTTTTATATTTTAGTTTAAAACCATATAATAAAAATATATTTCATATATTGTTTCCTCCTAGTGAAAGCTTCCATGTAGTAAAAGAATAAGTTTCAAGAAAGTATGATAGAAATGTTTTATATGTCATATAATGGGATCGCGGGCACAAACGTACATAGGCACGAATTATCACACCACGATACTTACCAAGGCATCGCGGTGTTGTTAATTAGCGCGATACATGCTCCGACGTTCTTCTTTTCGTTGATCTGGGCTTCTTTCGAGATTTGAGGTAAACAGATCAAAAATTTTTTATTTAATGATGCATTTTAACAGTATTGAGCCTTGTTTTTCTCTGTTAAAAAATTGGGTTCTTTCAAAATTTAAGTTTGACTGCGCTTCGCCAAAAATGGATTATCGCGGATTGCGGGATTTCATAATAAAATTTAACAATACTTGATATTTAATAGTACACTTAAACAGTATTTAGTTCGTTTTTTGTGTTAAAAAATACAAAATCATCAACTTCGAAAAAATATTATAAAAAAATCAATTAATTTTAAGAATAGATTAAAAGACTATTAAAAGTAAAATAATTAAAGGATATAAACAATAATTATTATAAAAAAATTGTCCGTAGCCTATTCACTAAGCTTACGGACACACAATTAATAAACAAAGTTATTCAAAATTGACATATAAATTTAATTTTTACTATTAATTGATTATTTTGATTATGATATCAACAGTTTTAATAGTCTCAATGATAATAATAGGACAATATATTAGCCGATCCCAGAAACTTTTAAAATTTTATGTAACTCAAAAATTTTAGATTTAAAAGGCTATAACTCAAGTTTTTTACGAGGCACAACCAAAAAAGAAAATGTTCATTTTTCAATAGAGTAATAAAAGAAAAGTTCAATGGTAAAAAAAGACTTTTTTACGAAAAATTACTAAAAGAGCTAAAAGTGCGTTCATTTCGAGTATTTTTATGTGTTTTTCGATCTATCATTGTCAAATTTTTAGAGGTTTTTCTTTATAACAAAAGCTTCAATTTAAGACCTGGTAGATCGATGTGCCTTGAAAATAGCCGAGTTATTCACGGACACCGCAGCGACATTGTACAGGAACGAGAAACAGAAATGGAAGTACTGGACAGATTTCCTATCCGTCGCCAGACGCTGGTACGGAACCAGATGCCGCTACCAACAGAGATTGACTGATGAGCCCGTAAGGAACTACATCACCTGTCCGGTGACGATAATGAGGAAATTATCGCCACCCCCGAGTACCGAGCAGCAGCTGGACCTGCTGCATCGAAACTTAAAGCCTCAAATCCAAGCGATGGTGCGGCGCGCTGAGGTTTATGCCATCGAATACCTGCCCGATCTGTCAATGGAGGCCGAGCAAACCGTGGAATACACGAAAACTTATAGGCCTCCACCCGCGCCCGAGTCCACTCTGCTGCCAGAAATGGCTTACAAACCGCCCCCGGAGGGACGACCACTGAAACCAAAAATAGGCGCCGTTATTGGGGAGGAAACATAAGTGTCAGACGTGGAGCCGCTGGTTCGAAAGTGGCTAGCGGCCAAAGAGAAAAATCGACGAGAAACGGTGACCCCCGAGGCAGGAGGGAGAGAGATTCTCCTCCAAAAAGCGGAGTAGCGCGGGCGGGCCACAGAAGGCTCCCGCCGACAGCGGGGAAAAAGGAGGGAAGAACACCCCCTGCGATGAAACATTCTGAAGCGCTCGTCCTTCGACCCGACAAAGCCGATGAAATGCGGCAAATTGCTCGGCTACCTCTACAAATACTGTCCGAACTCTTTGGAAAAAGGGACGCAGGGCGAGTAGATGAGGTCGTCCAACCTATCGAAACGACCCCTTGCCCTATAGCCGATACCGACCCCAAAGAAGTGGAGGGCCAAGTAGAGGCAGCTGAGGCCAAGCTTGATCGGCCGCTCTCATCAGTCAGCCCGCCCGGAGTATCCCGGGCACCTTCCTCCTCTTCTGAGAGGGATACAAGGTGATGGCTGTAGTTTGTAGTCGGAAAGTTCCCGATCCGCGCCCTTTATGACTCCGGAGCTTCAACGACAGTCATGGGTACGATAGGCGTGCAGGTCGCCTCCTCCCTCGGCCGAAAGTTTGAGACGGCCAAATCCGGCCAGGTGAGGCTGACGGATAGCAGAAAGAGCGCCCTCCATTCTCCAGACCGACACCAGTGAAGTAGGTATCGGGGCTATTCTCTTCCAAGAAATCGACGGTGTTGAGAGAGTGCTAGAATATGCTAGCAGAATCCTTGAACCAGCCGAGCGCAACTACAGCGTCACGGAACGTGAGTGCTTAGCTGTGGTATGGGCGATCGGAAAATTCCACCCTTACATTGAAGGCTACGACTTCAAAGTCGTAACCGACCACAGCAGCTTCAGGTAGCTGTGCAATATGAAGAACCCGACGAGCCGACTGGTGTGGTGGGCCCTAGAGCTATAAGTGCATCGCTTCGTATTAGAGCACCGCAAGTGCGCATTGAATGCCGTCGCCGATGCCCTCTTGCATGTACGAAGAGGACGAGCCAGTCATTTGCCCGGGTGGCCCAGCATTATTACTGGCCACGTTTCTACTCCAAAGTGGGCGACTACGTGCGAAATACCAGGTGTGCCAGCAATTCAAGGTAGAGCAGATGGCTTCCGCTGGTCACATGGGTAGACGAGTCGTAGAACGACCCTGGCAGGTCGTAGCAGGCGATATCATCGATCCCCTTCCCGGCTCATCCAAAGGGCGCGAGTACGTCCTGGTTTTGGCCGCCCGGAGGTCTTTCTGTCGGATAATGGAACGGAGTTCTAAAACCAGGCCATTGACGAATACCTGAGTGCAAGAGGGGCGCAATACACCAACACTCCCCCATACTATCCCCAGGTCAATACCGTCGAGCGCGCCAATCGTACCCTGAAGACGATGATCGCTTCCTATCTCCGCGAACGATACAACCGGGATGAAAAGCTCCCGCAACTAGTGTACGACCTAAATACAGCCGTACAAAGTTCGACCGGCGTAAGCCCGGACA
The DNA here is from genome assembly GCA_036365515.1 of Torymus aiolomorphi. NCBI lineage: Eukaryota > Metazoa > Arthropoda > Insecta > Hymenoptera > Torymidae > Torymus > Torymus aiolomorphi. Next base: position 73,637,762 of record CM070877.1, on the reverse strand, counting down.
TATTGAATTATGGCCGGCAGCCCACCCTGCCTGGCTCCCAGAAAAGACACCAGGAGGTTGCCACCCAGGAGGAGCTGCAGAACAAGAGCTCGGCTAACTGGCACGCAAGGTTGCAAAGCCTGCTAGTGTTGCACGAAAAAGCTGTTCGCAAACCGCTGAAGTCAGGCAGGCATCCTGCTACGGTACCCGCAGATGAGACACTCCCACCTCTGCCGGAGACAAGGTCTGGAAGAAGAATCGTGTCCTTTCGTCGGCGGCGAAGGGAATCGTTGCCAAGCTGGCGCCGAAGTACTCGGGCCCGTAGTGGATACTAGAGGCTCGAGCGTCGAACTCGTAAAGGCTGGTGGGAGCCGATGGGGTTGAGCAAGCATTGGTGCACGCTGAACACTTCAAGCTCTACGTGGATGACGTCGAAGGCGACGGCGAAGAATCACTACCACCGGACGGAGAGCAGGCGATGAGCGATCCGACTCTTAATCCAGAAGAAGCTCAGCCGCCGGTGGAAGAGGGGGCGACGAGCGTCCCGCCTCCAGCGAGCGAGGGGAGCATCACCGCGCCCCCGCGTCAACCGCGAAGGCGCTCGCGGAAGACTCAGTGCTGCGCAAACAATTGTGCAAAAGTGCCACAAGCTATCGAACGACGGAAGCGCGCCGTGGCAAACAGCGGCGAAGCCGCGAAACTCGCTGCCACAGCAGCCGCCGCGGCGTCTGGCCGCTAGGGCAAGTTGAGTTGCAGGTTAAGTTCGATTACTCCAATTTAAAGAAATTGCAGTGCACGAGTAAAGTGATGTTGATATTATGAACACTATGCAGAAAACGATGGAGAAACTATCAGATAAGTAACCTATGCTATTATTTAAATTATTTTGTCTATTTGGATAATCATTCAAATACTCAAAATATTCTTCGATAAATCTGAATTATTTTTCGAATAGATAGTTTGTGCATTTTTTTTATTTCAGAGAAGACGGTACATTCATAATGCGAATATGCATTGACAAAGGACGTGTAAATTGAAGATTACTCATTCGAACAATCAGACATCAGACATTAAGAGGAAAATAAGAATGTGCATTAAGTTTACAGTTCTCAACCTTAAGATTATTAAATAATTATAAAATAGTTTTGCGGCTAGTGAAGAAGAAAATATTAGAAGCAAGAAGAACTAGACTTAGTAAAAAAAAGCAATCACCAAGTGCAGTTGCGATCTCAGCTGCATTTTTTATTTCAGGAGACGGTACATTCAGAATGCACATTGGATAAAGAACTATAAACTGAAGATTATTGCTGAAGATAACCAGACAAAGAGGACAATACGGATGTGCATTAAGTTTTCAGTTCTCAACCATCAGATTATTAAATAATTATTGAATAGTTTTGTGGCTAGTACAGATAAAAATATGAGAAACAAGAAGAACAACATGTAAAAAATAACAGTTACATAGTGCAGTTGCCATGACTACTTTATTTTTTGTTTTACAAGACGGTATATTAAGAATGCAAATTGACCAAAGAAGTATAAACCGAAGATTATTCATTCAGACAATCAGACGTGAAGAGGACAATAAGGATGTGCATTAAGTTTACGGCTTTTCACCATCAGATTATTAAATAATTATAAAATAGTTTTATGGTTAGTGCAGAAGAAAATGTTAGAAACAAGAAAAACATCGTGTAAGAAAAAACAATCCCCAACTGCCATTGCAATGTCTACCAATTACAGTGAAAAGTAATTTCATACTCTGTGCTGTGTTACAGCAGACTCGTCTACAACTTCTGGCTGGGATCAAGCTTTAATATGTAAGAACTTTTCTCTTAAAATTTTCTTTAAAATAGGTGAACGTAAATCACATGTACAATATGTACTGTGTGCACTTCATATTATGGTTTGGTACAAATACCAATATTGTTATATAGTGTAATGGACGAATTTTTCGTTTATTTACAAAAACAATTATTTTCTTTCACTGACGGTCATATATGTAAAAAGAATACTTGCAAGTCTTCGAAAAGACTCAACAAGGAAGAGAGACGAAAGAAGAACAACGGAAAGAAATATTAAAAGGGAGAGAGAGACAGCCGGAGAGAAACGGCAAGGGAGGAACTAAAAAAATGGGCAGGAAGAAAGGCGGAGAAAAAATGAAGAAAACGAGCGGATTGGGAGAAAATTCTAGAGCCATGGGGGGCAAACCAATTGGACGCGTGGCCAGCTAAAAACAGGGAAAACAAATCAAGAAGGCGATAAGGACCGGACGAGGCCTGGGAACATTAGCGCGCCTGCTCTGCGTTTTCCAAATTTACGGGATGGCGAGCCGCAATAAAAAAAGAAGAAGGAAGTAAATTGGTCGTATACGCAGACGTTCTTTTTTTACACGCATGCTAGGGAAGAACTTAGGGGAAAAAAAGGTCAAGGCCCTAGCATATATGTACGGTAGCCAAATGCACGAGAACGAGGAAACCCGCTGGCTTGCGATAGCGGAGCAACAACAAGGCACTCCTTTCTTTTTATCGCATAAACAGTTACATAGTGCAGTTGCGATGACTACTGCATTTTTTGTTTTAGAAGACGGTATATTAAGAATGCAAATTGACTAAAGAAGTATAAACCGAAGATTATGCATTCAGACAATCAGACATAAAGAGGACAATAAGGATGTGCATTAAGTTTACGGCTTTTCACCATCAGATTATTAAATAATTCTAAAATAGTTTTATGGCTAGTGCAGAAGAAAATCTGAGAAACAAGAAAAACATCGTGTAAAAAAAAAACAATCACGAAGTGCCATTGCAATGTCTACTAATTACATTGAAAAGTAATTTCATACTCTCTGCTGTGTTACAGCAGACTCGTCTACAACTTCTGGCTGGGATCAAGCTTTAATATCTAAGAACTTTTCTCTTAAAATTTTCTTTAAAATAGGTGAACGTAAATCACATGTACAATATGTACTGTGTGCACTTCATATTATGGTTTGGTACAAATACCAATATTGTTATATAGTGACTGATTAGAGTTTTATAATATGTTAATATTTGCTGTATTATGATATAAAGTAACTTTTTAGGAAACTTAATTTTAAATTACAAAAACAGCATTGAAAATGTGTAGCAAATATAATACAATGGTGTGCAAATAGATGATTGATTTCTCGCCAAATATTTCTAAAGTAAGTTTAAAAAATACGTTGAATAAAATCTATCGATCATAATTATACAAATAATAAGAGATGAACTCTAAAAGAAAATACCAAAAGGAGAACTCATTTAAATAAAAAAATATGCTTATTTGGTTAGTTTTTATTTATTCAAGCCATAACTGGCCACATAGTTGATTTAAACGTATTGCTGATAAAAGACATTCTACAAGAAAGTAGTTTAAAACTATTGGCTTGAGTTACAAGAAAATTCTACATTTTGTCGAAGAAATAGGACTATACCATAAATCAGCTTAATTGAGATTGAAATTATAAATTTTATTATCACTAGTACTAATATTAATACCAAAGTGAGATCATCAATATATGTATGGGTGTGAGTCTCGCATTGCAGTTTGCCATAAATACCATTATTGTTTTAGCGACTAAGTTATGGTGATTGATAAATTAAAAGTATTTGCAACAAACAAAATAAAATATCCCATTTATGTTGAATTACAAAACAAGCGTAAGAGTACATGTAGTAAATATAATACCATAATGTCTAAGCCGATAATGAATTTCTTGCATTGTATTTCTGAAGTATGTTTAAAATATGGAATTTCATAAAATGTAATAAATGTTGTATGTCATTTCATAAATGTTGTTCTAATTTTCTCTCACACCTTTTTCCAAGTATATATATACAAACAATGACAGACTAAAAACAAAATACCAGAAGAAGTTAATTTAATTCTCATTAAAAATATTAGATCCGTGAAACTTGTTGAAGTGTATTTACTTTGAATGTTGCTCTTAAACTCTTTGAATTAAAAAATATACTTAGATTCAATGAATTTTTATTTATTAGAGTCCAACTTGCTTAGTTAGTTGGTCAAACAATATTTCCACAAAATACTCTACAATTAATAGAAATTATCTCGATAATAATTTGTAATTGATTATATGTAGAAATAGCAATAAATATTTTTTTTTTTTATATCGTCCAAAATCATATATTTTTTAACATTTTTCAACAGTTCATAATTCTTCCTAATTACATAGTGTTTAATCTTTTTAAAACAAAATCTTTCGGCTATGGTTCAAAGTTAACATCTTTTTACATCATTTTTTTACCAGCATAAAGACTGAAAAAAATTATTTATATGTAAGTTCTGCGCAGGATAGTAATGGGAGCAGGTGACAGGCTACAGGGAAAGTTATCCATCATATAATTTCTAAATCTAACAAGGAAAGTACCCGAACTGCCAAATTCAAAAAAATTCCAAACCCATATTAAAAAGTAGACCTCCATGCGAGATTCACGAAACCATTTTTTTTTATCGGCTGAGAAGCGCTTTATAAGGGTTAAAATCACCCCTAAAGTTTACCCCCAAGAAACGTTTTTTTGATATATCTCGGCTTCTACTTAACTTTTTTTAACGAAACAAAATGGAAAGAGTTTTTTTATTAAAAAGTCAAGAAATCCGTGGTAGTATGATCATTAAGGGTTGCATCCCTTATTTATTAGAGGGTGAAATTGTGTTTTCTTAAGAATAATTTTTGTTGTGAGAATTCATAAAATAATTAAAAATAGGTCAAAACATTATTTTTACCAACTACAATAATTAACAGTTGGTGTGTTTGGGCATTCTTCGCGAAACAACCCCTTAAGAGGTGGTAAACCACCCCTAACACAAATGAATTAGGTATACTTCTTTGGCAATTATTTTTTTCCTTAAAATGGGTTCTTGAAGTCGTTAATCGGAATCCACAGTTAGATCCACAATAAAAATTTGAAAATAGTGAATTCAATATGGCGAAAAATTTTTTAGAAATATTTTAAATTCCGCGAAAAATAGTATGAAGACCCCCTAGCGGAAATTATATTATGTAAATAAATGTATAATAATGTAACAATGTTTTGTTATGTTATTCTATTATTTATTATTTTTTTATCATACACTTGTTTATCGTACGATAAACAAGTGTATGATAATGTAGTTGTTTGTAAAAAAGTGTAAGAAAACGTAACAAATTGTACTTTTCTACTGGATTTCGGACGCTTTTACATTTTACCACAGTTTATACCATTTTTTAATAATTTCTTACTTTTCCTTACATTTGTCTACGTTTTATTACTTTTTAATTTGTACTCTTAATTCAAATTTTATAGGCATTCTTACACTTTCGTACACCTTTTTACATTTTATTATATATTTGTACTTTTAATTACATCTTTTTACGTTTATATACAAATTTTGATACACATTTTACATCGTATCACATATTTGTACACTTTTTTCAAATAGTTCATAATTATACTTTTATAATAATTTATAATTGTACTTTTATTTAAATAAAGCTATAAATAAAATATTTTCAAACATGTAAAGGAAAAATACTAAAACTTAATAAAATGTAAATTATTATGTATTAGAAATATAATTAATATATGTTACAAAATGTAAGTTAATGTATAAAAGTTTAAATTTTTACAAATTCTTACAGATTTTTCTAACAAATTAATTCTTACAGATTTTTCTAACAAATACTTCCTTATAATTTCATAAAAATAAGCTACACAAGGAAATATTTAGAAAACGTAAGGAATTGAAAGAAAATGTAAGAAACTTTAACAACTTGTTAAATATGCCCGAAATCCAGTATCGTATGATTTCTTACATTTTTCGACAATTTATTCCATTTTATAAGTATTTTCTTATTTTCTTTCATATTTTATAATTTCAGCTAGGAGAGATTTTCATGCTTGTTGAAATTATGATAGGTTTTAATAAGAAAAGTTTATTTATGATTTATTAATATAAATTAATATGAACAAAATTTTTAATATAATGATAATTATAGCAATTCATGGTTATTGCGCAATATACAAGATTACGTACACTTGCATTGATATGGCTTATCTCCCGATTCCTCCTCTTTTATTCATAAATAAGTGAAACATCGGTCAGTCGAAAACAAATATACGTTACTGATCGTTTTTCTACGCTCGTGTTAAATTAATATTCAATGTCAACATTATTTTATGGGTATTAATTGAAAATATAAGTGTCTGGAGGTACTTGCATCATATTTTTTAATGGCAAGTAAACATTTTACGAGTACGAAATCCTATTTGAATTGAATGATAACAACAATAATAATAGTCGTAAGTAACCATATAATTGAAATTTCTTTCTTCTACATAATTATTCAAAATATTTCTAATAGAAGGATATAATAGATATAATATTGAAAAGTTAAATAAAATGCAGCATTTTTAAATATAAAACTCGTCAAAATATACAATAAATTTTGAACGAATGGCCGAAGTTAAGAAAGTCAAATTTAGTAAAAATCTATTATAGAATCTTTAATGTACCAATTGTAAATATTTTGATAGTGAAACTTTACTCTTAATACATGCATTGAATTATTTTATGATAGTAAAAATTATGTTTTGATTTTAATTTTTAGAATTACTGTTACATTACTGTTATTCTAATATATAAAATATGACATACTGACGATTTAATCAGTTAAGTTAAGTGTAAAAAAATATTCATACGAGTGAATAGAAGTAGTACTTTATTTATAATAATAACGTTTAGCAACTATTTAATGCTAATAAAATAGTGTATCTTGTAGACAAAATATTGACAAACAATAACGAATTCCCATGCACTTACAAAGGAATTTAGTAAAATGTTTTCCTCAAAAGTTTTGGATGTCTGAATACTTTTTACACTTACTGTACATTCATACTATTGTACATTCCTATACTGTTATGGCTATAAAAAGGCTATAATAACTAAAACTTTTACAGGTTTACACTGCGACTCAACGTATTTAAAAGAAGAAAGAAAATATTTTCCATAAATATGAATTTGGTAAATGCGATGAATGTTTTATTTATTTTAAACAGTATGTTTCAAGATCAAGAAAAGAAATTACCTGTTAATGACGCTGAAAGAAATGTTGCTAATATAGTGTATAATATTATAATATCAAGTATAAATGATCGTAGTATTTACGAAGAAACGGAAGAATTTCTATATTATGATGATACCTACGAACCTTACGATGACATACCTGCAGATGATTTACATGAAGATATCGATGCAGAAGATATGATAACACCCAAAACTGAAAATCAATGTAGGACCGAATCAGAGAGTATTAATTTTGACTACAAAAAGCAAGCTGTGGAGTATTGGTTAAGTAGTAAAAACAAGTTAAAATTTGAAACGGTCCAAAATCGATTCAAAAAATTAAAAACAGCACGTCAGCTGTATAGATGGAGAGATCAAGTGGCAATAGGAGGAAGTAGGATCGATAAATTGAAAAAAATTGAGGAATATTGTTTACAAAAATTTAACGTAGCCAGATCGAATAGAATACCCATTCATGACATTGATGTAAGACGTATGGCAAAAGAAAAAGCACTAGAGTTAAACTTCAATGAATTTAAAGCTTTTAGACACTGGTTAAATGAATTTAAACGGCGATTTAATATCGTTTCTCGAAAAATAACAAAAATTATTACTAAAAAATCTATAGATGATTCAGAGGAATGGTCAGCACAAAAACAGGAATTTCGCAATAGAGTAAAAAATGCCATCATAAAATAAGATGCAAAACGTGTTTATAACTCCGACCAAAGTGGTTTTAATTACGAAATACACAGTGGTCGAACCCTCAATCTTAGAGGAGAAAAAAGTGTAGAGAGTATAGTGCAATCAGTGCATTCGACAACTCATTCTTATACTATCCAACCTACTGTATCTGCTGAAGGAAAACTTCTATCACCCTTCTTTTTAGTCATGCAAGAGCCAAAGGGAGAGTTTGGAACTGTAGTCAGAAAAAATTTATTTGCAGCAGAAAATGTTTATGTAATGGCATCGAAATCAGGTAAATTGACTAAAGAACGTGTTGAAACTTGGGCGCAAGATGTATATTTTCCATCAACTACCATAACAAGTACCCTATTGCTTGATTCATGGAGAGGTCACTGCCTAGTTATAATTTATAAAGTAAAACCGGAAAATAAAACCTTAACGATTCTACAAATTCCACAAAGAACAACAAGTGAACTTCAACCGCTTGATATTTACGGTTTTCGAATGTGGAAGAACTTCGTTCGAACGTTTTCGGATATGATATTTCTAACAAATGAGAGTCTCAACTTACACGATAGAAATAATATAATCAAAATGCATTCATTAGTACATAATCAATTTTCAAGTCCCAGGTTTCAAAATTTATTTAAATATGCTTGGTACACCGCCGGTTACATTGATGAAAGGCCAGAAAAAATTGAAAACCCAAAAAAATTTTGCTTCAATTCTAATTTTATTACATGCGATATTTATGGTAAACGAGCTATTATAACATGTTCATGGTGCAAAAAATCGCTATGTTTACAACATTTTTTTCATGAATATCATTATTGTAAAACATATAATCTATGACTGCTGTTGGCTGACCCGTAGGATTTAAAATTGGTCGTTGTGCTGCTTAGAAATTGGTAGAATTGTATAAGAATTTGTATTAAAAGATAATAAATTGTAAAAATCTGTAAGAATTTGTAAAAATTTAAACTTTTATACAGTAACTTACATTTTGTAACATGTATTAATTATATTTCTAATACATAATAATTTACATTTTATTACGTTTTAGTATTTTTTTTTACATCTTTGAAAATATTTTATTTATATCTTTATTTAAATAAAAGTACAATTATAAAATATTATAAAAGTATTTATGAACTATTTGAAAAAAGTGTACAAATATGTGATACGATGTAAAATGTGTATCAAAATTTGTATATAAACGTAAAAAGATGTATTTAAATTACAAATATATAATAAAATGTAAAAAGATGTACGAAAGTGTAAGAGTGCCTATGAAATTTGAATTAAAAGTACAAATTAAAAAGTAATAAAACGTAGACAAATGTAAGGAAAAGTAAGAAATTATTAAAAAATGGTATAAACTGTGGTGAAATGTAAAAGCGTCCGAAATCCAGTAGAAAAGTACAGTTTGTTACGTTTTCTTACACTTTTTTACAAACAACTACATTATCATACACTTGTTTATCGTACGATAAACAAGTGTATGATAAAAAAATAATAAATAATAGAATAACATAACAAAACATTGTTACATTATTATACACTTATTTACATAATATAATTTCCGCTAGGGGGTCTACATACTATTTTTCGTGGAATTTAAAATATTTCTAAAAAATTTTTCGCAATATTGAATTCACTATTTTCAAATTTTTATTGTGGATCTAACTGTGGATTCCGATTAACGACTTCAAGAACCCATTTTAAGGAAAAAAATAATTGCCAAAAAAATATATATATTCAGTCCCTGAGGAGGAGCCGGAGCTGGCTCGAAACATTGGACAAGGTGGTAGTGGTGGGGGGCAGTCAGATCGTCCTTTGCTAACAAAGTTTTTTCCAGGTTTTAATTAAGTTTTTATTTCAGATTCTGCGGGGGTGATTATAAACAAGGGCAATCTCACTGCCATAAATATTAATTATTTTAAATTAATTTGTAAGACTGTAAGACCGATGGAAAAATTCTTATCAGTTGATAGTAAATTACAGTCGACATAAGTAATATTTTTAATGATCAAAAAAATATACCTAATTCATTTTTGTTAGGGGTGGTTTACCACCTCTTAAGGGGTTGTTTCGCGAAGAATGCCCAAAAACACCAACTGTTATTTATTGTAGTTGGTAAAAATAATGTTTTGTCCTATTTTTAATTATTTTATGAATTCTCACAACAAAAATTATTCTTAAAAAAACACAATTTCACCCTCTAAAAAATAAGGGATGCAACTCTTAATGTTCATACTATTTCTTGGCTTTTTAATAAGAAACTCTTTCCATTTTGTTACGTTAAAAAAAGTTAAGTAGAAGCCGAGATATATCAAAAAAACGTTTCTTGGGGGTAAACTTTAGGGGTGATTTTAACCCTTATAAAGCGCTTCTCAGCCGATAAAAAAAATGGTTTCGTGAATCTCACATGGAGGTCTACTTTTTAATATGGGTTTGGAATTTTTTTGAGTTTGACAATTCGGGTACTTTCCTTGTAAGTAAGGTAAATGTACCACCTAGAAACACTTCGTCAAATGTAGACCCTCGGTAGGAACACTTATATTACTTCAATATAAAAAAAATGCTTTAAGGGGGTGTCAAACTCAATTTTTACCGACCGAGCAAAAAATATATTGTTTTTAATAGAAAAAAAAAATATAACGATATATGAAAAATAATGAGTGCATTGCCCTCCGTAATTACATTATTAATCATTCTGCAAAATGCCAAGTCAATATTCAAAAGCGTCTATGAATGGCATTTGAACGAAAATTTCGTTCAAATGCCATTCTCAGATGCCTTAAAATATCGACGTGAAACTTTGCAGAATGATTCATAATGTTATTACGGAGGGCAATGCACTCATGATTATGCATAATATTATAAAAAAGAAAATAGATTATTGTACCATATGGGTAATATGTAGCATCGCCAGATTCGCGAGTCGGCGACGGCAGCGACGGCAGCGGCCAGCGGCGCGGCCTTGTCCGTGTGTGTGTGTACGCGCATGCGCTGCTGGCTGCAGCACAGCTGAGCTGTCCATCGCCGATGCCTGGGCCTAGGCCCTCCGGGAGGCGGTCCTGTGTTGCCACCACCACCTCCGCCGCCACCTTCGCCACCTGTGCCCTCCTCTATCCATTGATGCTTATCGACGTGTCTTCGGTGTGCCTGCCGCCTGGACCGCTCGCAGACGGCGCAGCCTGGAGCGCCGCATCAGCCGCCCACCTCGCAGACCGTAGCGTCCGTACCGCACCGTGTGCGTGCACACCCAACGGACCGTGCCGCTTGGACTTGGCCCCGCCGTAAGACAGAAAAGTAAGTCATTCAAGAATTTATTTATTTTACGGCGTTGTTATTTGTACGACAGATCTGTCGTACAAATAACCTATAACCCACTTAGAAACGTGTAAAAATCACTGTTTTGAAAGTCTGACATGGAAGGGACTATTATTTCTTTAGTCAAGCGTCAATCCTTGCCTATTTTTTTCTTTAATCAAGCGTCAATTCTTCGGCTAAAGAAAATTGAAGGTTAGGTTTTTCGTATATATAGGTATACCTATCTAGCAATCTGGCGTATAAATAACAATGGCCAACTGTAGATTTGATGCGCTTTTTCGACTTTTCATTCCAAAGATTACAGATCTAAATAATCAGCAAGTGTGGAGATACTGCATTTTCTGTGTATTTTTCAAAATATTTTCAAGAAAAGGCATTTCCTCCAAACTGGCTGATTGAGTAGATCTGAAATCTAATATACAATGCCTCAGCATGTACTGGATTGTGTGTAAACATTCTCATAAACTTTAAGCGAGGATGAGGAGGTCTACCTTGGAAATGCACACGCGCTTTTTCGACTTTTCATTTCAAAGATCCCTTTCCATTCTCTACAAATATTTCAAACTTTACACACACTATGTAATACATGCTGAGGGACTGTTTATCAAGTTTAAGATCTAAATAATTAGCAAGTGAGGAGATATTGCAATTTGTATGCTCTTTTTAAGAAATATTCAAGTAAAAAAGTTATTTCCCCTACACTGGCTGATTGAAAAGTTCTAAATTTAATATACAGTGCCTCAGCATGCATTGCATTGTGTGAGAACATTCTGGTAAACTATGAGAAAGTGTGAGGAGGTTTTTGTCGCAAATGCACATGCGGCTTTTCGACAATTCGTTCCAAAGATCCCGTTCCATTCTCTACAAGTATCTTAAACTTTCCATACATAATGGCATACATGCTGAGGGACGGTTTATCAAGTTTCAGATCTACATAATTAGCAAGTCTGGAGATATTGCAATTTTTGTGCTTTTTCAGGAAATTTTTAAGAAAGAAAAGTAATTTCCTCCAAACTGGCTGATTGAGTAGATCTGAAACCTAATATACAATGCCTCAGCATGTACTGGATTGTGTGTAAACATTCTCATAAACTTTAAGCGAGGGTGAGGAGGTCTACATTGGAAATGCACACGCGCTTTTTCGACTTTTCATTTCAAAGATCCCTTTCCATTCTCTACAAATATTTCAAACTTTACACACACTATGTAATACATGCTGAGGGATATTGTTTATCAAGTTTCAAATCTAAATAATTAGCAAGTATGGAGATATTGCAATTTGTATGCTCTTTTTAAGAAATGTTCAAGAAAAAAAGTTATTTCGCCTACACTGGCTGATTGAAAAGATCTAAAATTTAATATACAATGCCTCAACATGTATTGGATTGTGTGTTAACATTCTGGTAAACTTTAAGCGAGGGTGATGAGGTCTTAGTTGGAAATGCACATGCACTTTTTCGACTTTTCATTCCAAAGACCCTTTCCATTTTCTACAGATATCTTAACTTTCCATCTATCTACTCCCTCTGTTTCTGGCAGATCGATACTGCTATCCTCATTCCTATACTGCTTAACACTTTATTAATATATTCTGTTTTGCCCTAGGCGAAGAGCTCCTGCAGAAGACAACACGTCTTCATATAATTCTACTCTCCTCCAGGGCAGCCAACACAACTACCACGTCCTGAAGAAATCAGCTAGACAAACATATCGTAGAAGTGAGAGCGAAGGTGTATATAAATATAGTTTGATCTCCTGTGCCAGACTCGAGTAAGTATTTCACTTCGGATTTGGACTTTATCTTGTAGTACAGCCGAACCTAGTCTCCAACTTTCCATCGGTCTACTCCTCTGTTCCTGGCAGTTCGATACTGCTATCCTCATCCCTACTCCTTAATACATTATTAATATATTTTGTATTGTCCTAGGTGAAGAGCTCCTGTAGAAGACAACAAGTCTTCATATAATTCTACTCTTCTCGAGGACAGCCAACGCAACTACCACTTCCCGAGGATATCACCTAGGCGAACACAACGGAGAAGGGAGGGCGAAGGTGTAGTTGAATGTAGTTCGCGCTTCCGTGACAGACTCGAGTAAGTACTTCACTTCGGATTTGGACTTTATCCTGTAGTATAGCCGAACCTAGCCTCCAACTTTCCATCTGTCTACTCCTCTGTTCCTCGCAGTTTGATACTGCTCTCCTCATCTCCACTGCCTAAAACATTATTAATATATTTTGTTTTGCTCTAGGCGAAGAGCTCCTGCAGAAGACAACCGGTCTTCATATCATTCTACTCTCCTCGAGGGCAGCCAACGCAACTATCACTTCCCGAGGACATCACCTAGGCGGACACGACGGAGAAGGGACGACGAAGGTATACTTGAATGTCTGCGCTCCCGCGACAGACTCGAGATGTAGTCTAGGCGCCAGGGGGGTTTCCGTGGCCGATGGATGTCCACACTTCCACCAAAGCTTTTCTTACGTATTTTTGACTGCTGATTCTGAATTTCGAAGGTGGAACGTCACCAGACTGCTAGTTTTTTGTTATTAACAATTTAATTGTTTAAATTGCTGCCAAATCAATATGATTAATTATAACTGAATCCTGACTGCCTAAAACTGTAGTAAAATGATCTAGAATATGCTCGTTTTTTCAGAATTGAAAAATTTTGATTAGAACCCGAATTATTGCAAATTTAGTGCAATAAGTCGCGAATTCGAGCGCAAACGTGCATAATTCTAGATCAATTTACTACAGTTTTAGACGGTTAGGATTCAGTTATAATTAATCATATTGATTTGGCCGCAGTTTAAACAATTAAATTGTTAATAACAAAAAACTAACATTCTGGCGACTGTCCACCTTCGAAATTCAGAATCAGCAGACAAAAATACGTAAGAAAAGCTTTGGTGGAGGCGTGGACATCCATCGGCCACGGAAACCCCCCTGGCGCCTAGACTAATGTCAGTATTTAGGGCACACCTGATTTTTAGGTACGAATTATATCTCCCCAAAAAGTAACAGTTTTCTGCGGGTGCACACGGAAAGAAAACTCTTACTGCTACAGTTAAAACGGCTTACTCGTGGAGTATAGGAGTTCCTTTACTATATAAGTAAGGTGGTTTTAGCAATCTTAGTAAGGGACCCATACTTTTACGGTATGTTGCTTTTCATACTACAACAGTTATACAATTATACGATCGTTGGATCAGCGGCATATACCGACGTAACAGCGTCACACGATTTTAGTATACATTGCTTCCACCTTCAATTGTAAGGGAGAAATACTGTAGCGGTAACGGTTGCTACCTGCTAATACGGAAATGACAACTATTATAAGGAAGTGTGACTTATCGATAATTGAAAGCATCGAATGCGTCGTCTAGGTCTTTGAGGTGGTCAATGATGGAGTCGAGGTGATGCGCTCCGAAGTTTTTTGCGTTTAGATCCCAGGACGCATCTAATACGTAGTCAAAGTGTTCGGGGTATCCGATGATGATGTCTAGGTCGTGCGCTCCGGAGTTTTTTGTCTCTAGATGTTGGAACGTATCAAATGCGTGGTTTAGGTCTTTGTGGTAGCCGATGATGGAGTCTAGGTTTTTTGCATTAAAATATCAGGGCGCATCTAATACGCAGTGCAGGTGTTCAGGGTAGCCGATGACGAGGTCTAGGTGGTGCGCTTTGTAGTCTTTTGCGTTTGGATATCAGGGCGCATCTAATACGTGGTCCAGGCCTTCCGGGAAGCCGGTGACGATATTTAGTTGGTGCGCTCCGTAGGTTTTGGCTAATAGGTGTTGGACATGTCAAAACTTAAAGTATTACTAATCACGTAATTTTATACTATAAGTAAAAATCGTGATTATAAATAAATACTTATTCGAACGTAATTACGTTCAAATTGACATGTGTTTGTAATAAAAAAGATAGTAAATATTAAAATGCGTATAGGCGAAATACGCACAATTATTCATAATAAATAATGCGTATATGCGAAATGCGCACAATTATTTATCATACAAAAATGCGTATAGGCGAAATACGCACAATTATTTATAATAAAAAATTCGTACAAGCGAAATACGCACAATTATTTACAATATCAAAAATATGTATAAGCGAAATACGCACAGTTGTTTATAATGCAAAAATGCGTATAGACGAAATACGCACAATTATTAGTTATAAGGAAAGGTGTATGGGCGAACATATTTAATTATAACAGAAAAGAATTACAATTACATGAGTTTATTTAGTTATCTATTTATAAGAAACTAGATGTCTTGACATAAAATTAATTCTTTTCCGTTTTTTTCAACAAAACTCATAAAATTTGAAAAGAAGCTAAAGAAACTTATGAGCCTAGCTCAATGAAATTATAGTAGCTCTACTTTTGCCAATCATTCAGTAGCATGACAAGTATAATGCAAAGTAATTATTAATGACAATACTTCTAATAATACAAATTTTGTTAAAATGTTCAATTTGCAGTTATGCGTTTATATGATGGAAGGTGTATATTTTAAAATGCGGATCAACTTATATACCATACTCAGGTTCATTTGAAGTTCAACCCTTGGTCTCAAATTTTGTTACACCCTCCTGTTGTTTCAGGTATATGGGATATTTCACGTGAAGTCAGCAGCTCAAAATTTTAAAATCCCTCAAAACTCGTTTTCTTTTAGTTTTTATGAACAAAAAATGTTCCTCAAATTTTAGGTCGATATTTGCAAAAATAAAAAAGCTATGCAATATTGAAAATTCAATTTTTTTGCAATTTTTGGTTAAAATCCAAGTTTATTCATTTTTTAACTGAAAATCTTGAAACTTTTTGTATAGTACATTGATTGGCAAAAGGTTTGAATTTTTTCTGTAGAATGTGCCAGTATTTATTTTGACCCTTTTTGAAAGTCTCTGATTGGCTGCTTCTTAGTATACCTTCATCAAAGGATATTGAGGCTGTGGCCAAATATTCTTTATTCGACAATTTTTTTTGTATTCTTCTTCGAAAACCCTTCAAAATGCTTTTTTATCAATACTGGCCGAGCATATGGAAAAAATTTACAATTTTTTGAAATATCAAGAAAAATCCATAATTTCAATTTTTGATAACATGATTAATGAAACTGAATATTATTCATACATCTTATGGCATGGACCGTACCACTGAATTTTGTTAGAGCATCAAATAGAACATTAGAAATATCTATTTTCAATAACATTAGGCTTACACAATAAGCGATACCTAATTATGAATGAAATTATCAGTCTGTTGCCTGATTTCATTTTGACAGCTTTATAGTAATTAACCTCTATAGCTTAATTTATTATTAATTCATAATTAGGTATTGCTTATTGTGTAAGCCTAATATTATTGAAAATAGATATTTCTAATGTTCTATTTGATGCTCTAACAAAATTCAGTGGTACGGTCCATGCCATAAGATGTATGAATAATATTCAGTTTCATTAATCATGTTATCAAAAATTGAAATTATGGATTTTTCTTGATATTTCAAAAAATTGTCACTTTTTTCCCTTTGCTCGGCCAGTATTGATCAAAAAAAGCATTTTGAAGAGTTTTCGAAGAAGAATACAAAAAAAATTTGTCGAATAAAGAATATTTGGCCGCAGCCTCAATATCCTTTGATGAAGGTATACTAAGAAGAAGCCAATCAGAGACTTACAAAAAGGGTCATAAAATAAATACTGGCACATTCTACAGAAAAAATTCAAACCTTTTGCCAATCAATGTACTATACAAAAAGTTTCAAGATTTTCAGTTAAAAAATGAATAAACTTGGATTTTAACCAAAAATTGCAAAAAAATTGAATTTTCAATATTGCATAGCTTTTTTATTTTTGCAAATATCGATCTAAAATTTGAGGAACATTTTTTGTTCATAAAAAACTAAATAGATTGAAATTTGTTTAAATTTCAATAAACAATTAAACCCTCAACCAAAAAAATAAAAACCAAATCTAAACTATCTCTTGGTAGAAATTTTGTAAACTATATCCAGAATATGTACAAAAAAGTGCAGTACTGTGCCACAAAATTTCAGATGCAGGTAATATTTTGAAAATCATAATATTAAATTGGACTCCATCTAAACACCTAGACCTCGCATCCGACCTGTCCCTTCACCTGGACACAAAAACCTACGGAGCGCACTACCCGGACTCATCGACCATCTGGAACACCTAGACCTCGCATTCGATTTGTCCTGGCCTCTGGACACAAAAACCTACGGAGCGCTTCACGTAAACTCCATCATCGGCTACCTGGAACGCCCAAACCTTGCATCCGATCTGTCCCGACACCTGGACACAAAAACCTTCAGAGCGCATCACCCGGATTACATCACCGGCCATCTGCAACACCTAGACCTCGCATCCGACCTGTCCCTTCACCTGGACACAAAAACCTACGGAGCGCACTACCCGAACTCCATCATCGGCCGTCTGGAACACCTAGACCTCGCATCCGATCTGTCAAAATACCTGGACACAAAAGTCTACGAAGCGTATCATCAGCCGCCTGGAACAGCTAGACCTCGCATTCGAGCTGTCCCGACATCTGGACTCAAAAACCTACGAAGCGCACTACCCGGACTCCATCATCGGCCATCTGAAACACCTAGACCTCGCATTCGATTTGTCTTGGTCTCTAGACACAAAAACCTACGGAGCGCATCACGTAAACTCCATCATCGTCCATCTGGAACGCTCAGACCTCGCATACGATCTGTTCCGACATCTGGACACAAAAATCTTCGGAACGCATCACTTACACTCTATCACCGGCCACCTGGAACAGCTAGACCTCGTAAACGAGCTGTCTCAACACCTGGGTACAAAAACCTATGGAGCGCATAACCCGGACTCCATCATCGGCCATCTAAACACCTAGACCTCGCATCCGATCTGTCCCTTCACCGGAACACAAAAACGTACGAAGCGCACTACAATTTTTAAGAAAGCATTTGCAATCATGCGAGGCGACGTCCTGAATTTTGAAATGTCAATAATAACTGAGACTATATAATAAAGTGATGAATCTGCATCTCATTATTATAAGAAATGTGTATAGGCGAAATACGCACATTTGTTTATAATAGAACATGTGTATAGTCGAAATACACAAAATGATTTATTATTAAATGCGTGTAGGCAAAATGCACACGATTACTAACACTGAAAAGTGCGTATAAGCGAAATACGCATAATTATTTATAATAAAACATGTGTATAGGCGAAATACACCAAATTATTTATTATAAAATGCGTATAGGCGAAATGCGCACAATTGATAACACTGAAAAGTGCGTATAAGCGAAATACGCATAATTATTTAGAATAAAATATGTGTATCGGCGAAATACACCAAATTATTTATTATAAAATGCGTATAGGCGAAATGCGCAAAATTATTTGTAATAAATATGCGTATATATGTGAAATACGCACTATTATTAACAATAAAAATGCGTATACGCAAAATACGGATAATTAATTATAAAAAGAAATACGTATACGCGAAATACGTACAATTGTTTGTAATAAAAAAACGCGTAACTTTAATATTTTTGAAATATGTAGCGCCATCTATGTTAAAATCTATTACGATTTTCCAGAGATGGCGCTTGTGTCATATTTCATCAATAGTATGTACTTCCTACCTTACCGACCTATGGGTCGGTCAAATCGCAGAATGGAGTTTGACACCCCCTTAAACTTTTAACATAGAAGAAAAATGTTATTAGTTTTAATCGGTATTTAGATATTCATAACAAAAATTACAAACATTTCTCTTTAATATAACTAGAAGAAATAATTTATTTTATTGAGGGTGTTCATAGAACATTAAAAACACGCATCTACTTAGGCAGGAAAAGCAAGTTATACGCACAAGAGGGAAGGCGCCCAGGCAGGCTCACAATAAATTTAATATTCTATAACGAGGTTCCAAGATAAAATACGGAGAAGATAAGCATCTCGGTCCTCCGTATTCTATCGAACCCGTTAGGCTCTCGTTCCCGCGAATTCGTATATCTCGAGCGAGTATTGACATCGCTCGGACGATGTATTCGCGTTAGCTACGCGCGGGGCAGGCGCGACTTTGACCGTTGCTAAGTCGCGCCCGATTCTTTTTGAATCAGATTCTCTCGGGCTGTCAAACCGCGCGTACGCGAGTTAATTTGATCGTCCGCGAAGAAAACGGTATCGTGCATCCTCACCGGTGCAGAGCAGCGCCCGTACACGTACCGACCACGAAGAGCAGCGCACGTGAGCAATCCGAGCCACTCCTGGGGTCCGAAGCGTCTGCAGGTGAACGCTGGACGTTAGGACTCGGCCTGAACATTCCGAAGTCGACCGGAGGATAAGGCCTGACGCAGGAGCGGATTCGTGAGCGAGCAACGAGGGGAGTGCACTCCCCTCCTGGTAAGACTCTTCGCCTATTTTCCACGCAGCGATTGATTTGTATTTTCGGCTCGCAGCGGCGAGCGGCCGGTGTCTTGATCGCCGGCCCAGCGAAAAACAATCACATCGATCCGCCCGCGCCGAGCGGCGGATCTCCCGCCTTCTTGTCAACGCGCAACGCGACGCGTATTTTGTATAGGATAATTTAGAATAGATCTGGTTATAGTTTTGAATGTAACCAAGACCACTCGTTATTTATTAACCTTCACCTAACCTTCTCCCGGATACCGCCGCCTTCGCGGGATCGTCGAACCGAGACGACGATCATTCTGAGTGGCCGCGCCTCGCGTCTAGCTAGCGCGAGTATTAACCATTTCCGGCACACGGAAAAGTCGAGTTCAATCGTGAACTCGACATTTGTAAACAGGGATCCAGAGAACATCAACCCCGAGTGCTCGTCGTAGAAGTAGCACTCGACGGCACCGTGTTCTAGGGTTCGGTTCGCGGAATTACAAAAGATTTCCCCAGGCCTTCCGTTACAATTCAAAACATTCATAAATCTAAGTAGGCATGAGAGGCGAGTTTGCGCATAAAATGGAGGTGCGCCCGCAGGCTGATACCAATTATCGAATAATATTAATACTGAATCGAATAATTTTTAAACCACAATAGCTGGCAGGGAAGCAAATTAAACGCACGATAGTTATGGTGTGCAAACAGGCTACCTATATGAAGTTAGTAATCGAATTATTTCTAAACCAAAATAGGAACTGTATAATTAATTTATTATTAATAAAATTATTAATTAAATAATTCTCAAACCTAAATAAGCGGGGGAAGGTAGTGCCGTGCTTGAAAGTGAAGCCACGCTGACAATTAGCTATCTATAAAATTAATAAGCAAGTAATTTTGAAACGTAAGTTGTAAATGGGGGAAGCGAGTTTGATGCAGAAACTGGAGCAGCGCAGACGGGTCACTAATAGAAAAAATCATAATTAGATAATTCCTATACCGAAAAAGGCGGGGGATGAATATTCTCATATTAAACTGAAACCGCGCAGACGGGCAACCAATCCAATCGAGAAGCAAGTAGTGATTTTTAAACAGAAGTAGGCAGGAAAACCGAGTTCGTCGCCGTAAATTGGAACCGCGCAGACGGGCTATTATTAATAATATTAATAATTTAATAATACTTAAAGCAAAACAGCCGGCGGATACCAGTTCCGTATCTGAAAGTGGAGGCACGCAGTTTGACCCAGAAAATTGGAGGCGCGCAGTCTGGCGAATAATAAGATTATCAGTCAAATATAACTAATTCCTAGCCAAAAAGGGCGGGGCACGTGATTTACACACAAAAGTAAGGACGCAGTGACGAACTACCTATAAAATTCTTGAGTAAATAATATTTAAACGTAAGTCGGTAGGGGTAACGAGTTTGTCGTAGAAGGTGGAGCATCCCATCGGGAAATTAATGCTAAAATTAATAATTAAATAATTACTAAACCAAAATAGGCTGAGAAAGGAATTTCCACATTGTAAACTGGAAACACATAGACGGACAACCCATGTAATTGAGAGGCAAGTAGTTTTAAATCTAGGTAGGCAGTGGCAGCCAGTTCGACGTAGTACAGTGGAGCAGCGCAAATGAGCTATGAATAATGAAATTAATAATTAAATAAATTTGAAAGCGAAGAAGGCGGGGATGCCAGTTCCGTGCTTAAACGTAAAAGCACGCAGATCGGCTACATATAAAATGAATAAGCAAATAATTATTAAACACATGTACGTAGAGGGATCGAGTTTGACGCAGAAATTGGAGCAGCGCAGACGGGCTAATAAAAAATGAATAATTCAATAATTCCTAAACTCAAATAGGAGGGAGAAGCGATTTCCGTGCTTGTAAGCGAAGGCACGCAGACAGGCTACCTATAACATTAATGCGTGAAATAATTTTTAAACGTATATGTAGGTAGAGGAAGCAAGTTTGACGAAGAAAGTGCAGCAGCGCAACCGCGCTAGTAAAAAAATTAATAATTAAATAATTAATAAACCAAAATAGGCTGGAGAAGGAACTCACATTGTAAACTCAAAATGCATAGATGGGCAACCTACGCAATTGAGGAGGAAGATAGTTATAAATCTAAGTAGGCAGTGGCAGCCAATTCAACACAATGAAGTGGAGCAGCGTCTGAAACGAACTATGAATAATAAAATTAATAATTTGAGAATTTTTAAACCAAACCAGGCGGGGGATGCGAGTTCCGTGCTTGAAAGTGACGGCACGCAGACAGGCTGTCTATTAAATTAATGCGCGAAATAATTTTCAAATGTACGTAGATAGATGAAATGAGTTTTACGCAGAAAGTGGAGCAGCGCAGACGCCTAATAAAAGAGTACAATACGATACATGTGACCTAGGTAGCACTTTGTTATACTGCATGAGTTAGGACCCGAGCGTAGCGAGGATCCTAATTACACCGTGCTAGAGTGATACTTAGGTCACAAATATCGTATAGAATTTTATATCACTGCCTACCTAAGCCCGCTGTCACGCCTATCTGTGTTATCAGTTGTCTTTTGTTGCACCGTGAGGTTGGAACAAAGAAGAAATTACTTCCCCAGCCTATTTTGTTTTGGTAATTATTTAATTATCAATTTTTTATTGGCCCGTCTGCGCTGCTCCACTTTCTGCGAAAAACTAGTTTCCTCTACCTACCTACATTTAAAAATTATTTAGCGCATTAATTTAATAAGCAGCCTGTCTGCGTGCCTTCACTTTCAAGCACGGAACTCGCATCCCCCGCCTGGTTTGGTTTAAAAATTCTCAAATTATTAATTTTATTATTCATAGTTCGTTTAAGACGCTGCTCCACTTCATTGCGTTGAATTGGCTGCCACTGCCTACTTTGATTTAATACTACTTGCGTCTCAATTGGATAGGTTACTCGCCTGCGCATTTGCATTTAAAAATGTATGGAACTTCCATCCTTCGCCTTTTTTGGTTTAGGAATTATTTATTTATTAATTTTATTAGTCCGTCTGCGCTGCTTCACTTTTCGCATCAAACTCCATCGCTTCCCATCCTACATACGTTTAGAAATTGCTTCCTGCATTAATATTTAGGTACTCTGTCTGCGTGCCTTCACTTACAAGATATGAAACCCGCAGCCGCCTAGTTTGATTTCAGAATTGTTTAATTATTAATTCTATTATTCATAGCTCGTCTGCGCTGCTCCACTTCAATGCGTCGGAGTAGCTGCTACTGTAAACTTAGATTTTAAACTCTCTTGTTTCTCAATTGGATAGGTTGCTTATCTACGCGTTTTCGGTTTACAATGTAGAAATTCCTTCCCCAGCTTATTTTGATTTAGTAATTATTTCATTATCAATTTTTTATTAGCACGTCTGCGCTGCTCCACTTTCGGTGTCACACTCGCATCCTCCACATACATACGTTAAAAAAGTTGTTCTTATTAATTTTTTAGATTTAGCCTTTCCGCGTGCCTTATTTTTCAAGCACGGAACCTGCAACTCCTGCCTAGTTTCGTTTAACAATTTTTTAATGATTAATTTTATTATTCATAGTCCGTGTGGGCTGCACCACTTTCTGCGTCGAACTCGCTCTCCTATCTATATACGTTAAGAAATGGCTTCCTGCATTAATTTTATACGTTGCTCATCTACGCGTTTTCAGTTTACAATGTGATAATTCCTTCGCCAGCCTATTTTCGTTTAGTAATTATTCAGGGATGCTACTCTTCTTTTTTCATTTAAGAGGAATAGAGGAAAATTATAACAAAAAAGGGGAAGATTTTCATGAAAAAAGGGAAACTGAATCAGTCAATTAGGCGTTTAATAGAAAATTGTAGGCGGGGAATGCGAGTTCCACGCATATAAGGGAGCGCGTCAGACGTGTATACATGGCAAAATAATTATTCAAATAATTCTTAACCCTAAGTAAGCGGGGAATGCGAGTTCCACGCGTATACGGGAGCGCATGAGACGTGTCTACATGGCAAAATAATTATTTAAATAATTCTTAACCGAAGCAGACGGAGGATGCGAGTTCCACGCGTATACGGGACGGTGTCAGACATGCATTCAAGTCAAAATAATTATTTAAATAATTCCTAACCCCAAGTAGCGGGCAATGAAAAAATTATTTGCGCATTAATTTAATAGGCAGCCTGTCTGCGTACCTTCACTTTCAAGCACGGAACTCGCATCTCCCGCCTGGTTTGGTTCAAAAATTTTCAAATTATTAATTTTACTATTCATAGCTCGTTTAAGACGCTGCTCCACTTCATTGCGTTGAATTGGCTGCCACTGCCTACTTAGATTTATAACTATCTTCCTCCTCAATTGCGTAGGTTGCCCATCTATGCATTTTGAGTTTACAATATGAGAATTCCTTCTCCAGCCTATTTTGGTTTATTAATTATTTAATTATTAATTTTTTTACTAGCCCGGTTCCGCTGCTGCACTTTCTTCGTCAAACTTGCTTCCTCTACCTACATATACGTTTAAAAATTATTTCACGCATTAATGTTATAGGTAGCCTGTCTGTGTGCCTTCGCTTACAAGCACGGAAATCGCTTCCCCTCCTATTTGACTTTAGGAGTTATTGAATTATTAATTTTTTATTAGCCCGTCTGCGCTGCTCCAGTTTCTGCGTCAAACTCTATTCCTCTACGTACATATGTTTAATAATTATCTGCTTATTCATTTTATAGGTAGCCGATCTGTATGCTTTTACGTTTAAGCACGGAACTGGTATCCCTGCCTTCTCCGACTTCAAATTTATTTAATTATTAATTTCATTATTCATAGCTCATTTGCGCTGCTCCACTGTACTATGCTAAAAGTGTAAAGCATT
The DNA here is from genome assembly GCA_036365515.1 of Torymus aiolomorphi. Taxonomy (NCBI): domain Eukaryota; kingdom Metazoa; phylum Arthropoda; class Insecta; order Hymenoptera; family Torymidae; genus Torymus; species Torymus aiolomorphi. Next base: position 73,613,373 of record CM070877.1, on the reverse strand, counting down.
TTTTTTTATATTGAAATAATATAAGTGTTCCTACCGAGGGTCTGCATTTGACGAAGTGTTTCTAGGTGGTACATTTATCTTACTTAGATTTAGAAATTATATGATGGATAACTTTACCTGTAGCCTGTCACCTGCTCCCATTACTATCCTGCGTAGAACTTACATATAAATAATTTTTTTCAGTTTTTATGCTGGTAAAATAATGATGTAAAAAGATGTTAACTTTGACCCATAGTCGAAAGATTTTGTTTTAAAAAGATTAAACACTATGGAATTAGTAAGAATTATGAACTGTTGAAAAGTATTATAAAATGTATGATTTTGGACGATATAAAAATACAAAATTTTTATTGCTACTTCTACACATAATTAATTACAAATTATTATAGAGATAATTTCTATTAATTGTAGAATAATTCGTGGAAATATTGTATGAACAACTAACTAAGCAAGTTGGACTCGAATAAATAAAAATTGATTGCGTATAAATATATTTTTTAATTCAAAGAATTTAAGAGCAACATTCAAAGTAAATACACTTCAACAAGTATCACGGATCTAATATTTTTAATGACAATTAAATTAACTTTTTCTGGTATTTTATGTTTTTAGTCTGTCATTGTTTGTAAATATATGCTTGGAAGAAGGTGTGAGAGAAAATTAGAGCAACATTTATGAAATGACATACAACATTTATTACATTTTATGAAATTCCATGTTTTAAACGTACTTCAGAAATACAATGCAAGAAATTCATTATCGGCTTAGACATTGATATTATATTTACTACGTGAACTCTTACGCTTGTTTTGTAATTCAACATAAATGAGATATTTTATTTTGTTTGTTGCAAATACTTTTAATTTATCAATCACCATAACTTAATCGCTAAAATAATAATGGTATTTATGCCAAACTGCAATACGAGACTCACAACCATACATATATTGATGATCTCACTTTGGTATTAGTACTAGTGCTAGTGATAATAAAATTTATAATTTCAATCTCAATTAAACTGATTTATAGTCCTACTTCTACAACAAAATGTAGAATACTCTTGTAACTCAAGCCAGTAGTTGCAAACGAATGTCTTTTATCAGCAATAAGTTTAAATCAACTATGTGGCCAGTTGCGGCTTGAATAAATAAAAACTAACCAAATAAGCATATTTTTTTATTTAAATGAGTTCTCCGTTTGGTATTTTCTTTTAGAGTTCATCTCTTATTATTTGTATAATTATGATCGATAGATTTTATTCAACGTATTTTTTAAACTTACTTTAGAAATATTTGGCGAGAAATCAATCATCTATTTGCACAACATTGTATTATATTTGCTACACATTTTCAATGCTGTTTTTGTAATTTAAAATTAAGTTTCCTAAAAAGTTACTTTATATCATAATATATCAAATATTAACATATTATAAAACTCTAATCAGTCACTATTGTTACGTCGGAATCCAAACATACAGCTATCATTCTAGCAGGCCGCCTATGGGGGGTGCCGGATCTCCCTGTCTTTTGGCCAACGCCCAAAAGCGCTATGCCTGACCAGGTTACGGAGACCGAGGGAGCAGATCGCAGGATTTTACCTCTTTTTGCTACTGGCAGATGCTCGAAGCGTTACACCTTTACTCGTAGCCGAGGAAGAATGCAAATCAAATTGTTTTATCTAATAATGAAATTTATTTTATCCCGAGATCTACAAAAGTCTATACCTTTCTAATTAACAAAGCAGTCCGCTCGCTATCTGCACATCGTCGTCATGATGGATCGGTTGTTCAGCTTGCGATGGTGTTGTTCCTCCGTGACGGGTGACCTCGCAGCAGGGAGCGTTGTGTAGAAGGGTTGTGCTCGTTGTCGGCAGCTCTCTGCAGGGATCCACTCCGGGAGATAATCGTCCCTGTGAGGTAGGTGAGGCGTAGCACGGGCAATGCTTTGTCGTGGCGCAGATTCGGTCGTCGTCGTGGTGGCCGAGAAAAAGTCAAAGTCCAAATTGGGCGTGGCACGGGCAGCGCTTCGCCGTGGGCAGTGTCGGTGGCGTTGGTCGTTCGTCGGGCAGAGCTTCGCCCTCGCAGAAGTCTAGAAAATTACTGCCTGTTGAAGCCCACTTACTGACTCTTTTTATAGTGCAAAACTCCTTTGTTTTAGGGGAAAACTTGTTTTTCCCCCTTGGGGGAAGGTGCGCAGGAATTTGACTTCCACCTCCCGTTGCCATGCATTTTCTCCTGCTCGCTTAAGGGGGCTAGACACCTTTTTTCTCTGAAATAAGAAGTCACATTTTAATACATTAATGTAAACTAATTATTTCACACTTTTTACATATAAAAGTGGGTATATTTACCTTACCTTAAAACTTTCTCCGATGGGCCTTTTATATGGTCCAGAACCATAGTCATCGATGAAACAAGTTTTTTCACTAACTGTAAGCTTTGAAATTTTCCTGTGGATGGATTGACTCCAGATTTGAACTAAATTACTCCTGAATAGTTTAATTCTCATATGGGTGTAGGGATTTAGGATTAAATGTCGGAAACAATTTTTACATCAGAAAAATTATGAAAAAATATAAAAAATTAAAAAAAATTAAAAAAAAAAATCTTGAAAAACAGCACAACTTTTTTTTTTCTCATTAGATCAAAAATCCCTACACTCATATGAGAATTATACTATTCAGGAGTAATTTAGTTCAAATCTGGAGTCAATCCATCCACAGGAAAATTTCAAAGCTTACGGTTAGTGAAAAAACTTGTTTCATCGATGACTATGGTTCTGGACCATATAAAAGGCCTATCGGAGAAAGTTTTAATGTAAGGTAAATATACCCACTTTTATATGTAAAGAGTATGAAATAATTAGTTTACATTTGTGTATTAAAATGTGACTTCTTATTTCAGAGAAAAAAAGTGTCTAGCCCCCTTAATGGAGGAAGACATAAAGATAGCAAAAGTCCCCTTGTTGAAGGTGCTCCCTCCCGAGAAAATTCCGCGAGGCTGCATGCAGAGTATATCCATGTGCGCTGCCACTTAGCTCCTGAATATTTGGATGCCGGAGAGATGTCTCGCTGACCCATTTCCCGTCCTAGCGCTATGCGATATTCCTGCAGTCCCCCTGCGTTTTATGGGATAAAAAGAAAGGAGTGCCTTGTTGTTGCTCCGCTATCGCAAGCCAGCGGGTTTCCTCGTTCTCGTGCATTTGGCTACCGTACAGATATGCTAGGGCCTTGACCTTCTTTTCACTTAAGTTCTTCCCTAGCATGCGTGTAAAAAAAGAACGTCTGCGTATACGACCAATTTACTTCCTTCTTCTTCTTTTATTGCGGCTCGCCATCCCGTAAATTTGGAAAACGCAGCGCAGGCGCGCTAATGTTCCCAGGCCTCGTCCGGTCCTTATCGCCTTCTTGATTTGTTTTCACTGTTTTTAGGTGGCCACGCGTCCAATTGGTTTGTCCCCCATGGCTCTAGAATTTTCTCCCAATCCGCTCGTTTTCTCCATTTTTTCTCCGCCTTTCTTCCTGACCATTTTTTTAGTTCCTCCCTTGCCGTTTCTCTCTCCTGCTGTCTCTCTCTCCCTCTTAATATTTCTTTCCGTTGTTCTTCTTTCGTCTCTCTTCCTTGTTGAGTCTTTTCGAAGACTTGCAAGTATTCTTTTTACATATATGACCGTCAGTGAAAGAAAATAATTGTTTTTGTAAATAAACAAAAAATTCGTCCATTACACTATATAACAATATTGGTATTTGTACCAAACCATAATATGAAGTGCACACAGTACATATTGTACATGTGATTTACGTTAACCTATTTTAAAGAAAATTTTAAGAGAAAAGTTCTTACATATTAAAGCTTGATCCCAGCCAGAAGTTGTAGACGAGTCTGCTGTAACACAGCACAGAGTATGAAATTACTTTTCATTGTAATTGGTAGACATTGCAATGGCACTTGGGGATTGTTTTTTTTACACGATGTTTTTCTTGTTTTGATCAACTAATTATTTGTTTGAACCTCGGGGCGCGAAATTCGACTTTTGATACCTGTTTAGCAGGCGCGAAGTATTTACTTTGAGGTTCAAAAAATAATATACTCGTCACGGGCGCAAGGTGACTCACACGCGGGCGTAACTCGACTCGGGCGTGAATCATCCACTTTGCGCCCTTGTTGCGTAATGTGCTACTTGGAACCTCGGGGCGCAACAACATTCTACTTTTGATGTCTGTTAAGGTAGTTCTCTAAGATATCAAAAAGTGGGTTTCGAAAGTAACAAAATTCTAGCGTGTTCTTTAAAATCTAAATAATTTTTCTTTATTTTTTAAAATATAGGTTGCCGACCTATTTTTCAAGAAAAAAATTTTTGAAAATGGTTACTTTTGCATTGAGAGTAAATGGCGCTATATAATCCATAACAGGAAGTAATAGTATTACTCGATAAAAAAGTCGGTTTTCAAAAAGAAAAACATAGCGTAAGAAAGATGACATTCAGCTCTTTCTCTTAAGTTTATCAAATATGTGTCAAGCCCACCTTTTTAAAAAGCTATGAATGATTATAAACACAAATAGCAGACGACATGTATGAGAGCGAGAGAGAGACAGAACGACGCGTATGGTATTGTTTGTGCTCTCGCTGAGTGCATAAACTATAAAGCGTTAGAGAACTACCTTAAGCGGGCGGAAAACTATAAGTATAGGCCGAGAAATCGACAACGCGCCCCTTAAGAGTGCTCTCTACCTAAACCCCAACTCCGGAATAGATCGCAGCGCCTCCATGACTTCATCTACGTATTTTCATTAATTTAGGTGTACTTATAAATTTTAAATTCATCATAACTCAGTTTTCGCATATGTAGAAGTTAATAAGGATTACGTTTAAACAAGTTTCATGAATTTAGATGGATAAATGAACTTGTGTATTATAGAGAAAAATCAAACGTCCAGTGGGTGTTACCGTAAGCTGCTCCCCGCGTTTCTCTACAAAATACATACTTATTGATTGACTTTAGTTTATAAAAACTGTTCTAATGTTTTCTTTAATACCTAATACACGTGCGAAAACTCGAATTTTATATTATAATTGCCCCAAATTATTTTAATTGACAAAAAACACTTTTGACAGTAGGTGGCGTTGCGATCGGGGTAGACAGCCCTCTTAAGGTTGAATGACCCGTAACGTCCCATTCTAAAGTTAGTTTTTGACATTAAAACTGCGATAAATTATGTAAAGCAAATGATCAATTTTGAGTTTTCGAGATCTATGTATAAATGCAATCAGTATATATTGTAAGCATTAATTAAAAATTGGAACTCGAAGTAAAATTGTAGAATTGACATGTCACTTTTCAAAATCGTCATTACGTTTAAATTAGAATTAAAATCATCAAAATGCACTAATTTGGACGTATCTCTGCTAGAAATGACCGATTCAAAGCGACTAAAACCAATTAATTCACACAATTCCACATCGCTACCGATTGAACACGATTCATATTTTATCGTATTCAATTGATTTTAATCGTTTCTAATTCATATTTTTATAAATTAATCGATTTGGTCGGTCATTTTTAGAAAAATTTCAAATTTTTAAAGCGAGAACTAAAAATTGAGGACTCCTCCGAGTGTCATGCGGGGTGTGTTCCGTTGGGGGCTCCAGTAAGATACTCCAGTAGCGCTAAGCATTGCTAAGCATTGCTTAGCACTACTGGAGGGGGGTCCCCTCACTCCCTGTAATGGCTCATCACTCATAGGTCACAGAGCACCTCCTCGCGCAGCCTACGAACTCTGCGTTTTGTTAACGTTTCCGCACTTCTTTTCCAAATGCTTTATAAGCGATCAAAATCTCTCTGCATTTTTATCTTCTGATTATTTTTCTATTTAAGTGAAGGTTTTTTTAGGTTTTTTTAAAGGATGTTCAAAGACCACATAACCCTCCCGCAATAGTCTATGTTAAAAACTCGTTTTTAAAGAATTATTTTTTTTTTTAAATGCGCAGAGCAAAATACTAAAAAAATTCATGTAATATTCTTTTAAATTAAGAAGTAACATATAACAATTCTAAGTTGTTGGCTGCATTATTGCTAAAGATATGAGAGTCCTTTAAATCAACAGTCGATTTTTGCGCCCTAGGTTAAAAAAAATAGTATACGCAACTGGGATACAATAGGTGACTGATCGCCCTCATATCTATTTGTCGCCGTCGCTTCGCTCGGGTGACAAACTCGGCTCGAGCGAGAATCGCCTATTTTGGGCTCTGCTTTTACGTATGTAGTCTAAACGCATTATTCAAGTATTAATATTAGCTGCAGTTGGCACAAAAGTGCCGAAGTGGACACAAAAGTGGATTTATGCGCCACTCCGGTACATGTGCACCCGCTACTGCACTTTTACGCCTGTTGCTCGAAAAAGATTATTTTATTCCTCAGGTATTTTATTCTATTCCGGTACAAAAAAAGCAAAAGAGTACCTGGATTACGAAAATTATAATTTTTGCAAATTAAGGTGGCTCCAGCGACTTTACTTTGGGAAAGATATAGTTGAAACCTTCAATTTTCGATTACTGTTAAGAAAAAAATGGGGTTAACATCCAAATTAGCGAGAAAATTGCATCGCAAAATGTTTATTTTGAACGTGCAGCTTATGGGAATTTGATCGAGGATAAAAGTTAAATCTCGTATTCAAAGTAATAAAAAATGCGTTTTCAGTAAAAAAGTATGTGGTTATAGGATTTGAAACAGCGGTTCTGGTGGTATAAACAAAATTGTAGGTCAACATGCAATTTATCTAAATTACTATCTATCAGTTATTTACTATCTAGTAAATAACTGTCAAAGTATGTAATTTTACTTTTTGGGGGCGCTTCTCATGGGGCGAAAATGAATGATACGCATATATATCATTTGCAGTTATATAGGTTTAAATTTAAAGCTTTAATTTTGCGAAAAACTGTAAATGTTAACTGAGGCGCCCTCGGGGCCCCCGCTTGATACGATAGCCAAAGCCGGAGCCACCTTAAAAACGTAGATTGAAAGGGATTAAAATAGATTGAAATTTAATTCTTTATACCACTTTTTAGAATTCAATTTGATCATTTTTAAGTAATGATTAGTGAAAGTCGATTAAATACAATTCAAAATAAAATTCTGACAAATTCATTTCATCATTTTGAATCGATTTATATCCGTTTTTAAGCAAATCCAATCGAGTTTAAATGTAAAAACTGGTATCATGAATAAGTCTCAAAACCGATTCTATTTTAATCGATTCGAATTCTTTTCAATCTACATTTCCTATCAATGAAAATATAAAAACCCATCAAAATCATCGAATTTTAACAACTTAAATGTATTTATATGCTAAATATAAATGTATTTATATGCAACTAACTGTGATGAAAAATTAACTATGGAATTAAAATTATTAATTTCTCTGCAAATGATAAACAAATGATATCGCTGAATGAAAGCGATTGAAATTAAAACAAAGATATTAAAGCAAAGGATGACAATAAGATTATTTAGTTTATTCCAGTATAGCAAAATCATTTCAAAACTCGAGTTTATAAATAAGGGTAAATTTTTCGGCCATACCTTTGGTGGGAGTCAAATAGCAAGAAAGGGAAGATAATTCTTAGAAGGCCCCCTACAGGCGGGAAGTAGTTTTTCTTTCGACTATTCTAATAATAAAAAGCTACTTGAAAAAGGAAAAAGGTAGTTTTTACGATCTTTTTTTATTATCGTTTTAACAAAAAATTTAAAAAATGATAAAATTACTTTATTTGCAGAATGCGATTAAAATGCACAGTAATTGAAGTGAAAAATTAATTTACCTTAATATAATTTAGAAAAAAATAAGATTTAGTTTAATTGGCTTCAACACTCAACATATGCGGATTATGTATAAGACACATCCAGTACAGGACATTCATGGAGTATATGCAGGCCAAAATAGGACAAAATTAAGAGACATCAGGTATTTCATTTTGAATATATGATACCTACTCAGCCCCCAAGAGGTTTTATCGTATTTCAAATATCGAAACTGAAATATGTTTATAATAAAGTAATATTTTACATCTATAACCACGGTTATCCGATATATATATATATGTATATATATATTGTCACGGGGTGGGTTTTCTGGCTAAGGCACGTTTCACCTGTGTACCTCAGCGGTTCAAATCCATATCTCTCGGTTCAACTCCCGGAGATATAATAGCCAGATTAGGCAACAGACGCTACAACGTCGTGCAATGTTAACCTAATCTGGTTACTTACCGTGCAACACGCAAGTCGAAGACTTGCGCTTTGTTTCCCACCAGTGACTCGAACTCTCCTCTCGTTCACTGGTTCGTATGCCGGCTGCTCAGATGAAACGATACGTTTTCTCTTACGTAACGACCGCGGAGGCGGCGGGGAGCGGGGAATGACTAAGGTTGCGAAATAATAACTCGAGCAGTTAAAGTTAATAATAAAAGACTATTGTTTATTAAATAAAAGATGATGAAGTTAAATGAATAATTAATAATTTATACAGTGGAAATGTCGCGTTGAAATAGGTTAATTTCCCTACCTAACGGTGCGCCAGCACGTTATCTCAGACGTCAGCTATCTCGAGGGCTGACGTCACGCTCGCGGTAATATATGCAGTGTACGCGCGGTAACATAAGCCTCGCGTCTACAGTAATATACGTAGCGTACTCATCGTCTACGCGAGTGAGAGAGCGGTCGCGCTCACGTGTCGCGACACACACACACACACTTAACCTAGCCTGAGAGAGAATAGGCTACTAACGCATGCCGTCTGCGCACTTCTTATGCGCGCTTGCCGGTTACAAACTGCCGGCAAGCTAAATCATTGTCGGTGACCTTCTAAGGTTGATGACCCGAGCCTGTGCTCTCTCTACGCTCGCTCTCTCCGCACAAGAACGCCTATTCGGGGCCGCTGTCCAGGTGGCGATGAGCCTGGACAAACGGTTACGTGTACTTACTCGCGACGCGGTTGATACGTGCACGCTTACCGCTATTGTAGGTTAGATTCATACGGTGTGGCCTAGGTTCCTCGCGGACATCCTCGCTGCTCACCTGGCTTCGTACTATCAACTCTCATGATACTCTCTGTTGCTCTCATGCCAGGCGAACAGGCTTACTGCATGAGGATGTTGCTGGTTTGAGAGTGCGACAGGTGATCCTAGCTTGTAGCACTATCTCTGAGTTCTTCTTGTGTTTCCGTCAAAAGTACAGAATAATACGTCCCTCGAACAATGATATTAGCCTCAGGATGCATCATGCCTGCATTCCTGAGGTTGAAACAGAGAAACACTTCACTACTTATCGCGGGAAAGGCGATCTCTCCGCGAATTCACTTCCGCACGCGTTTCTGTCTGAACGATAACAACAACGTGGATGCCGGGCTCTCTCGCGCCGGCTCGCTCCTCGTCTCGTCGATGCAGCCCCAATACTGCATCGACGCGCCCTCTAGCGTTCGCTACCACGAACTTACTAATTACCGACGTCGGTACGGCAGGCCGTGACAATATATATATTTCGGAAACCGGTACTTTTGAGGATCTATAGTTTTTTTCTCCAGAGTTCGTATATGCTTGACTAAAGAAATAACTCCCTCTCTGCGTTGAAGGTATTAATATAAATCCTCAAAAGTACCGTTTCATACTGAAGGAATTTTGAGGATGTCCTCAAAAGTCCGAAAAATCCTCAAAGTATCGAATCCGTGCTGACATAGATCCTCAAAAGCTGCATTTGATATATATATATATATATATATATATATATATATATATATATAATTATCACTTAACCCCTTTATGGAGCCCATCCCTGTATATTAGTACCTACGCCCAGAGTTCCCGTATACAAGTGACTAAAGAAATAATCCCTCTCTGGGTATAGAAACTCTAGATCGGGCTCCATAAACGCCGTATAAGAATATTTTATGGGACCCGGGCTCCATAAAAGAAAACGGGCTCCATAAATATGCTCATGTGTATAAAAGGGCTCCATAAATCTGGTAAAACAAATGTGTGTGTGTGTGTGTGTGTGTGTGTGTGTGTGTGTGTGTGTGTGTGTGTGTGTGTGTGTGTGTGCGTGCGTGCGTGCGTGCGTGCGTGCGTGCGTGCGTGTGTGTGTGTGTGTGTGTGTGTGTGTGTGTGTGTGTGTGTGTGTGTGTGTGTGTGTATATAAATATCATTATACGGTATTTTGAGGATTTCATAAAGAATTTGTACAATAGTGGTGACACAAATATAAACATTGTTATAAACAACCAATAAACAAGCGCGTGACTAAAGAAATAATGACCCTAAGGTTATTGACTAACACCACGACGCCTGCGGCGCCCGCTTTTACCGAAAAATATCACGGAATTTCCGAAATCGATGTATTAACACACTATTGTGGAAACCGCTGAAAAATCCTCAAAATGCCTCTCGAGTGCTTTGGACTTTTGAGGAGACTCCTCAAAATGCCTACAAAATCCTCAAAATTCGGTATATATGACTTATATAATCCTCAAAATGCGTCCCAGATGTGAATATATATATATATATATATCATATCATATCGTCAGACGTGAGAAACGCATATGGTGGCTAGCTTTTTAGACAGTATGGCCGCATAGTCGTTGTGCAATATATGTCTCCCCTATATATTGTTAAAAATAATAAGAAAACTTACGCGATTGTTCACCTTGCATTAATCTCCATTTTTTACTAGTACGTTTGCTAACTTGGGACTCTGCATCTTTTGAATACAGAAATTTCTTATATCTTTTACGTGGTACTGCCGGTACTGGTTCTGCTTCTTCTGCAGTTGTATCTGATGATTTCGTACTATTATTACTACTATCTGTATCCATTATATGAATGATTCAAAACAAATCTCTGGCGAAAACAATACATTATAAAAAAATAATTCATATATTACACAAATATCAGAACTATTTGACAACCGATACAAGGCGCATATATCATACTTATAAAATATTGAATGCCTCTACTATTTGTACAACAGATTTGTGTACACAAAGTATATTATATATATAAATAAGAAAAACATCACCGCGGTGATGATTTCACCTTACGCGCAACGTGTTTTCAAACTTTTACTCTAAATATATGAGGCGTTTCACGTCAGCTCTCCAGGCGCGGCGCGCGAGCGCGAAATCATGCTGTTTTCAGCTTGTGTTTGTAGGGCTAAGATGTATCTAAAAAAAATAATCCCCAAGTGATTTCGATGTATTTTTTCCTCAGCTTTCCGATGGTGCTATGAGTTTCTCAAAATTTTTCAATTCTAACCTCGAAAAAACATAGAACGTGTTATATCTCAAAAACTATATTTTTAATATTTTTTTTGACTTGCTAGATCGAAAGAGGAGGAAATTTTACAATGATATAGCCTTTTTCTACATAGGGGTTTTTTGATTTTTTCGAGATATTATTCAAGAAATACTCAGAATTGAAAAATTTTGAGAAACTAATAGCACCATCGGAAAGCTGAGGAAAAAATACGTCGAAATCACTTGGGGATTATTTTTTTTAGATACATCTTAGCCCTTCAAACACAAGCTGAAAACAGCATGATTTCGCGTTCGCGCGTCGCGCCTGGAGAGCTGACGTGAAACGCCTCATATATACTTTACATCTGTCATACAAATACAACCAAAATTGAATCTATATATTAACTATAATTTTTCAACGCTTGCTAATTTTTATGAAAATTTTATAAATTATTTGATCAAAATACACTTACATTTATTTCTTGTAAGATCAAATCATAGCCGAAAATCGTCCATTTTATGTATATTTTGGCGTTTCAAATAGTTTTTATAAGTATAACTCGTCAGGAGTTGATTTTAGATGAAAATGTTAAATGGGAAAAAGTTTTGTTTAAATATTATCTACAACTTTTGTATTAAACATTTTAGTGTAAAATCAAATCCTGTCAAGTTATAGTCAAAAATCGTCCATTTTTGACCTTCTTTACCGTTTTTCGCAGTTGTCTTGGCAAATACTGCTAGTAGAAAAAAGTATCCAATAGAGAAAAGATGTATTTTAATTAGTTTAAAATTTTTTTTTTTAAATTAATTTTTCTAGACATTAGGCTTAAAAATCAATTTTTTAAAAATTCCATTTTGAACATTTTTCATCGATCTTTCTCAATAGAGAACCAGCACTTATGTATAATTAGAGGAATATTTTTCCGGAATCCCGAAGGAATCGGTCGAAAATTCCTTGAGATAATCAAACAACATGCGTATATACGGGCATAAAGACGTACATACATCACAGAAAACGCTTAAAACGCACTCATTTTGAGTGGAAAAGACTTCTCTTGTATTAAATTGTTAGTTTTTGAAGTCAGACAATTTTCGCTACGGTGAAATTATAAGGCTCTAGCGAGTAACGGTCGTACCTAAAAACTAGTCCTAAGCACGTTGCCGTTCAAGTTGTGAAAGGCTTTCTCTTCTATAAATCTATACCGAATTTTTCCTCACTTTTGACTATTGGCAATAGAGTAATTGAACTGACTGAAAGCTTTGAAAATCGGATGAAAGATTTCATTCAAATGAATGAATGCGTTTTGCTTGGTGTCGGCAAGGAATATATTTTCAGTGAACAACAAAAGCAATCAGGCTTCATTAATTCGTGATTAGTATATAAAAAATTTATTTACAAAAAAAAAGAAGATACGCTAACAATTCTTACGTAGAATCTTTAAAGATTAATGATTCTATTATTAAAATATGTCTATATAAATTTGGTATAATTAAAAATATTGGTGTTATCGACAAAAATAAAGAAAAGAAGTATTAATTCTGTATTAGAAAACATTAGCGAATGTGAAATTAATTATAATTCATTAGATTTTTGTATCCCTAGCGATATAATTGCACAATGTATATTAATAAATACAAAGAAATACATCTCTCAGGCACCTGCAGGATGCATTGGTGATTAATTAAAATAAATTATCTGTAACCTTTAAGTTATATTTTCTTAAATAAAAAAATGTATTTAAAAATATAAATATTTTGGTGTCTTTTCAAACTCAAGTTTTATAATACCATTTTTAATTAAAATATACGTATTAATAGTGGGTTTTAAGCTTTTTATATTGTTTTTAGAATTATATATTTTTTACTTTTCTGTACATCTCTCTATATTTTTGTACTTTTCTGTACATCTCTGTATAATTCTGTACATTTCTGTACTTTTTTGTACTTTTTTGTACATTTCTGTAATTTTGTCTGAAAAACAGATAAAATTGACAGTAATGTACAGAAACTCACAGAAATTCACAGAAATTCACAAAAAAGTACAAAAAAGTACAGTAATGTACACAGGGGCGGATTAAAGGGGGGGCTAGCAGGGGCTACAGCCCCGGGCCCCAACTTCCAAGGGGCCCCATGCGATTGAATAATAAATTACGATACAAGTACCCAAAGTAAGTGATTTTCGCACGAACATAGACGTCTAGAGAAGCTCGGGCAACAAAAAAGCGAGTGCGGCTACACCTATGCAGCGCATGGGTATCATGTACTATTGTTCTAAACGTATGCGCAAAGGTACGTTTCTCGTATTCTTAGTTTGTCGAGAGCAAAGTGTTTACTTTGTACAAAGTAAAAACTGTGCACACTGCAAGCTAAAAATACGAGAAACATATCCCTTACGCACGTCAAACAGGAATAGAAAATCGAGTTTTGGGCCCTTACCTCAGAAATAAAAACCGCTGCTAACAGCGTTAGCAGAATGCTTTCTCAAAGAGAATTGATAAATTACATCAAATAATTTTTTTAAATGTATATTTTAATATCAAATTTCATTCTTCTGCATATAACTAACTTAGTGATTTTTAATGATTTTGTATCTGAAGCTTTATGTAACAATTTATATAGATTTCTCAAAGGCTTTTGATAAGGTGAGACATTATCATCTGTTATTCAAACTTTGGAATGTTGGTGTGCGAGGAAATATTTTTAATGTTATTATGTCATATTTATCGGGTAGGTCACAAGCTGTAGAAATTGGAATAGTGTATCGAGTTCCATTCCTATTACATCCGGTGTTCCGCAGGAATCACACTTAGGTCCTTTATTGTTTTGTATATTTATAAATGATTTAGTGTTAGTAGAATTAAGAATGTTAATATTTTGTTGTATACTGACATGTCAAACTTTTTTGTACGATTAATACACCAAATGATATTATAAATCTCCAATGCGACATTGACGCGCTGTATGTCTGGTCTATCGAAAACGAGCTTGACGTTAATATAAAAAAATGTCACACTATCTCTTTTTACAAATGTCAAAACTCATTACTACCTGATTATTTCATAAATAATGTAAAACTGGATAGAGTGAATATTATTAAGGATCTTGGAGTTTATTTAGATACGACACTATCGTTCTCATACCATATCGATACGATTGTCTCGAAGTCGCTAAGCCTCGTTGATTTTATTAAGCGCACAACATTTAATTTTTTAAGATACACAAGCGATTATTCATATTTACAATATGTTAGTTTTACCTAATTTAATATACTGTTCTCCCATCTGGTCACCACATGTTTCAGTTTTAGCAGATAAATTAGAATCAATTCAGCATAAATTTCTCCGTTATATCTCTTACAAAATTAATAAGCCTATGCATAGATTCAATCATGATTACACTGAAATAGCCTTATCAGTCAACATTCAAACTATCAGTTCATTCTATTATTATCATGATTGTGTTTTTACATTTAAAGTTCTAGATGACTTAATAAATTATGTTTCAATTGGTGATTTGTTTACCGAACGTGAACTCGCGTACAACTTAAGTCATTTCAGACCATTATGTG